>JAOXNO010000033.1:5236835-5264886 GCA_028565335.1 Limnodromus scolopaceus
AAGAAAAGCAGATTTAGATTGGATATTAGGAATAAGTTCTTTACAATGAGGGTGGTGGAGCACTGAAACAGGTTGCCCAGGGAGGTGGTTGAGGCCCCATCCCTGCAGACATTCAAGATGAGGCTTGACAAGGCCCTGGGCAACCGGGTCTAGTTGGGGGTGTCCCTGCTGACTGCAGGGGGGTTGGGCTAGGTGACCTTTGAAGGTTCCTTCCAGCCCAGATGATTCTATGATTCTAACTTCTCATTGCCTCTGTTACTCTGGTAAGTAGAAAAAAAGAAGTGCAACAAAATTGCTACAGTTCATTAATGTTTAAAAACTGATTTTATGTATCTAGTTAGAAGGCACTATGCAAAGTAACATCTTGTAATGGCATTACAAATACGTATAAAGCGAAATATGTGAAAGCTGCTTTTTCATAATTTCTTTAATCCTCATATAAAATCAGCATCTATGAATGCTAAAAATAATTTGTTCTGGTCTGATTCCCTCAGAAAGATGGGCCAGTCAAATACAATATACTTGTAGTGTAGTAGGAGCTACAATTACAGATACATTAGTTGTTAATAGTTATTAACATATTTCATTTTCATGCTATTTTTAAAGTGCACCCCACAGTTGAGTTCTAAAACTGTAGTGTGATTGGAGAAAGACTGAACCCAGTTCAGTCTCAGCACCCACCTTTTCCCCATACTTCCTGCTCATGTGGCATCATCATTCATAGGCCTCAAGGCACTTTACAAAGAAGGTCAGTATGATAATCCTATGCTTGTATGAGGATAAGTATCAAACCTAAGTACTTAAATGTCAGATTTAGGACATTTTATTAGGGTTTGAAGTCCTGATCCTTATAGCTTATATGCAGTGCCCTGCAGCTTCAGCAATGACCGCAGTGTCAGTTGAGTGAAGGACCTCTTTTGAAAGGTGAACTCTTTACCCAAATGAGGGAGTGGATGAACAAATGCAATAAAAAACCAACATGTGTTGTGCATGTAAGCATCTGATTTGGTAACTTTGTGGTAGATTTTTACTTTTAATTACTTAGGATAATGCTTCTTAATATATAAATAGATGTTGTGTTGTATATGGTTTAAGAGAATTATGAGTGGAGATAACCCAACCAGCTATATAGAGAAGTGAGGCAGGAAGCCCCACAGCTGCTTCTAGGTGTGTCTGAACTACAAGTTTACATAATCAGTTAAGAGCAATTTACTGATATTTTATGGTGATAAGAATACACTGAATTCTAGATAACCTATGATATAGTGCAACATTTTAGTTTCCATTTTAAAGGATATGTTATAATTGCATATTGTAAAGGACAGTACTTCTATGCATGCAAAAGAGTAACTGAATGTAAATGAAATGCTGGAGTAGAGAAAGAGAGTTTAACATGAAAATGTATTAGGCAAGAAAGTCTTTCTCTCCATTTACACCTCTTTTTATATCTTAGTACCTGCAATGCTGGGGAAGATAGGTTAGCATTACATAAAGAGTTTATGTCCCTTCATCAGCTAGGGATTGTCTGTTGGGGAGAATTTTGATTTGTCATACCATTTTCAAAACTTCTTCATACTAGAAGTGTGGCTGGATCAAACTCAAAGAATCTAGCCCTCAATTGCCCATATCCATATAATTGAAATATGGAAGTAGTACATAGAAGTGTCCTGTTTTTTTTTTTTTCAAACTTGCAAGCAGAAAGCCTTGCCTGTTTGGATTTTTTTACCATGTACTGAAGGGTAGGCAGGTAGGTTTTCTAAGTGGGGAGTGTTGGTTAGATTGCATGAATTATAAAAAGCCAGGAAAGAGAAGTATGTAAAACATCTGACAGAGATGATGCCACAAGGTCAACTGCCCTTACACATTTTTAATTTCCATGGCTAGTATGTAGTTACCAGATAATCCAAAGCCTTAAATTACTTTGGAATCAGCATAGGACAATCTTTGTCTAATGAGTTTAGTATGTTTTAACTTGTCAGTCACAAGTAATGCGTCTCTTTTTGCTCCAAATATTTTTCTTTTGTGAATGATACTCTGATTACAGATAACTACAAAAAATGTCCAGCTCTCTGATAACCATGGGCAACTCATGTATCTATTTGCTATTACAAAATAGTGAGACAGTACAGGCACTCATTGCAAAATCTTACCTGGTTTTATCTGTATGTCAAAAATAAGGTTTCTGCTTTAGGGCATTGCTGTAAAGTTCCTCAGGGTATGAAAACTTCTTCATGGTGAATCACCACAGTATTCTTAACCTTTCCCAGAGAAGTATTTATTGCAGTTTAGTATAGAATTGTCTCTGCAGACTCTTACTTGCTACTTTATTAGGGGATTGCCTGCATTGGCTTACCAAGTAAATCTCAAAGAATATTCTGACATCTATGAGGTTGCATATGCAAATATTGTAGGTGAAAAGAGGTGTAGAGACAAAGATGAAGGAGGGAACTTGTTGTGTATGGATTGCAATCATGCAGTGACATGAACTGAATCATGGGACTTGGACTGCAAAGATTCTTCATACCTTTCTATGAAAGCTATCTGTCTCTTACTGTGCATAAGTACAGTATTGCTGATAATTGCTATGAAAGGTTTGTACATACCCACTCAACAAAATAAACCCACTATATAAATAGAACAACTACCAGGAAACAAATGTAAAAATTTTGATGTTCTAGAGCGAGTAGTGCAGCTTAATAGAGAAAATTATGTAATGAGGAGATCTCTAAATGTAGAAGTGTTACATCATATCTGTTTGTTACATGCTGGAATGTGCTTTTACAACTGGTTTTAGTCTACCCTTAACCAAGCTGTATGTGTCTCTTAATTGCTGCTTTCCAGACCAGCTATTTATGCACAGATGACCATCAGAGAAACAAACTTTTTGCTTGCTCAGATCTGTCACGAGAGAGAAGGGTGGCTTCAGGTCTTATCCCCTAGCTTTTCTCAGACATAAGACCCTATACAATAACATGCTGAGCTCTTCCAATGCAGTATTACCATTATTCATAATACTGTTAATCAGGAAAAAACTGGCTTAGTAGAGATGGCCAACTACCCTAGAACTCTTTTTTTTCCTGTAGTAGATAAGTTTTGGAGCACTAATAGCAGGGTTCATTTTGGGGGAGGTGAGGAGGGGTGCATGTGTGTTCTTATAAGCCTGTCCTAAATTAAAAGGGTCCGATTTTACTAGGCCACTTAATTCACTAAAATGCAAGAGCTTCTAAAACTCTTTTGCTCTTTACTCGTTATGCCAAAACACTTTTTTTTATGTTAAACCAAATCACATAGTAGATAGTACTTCAGAAAAGGTGCGTGTTCTCCTCATGTTTATCTTGCTGCAAATATAATTTGACTAGGGTACTATTAATTATTTTGATGACTGATTTTAGCCAATTAGTAGGGCTGTTTTCTAATGTTCTCTACATTATGTTTTTCTCACATTAATCATGGATTTGCCAATCTGGCTTAACGAGACATCTTTAAAACTAGTATTGCTTTGAACCTAGTGATTTTGCCAACTCAGGGTTTTTCTTATTTCAGTCTCAGAATGAACCCTAGTAAATGGCTGAGAATGTTCCGAAGCAGGATTTCATAAAATAAATGTACAGATAAGCATTGACAATATAAGTAACATATGCAGGAAAAACTCATTCAATTTTCTCTGCTTATCCTTTGCTTACACAAGTCTTCCTTTTCAAGGCACTCTTTTCTCTCATTTTTAATAATGCCCCCTCAAGGAATGTAATTTCCCAGTAGGAAAGACTTGAGAATTAAACATAGCATTGTAAAGGGAGTTGAATGATACTGTTTAGTTCTGTGATCAGTCTTAAAGAAAACTGATGTCAACTTCAGTATTAGGTGCTTTCTTAATTCCTTCCAGAAGGTCATAATGTGTTTATTTCTAAAGAAAAAACATTAATCAAGCCTTAAGCTCAGGTGCATCAACCTAGAAGCCCCATCCTTGCTTTGGAACAGTGAAGTGACCACTGAATAGAATTTGAACTTCAGCAAAAAGATCTGGGCACGAACTCCTAGGCCCAGAAGCAATTCCAGCTCATCACTGCATGTAATTGCATAGTCAGGTTTGTGGAATGCAACTGTCTAGACATAGGGTCACCAAGATCCAGCATTTCGACAAGCTCTCCCAATTTCTGGAGCCTAATTTTAGATTTCTAAAATGTGTCTGTCCCTAATTCTTCAGGAAACATGTGCTCTGTTGTATCCCATAATCTTAACCCCCTGTTCTGACATGACACAAATTGACAATCCAGCCAACCGTCTGTTTTTGCAGAGATATAAAAACAGAAGGTGGGGATAAGCGGTTAGGTTTGATCATCTGAAGGAGATACATAAAAGACCAGAGAGGCTGATGATAAAGCAGACTAAATGAATGATTTAGTGGGAGATTTGTAGTTTTGAAGCCATAGGCTACTGCTACTTATAAATATGCTTTAATAAGCAAATACCAGACAGTTTTTAAAGGCATATATTACGTGTTCAGACATAATTTGATGATATCTGGTTCCACAAACTAAACATTGTTAGATACAGCAAACAAATAACATGATTTGTATTTCTCACAGAAGACATTTCACTAGTTTCCTGTTGTATTTCACTAATGTTTTGGATATTTTTCAGCACATATTTTTTCTGCTATTTACATGTTTGCCCTATAGTTGTTACATCTTTACTGCTCTTAGGTATCCAGAAAAAAATTGCTTATGAATGATGTAAGCCTGGTTAAGCAAGTTGGTTCAAAAGTGGGATGTATACGTTGCAGTGCTTTTTTTAATGAGAGGGTTTTTTTGTCCTGTCAGGTCTATTCCTATATTAAATTTAGCTTATTGAAATTACTGTCGTGCAGGCTGCAGCCATAATCCTTTGTATAACAGTTTTATCAAATCTCCAAGCTACATTGAGTCATGTCAGATCAGTAATGAAGAGAAAAAAACCCACGAAACTAGGAATTCAGTGGTTGGTGTGCTTACATCTGAATCTGCAGATATCATATCCACATCTTGTGACAGTGAACACTGGCCTGTCACTATATTCCATTAAAAATTTTAACAGTTATGTTAGAACCTGTAAAGATTTCAAAGTCATCATTAAGGTTCACAAAAATAAGTATTAACAATATGCAAAATTATACTTTTCAGTGAAAACAGATCAGGAGCTTTTTGAAACAACACAGCCATTACCCCTGAAATTTTAGCCAAATTCCAGACGATTTCAGTAAACGGCAGTATGCCAAGTCTAAGTTCTGAATACTTGCATTTTCTCTACTAATATAATAGAAAAGGCATTTTACATTCCCAAAGTTTTTTCTACGTATACTATTACATCAAATCACGAAAGCACTAGAATTTATATTCCTTAAGTTTTTCTGTGTTGACTAAAGATGACTTAATAATTTTAATATGAATGAACATAACAAAAGTGTAAAAAAATATAAAAAAATAGGTATAATATGTTTATGTCATATAGACACATAGCAGCATTAGTATAAAATATAGTATTTAGTCAGTAGCTTGGTTATTTGGAATATTTAACTTCGAAAAATATATTTAATAATTAGGATTTGAGTTGCCAGCTATACTGTGGTATGTCTTTGAATAATAAAATTCCTTTTCCCAATTATGCTAGTTAATGAATACTCCATTTGAAGACACAGCCTTACTACTTGTTAGAAAAGCGCATTTATACTATTTTTATAAGAGAATGCCAAACAGACAAGTTTTAAAAGGCATATATTACATTATCAGACGTATGTTGGTGATACTTGTTTGCAGAAACTTAACATTTTTAGATACAGCAAAGAGATAACTTGAGAAGCAGCTTAATGAGTTTTCTTACTTGTAGCCAAGCTGTCGACAGACTACAGCTGCGTCCTTATCGGTCCATCCATCATCACAAATTGTGCCCCACTGGCCATTGATAAAAATCTCTACACGTCCTTCCTTCTTATTCTCACCATCCATCAGCCTGATGGGGGGACCTGGGAATAAATTACTGCTGTCAACTCACAACAACAGAAGCAAGAACTAGTACTTTAAGTCATTTTCATAACATTCAGTATATAGGGTCAACTGATGTTTATGTTCACCATGCTTAATATCAGTTATTAAAGTAGTCATATTTTTCCTGGCTGGCAAAATGAAACAGTTTGTACAAATTACAAGACAAATATGAAATACTACTGTATTTTGAACTTCAGAGTTCATCTGGTTCCTTCATTTCATACAAATATGTGACATAACTCAGAATTTGACCACAATGGGCATAGAACAATTCTCCCAGAAAACACCCAAGATCTCTCTTTGATATGATACTCATACAAGCTGAACATGTTTCCCTTGCAGAAACTTTATGGGTGAATTTAACTCTATCTCAGTCATAAATCCATTCTCAAACTGGTTGCTACCACTCCTCTTAACTACTATCTCAGAAAAAAAGTGCAGCATTGTGTTGAACTTCAGTTATTACTTACATTATGCATGCTATTCAGTAGAGTATTTTGTGTGACAGTATAGTGTTTTACAGCATGTTATTCTAGACTAATGCATGATTATTTTTCAAAGAATTTAAATTGATTGCTTATTTGGGTATGTTCATAATACAAAATCTCACTCATGTGGATTAGTCAGACAATTAATTATGTTTCGTTCACTGCTTGGCCTGTGGTTAAATTTTGAACCATTAGGCGAAGTATATATTTGGTTCTCACTTATGTTAAAACTGCTTCATAGCATGCAAGCAATGCAAGAAGCCTTAAAACACTTATGAATTCCACTGTGGCCACTTTATGATGTTTAAGTGAGAATCACCTTCTAAATCTTTTAGTATGCCATACTTTATAATCCTTAATATACTAATGAGAGTTTCTTTTTGGAATAATTGGAAAGACTGTTCCTCATTGTTCTAACCTGTTTCTAATCTTTTCCAAGTCTGTAAGGATAAGAAATTACTTATTTATGCTCTTTAAGCATTAAGCAGTATTTTGAGACATTTGGATTTGGTATTTAATTCAGATTAATTTAGGGTATGAATAACTTTTGTATACCAAAGTTTACTCTGGATCAGAGCTAGTTAATTCTAGCCTAATTCATTAATTAAAGGAGGAAAGATTTCAAAACAAAATTGAAGTCCATTTTCTTCATATGTCATTTAAAGCTTATTGTTTATATTGGAGTTCATACTCTTTGGACAGTTACATGAATTAACTTCACCAACTTTCTGTTTAGCTGCATTGTCGTGATCTTACATACTAAACAAATGTAGTTATTGTAGCATATTCTATCTCATTTTTAGTATTCCTTATGTCTGTATTTCCTCAAGCCATATCATCTACTAATTTCTCATATTTTTCCACTGAATTCATCCTTAGAGGAAGAAAAAAAAGCATTTTCAAGTGCTGGGAAATAAATGGTAACAATAGAGTCTTTGTCCACTTTCCAATCAGAGATATTGTAGGAAATGTCAGATACACTGTCTTAATTTTCTTGTTGAAATTATGTGTTATTCTGCAAGAATATGATTTAGGTGAAAATTATATTACCCAACTATAGGCATGGGATATTATTGATACAGCATAGCTATTTTATTTTTATCTCATCTTCTTGTGTTTTAGAATATTTATTTATTTATTTATGAGCACAAAATTAATATAGCTTTCTGGTAATGGGGGATGTGAGAATGTTACCATATGGATGCATTTAACTGAACAGACCTCCATCAGCTAAGATTATATTTTAGAGGAATTTGAGCAAAGCAGCACAGATGGTTTGCATCTGTAAAGACAGCATCATGATATGAATTCCTGTAATTTTTGGTCTGAGAAAATCAAATATGATTTGCCATCATCTACACATAATGTAACTGTACCACGACATAAAACATTCATTGATTTGTGAGAGATCAAAAGACTATAAAGAAAAAGACTATAAATAGGGAGAGACTAGAAATGTATGTGTGAAAGTGTGCTGATTGTTGTTGTAACAGGTAGCAACGTTGTGCAGTAAATTCATGTCTTAGTTTGCAGGATAGATCTTCAGTCTGTAATTTCCAGAGAACTTCAGGCACCCAGGCACACAAATCCATTATGTTTCAGTAGAAGCTGTGACTCTAATTCCACTAGTTATAATTCTAATTTCAAAACCGACTAGAATATTCTTGGGTAAACTAAAGAGTATTGGCAACAATTTTGTAAAAGACTACCTACTGACAAGCTACAAACTTTGTATGTAGCAAATTTTAAAAATTAAACTGTTTTTCAGAATTGCTGAGCAATTGTTCCCCTGTAATTTTTACTGTGCGTATTTGATAGCCAGAATTCTTTTTTTCATTATCTACATGTGGATTTAGGAATCTTTGGAATTTGTTTGTATATATTTTGTTCTACAATGTCACTACGTAATTAGTATTTTTCTCTCATTTCTTTTTTTACTTGTCGTCTTTTTCTTTTTTTTTTTCTTCTTTTTTTTTTCTTTTCATAGAAGTTTGTAGGCTTTTTGACACTGGAACTGGCTCTTTGATCTGTGTTTGGAGTAACATTCTGTTCTGGACAGCAAGTGGGGTCCATTTACCGAGGCACAATATAAATGGTAGGAAACAGTAATACAGAAATCATTTCATGCTTCTCCCCCCTCCTTCTTGCTATCTCTGAACTTCCCCTCTTTCTCCATATCTCTTTTTTTTTGAATTGTCTGTATGTAAGGCCATTGGAGGATATACTGTTGACTTATATTCCCTCAGTGCTTGGGTATGTCTCCCACTGTTGATAGCGTGAGACAGTTACTTAAAACTTGGAGAGTGCTGGTTGAAATGCAGTGTACTATCTGGAAGTGCTGAATAGGTCTCAAATCTAGTGGAGATTGAGAGATCTCTGGAATCTGACTTTGTTGCCTTACAAGTTTTTGCTGATCTTTAGTGTTCTGGCTGTTTATGTTCCTTTAATAAAGCTTGATTACTTCCTGTGATCTTCAGGAGAATAGTGAGCTTTTTCTCCTTTCCTGTTCCTTCTTTGCACAAATCTTCCAAATAATAAGATTTTGAGCACCCTTAAGTATATTCTACTTTGCTTGGATCTACAACCACTGCAATATTCATACTGTGACTTTAACAAAAAGATGCCTTACCAAGTGAGTGTCTATGGCTGTCGTTATCTGGATGGCAAATGAGTCTGACATCCTCCTGATGGCTGCAGTCATGCTTTCCCCACTCTCTCTTTGAGCACTGCAGAAGGTTTGTCTCCTTCCCTGAGCAGCTGACATCATCCAACCAGATAGGCCCAGAGCTTCCCTCTGAGTAGCTCTCAGGAGCACTTTTTCCATACCTGCATAACACATACATATACATAACGTTTTGGTCCACAGGGATCAGAGGGCATGTGATGCT
This sequence comes from Limnodromus scolopaceus, assembly GCA_028565335.1. Classification (NCBI taxonomy): domain Eukaryota; kingdom Metazoa; phylum Chordata; class Aves; order Charadriiformes; family Scolopacidae; genus Limnodromus; species Limnodromus scolopaceus. The sequence continues at coordinate 5,246,232 of JAOXNO010000033.1, forward strand.
TAAGTACTAGAAGGGAAATAAATTATTTCTGAAGAAATAAATGTTTCTCAAGTGGTAACAGTAAACAGTGTTAACCGTGACAGAGCAGATACAGTTAACATTAAATTCAATGAGAGCACCATATACTGCTTCTTTGGTAATGTTTTTTTAAGGAATTACTGTTACATTAATGCAAACTTGAGTATGTAATACCTTTGATTAAGGTCTCTTTCAACCAAGCATATGACTGTGTCACTGACTTTGAGACTTAAAGCATGTTCTTAGTATTATATATACATTTAAATATCACAGCCCAGGGAAAAATTAAACAAAAATCTTTTTTGAATGTAAGCTGTTATAATCTGAAGGCAAGACAACAATCACCTAGTGAGAGCATGTCTTTGTAGCCACAGTTGGTAGGAAAAGTAGTGAAGAGTGAATGCATGAAACTAATGGGATTTTTTCTAAAATATGCTTTTCAATATCTAATGGTGTTCCAGGGGCAAACTGTGGGTTTTTCTGAGCTAGATCTGGAATGGCTTATACCTTGAAAATGTCTGCGATTTGAAGCAAAGATTTTGAAGAATCAAAATTTTATAGGCAAAATAGAATACAAGAAATCAGTTTTTCTCTATAGCGTATGCGTTGACTGATCTCAGCCAAAAACATGATTGGAAGAAACTCGGTGAATAAAAGCTGCTGAATCACAGCATCCGTTGAAGCTTTTTCTTCTACCTGAAGAAACTGAGGCCATAAATACCTCTTCAAGACTGAGAGGAGCAAGCTTTAATGGATTTTAACTTGGTAGTTTCTATGAAGCACTCAGGTAATATTAAAAAAACAGACTCTTGAATAATGTAGAGTTCATGTAAATGTTTGTTATCATTGTCAAGTCAAAGAGTCAGATATCTAATATCAAGTAATCTTACTTAAATCCCAGCTGCCGGCAAACCACCTGTGTATTCAGCTCTGTCCACCCATCATCGCAGATTGTGCCCCACTGCCCAGTATAATAGACCTCCAGGCGTCCCTCATGACTGCCTTTCCCACTTGTTAGTCTTAATGCACCATCTGTGTCATTAACAAGTAAGGGAAAACAAAAAGAAGAATCAGTTTTTCATAGGTCCAATTATTGTTCTAAAACAAAATTAGTAATATTGCGTTTACTGCATCTGATCAGAATATTATACTACTAAATCTAGTGCTGAGCACTAGGTGTCATTTAATAAGATGAAAGAAATGCCACAATGCAGCTGGTCAGCTGTGAAGTGTTGCATAATGCACTTGCTTAAAGGCAAGAGAAATGGCACAATATATTGACCCCCCCAAGCCCTTATTTAGATGCCAAGTCCACGTGAGTGGGCTCTGATTATATGATTTCACTGTCTATACACCTTATCTTTTTCTTCATATATTCTGTTATTTCCCATTGCTTTAATGCTGAAATGCTTACTGCCATTGATAGATGTGATACACAGTTCAGGCATGCCCCACATAATAAGTGGCAGTAAGCAGGTTACTGAAGAATCAAGGATTTTTGTTGTATAATGAGATCTTCTGTACCTGTAAAATTTCCATAGCCAACACCTGGTTCATTTTGATACCGCCAGAACACTTTACTACTGTGGGGTTTTGTACGTTTGCAAGCTTTGAAAATTTTCTTTCCAGAGCTGTGAACTCTGCATTTGACACTGTTTTCCCATGTGATTATTGGTAACCAAAGTACCTGTGAGAGGTGTGCAGGAAACACCAGCATCTTCTTTGTGTCCGCAGTTGTGTTCTCTCCAGGAGTTTTTTGGACACTGTTCTATGGATAGTTCATTTCCTGTGCACTGCACTTCATCCAGCAGCACGGGGCCTGAGCCTTCTCCAAAGTAAGCCTGGCTCCATGCCTTGGCAACACCCCTGTGGAAATGTAACCAACACCCAGTCAGGAACAAGCAAGCTAGAGTCTGGGACTCACTGCGGAAAGCTAAAATATTGCATATCCAGCTTCTAAAATAGCAGATGGGACTGCCTAAATAGCTGCTGCACTGATAAGTGACAGTGCAGCCTGCTTTAGGTCATGTAATGGGAAGTGGTTCCACAGTCAACTTCAGTCTCAGCTACTATGGGGTGACTTAAACCGTTTCCACAGTTTGAACATATTTAGAACATCAGTTTCTATCGTTTTGTATCTAAGATTTTCCTGTTCAGTCCCTTTTGAGTTTTAAGAATAACTTTCCTAGAAAGATTATAGATGTACAGCTTAGGTGTGACGATTCTAATTTTAATTTTCATTTAATGTTTATATGTAGGAACAATAATCCGATATATATTTCTACAGTGACTTTCACCTGTTGCCCTCAAAGCACATGAATCAAATCTCAAATACCCAGATGAGGCAGATAAAAGTGTTTCCCCTTTAGTCATGTAAAAAACAGGACAAAGAGATCTTAAGTGACTTGACAATGTCACATCACCAGTCAGTGGCAGAAATAAGAACAGAAAACAGGCCAATGGCTAGCCTTGTGTGTTACACTCTTTATGTCAGCACAGATGATTTTGAGCACCAAAACCTACATAAATTGAAAATGCTCCATTGTTTCAGCATTACAGAAATTATGCAGTGTTTAACACTTGACGATATATCAGGACTTTTCTAATTCTATTTAAGATACCATATCTTTCATATGTAAATGTTTTTCATGGTTTTGTTTCTTTCTACTCAATGGCTTCTCTGTTCATATACCCAGTCTAGTTTTTATAGGAGTATTCTTAATACCTGTCTTCTTTTTCAAATTGTAAGGCTGAAATATCTTTCTAAATTTTTTACTATAATGAATTACCTATCTAAAGGATTAGTTTAAATTCATTAACATACAATTTGGGTGCAGGGCTCTATACTAATTATTAATTTGCTTTAAAGAGAATTTTCCGCTGCCAGCCATATATTGTCACATAACACCAAACAGTAATGGCACATTCAGCTTGTACTGAAAACGTGACACGTCTTGACTATTTTGTTTTGGGATGTAATCATTCAAACTGTTACCTGGCTTCTGCCACTGTGTGTCAGAATAGTACATTGCTGTGATTTTATTTTTTTTTTAATGTAAGTTGCAGCAGTTCATGTTTTTAAGGCACTGACTCGTTAATCCATGTATGTATTTAGGTAGATGTGGATTTCATTTCTAGTGCTTTGTATGAAAACATAACAATTTCTGTTCTCTCTTTTTTTAAAGGAAAACAATAATAAATTTACAATTAGCAATCATACAAATTCCTGATAAACAGTAAAGGGATATGGGAAAAATAAAAATATTAAGAGGCTTGTAAAAATTAAATTAGGATCAGGAAAAAGTTCTATAAAAAGGAAGGATATAGAAATTCATGGCAGACTATGTAGATGGTAGTGTTCAGTAAATAAAAGCACACACAAGAAATGTAAAGTAAGTAATCTGTTGTTTGCATTTTCATTTTGTTTAAAATAAATTTGTTTTTAATATTTTCAAGCTAATGTGCTTCATTAGTCTTGAAAATGCACTGTTAATTTTTACTGTTTCTTTGATGACCAGATGCCTTCTTCAAGTGGTAAAGAACATGGAAAACACAAAAAAGAAGGTCTTATTTACTCAGTAGGGAGAAAAGTTACAATCAGCTATTGCTTCAAAGAACCAGGTAAGCACACCAAAAATATCCTCAAGCACTCAGCAGGCAACATTTTAGCAAAACACATAGCTTCAGTCAGAAGATACTACCTTTGAGAGAGCTTTTTAATTCGATATTAGCTTTTCTTCTGAATGAACTTCCTATTCCAAATAACGTATTAACAGATATCTTGCTCTAATTTTTCTCATTTTGCAATGCCAAGAACAATTTTAATAGATTAGAAATTATATTTTTCCCTGACATTTACAAGCGTTTCCTGATTGCCCTTACTCTTCTTTCATTTAGTTTGTTAAGTAACGATGTATTTTTATATATAGCATTAATTTACTGAACACTTGCATTTTGCAATGCTCATAATGGTAAAAAGAGCCAACTCCTTCATCTCCTATGTTTCATAAAGAGCTGCTTTCCGAATTGGTTGAAATTGTGAATGACTATATAGTAAACTAAGAAAATATAATCCATAGGATACACTAAGGGTAATACTTATTTCAACTATAGATATTCCATTTATATTTAAGCATCTAAATAAATGTCTGATATACCAAGATAGGCTTTGTGAGTTCTCAGCACTTCATGCTAGTTTTGTAGAATTGAATAAATATGGACTGAAGAGCCTACTTTCAGGATACCTATTTTTATTAATATTACCCTAAATATATTACAGGCTTATTACAGAAAGCCTTTTACTGATAGTTTTTAAGATTATTCTACTTTTATATTTATGTGTCATGTATATGTATAAGATAAATTATGTTCATTTAAGTTTGTGAGTAGTATTTGCACATATACAAACTTTACGCAAAAAGAAAATTCTCGTACATAGCTTCTGCTTGTATTTTTTTTAATTCTGATGCTGGTACAAATGTATAGAAATTGTTAGAAAAAAATCCTTATTCATTGGGAAGCTGGCTGAAATCAAAGAGATAATGCTTGACTACTCTGAATGTTGAAAGCAAATTATACCATAATCTAGTAATCTAGCTCTGGAGACCCAATAAAGCAGAGACTACAGATCCCATTACTATAATAAGGGCAATTTGTATCAAGCAAAAAGTATTTATAAAACTAAATAATAAAATAAATTATCATTATTTTTCACCTATTAATGGCAGATTAATACTCTGAAGTTTTATAGGAGTGCTACAGCAAAGCTGAAAAGGTGTGGGAAGCTACTTACTGGGATGCTTTACTTTTACAATTTGTGGCAGGTTTCCAGATGGATTAAGAGTATGCAATTTTAGATTATTTTTATTACTTCATAACTGGTCTAGTGCCACTGTTGGTAAAATTTCGCTTCACAGTAATGAGCACATTTGTCAAGACATCTTGATTACTTGAGAAATTCTGTAAATCCCTAGACATACTTCAAAAAGATTTAGCCCCATATTAATACAATTTGTTTACTCAGAAAAATGAATCAAATTAGAAGCGTCTCAGAATTGCAGTTTCTGAAATATTAAATATAAGTATAAATGTTTTCGTGTAATCAGTAAGGAGGCAGGTTAAGAGCATGGCATTTGTCATTAATATACAGAAATGTAAAGCATAGCTTCATATTCCCCAAACTTCTTAATAGTGGCCCAATTCAAAAGCAGAAAAAGCTTGTAAGAAGATAGACTTTCTATTAAGTATTACCAGCTAAAAATTTACAGGAATATAGAAATTTAGGATAAAATAAACTGGGAAAAATTAAAATCTTATGTCAGAGGAGCATTTTGATTCCCACATGTCTCACCAGGAGATCTAGAAGGTGCACAGTTCTCACCCTTTTGAGCTAATTTGGGTGGCACCAGCAGTCCAAGGCCTCAGTTTCACATTACAAAACATGTACACTGGGGGCCACCCATTAAACGCCACAAAGCTTGCTACCTTCAATGCCACTTCTTTTAATTCATCATAATCCCAGCAGGGTTGAACAGGCAAGTTCTGTTCTAGTCTCCTCTGCACTGACCTGCTTAGTTCTTATCCAGTCTCAGACATAATCCCCTTCTTCTTGGTTTTACATCTTAGTGTCTTCTCTGCATCTTGCTCCTAGTTCAACCCATCTGGCCTTTCATCCCAATTGTCCCCATCTCCTTCCTCTCTCATCCAGCAGTTCTCGTCTTTGCCTCACACTTCTGCAGCAGCTTTCCTCAAATACTGAATGCTTATCTTCTGTGTGATACCAAATCACCCCCAGCTGTTCAGAAGAGGAGCAAGAAAATCCTGTTCTGCTGCTGTGACTGTATTAATGGACCATGCTTAGTTCAGACAGAATTGCTGACAAGCTTAACTGTCAAAACTTCAAACAGATCTCTATTCAGTATATGCAAACTGACAATCTTCAGAGACTTGTCACTTAAACAAATCTTGAGAGGTTTCATGGGCATGCCAAAAAGCATTTCCTTTCTGACAAAGCAGTGTTCTTACTCCAAAGCAAGGAGGCTGTTAGACTCTTCAGTAAAATGAATGTCAGGATTTTAAGTGTCAAAGCAACTTCCTTTACTTCACCTACAGTTTTTGGTTGAAACTTTACTGAAATTGTAGTGAGTTTTCACTAAGCAAAAGCCTTTATTCTGAGACACATCCTTTGTCTGTCCTACAGACAAAATTGCCCCTATCACATGACACTGAAAACTGGATCCTACAAATCAAAATTCCGGGTAATAGGAAGTAACAGTGCTGTACCTGAACCTTCTATAAATAAACTTAGTTACTGTTTCAAAGTATTACTGCAATTTTAAAGGAGCATCTTTTGACAACTCCAAGCTATGTGTCTGATTAACTCTTCTGCTTTGCTGTTGGAGCAGAAAATATGTAGAAAAACAAACCCAAGGCCAAGCTGCCGACAGACAACTTCAGCATCTGCATCATCCCACTGATCATCACAGACAGTTCCCCACTGGCCAGCGTGGTAGACTTCTACTCTTCCTTCGTGAGCGTTGTTCCCACCAGCCAGCCGGATCGGAGTAAAAACAGGGGCTGCAATCAAACGTAAAGTATAGGAAAAGGTAATTTCTTTCCCAAAATGTTATTGTGATAGTAAAGGAAAAAGAAGATGGCTTAATGGTTTCCCTGACATCACTCAAGGTCCACACTTTATTTTTTCTAGTTAGATGGAAAACCTGAAATTAAACTTCTTAGAAATGAGTTTCCCTAAGCTCCATTCTCAGTAGCTGAAGAATATTATGCAGACACATAATCATACTGATCTTGAGTTACTTAAGTGTCAAAGCATTCAAAGATACTTAGGGCTGTGAGGCAAATACTACAATCAGTCTGTAGAACTGCATTTCTAACAGTAAGAGCAAAATTGGCTCTGTATAGTCTTGGTCCTATACAGGAGAGGAGGGTAAAATTTGAAGTAAGAGTCTATAAACAGAAGGAAAAGTTTATGATCTAAAAGTATAATTTGCAAATTTATAGTTTGCAGTTTCTTTAGGCAAAACTATTTCTCTTGCTTTGGCACTTCAACTTGTCTCCTAGCTTAAAAAGGTTCTTCCTTCCCTCTACACTATAGTTTTCTAAATGAACAAAATGATTTTTTAGAAGTCATTTATCAAAATATTCCTCATAAATAGCAGAGCTTTAGGACAAAAATACATCTGTCTTTTGATAGGAATGCAATAGGAGAGGAAAGGCATCACAGAGCTGGCTTGCAGCCATACATGTTCTGGTTACAATTGAAGAGATTGCCATCATCAGCTCCTCAGCACTGATAGCCTAGCCTTCCTCGAGGTCAGCAATATCTTATATCTGATGGCATAATTGCCCATATATTTGCCGTTTACCATGTTCATTAAAATAATCTGAAATATCTTTAAAGCATTAATAATATCATTTTGACTTGTGTGAGTGGTGTGTTAAGTAGCAATCTTCAAGTAGGAGGACTTGGACCTGTTTTAAATGTATGCAGAATAGGGCAAAAACTTGGCAGCTTCTTGTGTGATATCATCCATGTTCATATTATGGAATGTCATCCCAACACTTCTGTAGCCTGTTCGTGAAATTGCTGCTGCTCCCTACTGTTCAAGAAAAGCTAACAAATTGACATGTAGCATATGTAGCTACCAAAGACAACCTTTGAGTTGACAAATAAATAAATTAATAAATATATATATTTTAAAATGTTTAAAAAAATATGGGGGGAAACAATCCTACTTTTACAGCCAGAGATTCTTGCTGCTTCAAACTTTCTCACAACCTACATCTCAAAGCAATAATTTGCTTGTTGATTGCAGAAAGGTTAAAAGCAGTTCAGCTAGTTGCTGCTTGCACAGCATAGAGGGACTTGAAACAGTTAATGAGGCAATGATTAAATCTGTTTAATTTCCTGTTCCAAGAAGTTGTCATATTATTTTCTAATTTAAACATGAGTAATTATTACTAAGGTAAGGAGTTAACCAAACCATAAGTATTTTTTTTACCCAGGGAAGAGCTACATGTGACAGCAGCTGCCATTTTTTGAGGACATGTTCCATCTTGCCAGATGACTTTTTCACATAACAGTATATTTTCTTCATCACCACGACAACGCACTTCACTCCAGTAAACAGGAACAAGACCCAGTCCAGAAAATGGTATGTGTTTTGCTGTACCTTTTCCACTGTAAGAATAATAATCAGCATAGCACATTAGAGTGGGAGGAGGGGAAGTGGAACATTTTCTCATATACAAATCTTGGAGTAGAAAAGAAAGGGCTTTCTTCAGCAGTGTAAATTCATCACATTTTCATACAGTTCAGCATTGTCTTATGCACAAAGAAAAGTAACAGATGTGACCCAGTTCTCACTATTTTGTTGTGTGATATTTTAGTACAATGGCCTGTGCTGCTGCAGGCCAGCTACATTCCTGTTCTCACTGTTCTTAACTACAAAAATCAACACAGAGTGCACAGTCCATAGGTGAAACTACAGTACCATCCTACTGCAATTATACTTCCATGAGAGGTAATGCTAACCAGCCTTTCACCCTTACCCTCTCCTTTATCCCATTAAAACATACCAGTGCTCTGCCCATGCACGTGTCATATAATATGGTTGTGACCATGGGGCAGTGTAACCATCTCACATTCCATTGGATCAGACCATGTCCATTATTCTCTATTCAGCCATTCCTATCTATCCAGAACATTTAAAAACAGCTTCCTTTCCTTCCTATACTGAATCTAAAGCTACAATTATTGACGCGTCTTTTCTTCCATATAATGCCCAGCAAAATTAAATTAAAAACAAAGCCCAGATATTGCAAAATCAAATTAACAGATAGGTGGAAGCACCTGAAAAGCACCAGTAATACCTAGTGAGTTCACCTTGTGGTATATAGATCCAAATTTATGCCAAACATTTGTGATAACAGAACCTTTCAACTGCTGTTTGCTTGGGGCTTTTTGGCCTGGATTCAGATTTAAGCCATTTCTGTTCAAAAGACCAAACCACTCACCCGTGTCACTGAACTACTTTTGCTAATAGCAGTCTTGTTCAACTGAAATTTTTAGGGTATGAAAGGGAAAAAGAACTTACATGAAAATGAGGAAAGGAGACATTGCACGTAGACAGCTGAAGTCATAAGCAAAATCACGGCCTCCAGATGGCTGAACTTTTATCTCTTCTAATCCTCATATTTTTATAAGTTGGCATGTTGTGTGCAGATTAGTATTGAACATTATAAAACAGCTTAGATTTAGTTCTGGCTAGCAGTCTTAAAAAGTGGAATGATTATTAGGAATGTCACAGTGCAAGTATGCTATAAAAGCCCCTTACTGCTTGTAGCAAAAAAAATCAGTACTTTGGTATGTGACTGAAAGAACTGTTAGAAAGACAATAAAGCCAGCTATACTTTGTGGCTTATTGAGAAAGTGCAAACTGAATGGGGTGCTAAGGGGGGATATCAAGTAATTTGGTTGCTAACTTGAACAGCATTGATTTTTTAGAAGCTGAAATTTCATTTCATTTTTAAAACTTCTTTCTGGTATGGGCATTTTCTTCCTTCAGTTTCATCTTACTGTGCATTTGCAGTATCACTGTAGGCATTGTCTAGAGTTTAACGACCCAGTTATGCTAAAGGGTCTTGTTGATTAACTCCATGCTGACAGCAGTGGGAAGTAGTGGTCAATGAGGACAATGAAGGGACTTTCAACCTGTCTGATATTGCTGTAACTCTGTGAAATGTTTCCATGAAAATGTAAAGCTGCAAAAACTTCCCTGGTTTTGGTTTTAGATATCAATGTGCAACTCTGAAAGTAAACCATACAAATTATCTAGCTAGATAATGGTATGCACAACAAAAATACCACATCTTCCAGAAATCTAGGATGAGTCCCAGATGTTTTTCGGCAGGATGGAATGGATGATTACGAGGGTAAGCCTATGCTCCTGAGAAACAGGAATTTTCCTATGATTAGGAGCCCATGTAGAGTCTAATTCTGGTCACATTTATGTTTGTATAGATTCAGTAACCTTACTGGAGCTGTTCTTAGTTGACACTTACGTAAGTGAGATCAGGATTAGACCTCATATTTCTGCCAAGAGCATCTACCCTGCTCTGCTCCTCTCCAGATCCCATATGCAGCTTTCAAATGAAATACTGATTCTCACAGCAACTTTTTTGAAGCACAATGCAATTGTAGGAAGCAAAGAATTCTGGGAAGAACAACTTCAGCATTCAACAACTTTCAAACAGAAAAAATAATTATCAAACACAAAAAGCCCTCAGGATTTGCAAAGTAGATTGTCCCTTATACAGAAACATCATTAAAATAAGTTGACTGATTTTTACTAGGACTGAAACTTACCCAAGTGCAAGCTGTCGACATACGACTGTTGCATCATTGTTGTCCCAATGGCTCCCACAGATTGTTCCCCAGATTCCATTCAAATAAACTTCCACTGTACCTTCAAAGTCATTCTTGCCACCCTGGAGTCTCACTGCCCCTGGTTAAAAAAAAAAAAAAAGCCTCCAAGATATTCCATTGCTCAATTAACGTACCTCACACAAAAGACTCCGAACCTGATTTTCCTACTGCAGAGAGAGTTTCTGTTTCATGTATTACCATCTCTGTTCTCTTTGAGTGAGCTGCTTGTAAGAAGTGCTGTGGCACATCTAACTTTCTTATACAGCAATATGCAAAAGGAGATAACCTTATTTTTCACATGAGGAAAAATTTTGCTTCTTATACTGAAATTACATGACATTTCTTATCCTTCTGATGCTACAACTTAGTTAAAGATCTAACACGAAAAATAAATATGTATAGATTACACCTAATTATTTAAAAGTGGTTACCTCTATGCAAATGAGCAAAACATCTATCTATAGAGTGCTATACTTTTATCTTCCACATAATTCTATCCAACGAAAGGGAATCAGAAAACAACCACATGGACTGCATAGCTTTTGCTCTGGCCCACGTAACTTTGTGCATATCATGGATGTCAGCAGTTTATTTTAGCCAAAGAATTCATTTGTTCGTACTTGTTCTCAGACAGAAAAACACTGGATGTAGTTCTATTAATTCATGAGAGATCTTTAACATATTTGCAGACAAAATAAACTAAAAACATGAGGAATTGTCTAAAAGAAGTGGCAAAATAATCTGCTTCTTGAGAGCTACAGAATACAGAAATCCAAGCAAATAAACAGATTTTGCATTTTTTTATTACAGTAGTTTTACTTGAGATGCCAGATGCATCTGCTGTTGAAGGTAGCGAAGCGCCTTGGGAACTAAAGGTGGGGAAAAGCTGGTCATAGGTGTAATTCTACAGAACTCTAGACAAGCAGAACAAAGAGTCAAAACAGAGCAGTAATTCAACAAGAAAGAATACATTTCTGTTAAATTATCAAACGTAGCCTAATTGTATGCATTAAAGTTGCCTGAAATCTCACTTAATCTATCTGTCTCTCTCCTGTGATCTACTTAAAATCTTAAAAGCTACACCATCATCCTGTTTGCTGCATTTTTAACCAGTGGGAGAAAAGTCAATGTTTGTGCCTGCATTTCATTGTATATGTGTATTCAGATATGTGTAAAAAGAAACACCCAAAAATGTAGTAGGTAGATCCAGTTTTTCTTGCAGCTTTCACTCAGATTGCATCCTGATTTTAATTTAGTTCACTGTATTTTATAAAACCACGAAGCCAAACAACTGCCAAATAACTCGAGGAATTAATTAACCTCAAACTTGGTTTTGCGTGTTCCTATTTGCCTCCTATTTACTTTCTCAGCAGTAACTTACTGTGCAGTAAATTGCAAACAAAACCTATTCAACTCATGTTACAGAGTGAGCTATCATTCCAAATAGAGGATTAGTAATTAGTTATTATAACAATACTGTATACAAGTTGCACATTATTTATCTGTCTTATAATTTTTCTCTTTGTGTTTTTCTGTCACATACAGACAGAGTCTGGAATTTTGTTTACTTCTGCTCTTCACCAGACTTCTGTATAGACTATTATTTTCACTTGAAACATCAACTGCAGTCATAGCAAAGTGATTCCTGACATACCAGAAAGCAATTTTGAGGATGTCATCTCCAAAAATAAGTTTATTTTCTTACATGATTGCTTATAGTCCTGCATGACACCTACTGAAAACAATGTAGTGTTTCCTGAGTACACAGTACACAATATTTCTATTTAAATATTTGAATAAGGGACTTCTCAAAGAATAAAATTCTTTTCTAAGGTCTCCATGGTAGAATTTGGCTTGCTCCTTTTTCTGTTTATAGAATTTCCAATGACAACAGTGGAAGAATATTCATGTGCACAGAGCAAAAGATAGTACAGAATAGTAAACTACTGTTTAATAGAGTTAAATGCATATAAGGTGTAGTAATTCGAAAGTGCTGGTTGCTCTAACTCACTACTGTTCTCAAAGGACAGTATTGATATCTGCAGCTATGATTAATCTAAACCATCCAGGGCAAAATCCAGCATTCTCTCCTCAAGCAAAACAATAAGTAAAACCATTTTTTAAAAAGAAAAGTCAGAATTGAAAACCACCTGTAAGATTAATATCTCCTAACATATTCTTCTAAGTCCAGTGTAAGTGTTTCTAACTCAGTTTTTCAGCACTGAATTCATAAAGAGTAAAATGATACAGTATTTTTTGTTTCATATGCAGTTTGAAGTATGTATCAACCAGTATCATATGATAAGTCATAATTATGTAGCAAACAAATCAAAGGGCACACTAATGAGAAAATTATTTCTCTGTTGCTTACTCAATATGTTGAGGTATTCAGACCCCTAGTAGTTGTTTTACTGGATCAAGAGATACATTAGTTACAGTAATATGGGTACCTCATAAAACAGAACTCTAAAACACAGACTTTATTTTCAGTAGCTTATTTTTTCTTTCTAATAGATAAAACTCTTATTTCATAATGAAACACAGATTTGTGCTTCATGTCTAAATTGATCATAGGGAATTGCAAGATGACCAACATAATCTGCCATCATATATGCTTATGCTATATTATCAAGTATCTGTTTATTACTCATTATTCAGTCTTTAAGATTCAGTTATTAAGAATATGTTAAGGTCTTAATTGCAAGATAATCAGTGTTTGCATTGTTAAAATGATCAGGAAACACTCTTTCACTTCACAGGCCGCTAGAAATTTAATATAGCATGATTAAAAGGGTGCTGACTAATTCTTAATTTCACTGGTTAAATCTTCTACTGTTAGATTTTAACACCTCAAACCCACCCCAACACTTCTGCCCAAGGGGCCTCCTGCTGTGCTCCCCCTAGGGCACAAGAAGCTCTGCAGAAGAGCATCTGAATTACTTCTTAGCAAACAGGTCTGGCTTAAGCATATGCATTGGAGGCTCTAGGTTTCTGGAGTCATAGATATGATAGCATCTCAATTTTTTTAAGCTATAAGTTTTCAGCTCTTGTAGTTGCTGAAGAAAACTAAACACGTTGGGAGTAGAGCTAATGCAGTAGTATCTACTGTGGTTTTTATGCAATGCTCTGAGAAACTCGCATTCTCTCCCCTCTCCACCAAGCCTCTCCTTATAGGGCTTGTCAAACCTTCACTGCCTCAACACCAACCTCAACATCAGGGAACATGAGTATAAGAATCCTGCCCATGGCTCTCAGTGCCCTCGTCAGTGCTGGTCAGGACGAGGAAGGATGAGGAGAGGTGAACTGACCTCATGAGAGTTAGAAGTAAGGGCACAGGACCACAAAGCAGGCTAACTAAGCAGCTCTAGGACACATACTGCAGTCTTATGACAGACTTAATTCAGCCATGTATCGAAGAATACAAATCTACTGTCTTGACAGGAACTCCTTCATTTATATACACTCAAAAAATATTTAAGCTTTTCTTCTAATTACGTTCTAGCTGAGGTTACTGACGGTCAATTCATGTTGTTTACATACAGTCTGGTAATTTTAGTTGCCCTGGTATCTGCCCAAGTCAGTCTTTCCTATGTGCTATCACTGTTTAAAAGAGATTAAGTTATACTTGCAAATGCAAGGAAGTAAGGGTATCCAGTGGGTGCTGCTGAGACTTGCTCTGCAACACCTGCCATATAGACTCAAGATGAGACACACAGGAAAAAAGGGAGAGGAAAACCTCAGCCAACTTTTAATTAACTCCAAAAAGCAGAACTTCAAAGGAATTGTGCTGTTGTGCTTGGCCTCTTTTCCTATACCATTTGCACTTCCAGAGATACTGGGTAACTTCAAACCCTATTTTATTCTCTACATCTCACTGAGAACAAGCATTGTTACTGTGTGTGGCTGAATTGCAAATAGAATGGGAATCACTTCCACTTCTGCTGTACGTGTAAGTGCCACAGCAGTGGGGTTTATGGTGTTGGCTAAAGGTGTGCCAGCAGTTTCTTCATAAACACCTGTGTCCAAAGGTTTGTAATTTGGCTGTAAGTGTAGATTTGGAAAAGAGGGATCGGAAGTAGAATTTGTCTATACCTTTCACCCTGGTGCTGGGTGCTCTGAAATTGCAGATTTAAAACAAAGTTAAATAAGTATTTTGAATTTTAGAAATATGTAAAAACAACAAATATTTTTATTTCTGTTTTGATTTCCAAGGTGTTCCAACATGGGATAGTGCCACAAAAAGGCCCTGCACTGATAATTCATCTCTGTTGCCTCGGAGTCAGTTAGGTAAGTCCAAGTTGACATAAAGTGTGAGGGTCTCCCATTGTTACATGCTGTATATTTCATGTAACCACGTTATAACTCATAGTATTTCAAAACACTAGTGAATGATTCATAATACATACAAAAGAGTCTATCCCAGTTTCAGAATGAAACTAATTCACCAGTTTGCCTGAGGTACTTGTAAGAAGCTACCTGTAGTACAGGTCAAATCTAACACCAGTTCAAATCAATGGAAAATTTTCTTCCCTGCCAGGATCAAGCCTGGCTACAATGAAAAAAAAAAGTAATCCTGTTGTGTTCAGCAGAACTAGGGTTGATGCTCACTGCGATCAATGAATGCTATTGTCCATCACCTTCCTGAGCACTGCTCTTAGTCTAAAATTATAACTATTTACTCTCAGTATTTTAACCTTGAAAAAGGGGTGCATCCATCAGAAGTATTTTTTGGGTGCATCCATCAGAATTATTTTTTATGAACTATCTTGAGAACTTTAGCAGATAGCAGTATTTCATACTAAGGATCGTCATATTTGAAGCTTAATAAATATTGTATATATTGAGTTGAATTCAGCACATTCAATATATTGTGCTGAATTGGTTCCTCTACAGCACTGAGATTCATCATGTGAACAATCAATAGTTTAAGGCTCTGAAAACATAAACTGAAACTGAAGTGTTAGGAATGTAATGGGCTTTAAAGGACTGCAGTTGTCTTCTGTGATACAGAGCTGCAGAAAATGAGGCTTCTCATGCTGTGCACCTGTAATAAGAACGGTTCCAGAAAAGCTGCTTCTTAGAAGAGAGATACAGACATTCATGTTTAATTTTTCGTCATACTTCTTTTCTTTAACCCTATGCTATTAAGAATGCCAAAACCCCCAAAAGACCTTCCATCAACTGCCTGGACTATACTATAACAGGTAGGGAGAATAATCCAGTGTTTAGACTATGAGCCTGAGGCTTGACTCTTCTCTCACAAAAGTGTAGGGAAGCATGATTTGTTTGGCATTAATGGAATTACTATGTGATAAAAGCAATTTAGACTGAGACTCTAAATCTGGCCATTCTGGAAATGTGTATTTTATTTCCAGTTCTGCCACTGATTGGTAGTGTGACCTCTGGCAAAGACACTTACCCTCTCTTGTAGGGTTTCCCCTTTGTAAAATAAAGAAAAACAGTTAACCCACTTTACTCAAAGAGCTTTATAAAAGTAAAAACATAGCATGAACAACATATGCAGAATACTGTAACTATATGCCACATACACATCATGTGGCAGCAGTTGCTTCTAATGACTGAGGTAGGCCTCTTTTTTGAAGCATGAGTACATCACAGGTAAGTTGTTATTAGCAGTAACTAAAATAGTAAATTCTGCTCAACTTCGGCTGGCTCTGTGTAGAGTACTTTTGTACTCATTTATTTTCCTCTATGATTTCCTTGGTTAATCATGATAATTCATATATATTTGTATTTGGTTTACTTGCTTTCAAGGCACGAATAAATCATATTACCCAGACGCCTCTCATTTTAGAAGGAAGGAAGTGAAAAAACAAAATCTGTTATTTTAAACTATAAACCTAATTTTAGGCTGTTACTCATGGTATAATTGCAAAGATGCTTTTTTTTTTTTTTAATTTTTCATCGCTAATGTTTAAATATAAAGAAATTTAATATATACATATGCACAAAGTTTTGCCAATTAACTTTGCAGATAAGTTTTAATACTAGGCTAGAAAAGTCAGGAGATTGAAGGCTTTGAACGTGGTATTGTATTTAGTTATTGCAGGTGCCTAGTAACTGGGTATGGGCTTCTGTAGCACATGTACTAAAGCAACACATGCAGTGAGTTTATCTCCGAGTAGTCTGTCCTTCTCTAACTATAAACTGCATCATAACATTGCATTACTTGCACTTCTTTGCTTCTTGTAAGAAAGGAACATACTTCAGGACAAATGTTGTAATGATGTTTATTTCTGGGCAAATGGCTTGATGTATTTCCACATTCCACCTTAAGCCATCTCACACATTCTCTAATTTTTTCATATCACCTCTGCAAGGGCTTTTGGACAGACATTTGCACTGTTGATGTCACTGAGAGTTTACCACTGGGTCCAAGAGAAGTAGATGACCTTTCAATTAGAAAGTATTGGCTATTGTTCAGTAGCTATGTCCTCCCTCTTTAACAAGGGCTAACCTGGATTTCCTTTCTTTGGGGAAAAAAAAACAGCATTCTGAAAAGACTGAAGAAACACAACTAAACCCAAACCATGTAGTATTTTGGGCGTTTTTTTACTTAGATCACATTTGTGCTGAACTTACAGGGTATTCTGGAATTTACTTTAGTCAGTGCAAGATTGGGTTCTTAGCAATAAAATGCTGTGTTTGTCCTCGCTGTAACATATTAGACCAAGTGTTCACAAAGTATTTTGGGAATCAGACTGAAGTATTCTGAAAAAAAGCTATAAATATGGTGGGCTAAATCAAAGCAGCAACTGTGGGACCCTTTCCCAAACTGAGACCAGTTAAAGGGCGTGAAGTCTTCTGCATTTTTTTTTTCATCTGCGTCTAGTTGTCTGTTTTCTCCTCTGTGGCATCAGCTGCCTGGTATTCTTTCCAGGGAAACATCTGTGATGCATAACATCATTCTATTTTCTTGAAGGAATATAACATTTGACTTGGAACACAGCTTTGGAAGCTGCATTTTTTTAAATGCTTAAATGATCAATATGGACTTTGGTGTCTCCGTATGCTCTTCATGTGATATTTTATACCAATATGTAGAATTTTCACATTGTTCAAATTATCATCTTTTTTTCACACACCTTCTAAGGTGTTGGAAGAAAAAGATAACAATCTTCTTCAGACATCTGAAAGTAAATTAATAAAAAAAAAAAAATTCCCAAAACCAATTTCCTCAAGAGCAAAATTATTAATAATATTAATCATCAACTTCATTGTTGACCTTGTGATATTACAAAATATATAAAAAGAGAGGCAACAAAGAAGAGATTTTTTATTTTCATTGCAACAATTATGCTTGATCATTTTTAGTATAAGTATAGATAGGACGTAATTCTTATTTAGGTAGGAGATAATATCAGAGTAATGGAGGAGGAAATGTGAAGTCATTCAAAACCAGACTGTACATAAACATATTTAACCCTGTGGAGGGGCACCAGCACTGTTGAAATGTAAAGCTGATCAACTGCTCAAGGGCTGAATGCTGAAATTGCGGTTCAGTCCTTAAGCACTGAAAACTTCTACTGAAGCCACTGAGGGTTTTGGTAGGAGCGTTTGGGGGGGAGCACAGGTCTCTTGGCTGGGTTCACAGATGTACGCAAGCACCAGTATCAACTTGCAGACCCCATTATCCCAAGAGGTGGGAAAAAAAAAAATCAGAAAGCAAGTGATATTACGTGAGCAGTTCGCATTTAGAGCAAGGCATCCTTTTGCTTTTCCTTCTGCCACTTCTGTGGACCAAGTGCTTCCCAGAGAAGTGTGCCCGATTGCAAAAAAGAGAATGCCAGTCCTGGCTAACTGAGCCTACTCGATGCTTATGGCACGGCTTCTTAACGAGATTTACTTACTATTAGAATAGCTTCGGAATAAAACTAGGTAGGACCTTCGTCTTTCCGATGTATCTGCTGATGTAGAAGTTTAAATTCCCCTGTCAGAAAAGCCTTTACTGTCACTTTGGCAGAAGGTCTCTGTTTCCCCTCCCGCGATGGGGAATCGGCTCCGGGATATGAAGGACTCCTGCCCGGCAAAGGGACCCGAGTCCCGCGGAGCCACCGCGCTCCCCCCAACCCCGCAGCGCCCGGCGCCCCCAGCCCCGCTCACCTCGCTCGCAGTCAGCGCGGCCCCGCTCCGCCCGGCCCCGGCCGCCCCCGGGAGCGCACCCGGGCC
>JAOXNO010000033.1:5264966-5277876 GCA_028565335.1 Limnodromus scolopaceus
AGGGCGGCCACCGCCGGTGCCCAGGGACGCCGGGCCGCGGGGAAGCCCCCGGCGGGGCAGCCAGCGGGTGTCGCCGACGGCGCCGGGGGCTGCGGGTGGCGGGCAGCCGGGAGGCTGGCGGAGACCTGCCCCAGCCCGCGGGTTCCGGGGATCGTCCCGATCACCAGTGCCACCATGAAGCCGGCGAATGTCATGGTGCCAGTCCCGCCGGCTCGGGTCCATCTCCCCTTCTCATCGCGCCTGGGATGCGAAGGGGGAAGGCGGGGCCGCGGCGTCCCACTAATCCCCCACGCCGCACACCCCTTGCCGCCCTCCCTCCAGCTCCCCCACCAGTCCCGGCCGCCGCCGCCGCCGCCGCCTCCCCCGGACCTCCCCGGCCGCCCCCCGGGTTTGTCCCTGCTCGCGGTCCCGCCGCAGTTCTCCCCCGCCCCGCTGGTCCACTACCAGCCACCTCCTTCTTTGCTCTCGCCCCCGCGGCTGTGATTCCCCTGGCCACTCCGCCAGCCTCACAAAGAGCAGAAGGAGCCCAGGCAAAGCTGGCGAGAAGTGGACAAAACGGACCCGCACGGCGGCTGAGGAGACGGAGTGATGGAGAGAGCCCCAGACGTGTCTGCGGGAAACAAAGGGGCTGGAAACAAATGTCGTGAAGAGAAATGTCTTTGACGGTTTATCTTTATCCCAGCCCCATGTGTTCTGAATGGTAATCTGCTTATTCCCAACCGGTGCGGAGATGTGCATGACCTGATCATCTCTGGTTTCCTTTTTATATCAGAATGGCTGTCAGTTAGTTTTGCCTCTTTGTCTCATATTCTTCAGTTGTTAGCTTGGGTTAGGTATTATTTTTTAATTTACCACTGTTTTTAATCTGTGATGTTCATATTGGCAAAGTTTGTCTCTGCCTGTTAGAGCGCACACCCTTTATTTGCCAATTTGTCTGTAGTACCGGTCTGTAGATTCACTTTTCCACAGGATCTTTTTTTCCTAATTTTTTGGCTGAGAGCTGTTAAGCTGGTTTCTTGATGAGTGAATCAGTATTTCCACAACCTTGTGTTGTGACTAGAATCTAAAAGAGAAAGTGTGGTTTCTACTTTCCATGCAGGATACCACGTATCTCCAATAAACAGTGGCCTTTCTTTAGCAGGCTCCAAACCATTCAAAAGGTGCTAAATGCAACTTTACCAATTTAAGCTTTTGTTTATAAGAACAAAAGAGCTCTAGTGCTAAGGAAAAGCAGGTCCTTCAGTGTTTGGTATCACTTCTATTCATTTTAGTTCTGCTGTTCTCTGACTGATTTATTATTGCAACTTTACAGTTAGTATCTTAATTACTCACAAAGGTAAAGAATACTTGGCTAGGGTTTCTACAGCAACATGGTAACTATGCTATCACGTGTCTGCTGCACATTTTTGTGGATATAAGTGCACAGATTGTTCTTTCTTTTGGAGGTTTCTTCTGCGGATATGTGTATGCATTAGTTTAGAAACTGTCAGGACTGGCAAGAGTTTAATTTGTTTTCAAAATATTTGAATATATACAAGATGTTAACCTAAAACTCATTACGGCCATTTTTAAATTGTCTGAAGAATTGTTGCTGTCATGACAAGTTGGTTGCTTTTATCCTTTGAAAGAGTTGGTTAAAAGCATGCTCAGCCTAGCTGGTTAAGGTTTCTTTCACTGCCTAGTAAACACTTTCTGGCATCACAATAACAGCAATATTTCATTTTCCCTGACCTAAGCTCTTTTTTCCCCCTCTAGCCTGGAAGTGGAAGGGTTCTGCTGATCAGCACAGGAGGAAGAGAACAGATGACTATGATGAATCTTGCAAAACACTTCAGGCAAAGCTTTGAGCCTGTTACTTATTCATGTATTCTGATTTCATTTGTATCCCCCTAGGTGTGCGGGCCAGCAGGAATTTTACATGCAGTGAAATTTCTTTGCCTGTGTAGGGTAGAGGTGTTTGTGCTTGAGGTTGCAGAAGGATACTAAACAGGAGGTGTGAATAAAAAAGGAAGGCTACACAAGGAAAAAGGTTTGGAAGTAACAAGAATTATAGAAAAAGTATCAAGAAGACAAAAGGAATTGTCATAATGATTCCTTCCCTGAGACAGGGTTCAGGTTTAATCGAATGAGCCATATGTACAGATTCGCTCTTGAACATTTTAATTTTTATCTTGTTTGTTATTTTTGGTATAATCAAATAAGGATAATGAGCCTTAATTTGTTTTAATAACTGTAAATTAGCTTTCACTGTGATGTGAGGTCTGTTAACGCTACAGGAAATAATGGTTTTGTTAGAATTTACAAATTAGGGGCTTGGTCTGGCTTCCATTCAAGACATTGATAATAGTTTCACTGTAAGTAGGAGGGTCCCTTTTCTAGGAAATACTGGAACTGATGTAGTTTGTTTTGCCAGGATGTATGCTTTGCACTTTGCTTGCAGCTTCTGTCTTGGCTAGAGCATTTAGGAGTGAGTAAATCTGTGAGTGTCTCCCCCATATGGTTTCTCTTGTGTTTGAAATGTGGGAGCTCATGTTGCAGCTTTTCCTTTGTCTGTGGCACTTACAGGTGCCACGTATAAAATCACTCTCATCTGCTTGACTACTTTTATTACGCTTGTAGGAAGCTCATTATCTGCATGATTTCTACCTCTGTTACATTTCTCATAATCAGTCAAAAGTTACTGGGAAGAGCAAAGACAAAGCAACAGTCACATGGAGAGACAGTGTGATTTTGAAAACTTTAATTCTTTTGGACATCATACTTAAAATAACGTTAAGAATGACAAGTGTGCCTAAAATGAAACTGCAGTGTGCTTTAAGGGTGGACTTTACCTCAGATGTTTATAAACAAGTAACAAAGGTTTATTACTCTGATATAGCTGATACAGCTTTAAAAAGATGGCAAATATGAGATGTTCTTAGTGCAGCTGGTTGCCTTAAAAGTTTTGTCTCTACTGTACAAAACTCACGAAAACTCATTCACAAATTGAATTAGAAATTAAAAGGAAAGAAAAAATTATGTTTTCTCAGTTAGGATAATAAGCAAGTAGATCTTTGGAAACCTCAAAAGGTCTCAATGAACCTGGGCATTATGTACAGTTTTGATTCTGAAATTACAGTATCCAACTTTTCAGAAAAATATTGTCACAAAATGTTGAGAAAATGTTAAATGTTTGGAAACTGTGCTAGTTATACTCCTGCAGCAGCACTGCAGGATTTAAAGTTAGTAATCTGTGTTTAACAAGGCCTGCATTTTTATGTGAAAGAAGAGCTTGTTTTGGTCTTTCTGGATTGGTAGAGAGAATAATCCATTAAGATGATATTACAGTGCGTGAACTGGCTCCAGCTGAAGTACATAGCAATTCTCCCTTTTGCAAAACATTTTCAATACCTAATCTTAGTATTTAGTTTGTACCTCCTATGCACAGGGGTACTACCTATTGACAGCAGTTCCACAGAAGTCCACGGAACAACACTCTTGACCAAAGTTAGCAAATCCATGCTGCGTACCTGACAACTTCCATGAGAGCAGTTGTAGGAAATCATCTGCTAGAATAGGCCTTAATTTCTGCACAATTCCACATGGTTGGCTGCTATTTTCTGTCCTGGTATTTGACAGCCCCAGTACCAAATGGCTGATAAAACAAAGGATAATAAATAATTCGGAGGTATGAACTGATCTGACCACTCCACTCCCATCCCCACCCCCTGTATTTCTGTGCATAGATTCCGCAGGTTACCTCAGAAATGGAAATATTAGCCATACTCGCATATTAGCAATATTTTTATATAGCAATATAATAATATATGTAGCAATACAGCAGCAGGATGGGTTATTTATATATGCAAGGCTTAAAAGGAAACTTACACAAGAGCTTCCTTTATCCTAATAGCTTTCTAAAGGCACTTGATAGTTCTTCCCTGGTGCTGACTCTGCTTTTGTGCTAATTGTGTGAGGGTACAGGTTATCATGGGACTGCTTTTGAATAAATGGTTCTTATGAATAGATGAAGGTATCTGATGTGTGGGTTATACATGCAAAAATAGTAGTCCTGCATTGCGAAAACATTTAATACCAAGCATTCAAAATTCTGCTGGAGAATCAATTCTGCTCCCATTTAAATCAATAGAAAAATTCACTGATTAGCCTCTTCCTGTGTGCAGTAAAGCTGCTTACCTTTATTTTTGAGAAGCTCATACAGTATGCTGTCAGCATAGATTTTACAAAAGCTGAGCCCTTCCAGCTGCTGGTGGAATTCAGTTAAAATGCTATTGACAAGTGAAGGCCTGTGTCAGTCCCATCTTATTGCCACTGATAGCCCTAAACCAGGGAATTCTCTCTTGCATTCCTTCCTGACCAGGTTAGAGTCAAACAGCAACGTAGATGTGACAGATCAGAGCAAGGGTTGACTTCAGGCAATGTTATACATGAGAAATTCCCCCAGGAAATAAGTACGAGTACAAAGCAGAGAGAATGTAGCCGAATAGACAGGCACAACATATTGCACTGGAATGATTTTCAGACTATAATTTCTTACTATTATTAATTCATATAATCAAGTATGCTGGGGCCAATAGATCAACCACTGGAATCAATGGAAAAACTTACGCACATGACCTACTGGGCACTGAGTGAGATCAAACAGCACCAGACAGGGGCTAAAATCTGGACTAGAAGGAGAGGAAGCAAGGCTTCACACAAAGGATATCTCCATGAGCAAAATGGGCCACAGAATAGGTGCCATTATGAGTCAACATTTTTAGGATATAAGTCAGCGCTCTTATAAAATAATTTTATTCATTAATCTCATTCTTTTTAACAAACACAGGCAGCAGAAATATGAAATCCTGCCAAGTCTGACTCGAAATTAATTTGGGTTTGTGCTTATATGGAAGAGAATAGGCCTTTTGTCTGTAATTATATATAAGCTCCATAGGGTGACCCTGCATTACACAGGATGTAACTGAACAGCCTGTAATTGATGAGGTTTCCATTACCACATAACACAGTGCACACAGTAATGAGATCATAGAAAAACCTTTTTCAAGTGTTAAGTACTTTCTTGTACAACAAGCTGAGTTCATATTATAAGGCAATAAGAAACCCAATTTCCTGGAACAAGGCAATAAGAAACTTGATTTCCTGGAACAATTCAATACATAGGTGCATATGTGCTATAACACTGGGCTATAAAGACATGATGAAATAATTGCATTTAAAACTGTAATGTAAACTGAATCATGCAAAACGGGTGAACACTTTTTGTTTAATATAGTGAGTGGAAAAAATGCTATTTCAACTGAAATAGTTTTGATATATCCAAAGTAATGACTCATCATTTAAAAACTATCACAGCTTTGCACAGAAAAAAAGGGATTTTTGAATAACAATGAAGTGTGGAGATATTTGCTTGAAAAATATGTTTTTAAAAACAAAAAAAGAAAGCCCTGCATTCAGTAAAGACTCTAATTCTGCAAATAAGTATCCTCATTCTTAGTATGTACACATCTGCATATTGTGATCTCTCCATGTGTAAAGTAGGTTACATGAAGTTTGGAGGACTGGTGACGTGATTTGTTCAGGACTTGTATGTTCGGGAACATACAAGTAATACAACAAACAGTCTTCATCATGCAGTTGCAATGTGACGGTGTTTGAGGCTGCGTTTTATATTGTTTCCATGAGCAACTTCCAAGCGCTCCTTTATGTTCCTCTCCCAGAAGGACCATTTAGCAGATCCCAAGTGTGCAATGCCATGTGGCTGAGTGGGGAGCGAGACTCGAGTATGAGAGCAGCAGTGCCTCAGCATGACTGCAAAAATACAGCAGAGGTGCTACTTTATTTCCTGATGCTTAGAATAGGAAGTAAATGAGGAATCACATATGTTGCAGTCTGTTAACTAGGTGAAAGGTGAGTTTATGTAGCCATTCTATAAATAAGCATATTTAAAGAGGCAAGAATATGCCATAGAGGATATTTTGAAGAAATAGAACAGGAGATGGTATTTGTTAACAAACAATCTTAAAAAAGTTTTGCTGAGAAATGGAACATCAGTTCCGAACCTTAGTACCTTGGTTATATGTTTTTTGGTAATTGATTCATTGAGTCTGTCCTTTAAGAGAAGCTCTGTATGTGATTCATTGTGTGCTTGTGCTGGAGAAACAACCCACTCCAAAAAAAAGAAAAAAAAATCAATGAGCAGGCTCTACCTATTTACTAAATGTTTAACATTTTGGTTTAGATTTAAGAGAGAAAAGGTGAAAAAAAATTTTAATGTCTTCATCATAAAACATACATTTGGACTCTATTTTATGTAGAAAGTGGCCTTTACAAATCAGTCAACAGTAGGTAAGCCTGCCACAGAACAGGATGAAGCCTTATTTATTTAAAACACCCACTGTCAGTGAAGACAACTGGTTCGTAGCGCTGAGATATATGACCTTCTACAATTTCCTCTGACATTCTTGGTGTAGAAGGTTCCCTGGGGTAAACAATGTTTTATAAATGCAGTTGGTTAAGTAAGTTCTCTCGCAAATAATCCAGGTAGTCCTCTTCCAATTATTTATGTCTGGAAAGGTAGCAGGTGTCTTCTTGTTCTGAGTTAATCTTCTGAAAACATTTCTGAATAATATCTATTTCAGAATTTTGTATTTCATTGTTGCTAAGTGTAAGGGCAATGAAAATCACAAACTACAAAAAGATAAGTCAAGCAGGGTTGGTTTGTGTTAGGAGAGACTTAACTGGAAAGTAAAATTACTGAAAAAAAATTTGGTTCTGTTTTACCTCAAACCAGGACATCTTCCATCTAACTCAAGTATCACCTTTCCATTAGCAGCAATGGAACAAGGCATTTCTAATATTTCCTGAAAGAATTTCTCAGTGTCCTGCACAAAATTCAACAGCAATGTACATACAATGTGGAAATTAGACTTTTTTTCTCCAGAGTTTCAGAGGGATGCAGGAATTACTTCAGTGCTGAGCTTCATCCATGAAATGACCCATCAAGTATTTGATTTTTCTTCATTAACACAAGATTCTGTTACTGGGAATGAGGAAGGATAAAGTGAGTTACAGCTGTATTTTTACAGTTATGCATAATGCAAGCATATACTACACAATTATTAAAATATAATTATAGCTTATTAGAACATGCAAAATAAGCATAAAAAGAGGGGAAAAAAAGGATAAATACTTGTTGGGGCAGAAATAGTTTTGTCCATGAAGCCATGTTTAACATGTGATGATAGACTTTGAATTTCTAAATGGTTTTCATCTTGAAAACCAGCAAGCACTTCACGTTCACAGATAGACTTTTTAAAAGATTTCACCGTTGCATACTACTTGAGGATTTTATTGTATACAAACTTGAAAACAATGTCTTACAAAGTTAGAATAGAAAGCAAACAGGATTTTGCCAGATCTCATTTGCAGTCACAACTCTCTATCAATATTAAAAAGAGAGACCTGAACCATTGTGGAGATACTCAAATGTCCCTTCTTCTAGGTGTTGCATACTCTTGACTCCCCACTGAAACAGGTGTTTGGTGAACTTTTAGTCCTATCTATTTTTATCCTTTTTTAAAAAACATATATAATATCTTGAATTTGTTGGATAATACAAGTAAAATTTCAAGTGCTTTTTGAGAAGGAAATCATTAAAGCTGCATTCTCTTATAATTAGTAATAGTTTTGGATAAGAATAATATTACTGTTTCAAAGGAAGACATATACTTAATGAAGGGAAAGCTAAATAAACAGTGTATACTTAATTTAAGGAGGCTAGGATTTATAATTACCTGAAGTAAATGAATGCTGTGCTTCTTATTATTACTATAATTATTTAAGAATGCTCTTAAAGAGATTTAAGAAATGTTATTTGTTACCTCATAATGGTAAGTAGTAAGACCTCTTGGAAGTTATAAGCACATGCTCATAACACATGATCTTTCTATGTTCTCTTTTGGGGTTGTATTGGAAGCACTGGGACTAATTTTAAAATATTTTTTTTTGTACTTGCAATTTCAGTTAGCTGAAAAGTTTATCTGTTTAGGAGGGGAGTATATTGTTGAGTGTTTATAAACCATGTCCTGTTGGCTGTATTGACTAATAATTTTGTCAAAATCAGTGAGTCTTCTCATCTTAGTGAGTGGATTTTGTGCATTATGAATACAAGCATCAGTTTGCCCATATCGTTACCATTTGAAAAAATAGAAATCTCAGTAGTTCCTGGCTTGCTTTCACAAATATATACAGAACTGGAGCAACCATTTCACATTGAATAATATAAAGTGATGCACAAAGATATACTTGCTATTTATGCCTCCTTTTGACGTTTTAATCAAAATTTTAAAAAGCAGCTACATACGCTTTAAAATAAGGTGAGGATAACCTCTACAATTGTGAGGAGATTCTGTACAAGATGGGATCAAAGTTGGCTTTGCACTATTGAACTATGACTCCTGGAGTTTGAACAGTACTGGCATTGTGCAGACCCATGACAGACATTGCACTTAGATTGCCTTCATTACCACAGAATGTGGCAAACATCTGTACGGAGCTGTGGGAAGGGCAGGGAGGAAGGGCAATGGATGAAGAAAGGAGGTAAAGAAGGCAAGATCCACTGCTGTAACTATTGGCAAAACAAACTGCTTTCTTATAATCTTCATTGTTGGCTTAATTATCCCTTATTATTTCTTGACTTCTGGCTGATGTCCCTTTCTTATCTCTTTTGATCCCTCTTGTCCCATCATTATGATTTACCCATTGCTATTTTTTAATAATCTAATGGTGATGTGGAATTACACATTCCAATTTACTGTTTTCATATTTAGTCATCTTGTCTAAAAAGTAAAATTTAAAATAAAACCCACTGGATTATGAAAAGCCATGGATTTTTGCTATGGATATAACTATACTATATATATATATATAGTCCTGGTTTTATATTGATCTGCTTAGCATGCCATTTATTTTTGTAAATAAACACTGTGTTACAGTACACACTACTTTTTGTACTTTAGACTTCTAAACATTGTTATTTTACCCAATCGATTCTAATAGTGTGTAACTAAATCCTGCTAGACCAAATACCTAGGTTATATTAACTAGAAGTTCATTATTGTAAAATCTCAAAACATCTCATTGTTTTCTTATTACAATTATCCTATTTTGGAAACAGGTCTCAGAGTTTTGCTATTAGTTTCAACAGAACCTTCATTTGGCTCCTAGAACTCAAATAAGTAACTTCTACTTGGAGCTGTAAGAGATGGACTTGCAATTTGGATCATGAGTAGTCCATATGTCTACTTTTTTTTCTGTATGCATAGGTTTTTCTTCCTGAAGCTTCTTTCTGAATTTCCTAGAACCCAGGAAAAGTAAAAAGCAGCAGAATAACTTCTTTCTCTAGGAATTAATACAAGCCATCTTCTGGAGTAACATTTTTCATATTTCTTTACTGCCTTTTATCTGTACTTCTGGTGCTTCTGAAGCAGTGGTTCCACATTTGCTGCAAAATAATCAAAACTGGATTATTTTATTATTATCTTAAAAGATCAGCCAGTTTTTTTTCCTGGTCTGGTTTATTGCACAGCCACACGGAAAACACAAGGGATAGTAAACTGGCATGAATGTAGATTCTAAGTGGCAGATATAGGGTCTGTTTAACTTAGTATGCTATAAAATTAAACAAGAAAACATTAAGATGTAGATATTGAAAAATGGACTATTCCTAGAAGCCATAGTTAACTGGTAACACTGTAAACACTCTGGAAAACTTCTACGTAAATGGGAGACTGGGAAAAGAAGAGAAATAATAAATTCAGGGGTATGCTTTTAAATATTCTGTGCAAATAACATGCTGATGCAAGATATTCCATCTAATTTTCTATGGAGGTATCCAGGAAAACATTAAATAATAGTGAAAACAAATTTAAAATGGTAAAGTACTGAGTATATAAGGTAATATGTGAGGATGAGTTTTCTGGAATACAAAGACTTTAGACATATGAGGTTTTCAGTATACAAAGCTACCATATACTGTAATACTCTGTATAGTATCATTAGCTAGTCACCTTTATTGCTATTTAGTACAAAGAAAACAGCTCTGAGACAAAGTAAGGGTACTATAATCACATAAAATACACACAAATAAAAATGTATGGGATTGTTTTGCAAGCACAATAGGACATAATTCCTGCCTATGAGATAAAATTGGCAGTATAATTTTAGTATCTTGTGTTAGAAACATAGGGAAAGCAGGAAAGTGACACATAATATTTTCTGATCTCGGTGCTTATAGAGTTAAGTCTATAAATCAGTGAACACTGAGGTGTATGGAAATATGTTTCTTTGTTATTCAAAGCATAACAAATTCACACTTCTTTAACACTTTGATTTATAATAATAAAGCCAGCAGATGTCATGTAATTAGATTTGTATTGCCCTTGAGGGAAGTGAATCAAATTCAGCTCAGTGATAGAACAAATAATACAATTGGAGTTCATATGGTTGCTAGAGATGTGCTCCTGCCTCACTATGGGGACAGTGTTAAAATGAGAAAGGGGGCCAGTCTGGGGACAGTGTTAATACGAAGAATAAATATGGGGCTAGATGCAATGCAACATAAAGCTGCACTCCATCCCCTCTTCACATTCTATTTTTTGAGGCGTATATACAGACATTTCAATTAAAAAGCCAGTTGTATTTTAACACGTTCTCTGAACCTCATGGGAAGCCAGTAATGCTTGATCTCTAAGTGAAGTGGGACTTGGGGGTTCAGGGGACTGTTTTGGCTAATTTTTTGTACTAATTTAGAAGAAGAATTGTCAATTAATTGCCCTGATTGACTGAATTTGTCAAAAGAAGGGATGTGTTAATCTCTTTATTAAAATATGGATGTAACTGTTAGCACGCTATATGGATGACTGTAGCATGCAAGGTAGCATCTCTGAAATCACATACACCTAGCTTCTAAATCTTGATAGTAAGAGATAGCAAAATGAAAGTCATTATAGCCCAGAAAAAATATGCAGTAATGATGATGAGTTAGGATCATATTGTGCCAACCTTACTCACATTAAATAGTAGTGCATTGTCTATTCTGTGTGAATAGTCCCAGTGACTTCAGTGGAAATCTTAATGTGGGAACAGGTGGGCTCATGTGAGCTGGGACAGTGTAGTACAGCCATTTGTGTCCTTGTGGGAGTTAAAATGCCCAGATTGTCTGGGAACCATGAGGTAAAATCTCAGTTCTGAGTTCCAGTGCTGTATATGGTTTACCTTGGAGTATGTGGACAGTGGCTAGTAAGCTTCTGCAATGGGTAAAAGAAAATATGTAAAACAGCTTGCTCTTTTTCCCCACCCCAAATTAAAAGGTGAAATTTTACCATTTGGTACAGAAATGAACACAATGAATTTGGAGGAGAGGAGTGCACTAAACTACTTCAGTTGGCAGGGACCAACAAGGATCACCTGGTCCAACTGCCTGACCACTTCAGAGCTGACCAAAAGTTAAAGCAAGTTGTTAAGGGCCTTCTCCAAACACCTCTTGAACACCGCCAGGGTTGGGGCAGCCACCAACTCTCCAGGAAGCCTGTTG
Source organism: Limnodromus scolopaceus (assembly GCA_028565335.1). NCBI lineage: Eukaryota > Metazoa > Chordata > Aves > Charadriiformes > Scolopacidae > Limnodromus > Limnodromus scolopaceus. The sequence continues at coordinate 5,276,563 of JAOXNO010000033.1, forward strand.
CAGAGTTTGACCACTCTCTCAGTATAGAAATGCTTCCTCGTGTCCAGTCTAAATAGTTGTAAATAGGATGTCTTGAAGAATAGATTCTATATTTTTGGTAGTTTGTGACATTTCTAGAACAAAACATGTCCATTAGAGGGATTTTTAAAATTGGGAATCATTTTCATTCCCAGCAATTTAACAAATTCAATGCTAGTTCTAAAAATGCTCTCATGATGCAACCACGTTTTTCAGCAAAACGAAGTTTCATTCAAAAAGCTTCTCTAGCTCTGCTCCAATACTATTGCTCATTTGGCAGTGTTGGACACTGCTTGAAGAAGCCAGAACAATGTTCTCTGAACATTTAAGAAACCAAAAGAGTTTATTTTTATAATTTTTTAAACATTCATGTGCAAGTTACTTATTTTTGCTGACAAAGTAGAATGAAATACAATGTTATGCAAACCCAAAGGAATTAAATAATCTCTTTCAAAATTCCTTTCAACAGTCACCTCCAGGTTACTAAGGAGGCTATGATCAGTTGGTGTAGAGGCAGCAGCTCTCGTGCTGTGAGAAACATGCAACATCAAGGCTTCATATCTATTATAAAGAACATGTACAATACCGGGTCAGATGGCAGTAGAATTTGATCTAGATGAAGTGTGAAATTGCAGCACATGTCTATCAAATTATCCAGAGTGTATGGTGTTGTGTTTATGACAGCTCTATTTCAGCTGTATGTTGGCTTACTAAGGACAAGCAGTACTGGCCTAATAAAAACTCTGCTGCTACTAAATTACTTCTATAAGATTTTTAAAGAAAATTTGAACTACTGCAGTGAGTTTGTATAGATTCGTGGTTGTAGTGTTTTTGCAGTATGCTCATGAAGTCAGATTTGCCATGTTTTAGGGATACAGCCTATTGCAGAGGTGGAAAAGCATGTGTAGCCACAATCAGTAGGTGTTATGGGTGCTATCACTTACTCAAAATGGGCCCCAAAGCTGAGGTTAACAATTTTTAAAGATATTTTTTAAAACAAGAGGTAGATCTGGGTGCTTGACTAAAAGCATGGAAAAGAGGGACATGCAGTAGGAAGAATGTGATATCAGTCCATGCTCTTTTCTGTTCTTCTGTTTTCAGTTAAGAGAGAAAGTTCCCTTTTATTTCATCTATTTGGTCCATTCATTACTTTTAATGTATTAAAAGTAAAGCCAAGAAAGCCAACAGCATCCTGGCCTGTATCAGGAACAGTGTGGCGAGTAGGGCCTGAGAGGTGATTGTCCCCCTGTACTCGGCACTGGTGAGGCCTCACCTCGAGTACTGTGTCCAGTTTTG
>JAOXNO010000033.1:5277976-5295095 GCA_028565335.1 Limnodromus scolopaceus
TCAGTTAGGTTGACGGTTGGACAAGATGATCTTTAAGGTCCCTTCCAACCTAGAAGATTCTGTGATTCTGTGATTAATTTATTGGGCATTTAATTAGGCATAATTTAGTTTGAGGTTTGTGGTGTAGAGAAGAATTAAAGTGAGAGAACCGTGATAAATTAAGCAGCTTGGGCCTAATTCTGTGTAAATTTTACAATAATTTCTACTGACAGAAAATAAGCTAGCATTTTTTTTGCTGGATGGAGACTAGACTTGAATATATGTCAGTATAACACAAGTCCCAAATGAGTGTGAAATTCTACCATTATTTGTTTGTGGTTTATAGATATTTTATAATGCTATAAATGGTTAAACAAAGTGGCATAGAATGTCTGCTTATTATATTTGGGGACACCCACTTGAAGTTGGAAGTAGGTCCAAGTATGCTGGAGGACAGGATTTTAATTCAAAATTATCACAACAATAGAAATAATTAAAAAGATTGAATGCAGGTCAATAAGGAGAAGTGAAGGGTCATGTACTCAGGAATAATCAGTTAAATAAAAACAGGGTGAGAAAACAATTGGCTTCATAAATCTGAAGGAAAAAATGTGGATAACGGGTCGGAGCTGAATGCAGTTCAACCAAGTAATTAGTTGCAACAGAAATAAAAAAAATGGAAAACTGAGATCCCTGAAGAGCACGTGTGAAATACACACATAGTATTGGGAAAGGCTTCATCTGCAGCTGAATGCTCAGTTTGGGGTGTAGACATTCAAGGAGTTGGCCCAATTAGATGCATTTCCAGCACTGCGTATTTGTAGGTTTGACACCACGTCAGGGATGACATCAGGATATGAGGCTGGATTAGAGGATTCCATTGTTTTTTGATGATTCCATAAGGTTCAAGACCACAGAGAATCATGATGTGATCAGAAGACTAATATCAGTGATCATACCCAAACCTATAGATTGGATTATGGGACAGTATATGTGTATGTGTAGTTCTTGACTCCGGACCAGCAGGATTTGGCCTGATAGTTCAAGAGAAAAAAACAGACCCCAGACTGTGTACGAGGCTCAGAGAGCCAAACCCACAGCATACACAGATAAGAAAGGCAAGGAGCGTCCTGCAAAAATACAAACTTTTTATTGTATACGGTGTATGCATATAGCATAACATATTTTATAGCCATTAGTGTTTGTAAAGATTAGCTCATCTTAGCAACCAGTTCTAAAAACAGAGTGTAGGCTCACACAAACTTCATCATATCACATCCAGGAGGAAGTGATTTTGTTACTCTGCAGGGGCTTCTACTGTATTCATTACAGCCAACAGTATCAAAGCAGCATGCAGTACTATGAGATAGCATTTCTTTTTCCATAGCATTTCCACAGATAGGACACTATAACTAGTAACGAATTGCCTAAGGAGAGAAAACACCACCTCTTGGTATTTTGGGTTTTCAACATTTAAAAGCTCCATCATTTTTCTAGGATGTTCTATCACTGAGAAATGTGAATATCTGGAAATAGTTTATTTCTGCATTAGTCTGCAGTGCTCTAATTTCTTTCCGTTCATGTGTATTTCTCGGTTTTAAGTTTTACCTGGGTAATGTCATTGACATGTATACCATATATACCACATATATAAGAGTAACAGCTGGTATCACCAAGTGTGATGAAGTGTGATGGTAACTGGCACTAGGATACCAGTAGAGGAACAGCAGAGCTGAATGTCACTTTTTGGCTCTTGTGGTCCACATCTTTGGGTCTGACGATTACAGGAAAAACTGTATTTCAGGAGAACACACATTAGCATGAGTTCTAACTGCTGAGATAATTTGTAATGTTTCTCTATTCTTTTGTTAAGTTTCCTTTTGTGAGATGCTAGGAGCTGAAGTTTATTGCCCAACTTTTGAACCTAGATTGTGGGCCTTTATTTCAATATTCATTCTTGTTGTAATAAGAATAGCTGTCAGAGTGGAAATCAGCATGCAATATAAATCACAGACATTCACAGCCAGTGAGAGAGAGGGGAAAGGAGGAAGCAGGAAAGAGACCAAATTTCAGATGAAAAATGCTTTAAAAATTTTGCAATCAGAAAGATGTAGGCAAAACATAAAAGGTTAACCTAGAGTGTAGTTATCTACACTTGATATTGAAATTGGCTATAAAGGATGTACTAGGGTGGAGATGTGTAGGAGAGAAGTAGCAGTCTGTCCGCAAGAGAGAAACCCTTGTATGTAAAACTAAGGTATGGCCCCCCCCCGTGCAACAAACGGCAGCTGTGAGACCCCCGGGAATGAACCCCGCTGAAAAGAGCTCTCCAAAGATTTTGCCCAGCTGGTCGCCTGCAGTAAGCGATTAAACTTCTATTGCAGTGGTTGAGCGAAACTGAACGTAACATCGAGACTTGAACAACACTTAAATCACATTAAAACAGGCTCAGTGCCTCCTGGACACCGGATTTCCATCAGTCCGGAGGTCAACACATAACGCTACAGAACGGGTTTATGTGTAGGTCACAGCTATCCTCTTTTGAGCTCGGCCACCCCGTTCCCTCGCCGGTCGCCCCCAAGCACGGCACGCCGCCTCGGGCCCCGCCGGGCCGCTTCCGTCCCCGGGCGCCGCCGGCCCGGCTGCCGCTGCCTGCAGCCAACATGGCCGCCGCCGCCACCGGCGCGTCAGCCCGCGGCCGCAGCCGCCCCATTGGAAGAGGGGACGGAAGTGACGCATCGGCGGGAGCCCGGTTCGGCGGGGCGGCGGAGGCAGGCTGCGCGGCGATGAACAGCCGCCTGCAGGAGATCCGGGAGCGGCAGAAGCTGCGGCGACAGCTCTTAGCGCAGCAGGTAGCGGCGGCGAGGCCGGGTCCCGCCCCGCCGGCAGGCGCTCGAGCGCCTGGGCCCCGCCTTTTCCCCGCGGGGAGGGGGCAGCGGGCGCGCCCCTCCTCAGGTGCAACGGTGGTGCTAACGGCGGCGGGAGGGGGGGAGCGGGGCGGATTTGTGGCGGCCGCTTGTCGGTAATGGAAGAGAGCGGTGCTGCCGCCGGCCCCGGGTGCCGGGGAAACGGCGAGCTCCGGAGGGCCGATCGCTTTGGCCCCGCAGTCCCGGTGGGGGCGGTGGTCGCTGGCGGGGGCCTGCAGGCCGCCTGTGGCGGGGCCTGGCTGGTGGTGGGGCGTGTGGAGTTCAGAGAGCGGCCGCTGGGCTTCCCGATTGCAGCTGTTTGGGGGGCGTGGGGTGGGTTGTGATCGGTGGCAGCCGTGGGTTCAATCTGCCTTGTCCGTTGTTCAGTTAGGAGCTGAGAACGCAGACAGTATCGGTGCCGTGCTCAACAGCAAAGATGACCAGCGGGAGATTGCTGAAACAAGGGAAACGTGTCGGTCAGTACCGGGGTACAACTTCTGTCAGAAATTAGGGGGGTTTAATAGTTATACGGGCCTTTGAAATAGGATGAGATTGCTCACAGATCTTACCGGTTATTTAAAAACATACTATTCAGTGGAAGAAAATGCTTTAATTACACAAATCAGAACCTTGAATAAGGTGAGTAGGGTTTAGTCACTCACTTCGAATAGCAGCTTGGAAATCAAGGCCAACTTTTGCTTCCTATGTTAAAAAGCTACCATGGAGCAAAACTGAGGTGTGAATTTAGAGTATGCTATCTGCATTGTCCTAGAGCCTTTATACTTTTGCAAAGAGCTGTCACAGGGAAATTTAGTTTAAGAGTTCTTATGGAACAATAGATATGGCTAGGACAGAAAGCTAGTGCTTATGAGTTCTCACGTGTAACAGTAATTTTTTTGTGTGAGCAGCCTTGATTTTGTAGCTGCACAGCTTTGATTAAAATAAACTGTACCTTTTAGAACAGAAAAATGAGGAAGTGAAATATCTGTTTGCACGAGTCCTGTCCTTAAGAAGTTGGGCTGGTCTGAAATATATGGAGAGAGGAACAACTTCTTATATAAAAAGTTTCAAAATAATTTCAAACTTGTAACAGACACATGTAGTTGAGGCAGATTATCAGAGATTTCTGAAATGATCTCTCTGGAGAGAGATACTGTTTTATATGTGGATTTTTTTTTGGATGTTTATAGCGCTGCTTACGATACTTCTGCACCAAATGCAAAACGCAAATACCCAGATGAGGGAGAAGCTGATGAGGAAGAGATTGAAGAATATAAGGTAATAAAAAAAAAAAAAAGAAAAAATTGCTTTTTCTCTGATGGAGTTATATGCGCACGCATGGTATTTTATAAATAAAAATAAATGTGATGTGTAAAGATACTTCAAAATGTATGTCCCTCAGTGGCATCTCCCTTCATGTCTTCAGCTGCAAAGATCTAAGAGAGGAGCATAGACACTTAGTGGTTCTCTTCAGACATGGCTTAGGTGCGTTCAACTTACACTCACCAGAACCTAATGTTTGGAGGCTTAATTTACTGTTGCTTCTAGCAGGGTAGGTTTAGGTGATAGTGCCTGCTGGGAATGACAGTGTGCCATGGCTGGCTGTCTTGTGTGGGAAGAAATGGTAGAATGTGTGCATCCTTGGGTATGCAAAAAAAAAATCTTGACTAGAATTTCTTTGTGTCAGAAGAAAAGCTTGCACTTAGCATGAGGCAGGCCACTGAATGAGATACAGGGAGGCCTGTTAAGGGCAAAGAAATGCAGTTCTGGATGAATGGAACAAGTAAGGGATTCTATGGGAATAGAGTTAAGAGGCTTGGTTTGAGGTATGCTTTAAGTATCCAAAAGATCCAGGAAAGGTTCAGTTGGAAAAAAAAAAAAATAAAAAAATTCCTCCATGGTCACTAGAGAATGAGTGGTTGTCAAACTTTCATACTCTTTGTTTTTCAAATGCTCATCCAAGAGCATTGTCCGAGATGAGTGGTAGAGAAAGGAGGTTAAACAAAGGCATGATTATGATACAGCTGTGTTTCTGATTTGCGTTGTGATCTTGTTGCAGCATATATCCTCCCTCTCTCTTTTTTAACTTGTCCTAATAATCTTGCTTGTGTGGTTAAGTAGAGTCAAGGTCAGTGCATTTATGAAATAATGCAGTGTCTGCTGTTCTCTTGGATGCTAAAAAAAATAATTTTTGAAATATGAGGCCTTGATAGTGTTACATTTATGTTCTGTGATAATGTCTGTTTTACTTCTATCTTACTGAACCAAAAAGTTACTGTATGAGAGGACCTTTTTTGATGACTAATTTTTAAAGTCTATCTATAAGTGGATAGACATTCTTTTTAACGTGTGAGGTGTTAGTCTGTACATCTCGTTCAGCAAACCAATTTTTTCGTCATCTCAAAGGAGGGATTTACAGAGTATGTGCACTGTTTGTGAAGTGGGGTTTTTATGTTCACTTTAGTGATCTCATCAGTTGATTTTACTCCTTCACCAAGTATGTGGTTAAAAAACAATATTTTTTTTTTCAGTGAAATATATATGGGTAAGTCACTTCAGTTGGCAAAACATATGAATCTTAAAATTAACATTTTCTTTATTAGGATGCAAGTGGCCAGACTCTTGCTATATTGTTGAAATTGAGGAATATTTTAATAGCACTAGCTTGGCCCAATTTCAGTTGAGCAGATGAATAGATTTAAGAAACTTGAAACCCCCAAGTAGAACATCTATAGTGGAGACATCAGCTGTTTTCTGCAGACATTGCTAATTTCCTGTTGGCAAAGAGATAAGAACTTAATAAAATCCCATCTGTATTTATGTAACTTTTTTGTTAGTACTTTGAGCCTGTTTAAATCAAGTCTTGTAATAGGAACTGATACAAAAATTTAGATCCTTATAGTATCAGGCTCTATTGGATTGTGTTCAATACTCCATAGACAAAAGTAATAATAAACTTAACTATTAGTGTTACAGACAAATATTGCTAGTTTGTCAGTTTTGGTAGGAAAGTTAGAGGTAAGTATTTTCAGCATAAAGTGACTCATGTGTCTCTAAAACCCTGACTTGCTGTGTTGTGTTCTCTGTGATGGTATCAGGTAATTGTCCTGAAGTGGTTTAAAATTTTTGCGCCCTGACTTCAAATCTGGTGGAAATGAACGTGTCCTCAAACTTCAACTGCTCTAGCTGGAGCCTGAGCTGTAATTGCTGGTGAAGATGGATTACTGTGGAGATGCAACATTTTGTTTCTACAATACAGTGTGATGGCACAAGGTCTACAGGTGTAGAGTGTGAATGTAGGCATGATACCTTTAAACAAATATAGTTGGGTATTGTAGAGGATTTCTGTCTGTTTCTAGTCTTCCAAATGCAAAGTGAAGTGAGCTGATGACACCTAAATGACTTATGCTGGTGTTTTGAGAGAAGGCTGAACAGTGACATTGACTCTTTGATTATGTGGGGGAAGTGTGAGAGCAGTTTTTGAGATTAAAGATGAAGTATGTTAATCTCTCAGCCATTTAGGAACCTCTGATGCAAAAAAAGGTGATTTTTTTTATTTTATTTTTTGGGTTTGTTTTTTTTTTTGTAGAACAAGTGTAAATTTCTAGTGGGAGTTCTTAGTAAGCATCAGGCTGATACAAAAATGAAGGGCTGCAAGGCTGCTTGTTAAGCTTCCACGCTGGCAGCTTGGCTTCTGTCTTGGAGCCTGACTCTGCATTGCAAACCATAGAGGTGGGAGATATGGGAACAGATGTGTCATTGGCAAAAATGAATAATAGATATTTTACAGTCAGAACATTGAATTGTGGTTCTAAAGAACTACAATACTCTTGTTTTTGTGGAACTGACCGGTTGTGCTAGGGTTAGTTGAGTTCCCAGGTCTGTATTTGGAAGTGACAGATAATGGGACTAGGCTATCTGCTGCCACTCCCAGGCTTTTCATCACCTTCTTGGAGTTGCGATTGCTGCTCTGGCTCTCCCCTTCCCCAGGTGAATTTACTCAATTGTTTGATTCTGTATAAATGTCAACATTGTTCTGTGGCAGAGTTCGAGTTTTAACATTGTATGAAGTACAAAAATACTACTTGCTGTCTGCCAGCCTAATTTGATACTGCGCCTTTTTACTTTGTTTCTGCAAGCAGTGGCCTGCAGGCTTGGAATGCTTCCATGCCACTGTTCTGGAAGCTGAAAAAATCTTACTTGGTTGAATTGCTTAATGTATCTCTAGTCATTTCAAAAAAAAAACAAACCTATGTGCTTGAATATTGTGGGTAGTTTTTGTTTCCCTAACTCAGCAACAATATACTAGACTTGGGAAACAAGGATGATTAATATACAAGAACCTAGTATCTTGTATTATTGTTAATTTCATTGTGTCTTTGCTTTGACTGTGTCTTTTTCCCTTTGAAAAAGGGGAAAAAGGTGGTGTGGGCTTTTTGTTTCTGGCCACAAGACCTTTTATTAATCATTTATGAAGGCATAAAGAGAACTGGCATGACTCAGAAGTAGGTATCTAATATATGAAGGGTAAGATTTAGAGGAAGATGGAAGAAGAGAAACAGGTGTAAGAAGTTTTAGTAAAACTCAAGCTTTCAGCTTTTTTTTTTTTTTCTGAATAATGTTGCTGCTTGTCTGCTGTTCATTCCTTTTCCTTGTAAACACTGTTACTGTTTCTGATAGCAATCTTTCCCTTTTTTGGGACTGCTTTTCTTCTCATGTGAAGCACTGTATTAACTGATTAAGATTTAAGTTGTAATCAATAACGTATGAAAGAGCACATGCATCCTACTAAAACATGGTAGATCACTTTATTTGGTGGTTCTTCAATTTTATCTATATATAGAGTATATACTGGATTATTTTAGGATCAATGGAAAACAGAAAGTGTCATGAAGAAGCGAGTCTCTTTGTTTCTGTTCTGAGTTCTATGTTGGATGTTCAGAGTATGTCAGTGTCACAGATCTCTGAATTCCAGAAATCTGTCTGTTGGTGATACATGAACTGGGGAAAAAGATTGTTGCAATACAATTCCTGTTTTCTGTAAATTTTGAGACTACAAAATGGGAATTTTAAAGTTACTCTTAAGGACAGTCCAAATGAAATACTGACTTGTACCATATGCTGTGTCTGTGAAGTGTGGACTTTCAACAGATTTATATAGAGAAGATAGTTTCAACTGCTCAGCTTGGAACATAAGGGATGATTGAGTGGATATAAATGTACAAAGGTTCTACTACAGGAAGACTTCATCAAAATATATAATTTGGTTTAGTCTAAGGAGTGAAATTTTGGGGGGACAAAAATTAAAAGTTCTATAGATTGTAAAGCACTTTCTAGACAATCAGGGCCTAGAAATGAAAAGGTTTGTATTTTATTCTTCTTTCAGAGAACTTTTCTGGTAATTCTCTTCATTAATGAGGAGACCTTTCTGGGAATAGGTAATTTTTTTTTTTTCTCTCCAAAACTGGAGTTGGTACCATTCACGATCTGCTGTTTTAGGAGACTTTTGTTTGTGACAGCCCACTTCTTTCCTTAAGAAGCAGAATCATAATGAGGAGAGAAACAGCACGATCTTGCATACTTGTAAACGCTTCAGATACTTGTAATAACTGCTTTGTTTCCAAGGATGAAGTAGAGCTGCAGCAAGATGAAGAGAACCTGCCCTATGAAGAAGAGATTTACAAAGATTCCAGCACCTTTCTTAAGGTAAACTGCTTTTGCAATTAGAAGTCTAGTCAAAGCTGGCATAGTTGTGTTAAACTATTTCTGCAATTGATGGTATTTGAAATGCAGCTTTAAAGGCTGAAGTAATTGACTGGAATTCAAAAGTGCGGAAGCTTCCTGTGAAAGTATGGAAGTAAGTAGTGTTTACGTTGATCTGAGTAAAGATCTGGGTCAACTTGCAATGGGCTGTAGTAATGGTGGGCCTGATTTGGAACTAAAAATACAATGGCGGTCTTGTCTAGTGTGGCTTATAGAGACATGTTGAAAATAAAAAAAGTCTGTTACTTCCTCATTTGTCAGATTAACAAATGTAGTGTGTGTGTGTGTATATGTTCAGTTATCTCCCTGTTGCACTCACTGAACTCCCTTTTGTTCTCCAGGGTACTCAAAGCTTAAATCCACACAACGATTACTGCCAACACTTTGTGGATACAGGACACAGACCCCAGAACTTCATCAGAGATGTTGGTATGTCATAGTCAGTAACTGTTTGAAGATAACTCATTTTATTTCATAGCACTTTTTTTTTTTTGGCCCCTTTTTAATTCCTTAGAGTGACATGGAAATGTAAATACACATATACTTCATAGTTTTGTCTCTCTGTGTGCATACATATCAATATATAAATTTATACGAATAATTTTATTTTTAATCAGTTGGAAGGTGGTTATTACCAAGGCTCTTCTTTCTCTTTGTTTTATTTGAAAGTATTTCACCTGGAAGATTTTTTCAAAATTAGCTCTTGTGGTTCCAGGAAGTAGATAAGTCTAGTGAGCAGATCTTGAAACCTTCGGAAGTTTGAATAACTGACTTACATTTCGTCTGTTTCCTGGACCGTATTGCCTCCAAGAACACATGTAGCATGTAAAGTATGGAAAATGCTTAGATTTAAGTCAGTAAGCAGTATGGATAATATTTACCAGCTAAATTATGTAACTACTGACAACTCATTAGAAAGCCCAACATGTTATTGAGTTTAGCAGATGTTATTTTTTAAGTTTATGTTGATCCAGGCATCACAGAACTTGTAATTTAAATCTTACTTTATTAGGCCTGAATTTAATCTTTCTAAAACTAAGGTATGGTTTGGTCCTGTTTCCCAGAATAGGTGCCTGGTAGTTACTTGGTTTCTCAAAAAAGCAGTACACCTCTCTGCAGTTTTCTGCAACAGATCTCTGTATTTTATCAAGTTTAAGGTTGTCAGGGCAAGTGTGTTGCATTTATAGATGCTACCCAAGGAGGTTTTGTTTGCCTATTGAGGCAGCTAGTTTGTTTCTTCTCTATATTTTGTTAATGCTTCTGTAAAACACATCTGTATGTTTAGTATGAAAAACAGGCTGGTTTGACTCAGTTATGTCTTTATCTGAAAAGCATCTGGGCTTCACATTTATGTAGCTGAAATAGTTATACACTCTTCTTTGAAATAAGATGAGTACAAAGACACGCCCTTGTTATTTACTCTGATATCTCTGCTGCATAAAGAATTGGGAAGGGACAGGACAAATTGTTACATGAATCTTAATATGGAAATGAATGCATCAGCAGCAGTTGGTCTAGACCCCTTATTAGAGATGATGTATGTCAAGTTGCATATAGGTTAGCGTGCATTTTCTAGTAAACGATACAAACTAGCACCTAAGCAGAGTTTTGAATTGGACATGACCCTACAGAAAGCTGTATGAAAGTAGTGGTTCCAGAATATCCAGTTAAATCTTTTTGATGTTGCTTTTGGAAGAGAGAGAGAGAGACTTACCTGTGGGTTTTGTTTTGGTTTGTTTGTTGTGTTTTTTTTAAAAACAAGTGCAGTCACTTTCATTGAAAATTCTTTTGCATCTATTGCTTAGCTAATGATAACTGGCTTCCATTTCTGCTGGTCACTGCTGGTTTCTGCTGGTCACTGCTGGTCAGTGCAAGTACTTGACTTGCACTGGTTGGAAGCAACACAACAGTGGAAATCAGAAAAACAGTGATGTTTTTAAGATGTTCTGTATTTAAGGAAAAAGAATGAAAGTAACTTCTGGGTGTTTTATGCACATCTAAGAAGAGATAAGGCTAGAGACTAAGAACTTTGCTTTTAGCAGACCAATGCTATCACTGGGGGTTCAGAAGTTTGAATTAAAATAAGGTTTTGTCAGTGTTATGTTGATGGGTGGACTTGATGATCTGGAAGTCCCTTCCAACCTAGACAATTCTGTAATTCTATGGAGGGTTGTGGGGTTTGTGGGTTTGTGTGGGTATTTTTTTTTTCCCCAATGGATTAGGACCATTTGAAGTTGTAAATTTAAATGAACAGGAAGCTTTGTAAAGAACTCCTCCTAAGGTTGAACTGAAACTGCTTGGGAGACAGAAAGATGACTTTTGGTTTGTGCTGAGCTTGCTGCTAGCAATAAGGAAAACATACTGTCTACTTTTTTTTTTTTTTTAAGGTGCAAAGTAATACACTGAAACATTTGCTCATTGTTTGGTTTTTTTTTTTAAAAAAAAAGTTTGCTGCAGAAAACCTAATTAGGGTTCTCCCTTTTGTGTTCTGTACACATGAAAGGTTTGAAAATTAGCATCATAAATCTAAGTCTAAGGACCCAATAAATAAATATACATGTATTTAGATCTTCATGACTGACACAAGAGTACCAAATCTCTATGTAGGGGGTGCCTAAGGGAACCAGCCACACCCAGTTGCCTCCTTAGAAAGAGTCTTCAAAGTTTAAATAACAGTATTCTGTAAGTGAATGTTAATTAGGTCTTAATATAAATGTAAGGATGGGGGCATAACAAAATAACTTTCTCTCATTATTCTGGCACTTTCAGTTTAAATGAAAGTTTGTTTCCTTCTGATTAAAGGAGTTGTGAACTCCTTTTATCCTGCAGTGCTCTAGAGAAGATTAGAGCACAGACACTACGGTCAGTAACAGACATAATTAATTGGGTGAAGGCAGGAGGCTTTTGTGAAGTACTGAATAAAAAAAACTGCTTTGAAGGCTTTGGTTTATTCTAACAAAATTTGAAATGAGGCTGTGTATTAACATTTGGACCTATTCAGAATACTGGACAATGCTTAATTGATACAAATTTACTCTCTAAGTAGTTGTTAACTTCATGTTTTCTTCTTCTTAGGCTTAGCAGATAGGTTTGAAGAATATCCAAAACTTAGAGAGCTCATCAGATTGAAGGATGAGCTGATATCTAAATCTAACACTCCTCCCATGTAAGTGTTCTTGTGGAAAATGCCTTTCTTCTCCAGACCTGTTTGAAGTTAGCTGTCTGCTTTGCAAATCTCTATCTTTAGCACCTGCTCAGAATTTACATTTTCTGTTTGTATATAGAAATTAATCAGTTGAAACTTCAGAAGAGTAAAATAAGTTTGGTTTTGTTAGTCTAATCTAGATGTTTAATATAGTATATAAACTAGGTTTCTTTCCAGTGTGTGATTATTTACAGTAGCTAAAGCTTTGGTTTTTAAGGCTGAACTGTCAACTGATTGGGCTGCAGGCTTTAATTTGGAAACTAAAAGAACATTTTATGATTGTGAATCTCATGATATCATGCACTATACAATAACAAGAAAAGCTTTATAAAATTGGCCTCTTAATATAAATTAGTTGTTCTTGTAACAGATCTCTTTGTGTAATCTCTTTGTTCAGCTATTATCTTAGTATCCATTAATCAGATGTTACTTTGTAGTTTCAAGACCAAAAAAAGTCTAGGTTGGCTGGAAGTGATTTGTCCTGTTACCTTCGAATTACCTCTGAGTTTTTGCTGAATGTTAGTATAAGCATTCAGCGTGTTACTCCCAGGAATTTGAAGCTACCTGAATGTTAACCTAATGCTTTTAATCTACTGTTGTCTAGTGCTTTTAATCTACTGTTGTCCAAATCTGTACTGAGTAAAATAGCATTATTTCATGATAGTCATGTGAAAAACTCTGAAATAGTTGTCTGATCAACTGAGCTACAAACGGCAAAACTCCACTTGCTATTTTGAAGTTAGGTGTGTTTTGGCATTCTTAGCCTTAAAGCACAAAGGGGGAGAAAATAGTAATCAAATGCTGCCTTCTGATAATACCAAATACACTTACAGAATAATAATCTCTTCCAGATACTTCCTTAGGAAGGGGGAGGTGGTGGTTTGCTAATCAGCTTTTTTTAAGGTATTGATGAGAGGGTAGTGTAATTTTTTTTGGTGGCAATCCAGCAATGAGTGGCAGACAGGTGTGGAGGCCAGTCTTAAGAGTGCATTTGAGTGTGTATTTAATAAAATCAATGTGTGTGGAATTATGCTTTTGTTATAGGGATGGAGAAATACATTCCTACTACATGAAAAGCAACCACATTTTCAGTATTCAGAATCTTCTGAACATAACATATAATAAATGGCAATTTTAAAATTATACCACTTTCACAAAGTGAAGCAAAATAGAAGTCTGTTAACCAGAAAGTGAGTGTTTGCTTCTTAAATGTTGATGTTTTCTCCTATGCACTCCATGGATGTACAGGGAGTCCAGTGATTCTGTATTAGATATTGTTGTACAGTCTGTGTGGGCATCTGTTTCCTGCTTGCTAAATTAGAATCCTAAAAACTGTTTATTGAGAGAAAGACTATTTTTAAAAAAATCTAATGCAACAGCATCTAGCCTAAGTTAAGTGAGAATGCATTATATATTTCCTCTGGGTTTAGTGCATTTGAGTTACGAGCTACACAGGAGACTCTATTCTTAACTGGCTACATAGAAGTGCTGTGTGGAGTATAATTTTCAAACCATTGTTAAAACTTACCCAAGCAATCTTACCGTTTTTTGTTTAAACAGGTACTTACAAGCAGATTTGGAAGCTTTTGATATTAGGGAACTGAAGTCTAAATTTGATGTGATTCTCCTGGAACCACCACTTGAAGAATACTACCGAGAGACCGGCATTACTGCCAATGAAAAATGCTGGACCTGGGATGATGTAAGTATTTTTCTTGCTGTGAAAAAGATTTCATACGTGTGTTTAAGCAAAATAGTTTGAGGATTTAATTTGGTATCACAATGTTTTAGATATGTGTTTTTAAGAAAAAATGTGGTCTGTTTTTTATGTTCTTTTTAAAAGAAAAGTCTAGATTCTTAGAAAAACTAAGTTTTATGTTGTATGCATGGCTACACTATTTCTGTTAAAAGACTTTTTTTTTTTTTTTTTTGAGGCGCTTAATGAATTAAATATACCTTTTTATTCTCCTGGTTGAAAAATTAAATCTAATAATAGTGGGTTTTCTCCCTACCCTCAAATTCCATGGAGTTTTCTGTTTGGCTTTTGCTGTTGAAATTCAGAATATCCATTGTAAATATTCCCTTGTTTCTTGAAATTCTCAAAATGATTTTTAAGGCATGCTTTTTAATATGCTGGTCTTCTACGCAAAGAGTAGATGAATATGCTTCATTAACATACCTCCTTTCTCCAAAGTATTGATTAGGTAGGAATTTTTAACAGTCAAAATAAGTGTAATCCTGAGAAGCCTAACAAAACAGATAAATCTTACTTGTGGAATTTTGTTCTTTATGTATTCTGTTACTGTTTAGTCACCTCAAAGGGTTTTTTTTGAAGCCATGTTGATTTCTGATCCTTTTTTGGGAACAAGGAGAAATATTAATGTGTGAGATGTAATTTTTTTTGACAGGTGGGAATATGCAACTAATAAATACCTACTATTTAGAGACCCTGTTTGAAAGGTGTGCAGCATTTGCATTAGCAAGGAATTTGCATTAGCAGCAAATTCATCATAATATGAGTGAATCAGTAGATTGAAGCAGGTGTTGCTGAGATTTTCATATCTATGTTCTGTGCAGTTTGGAGGAGGGCGATGGTGGTGTCACTTGAAACCAGATTTAGTTTTTCCTTAGGCTGGAACCTGCACATACATAACTTCAGAAGTGAATCAGGCAGACTAAATGATCATGAGAACTAAATAAAACTCAATCCACCTTTAAGGCATGGATTTGAAAACGAATTCATGACTTGATAAGAGAATAGGTAACTGCATGTTAAGGAGTAGGTAGTTTCTGTGTTACATCAGGCAAAAGTGGTGCCTGGCAGCATTATGCGGGGGGGAAAAAAACATTCTTTCCTAACAGAAAAACTGGAAGTGTTGGAGTTATATCCTTTTAGAATGGCTTCTACTGCATTATTTTTCTTCACAGTGGCACTGAATGAAGCTTGATTTGATGTGTTAGCAAGTTACAGCTGAATCTTTTCAGCTTGTAATGAGTAACAGATGCTTTGCATCTGAAGTCATTTCATCCTGAGTGTTACTCATCTGTCCCTGTTGAACCACTGTCCTGATAAATTCTTGCTGCTTCTTTCCTGAAAGTGAAAATGGAGAGAGTGTCTTTCCTATATAGTAACAGGAATTAAGCACATTATAAAAGAATGTGTCTTCACATGCTTCACGTAAGTAACTGCAGGGCTGAAAAGAAACAGAGCACTATTGCGCTGTTATTAAAATTTTTTTACCCTTTTGAATGGTAAAATGAAGCAGAAGTTTAGGATATAAACATCATGTGGGGTGTATTAGTCTTTTAAGTCTAGAATTTTCTATACAGATAGAATTTCTGTTAAAAAGAATAATTAAGCTGGTCATTAGCTGTGTTAAAAACATGCACTTGGGTACTGATAAGGTAACTTTTACAACATACTTTCTGGAAAATTTTAAGAGGATGGCTGTGAATGATACACAGAGTTAATCTTTAATAAAAAGTGCTTCCTGATGTTTTTTGTGATAATGCTTCAACACTTAATAAGTATTCTTCCTTATATAATTGGTGATTTATATTTAAATCAGAAACACTTTTATTACTATTGTTGTTATTAGATCATGAAATTGGAAATTGAAGAAATTGCAGCCCCAAGGTCATTTGTGTTTCTATGGTGCGGTTCAGGCGAGGGTCTGGATCTTGGCCGAGTGGTAAGATGATGTTTTAATTCAATTTATCAGAGACAGGCTTAAGAGTTTATTTTTATCATTGACTTTTTCTGTATAGAATTCTCAACTGTAACTGCTGAGAGATGTTTTGTTACTGTGGTAATTGTAAGTGGATTAAGTAAATTTAAGTGTATCTGGCATTAACTGTTTAGATACTGCTATTTTCCAGATGAGTTACTGTGACTGTGTGAGGAAACATAATTCTGTAGGGTCTAGAAAGCTGTACTGCTGTCTTGTTTTTGATGTATGCATGTTGCCATAGGAGCAGGTTGCCGTGTTGAGTGCATTTACAACATTATTTATTTCTTGGCAGTTTTCTCTCAGAATTTTTCTTGCTAAGTAGAAAGGTGTTACTATTTCATAAAGTGAGATAAAATTGTGTGTGTAGCACTACTTATTTTCAGAAGACTCCTGGAGTTTAAGTAGGTTTACTGAGCTGTACAAAGTTTTACTTCCCTCGAAGATCTTGGAGTTTTAGAGTAATATTTTCTTATGACAGGGTAGCAGCTCTTGTGTTGGGGATGAATTTCCAGTCAGCTCTTGCTGTGCTGAAATGTTCTTTGCTTAGTTTGAGCAGTACTTTCCATTAAAACAATATGGCATTTGTTAAAGGGCAACATGTAGTTGCAAATCTGTTTGCGTTACGTGCTTTTCATTCTGAGGTTGGTTAGAGTAGCTATTTTGAATAGATTGATTTTGGTCGTAGAAATATTCATAGTAGCTAGACAGTTCTTGAATACAGCAATAGCCAAATGAGCTTGAGTCCTTAATGCCCAATTTCCTCTCTTTCCAAGACTACATTTGCAAGTCAAGGATTAAAAAGGTCATGGGTTTTTTGGTTGGCTTTTTTTTATATATATATATATATATTTTTTTTTTACAGATACAGGAAAGGCCACAAAATGGTAGCAAAAGCTTTTGGCTATTTATCTTCTTGTTTATAGAATTTCACAATAATGTGAAAAACTACCAGAGTGCAGGTATTAGTTGAGACAGGGCTGAGGCAGCTGGTCACTATGTTGTTCAGACTGATTTTGATTAAATTTAAGTGTCACTAGGTAAAAATAAAAGCAGAGTTTCATAGGGGATCTGTGCAGTGGTTTAGAATTTTTTTTTTTTAAAGATGATTACCTTTTAAACAAAGGTAAAAAACAAAGGTACAACAAACAAGTTGCTGTGCACTTAAGCCTCTTGGTTGGTTTTTTACTGGGGGGGCAGTTTCACAAAACATAGTACAGTTATGCCAGTAAACTATTTCATTCATCTGTGACAAATCTCTTTTCCAACTATGCTCTAAGAAAAGACAATAACCTATATGAGTGTTCAGTTTATGTTACTTGAGTTTTTGGCATAGTGTGTACAGGCCAATTAGTCTCACCTCTGTCCTTGGGAAAATAACAGAGCGACTCCAAACACATTGAAGATAAAGAAGTTATTAGAAGTGGTCAACATGGATTTACCAAGGGTAAATCATGTTCCACCAATCTGATAGCCTTCTATGATGTTATAACTAGATGGCTGGATGAGGGGAGAGCAGCAGATGTCATCTACCTTGA
>JAOXNO010000033.1:5295195-5362078 GCA_028565335.1 Limnodromus scolopaceus
ACAAGTTCCTAAAGGGTGGGTTGAAGGATGATGGAGCCGGACTCTTTTCAGTGGTTTCCAGCAAAAGGACGAGGGGGGACAGGCATAAGCTGGAACATAGGAAGCTCCACTCATATTTGAGGAAAAACTTCTTCAGAGTGAGGGTGACAAAGCTCTGGAACAGGCTGCCCAGGGAGGTTGTGGAGTCCCCTTCTCTGGAGATTTTCAAGACCCGCCTGGATGCAGCCCTGAGTGATGTGCTCTGGGCAATCCTGCTTTAGCAGGGGAGTTGGACTAGGGCATCTCTAGAGGTCCCTTCCAACTCTGTCTAATCCATGAATCTAATCATGAAACTGTTTTATCTGTCTATAATATTTAGTGTCTACGCAAGTGGGGTTACAGAAGATGTGAGGACATTTGCTGGATTAAAACAAATAAGAACAATCCTGGAAAGACCAAGACTCTAGACCCTAAGGCTGTTTTCCAAAGGACGAAGGTAAAGGTTTGGCTCAATTTCTCCTCTGTTCCCATCTTGTCCCTTCATGCTAAGGAAACACCTGGTGCTCTGCAGCAGTTTGTGACGTGCTTTCAGGAAAGCAGGCACGAGGACTTTGGAGCTGTGTTCTGCAAAGTACGTTATATGGAAATAAACATATTCATAGGGTAAATGGTGAACACCTGTCCCTTCTTGACTTTAGTCAGCGTGAGGTATAGAAGGGTTCATCTGCATAGACCAATGGTACAAGAATGAAATCCTGAGAGGGAAAAAGGAAACTGAATAGAAAACGTTACTGTACGTTGCAATGCTTTTGACTTCTTTTTTCAGTTATGGGTGAATGGTAAATAAGCAGTTAGTCTATTAGGTATTTGATACCTTTTGTGTAAAAACAGAAGCTCATTTCCAGATTAAAGATACAACTTGCTGGTGAAGTAACAACTTTTAAATGGAACTAAACTTAGCAGTAGAATTTGACTAAATTTAATGTAGGTTATAAATGGACGTGGTGATAAAAAGTAACTGTGGAAAACTGGCTAATGGTTCTAAATACACATGTGCAGGTACGTGCCTAGAGGTTGAACCAGCTGGAGTGCTGTTAGGGACCATAGCTCAGTCAGCATCTTCCTGAAGTGACAGAATCGGTCAGCTTGGTTTAAATTGAATAGTTTCTTAGGGATGTGTTGTGTATTGAAGAAGATGCAGAGGAAAAAAAACTATTCTAAGAGACTCAAATGTATGTTATTCAAAAACTTAGATTAATGTAGATAGGATTAATAAAGAGTTGTTTTGGCTATATGTGGGTGTAACTGTGGTAGTTTTACCCAATAAAGAGAATTGGCTGACAATTTAATAATTTAAAGTGTCATTAACCTCAGGACTCATTCCACATTCATTAATCATTCATGAGTACTAAACATCCTTAACTCTGTCTCAGATTTGCCATTTTTTAGGAGTCTAGACTTCCCTTTAAGATACCAGAAATCTTTGTTTGACTTGCATTTACATTAATCTGAAGTTTGTTTGAAAATGTGTTGTATTATTTATAAATATTTCTAAGTATAAATATTGTATATTTATTGCATATAGTATTGTAAATATGTGCAGCTCGCTCTTGAGGGAGAGGTTAAAAGTAACAGGAGGATTTGGGGGACACTTTATGTTTAACAGAGGAGAATAGTTTCTGGTATTAGAGATTTTCTCTGTTTATTGAGCAAGGGGCTGAGGTCACTATTTATAATAAACATTGAAAACTGAACTAGCTTATTCTGACTAAATAAATAGTGTGTTGTGCAAGATGTATTTAGCAATGATTACAACAGCAAACTATCCTATTACGTTTAGTTCAGACATGTCTCTAGATTAATGCTTTATGCTGTGCCACCTGTTACAGAATCTAAGGTACTAATGAACGACATTCCATGGGTTATGAAGATGAAATGTTTTGGATAGTTCTCTTAAAGACTAGATTGACAAGGCTTTGCTTGATGGGTCTTTTGCTTAGCAGTATTCTGCCCTTTTATTTAGTTAAATTTAAGGTCCAGAACCCCTGTAGCTTGGGTACAGTTGACCAACTGCATAGATTTGATAGGTTACCTATTCTGCCTTTCATATTTATTCGCTAACTCTTAAAACCTGTGCCAAAAATCTGGAAATGATAACACACTCTTGTCTGCAACTTTTTTTTTAGAGCCATCTGGTGGCGCTTAGTGAATCAGTGTTTTATGATACTGAGGAAAATTGCTCATCTGAGCTTAATATTCCCAGAAACAGAACTCTGAAATGAATATGTAGAACCATCTTTTCATCCTGAACCACTTATGGTGATTCCTCATTCATATATTCTACATACTAGTCACTTAAATTGATCTACAGTGTTTTAGAGGAAAGCAAAGCAATGCATATTACGCTTAAAGAACACTTTTAATGCTGATGGGGTTGACTGAGACCGCATCGACAGTTTGATAGTGGTTTTACTTTTTTGATGCAGTGATATCTTCCAGTAAGTAATCTGAGGGCGAAGGCTGCTTTTGTAACAGAGGTACAATATGAAGAGAGTATGTTATTTTCACTGACTGGCTGTTTTATGACTGAGAACTTTGAAAGTTATTTGTACGAAGAAAGTTAGGATCCGAATGCTGATACAAGTATTAATCATAATTACTGTTCCCTTACTCTTGCCATCACCTTGTGCTTTCTTCCCTTGTGGTTACTTCTCAGCCTTTCCAACTTTTAAGCTCTAACTGCTGTAATTTAAGATGTCCAAATATCTTATCTCAGCCTCTAATTGAGTTTTACCATTTTGTAGTGTAGTTTGTCAAGCTGCTCTCTGCTTTGTTTTCAAAAGGCCTTTTTGGTAGCTCTTTTGTTCATACTTAAGACTTTTCCCTATATAAGAACAGGATCTGCTCTGCCTAGGATGCCCTTTTCTCTCCGTTGTGTTCAAACCAGGGACCTCGGTGCTGTAGCCCGATGTGCAGCATGTGACAGGTACTTTTCTGTGTGTGTAGGAGCACTGCCTCATGGGCATTAAAGGAACTGTGCGTCGCAGTACAGATGGTGACTTCATCCATGCTAATGTTGATATTGACTTAATCATCACAGAAGAGCCTGAAATTGGCAACATAGAAAAACCTGTAGAGATTTTTCACATCATTGAGCATTTCTGCCTTGGACGACGACGTCTTCATCTATTTGGAAGGGACAGTACAATTCGACCAGGTAACTGTTATGTTTATTTTTGTCAAATAGATAGATTTAAATTTACTTTAATAACTGTCTTTAATAAGCGGCTTCTGATGGAAGCTGAGACAATAATGGTTAATCCTAATGCATGATTCTTCTGCTAGGACTTGATTCAGCTGAATAACTCTGTATTTCTGCATGTAACCCCATTTCCCCCACCGTGGGATTATGATACCACAGAAAGCCAAATGAGGTTTTTGGTGAGTTCTCTATAGTGGCAATCTAGTCAGGGGTGAGAAAATCTACTGGATAGAGAAATTTCCCAAGTTTCCTACCCTCCCATTCCAATAAATAATTAGTATAATGTTCAGCAACAGAGGGATTGATGGGTTACTGGACGGGTCTCCCAGCATTGTGACAGTACCAAAGTGATTTCTGCTTGAGCTGATGTTCTGTCCTTCATGATCAAATTTTGCTAGAACTAAAGATACCACGTGTATTTTCCAAGCAAGAATGTCTGTCTCGGGGTGAATCCGCAGCCTGTGTTGCAGGAGTATCATATGGAACCCTGCCAAGCAATACTACAGTTAGGTTGCTGGCAAGTCCATCCATGACCTGGTTTGCTGCATGTGAATGCTAATTCTTTTCATTAAAAAAAAAATAAAAATTGCTTATTTTGTACTGCAGTTGGAATAGAAAGTGTATCATGTACAAGCTGCAAGCAGCAAGTTACCTAAATAAACTTCAAGGTGGTGTTTCTGTCTTGCTCATACGACAATGGAGCAGTGATTACTGGCCATTCCTATTCTTTGGCTGGCCTTTGACTTGACTTTTGATGCTAACGTCAGTCAATTCAGTAGGTTACTGGTGCGTGTGTGGAGGGAGGCTGTTTTCTTTTGTAGAAAGACATTGTCAGGTATTACTTCAACGCTGTTGTAGGTGAACTCTTGTATGTTGATGTCATGTTAGTCTGATTCAACTGTTGTGTTTTTTAAATTTGGTAGTTACCCTGGAATTGCTTTGTGTACTTCAAATCCTATACTTATCACAGAGTGCTCTGAGCAGTATGAAAACCTGACCTCTCTGGTTTTCATTTGGTTGGTTTTTTTGTCTTTTTTTTTTTTTTTTTTTTAAATGCGCAGGAAGCAAGGTAAATGTTACGTGCATTCCTAGAGTAAAGACAACAGTGTTAAAAAACTGATCTCGGCATTTTTTATTCCAGTTTTCTTTAACAGATGTTGTTGAGGTCACTGAACTACCGAAAATGAAATTCCCACTGACATTAAGTGGTCTGAGCCCCATTTTAGGTCCAAATGCTACTTTAGCTTGTAATATGAAGAAATAGGAACATGCTTGTTTTGAATGTCTGCCTGCCTTGTGAAGCAGTGGGCACTTCAGGTGAAGCTGAAGTGCCCACTGAATATTTGTGCATAAACAGGTTAATTTAACTCTTTAAGCTCTATTTTCATATCATCTGGGCTTCAACAGAGTTTTTATTTTATTGTGTTTTCACATACGTGCTTCCAGTGCGCTGTGCTCCTGGCTGCACTTGTCACAACTGGTTTCTGGAGACAAAAATTATCTAACTCATATTTAAATGCCTTTTGAAAACAGGAAAAGGGGGAGGATGACATTATTTTTAAACTAGATGATTTTACTGACCTGTTTTAGCCTGGTGGTTCCAGAGGGGCTGGTGAGGGAACAGCCATGGGAAAAATGGGAAAATAAGAAGCCCTTAGAAATATTGAACTAAAATCATACCTTTTCAACAACTCTGGCTTTCCCAGAGGTGACCTTTTCATCACTTTCAATGTAGGTGAGTGTCTGTCCCTGTCACGCCATTTACTAGGAAAAAGTCAGTAACGGCCTTGAAGCATGGAGCTTGTTCTTGCTTGTGTTGACTCTGGTTTTGTTCCGTAGGTTGGCTGACTGTAGGACCCACCCTCACAAACAGCAATTTCAATGCAGAAACATATTCTTCATACTTCACCGCTCCAAATTCCCACCTGACAGGCTGTACTGAAGAGATTGAGAGACTTCGGCCCAAGTCACCACCACCCAAGTCCAAGTCTGACCGGGGAGGTGGTGCTCCAAGGGGAGGAGGAAGAGGAGGAACTTCGGCAGGTCGAGGAGAGAGGGGCAGAGAGAGGAACAGAACTAACTTTCGGGGTGAGAGGGGTGGCTTCAGAGGGGGACGTGGAGGTACCCATAGAGGAGGCTTCCCCACCCGCTGATGACTGTTGGGTAATTGCTTCTTCCTCCAGTCCTACGCCTCATCTCTGAATCTTTTTCTTAGTCTTGTTTTTGTGAAAATGAATTATTCTGGGGACTCAGGATAGATTACTTTTAAAATTGTTTCTGATGCAAGCCGTTACAGATAGTCTGCCTTCCAGCGACCGGCCTGGCACCTCACCTCACCTCACCTGGCTGGCCGGGTCCTGCACCTGACAGCACGAAACTCAGCCTCCCGGCAGCTTTTATTTGTCAAAGCAGAGAGCGCCATCTCTTCAAACCGCGGATACGATTGAAGTGAAGATACTTGCTCTTCCCATACGAAACTTGCAAGGTGTGGGCTTTATTAACTGTCGCTTTCTCCACAACACAGATTCCTCTTCCTTCTTCAGAGGTTCAGGTTTGGACTGACTTGGATTAATACGATGGAGTGGGCATGAAATGCAGTTCTGAATTGCATGACCATAGCAGGCTTGCTCTCTTATTTGTGGAAGAAAAAGCACTGTGTCTGTATTGACACATATTTTAACTTCTCTGAAACCAAGGAGTAAATTGAATAAATAGAATTCTATTTTTTCTTAATTGTTTTAAATTTCCCAAATTATTCCTGGGAATAGGGAACAAGTTAATTTTTCATTTGTGGTGTATGCGCGCTCATCTTTCATGTCTGTAGTGGGGGAGAGTGGTAATTTTGTGCAGTTGTGTGGTGTGCTTCATGGAAAGCAAGAAGTTGTGGGTTTATATAGAGTCCAGAACCTGTACGTAGGTCTGGGTTGCTTCTCGAGTAGGGATTTTCACCCTGTTCCTAATAGCCTTGTTCTCTGGTAGGGAAAACCAGTTTTATTGCACAGAAATTGCAACGTAAGTAGTAGAAAGTCATATTGGAGACGTGAGGTGGTGATGTGAGAGTGAGCGCTTCCTGAAACTAATCACCTGGGTAATGAGGGTGCAGTAATCTGAGTGTTTGGCTCTGCCTGTGGACATTACGCGCATTGGAAGTGGAGTGTTGGTGATCAGCTCCAGAGTACAGTGTGAAAAGAAAGCAATTCACTGTGGTATGTAAAATGTTTGTATTTATTTTAGCAAAACCACAACTCTGAACTTCTCGGTCAATACCTGGTAGACTGAACAAGCCTGGCTGGTGTTGGAAAATTGGATTTTAAGTCTTACAATATTTCTTTATTGAAGCCTAGATTTTATATAACTGTCCTGTAAAGTAGTGGATTATTAAACTTGTTTATCAAAGCTAATGTTACTACATTTTTCTTAATACTTTGTGGGTTTGTTCTCATTGAGGTTTTGGAATTACTAAGTTTTACTCTAGTTTCCTCCCTCCTGTTGTAAAAGAGCAGGCAGTAACTGTTCTTTTGGTGCATGAAAGCTTTCTACACGTGCTTGATGAAGAAAGATACCTGCTGCGTAACCTGAAGGCGGTGTTTCAACAGTGATAAGTTGCCCGTAAAGGTAAGACACTAGTGTCTGGGTGTGTGTACCGAGGGCTTGGTGTCTCGTGCTTGTGAAGATGATACTTAGAAAATACTGTAGCGAGACGCTATTCCCCAGCCCAGCCGCAATTACACAGTAAGTCATCTGGACATTTTCTTAATCACTGTTGATCTGGACCATATCTAAAGTGGTGTCTAGACATGAAAAGCTTTTAATTTCATTACTAGATGTCAGTTAATTCTGCAGTTGTAATGCTTTAACAGAAGGAGGACACTAATGCTGGTAATCGGTGAACTGATGAATATTTCATTTACCACAAGTAAATGCAGATTTATTTGAGCATGCTGTCCTTGAAAAGAAAAAGCTTAACAAGTTTCTTCCTTTCCAATTTTATGAAATGCATTAATGCCACCAGTCTGATTTGGGATGCCTGTCTAGATCTTGTCATGTCTTTCCATTCTGGAAGAGGCTTACAGTACTCTGAACATACACCCTATGTGAGTTAAGTGAAGGATTTGACAATTCCACCGACAAGATACTCGGGATGTCTTAGCATTTAGCTTCAAAGGGACTTTAAGGCATGGCCCAACTGTAAATCACTGTGTGTAAATCCAGCCATCAGCTTGAGAACCCTTTCTGCTTTCTGACACTGCCGGCTGTCAGACATTGGTTGAAACGCTGGTTGTGCTGTGTAGGCCTGTGGTCAACGCTCGTAGGGGTTTGCGGTTCTTCCCCAGCTCAGTGTCATGAACACAGGCTCGTTGCCTATGTTTGCAAGATACTGAACGCTTTCCTCACTGGAATGGAATTTGCTGCAAACTAAAGGAACAATTTTGGAAGTTAAATGGCATTAAATCAAGGGATTAATTTTAGAATACTTGGATGTTTCAAAATCCTTAGCAAGGTATAGAAATATCCAGAATGCACTCTAGAAAAGAATAAATGAACACTTGAAAACATCTAGAAGTCTTGTTTCTTGAACATGTCTTTTTAAGGATACGTTGAGTAACTGAAAGTGATAGATAACGAGATTCACTGTTTCTGTATGTGGTAGAAAAATGATTTCTTCTTCCAGAACTGGTAAAGTTGGTGGCGACTTTATTGCTGTAGTAGAAAATCACCCAGTGTAATGGGATGAAGGTCAACTTAATAACATGGAGAAAAACTTACTAATCCTTTTCATAATAGGGTCGTTCTCATGGATGAAAAAGCAAGCAGTAGGTAAGTGCTGTGGTGAAACATGAAGTAATTTTGATTATAATTACTGTAGCAATTAAAAAGGAAAAAGAAAAAAAAATGCCTAACTACTGCAAATCTGAGTTGAATATTACAGCCCTGCTGTTTATGCTGGAGACCAGAATTGCACTTGTAATATGTCTGCGTGATAACTGTTACGATTGCTAAGAGCTGCTGTATCAACGTGTCTGTATCTCAGTGCTAGTTTAGCCATTGTGATATGGAACAGGTTGCCCAGGGACATCGTGGATGCCCCATCCCTGGAGGTGTTCAAGGCCAGGCTGGATGGGGCTTTGAGCAGCCTGGTCTGGTGGGAGGTGTCCCTGCCCTGAAATCATGCTCTCTGTAGGCTTTGCTAGTGCACAGGTAAGGGGTGTGCACGCTTTGCATCAAAATTCTAAGTGACCAACTAAAGCAGTTGGTCAGTGGTGGTTTTGCGTGGCCTGAACCAGCCAAGTGGAAGATGCGCATGGTGGTGCAGACACGATCTTCTGGCCATCAGCAAACTCCATGGAATAAGGTAAGGAAATGGGTTATGAGCAGCTCACCAGCTTCCTACCTCCGAGGGGAAGGAAGCTCAACACCTACCTCTGAGGGTGATGCGAACAGCAGAAACACCCTGAAAATTCTGTAACACCAGATAATCTTACTGTCTTAGAAGTCACAGCAGGAGAAGGTGACCTACAGTGGTCTTTACCAATAGTTGGGTGCGTGGCTTTGTTTACTAAAAATACCGTTTATTGTTGCTAATTTGACTTTGCTGTGCTTACAGGGAAGGGCAGGGGGAAGAAGTGCATGAACCCTGAAGAGGGTTTCTGTTGCTAGTTGCCCTAAACCACCCTCTGTAGTGGGGCGTGTACTAGTTTTAGGTGCTACTGTTTAAGGGGTGTTTTGGCAGAAGCTGATAGCATAAAAAACTTGGAGAATTTAGTATACGAAAGAATAAACATACACGTGATTACAATTAATAATTGCTTATTTCTTTACACAGTTGCTGGTGTCATTCTACAAAGTACACTGATTTGGAATGGCAACAAATACTTTTTACAGGGTAACATTTTCAGCTAAAAAGTGCTTGCCTTGGCAGCTGAATTCAGTCCAAGGAGCCTTTTGTCACGTAGCCACTTATTTTAAGAGCGCTCAGTCACTGCACAAGGATACAACTGTTTTGATAAGCTGTCAAACCAGAAATATGCATCCTGACACTATTAACACTAAGTAGTGACATTAATTGTTTAAAGGCACTTTTTTTTTTTCTCAAATGAGTCCCAACTCTTAGCCTTACTTTTGAGGGTTTTTTGCTTTCTTTGAAACACTGATTTTTGTAACAATAGCTTTTCAAGTTTGGAAAAGTTCAAATCTTACAAGCAGAAGTATTGGTCCTAAACATACAGACTGATGAAGTATCTGAGGTAAATAGCTATTCCAAAGACTCTGGCTTTCTAAATTCTACCTTAAATATTGATATTAGCAGTTTCAAAGCAGTAACTGTTGAATAAATCAGTCACGTGAGAGGAGGTCACTGTAATAGAACAAGAGGCTTTCTTTTTATAGCACCACAAATAACCTTTGGTTAATGCGTCAACTGTCTTACAGTTGAGCTGCCACTGAATTTTTGAGGGACAGATGTTTAAGTTTTATTGGGAATGTTCCAGTTAGCAAATGCACTAAATAAAACCTAACACATTCAATTTTTAATATGTAATTAAAAACTATGCCAAGTTAAGAGAATTGGACCATAATTGTGAGGCATGATCTGCCAAATTTAGCAAAAGGAATGTTTGATGACTGTTCTGCCTGTGGTCTGTTGTTGTTAAACCTACCCAAGTCCAGTTATAAACTGAGGGGTTTTTGTCTCCTGGATAGCCCTGGGTGTGGAAGGTCACCCAGAGCTCTGCTTCTGTACAAGGCAATGATTGTCCCTTCCAGGAAAAGGGGGATTATTTGTAGAGCTCAGCTTTACATGAAGGACTTCATTGAACTACACGATTACTGCAAATCTAATTCAACTATACGCCCTCACTTGAAAAAAAAATACAGAACATTACTTTTTCTCTCCGGTATAGATTTTTAGCATCTTTTCTGGCTTTTTTTACAATTTATGACTAGCAAAAGGAATAATTAAAGAGTTTTCTAAATTATATTTCAATAAATGCATACCGTATGCTCTGAAGCGCTGACAGTTTGAAATCTGGCAATTCACTTGGAGAAACAGGGCTCCCAAGAGATTAATACCTGAGTGCAGAACTTCCTATTCTACAGCTTCATAAGTAAGCTAAATACTCAGAGAGAGGTGGTGGGAAAGGAAACTGTACAAAAAGAGCACAGAGAAGAGCACTGCAGAACGCCTGGGTGTAGTGGAGCTGCGAGCCAGCCTTCAGGCACCCATCACTGTCCCTCTCGCAAAATCAAAAAGAACCTGACAACTTATACTTGAGTTTCCTTAACTGAGCAGCTGGCAGATCTCTTTGTGAACGCAGCATAAGAAATCCATGTAAGAAGCTCCTCCATAAATACTCTTGTCTTCTACTAGGAACTGTCGGAAAAGCATCTCTGGCTGCTCCCGCTGTTTCACTATAATCAGCTGAAAAGAGATACATATTTTTAGGATCCAATCATGGAAACTGGCAGTACAGTTTTCACTGTATCTATTACTGTATGCTGTTCAGGGGGAAAAAGCCCCAAAACTAATAAATTTCAATAGCTGTTTTTATGAAGAGAGGGGAGACAGACTAGTGTGAGTTGAAGTTTTCAGGACAAACTGATAACCTTTAGACTTGACTATCTCTGAAAATATCTTGATTAAGAATAAAGCACATTTGAGATGCTTGTGCCTACAACACAGGCTGGAACTCACTGATGTAGAGGAAAATTCCCAATACGTAAAACCTTTTACAGCTACGGATAAGTTTTGTCAAAGCCAGCAGTGTTCTTTTGAACAGGAATGAGGCAGAGAGAAGTCTCACCTTCATAGTGTAGGGCTTTTGGCTCTGGATATGCTCCAGTATTGATTTAAGTTTCTTAGAAAATGGATTGTCCAGGTCAGGCAGTGATGTCTGTTAAAAGGAAAGCACAGCAGGTTGGTATCGTCCAGTCCCATCCCTTATGAATTCATACAAGACCAGCTGATGATATTTATGATGCAAGTTTCTGAGGATTTCATTCTAAACTGGGAAATGCCATCTCCTTCACAAAAATGTCTCGTCTTAAAGATTCATCTAAGCCATTTTTCAGTTTAAAATAATCACTATATGAAAATTCATTATCAGGAGAAACTTTAACTATTGTAAAGTGTTTTGTTCCAATTTTAGCAATACACATTCAATAGGACTTTATCTGCAACAGCAGAAATTTTAAGAAGGTTTAAAAATGTTGTGAAAGCTTCTTTAAGTATGAAGAATGTTAAAAGCTCATTACAGTTTTATGTACGTTAGGACACTTCTGCTGGTAACCTCTTTCTGCTTTTAGTTGAACGATGAAAATCCCCCTTACTTGTTTTCCTGATCTTACTAAATTATAAATTCAGAAAAAGGGACTAGTGTCCATCTACTCACAGCCTCTGTGCTGATGTGTGCAAAGGATGGCACATTGAAGAGCCCTTGGATGAGCTCTGGGGGCGCGCTGACCCCCAGCCATAGGAACATGCTCAGACCGTTGGCCAGCAGGAAGGCCCCTCCTTCTGACAGACGTTCCTCAGAGCAGCGGACGGCAGCTGGGACGGCGTCACTCTTCAGATCCAGGCTGTGCTACGGGGGAAAGAGACGAGAGTTGTAGACTTGGTGACTAAAGCTCTAACCAGATACTGAAAAGTAACTATTGAAAGATTTAGTACATGTTGGTGGTTCCTTTCCAGATTAGAGGAATTAGAAATCAAACCTCTTCTTTTGCAGTTACTGCACTGTGAGTAAAGGCAGACCTGCCATAACTGGGAGACACGTGCACACCAGTGTTGATCTCTAGTAAAGCTGGCATCTTTCATTAACCTGGGCAAAAACCTTGCTAAAAGTACAGTGAGATTTTTAGAGGATGCTGATGTCAATGACTGATAACGTAACTTCCCCATTTTTCCATTAAACTAGAGGTTCTATCCTCCCTCCCTCCCTCCTCAATCTAGCTCAACTAGCAACTACATCACAGTAAAAGTGTAATCCAGCAGGGTAGTGTAACACGATTATAAGATCACAGCATACTGAAAAGAGTTTACTGAAACGAGATGTGCAAACAACAGACATACTCACAATTGGCAGAAGCTGAGGATAGAAAAACAACTGTGTGTCGGCTACCCCCATAGACATGACCAGCTGCCGATGGTAAGCTCTCTCGTCAGTTGGAATTTCGGGTCTGCCAACCAGCACGCAGCTCTTCAACAGACAGTTCATGTACACCGGCAGCACCTTCATTGCATCTGGAAGGATGAGCTGAGGCAGAGAAAGCTTGTTATTTCATATATCCCGTGTGCTGGGGGAGGAGAGCTGGGCTTTCAGACATTTAAATAAACCACTGCTTGTTTCCTTTGATTAAAGAGAAAAAAACACTAGAAAAACTTTTTTGTATGTGCTGTTTCAAACCAGATGAGACAGTTCTGAATGGTTAATACATTTAATAAGATTCCAACAGGAATTATTTGCCCTATAGACTAGTTGTCGCCCTGGATGCTGTCATTTCCCTGTAACCCATGCTTGTGTTTAAATACTAAATTAAAGGGGAGTCACAGAGGGAAAGTGGGTGTTTTTTCTCTGAACCGTTTAGGAGGGAAATGAAGTGTCTCTGGTATTATTTCTAACATATTTGAGTAACGTTAAGCAGGCTTTTGACTACTAGAAGCACTGCATGGGATAGAGAGGCCTTAGTCTTTCTCTTAAGTTGAATCACCAGGACATCATAAGGGCAAGTAATTTAAAAGGAAACAACTGTTGCTTTTATTGGAGCATTAAATTTTAAGTCATGTAATTAGGATGTGCTAATAATACTAATATACACATTACATTCAAGAAGAAGAAGAAGGAAGAATTGGAAAACAAAGAGATCAAAGGAAGTAATCTAAATCAAACTCCTCCGACATTGTCGGAGTCCTTTGGCCTTTCTAGACACTGCGGCATTCGTGTACAGAATTGCCAGTTGTCATTCAGAGAGTCAGCAGCCCCACCGTCCCTGCTATCTTTTGAAGCGCATCTGAAGGAGATAGGGAAAGAGCTTGAGAGTTCCAAGAAACACAGAAGTGAAATTTAAATGCTTTACAGCCATCTTTGGGTATTTGAAACAGAAAAAAGATTTTTGTCAGGAACAGTTGCAGAAAGGATTTGAAAACACCTTCCTGTTGGTTCAATTAGACCTTCCATAATGTTCTGAATATGTAAAAGAAAGGGCTGAAAACAATAGAGGTGTCTTAAGTTGAGAGAATTTTCAAGTAGTGTGGAATATAAGTAATCAGGTTCCTAGAGCTTCTTACTACCCTTTGGTAAATAATGGAGTTAATAGACTGTTATCTTAAATCGCCATGGATTTTTTTTCCCCTAGGAGTTTGGCCCCATCTAGACATCAGGTATTTATCACTCCAGCACACTTGAGAGATCTACGTGCAAATTCAGACCGTTTACTAAGTTATGCTCATTTTTTTGACAATTAACAGTCTTATTTGCCAAAAAATAGAATACTAAAATCTTAAACAACAGAAGAAATAAAAAATGAAAGCTTTGTGAGTCAGCACATAATTCCAGCAGGAAGAAAAAGGCTGCCTAAGCTCCTCTGTGTGAACATGATCATCAGTTTCCTCGATGGCATTGCCATTTGTTCCGGAACAACAGCCTCCGTGTGTTGTAATTGCTACCACTGAATCGCACCTCTCATTAATTGTATTTGAAAGAAAAGGAAAAGCCTGTCTGGAAATTTTCCTTTT
Organism: Limnodromus scolopaceus; assembly: GCA_028565335.1. Classification (NCBI taxonomy): domain Eukaryota; kingdom Metazoa; phylum Chordata; class Aves; order Charadriiformes; family Scolopacidae; genus Limnodromus; species Limnodromus scolopaceus. Next base: position 5,309,166 of record JAOXNO010000033.1, read on the forward strand.
GGGCGCTGTTGACGTTGCAGGGGTGGTCATTCATCTCCTGCAAAGCCTGGCTGGGAGGACTGAGCGCGGCTGGGTCTTACCTGGCTGACTGCCGACGTGCTGGCACAGTTCTTCCTGTAACAGGCCAGCATGTGAGCCGTCTGGTTCACCAGGATCTCTCTGACGGTCTTCAGCGGTTGGCTTAGAACGGCTTTAAAAGCTACAAACAGAGCAGAATAAAAGTGTGCTAAAGATGGGGATGTACTTCGAAATTCTCTGTATTCTGCTACCTTCTAATTTTACTGACCTGAGGCCTACAGCCGGTTTTTAGTCTTTTTTTTTTTTTTCCACAGACAGCATCTTGGAGGATGTTTATTCATCTTTGCCCAAAAAATCTCCCCCAAACCTCCAACGCTATGATAGGATGTCCATTTCTACTACTGTGCCTATACAATTTTTTTGCATTACACATTTCTAGCTACCTTCACAAGCGTTACTTTTATGGCGGTATAGCTAAAATGTGTGATTTATTTGTCTTTTCAATTTTGTAATACTTCAAGAGTTGCTCAGGCTTGGAGCAGCAAGTTACAAAACATGATTTCCCCCTAGGTAATCACTTCAACTCCCCTTCCCTTCCCTTCCTCCACCCAAAGTAAAAAAGGAAACAAGAAACGAGAACGGACTGTTATCTTTACCTGATTTAGCAAAGAAGTTGATAAGTGCATCAGTCTCACAAGTCTTGTAGACATCAGCTAACTGGGAACTACAATTTAAACCTATATTGTGTATGCGAAGTCTTCTTTGCCCACTTATTGATGTGTAAAGGACAGCACACTGCAACACAGGAGCAAATTACCATATTTTCTTTTTTTAAAACAAAAGTTTCCGTCACGCAATAGCCACTGCTTTGTGCACAGAAGGCACATAATTATTTCTGAAGGCAGCCTAGCCTTGGCAGTGCTACTTCAATGCTTCCGTCATCTACAGGACCAACATACCTGTATTTTTATGGAATTATAGTAGACATTATAAAAGTTACTAACCTTAAAATTGCAAAAAATGATAATGTGACTGATTAAAAGGCTTATTACTCTAATTTGTTACACAGTGACGATATATCTGAAAACAAGAAACCACTGAATGTAAATTTGTAAATTGTAATCAGTGTAATATTTGAACAGTTCAAATGTATTTGAAAAGACACCAATGAGTGAAGAGACTCGTGCTGAGAAGTACGCTGCCCAGCATGCTGTCTCTTGGCACAAACACCACAGAAAAACTTCCTAATCTTGAAAAGTTGCATGGTTCTTTTTACATGAATAAGTTGCTTATGATGTGAAACGAGGTCCTGCTAACCCCTGTATCCTGCACCTGCCGTGACCTTAAATATTAAAAATGTAGGGTGTAATTCACAAATTTCCTTATGACTCCAATTCTACTTCCGTATATTGTTGCTACTTCAATATAATGTAAGATCCAAAGCCTGCAGGGCGAACAGACTCCAAGTTGCTGTAGTCTGCCTTGCATTAGATAATTCCTCAAGTGTGTATCCTATGAAAGAGCTGTAAATGCAACTATCTGGATGGCACAGCCATCCCTGTCACTGCTGCACCACGGCTCTGGGAAGTGACTTCACACGTACCAAAATGGATGTTTTGCCATGCTGTATTCATACAGGGATTAACTGCTAACCTATGAAATGTATTTATAAAGGCAAGCTAAAAGCCAAGCAGAACAGAAATAAAAAGTTCAGATAATTCTGTGGCTTAAGTTTAAAACCTTGCAAGCTGTAACATTTTCTGTCATTAAACAAGAAAAAGGTCGTGCCTAAACATCTAGAACAGTGAACAACCACCTCCCATTATCTGATCATGGGTGGGATACTCCCGTTCCTAACAAAAAGATGTATTACAAGTCTGTCTGTTGGCAGTTTAGGCAGAGAAATATAAATTACTGCTAAAGTGGCATTTCCAGGACCTGTTACTGAAGTCCGATGCTGTGGACATTTAATGAGCTCTGGAACAGCCTGGCATTTTCAAGGTAGGCAAACAAGGCCAGATTCCTGTGGCAGTGGTGCCACTGGGGCTGGGCTATACAGCTGCGCAGAGGAACGTGGCGGCTTTCCCCTCTCCTCGCACAGAGTGGAACCACTCTGCAGGGGAGAGAAGGCGCTGCATGTCCCGCCATAACTGGCAGAGGACACGGTGATGCCAGCAGGTGAGCCCTATGGGGCTTGAGCATTCGCGTGCGAAGAGCCTGAGGGAGCAGGGCAGCCAGTGACAGCCTGCAAGAGAGACCTTCCCTTGCACAGGTACCATTGCTGGTGGGTCTTGAGCAACTTGTAGGGTTGAAATGATGTTTAGCAATAGAGAACTGCTCTTCAACTGAGATGTCACAGGGTATCCACAGCAATAACACCTTCCTATGAGTACTAATGAATCTTATACTCCAAATAAACTTATTTAGTAAAATGGAAAAAACCAATAGCTGCTGAGATCTCAGAGAGTCTTTAGAAAGCACTTTGGTATTCCTGAATAGAACATGCAGGATAGAGGTAGGTGAACAAACTGTTTCTCATGAGGGCATTGCTTGTGCTTTTGAGGTAAGATGCAACCTTTGGCTAGTTAATTAAAATCTTACTTTGTTAGTTAGGTATTATGTCACCAGAGTCTGTGCAAGCTGTGCCTTGCTCCTATCAGGTCTACACCGTAACTTTGTTCCTGTTATGGCTGCAGAAGTTCTTGCTCACAATTTTATGACATTACATTTAATTAAGCTTTTTTACCTGAATTAAGGCGCCACTGTCTTCATTCAGTTTGTCGTCATGTTTGAACTCCACTGTCACTGCCTTGTCACAGTCAACTGCTGCCATCTCTACATCTGTGGTGTTGTTCATGTAAATAGCACCAAAGAAGTCCGTAGCCCTGAAGCCTACCACCAGATGAAAACAAAACAAACATATTCTTTTATTTAAAAACAGGAAAAAAAAATGTGACATTATTTTGTGACTTTCTTTTTATGGTCAGTCAATTTTGCTTACTGAAACAGGAACCATTTTCCCGCAGGGATTTGTGGCCCCAGGGGGCCCACCAACTGTCCTTGCTGATGGCATTTTTTGACAGTTGCGTGAGAGGGAGCGCTGATGGGCCATGAAGCCACACTGTGACACTGAGACCACCCAGAACCTTCTGCGCTGTTGAACCTGGCCACTTTGTGTGTGTATGTTTCTCAAGTACTTGCATTTGAGGCAAGAGAGAATGCTTGGGAAGTAGACACAGTAATGTCATTTGCAGTAGGAAAATGAAGGAACATGTAAGCGTCCAGCAGCAGCATTTTTTATACCACTTACGTGCACTCCAAGATGTGTGCATAATGAGCAGAAGCCTTACTCATATTTGAAAATTAATAATTATGGAGGCATATACAGGAAGACATATTCATGCATTTTATCAGTCTATCCAATTAGTTTTCAAGAGACACTAATGAAGGTAAACCAGTTAGCCTGATCTTAAAAGTGATCTGTACGGCACCATATTATACAAAACTCTATATTGTCATATGCATTCATGTTTATTTTCATTCCCAATGGGTACCATTACCTGTACTTGTCCGAACCCTCATTATTGCATCAAATCCCGTCTTTTTTTCTATGTCCTTCCTGAGGTCACTTAAGAACTGTGTGCTGTCAGCATCCAGCTAGAAACGCAAAGCAAAAGCACTAGTTGCAGTTCACCACTGGGTGTCAGCAGCAGAGCAGAAACACAACCCTCCCTCCCTCACACCCCGTCCCCACCCTCCCCCGGTATCAAAGCTGTTCTTTTCATGTTTAACCTCCCTCGTTTCCTTTAAAAAGAGATAAACCACGTTGATGGTTGTTTAGTGAACAGAAACATATATATGCACGTGTCCACCAATTCATCACTAGCCTTGGACATCAGGAATTTCTATTCAGTCAAATTCTCTCCAGTAACACCCGTTTTTGTGCTTGGCCTTGCAGGCCAGCTAGGATTTTATGGCACAGTTTAAGGAATTACAGAGTAGCCTGGCTGCCTTCCCAAAAAATGCTTTTGCAGTTTAGCTCCTGACAGAGAATCCCCTACTCCCCAGAGAGATGCTTGTGAAGTTTTAAACAAACAAGTGTTTGTTATGACTTTTTTTGGGTCTTTATCAGAAGTCTGTTATGTACAGGAGCAATTGACTTCCCTGCTCGGATGCCAGTATATTTAAGTAAGTGGATTTAATTTTAAAATACCAACCAGATTACTGTTCCAAGATACGTATTTTAGCCTGATCTGTCATTTCTAAGTTTAAATTTTACCCCCTGGAGCTTATATGTGAGTTTTCTGCAGTCACTCTGCTTTTATGTTAAATGTCAAAGCACGCGTTGAAATGAAAAGAAAAACAACAAATCCCCAGGTGTTACTATCTGAAAGGCAGGAAACCTGCATCACTTACTTGGAAATTGTTGTACTTGTACAATGTTCCTCCAGTGTACATTGTGACGAGACCCATGGAGGCTACGTCCACATACTGATTTGGGAAGAGGAACAAATTCACGCAGCAGCCATTGGCCACACAGTCCCTGGCTAAGGCCTCATAAGAATTTACCTGGGGCTGGAAGAGCGTCTGCACAGAATTAAAAAATACAAGCGTCGTAACGTTAGATACCGTTGGTAGCCAGCCACAACCCAAATGCCCACTTGAAGAAAAAAAGATGAAGTTTTAAGTCAGGCCTGGATTCAATTAAAAACACCTTGCCCCTGCCCGTAAACTCGTGTGCAGGGAACCAAACCAGTACGTTCTTAGAGAACTAAACTGCTGAACAGGCCGGTAGCAAAGGCTCTCGATGGGTGGGACAATTTGCTGCTGGGCAGATGATTTGCTGCCGGGCGTTTCCTTTACTGATGGCAATGGCTGCTCTCGCGCACCTTGGTGCTCCTGTAGGGCCAATATCAATGCACCTACACAACCAGGGCACAGTGAGAATGGGAGTATTATACAATTAAACAGCACACACTTGCAAAAGAAAATAAATGAAAAAAGATCAAGGCTCTATTAGGGAAATTCAGCGTAATAGCACTCCCGTGTTAACTCAAGAGTAGGAAATACCTTTTCTTTATCTGTATTGAGTAGTTTTTTGTCATCTCTGTTTCTTAGCTTTCCTGGTGCTTCTGCAGTTGGCAATGAAGAATGGAAGATAAACAATTTTCCAGCACATTCTGCAGCCTGTTTCAAAGACACCATATTGGCATATTTATTACTGCTAAGATAAAAAAAGCCTAATTTTCATACATTGTGGTATCTCAGAGAACAGTGTAAACTTTCTGCAAGCTCCTCAGAGTTAAATAATTCATTTAGACACTCAAAACTTGATGGAAATAAGTCCTGAAACAAAGAGAGAGTTTTAGGTCAGTAAATCCCTTAGTCTAGCACTCACGTATGTTGGCTGATGCATTGTTACAGCAATTTCTACATATAAATCTAAAATCTTGATGGGCAGAACTAGGAGTGCCTCTCTTGGAGACTTTCCAGTTAGATACAAGATTATGCAACAAGTATCAAAAGTACAAATACTAAACTGAAGAAAATTAAAAGGAAATGTAATTTAATAAAAATAATTCCTTTCAGTTCAGGCACACTAATGTTCACTACATTTTTATAGAGGAGTGATAATTACATTCCTGTACTAGATTCCACATTCAAATCTACACTAAAATCAAGGAGTATCAAAACTCGTGATGAACATTTCCTCCTGTCACTAAGAAATTAACTGTCAGTTTTATTCCAGTTTTCTATTTTTATTTAGAACACTAATGAGAACATGATTTTTACTGAAATGACAAACTGCTGACAGAAAACCCCGAATTCCAAAGAGAGTAACAACAGTAGCAGTAGTCCAGGCATCTTTGTACTAGTAACAAGCTTTTCCACCAAAATTTAGAAAATCCAGTTTATCACTTACTCTTACTAGTGAAACAGCTAATGGTAAAGAACAGAATAGAATAGAGTATTTCAGTTGGAAGGGATCTACAACAATCATCTAATCCAGCTGCCTGACCATTTCAGGACTGACCAAAAGTTAAAGTGAAGTGAAATGAAAACTGATGAGACCTGAGGTCTCCAGGTATTTAAGAAGCTGGGTGAAGGTGAAGGGATGGAAGAGGGATTTGTCCTTTTCCTGCTCCAGACTTAAGCACACATCCAGGTTAAAACTGCAATACTCAAGACTACAGACACAAACCAGCTTTGGTGCTCCTCCTCCAGATCTTGAGATGTTCACAAGATAAAGATATTCCACATTTCAAAATAAGCTATGGCATTCTTCTAGGAAAACTAAAAAATCTCTTTGCTATGGCAGAAATGCAATTGAAGACTGTATCTTATTCTTAACAAATTTCACTCCTAATATTCCAAGCGTAGTTATCTTTAATCACAAATGCCAATTTCCTCAATTCCTTTTAAGAAGGATTCTGCTGAAAACTGAAAGATCTACCAAATACCTGTTTGTCATGATAGGCAGATTTTCTAAAATGTATATATATTATTTCTAAAAGTGTATTAAAATGATTCTCAAATAGGAACACATATTGAGTACATATATATGCATATTAATAATTCACAGTGAAAATCCTTACAAACTATAACTTTAAAATATTGAGCTAAATAAAAAGCTTAATTAAGAGCTGCTTTCTTTTACCGACAAGATCAAAGGAAATTTACAGGTATGGCCCTTAAATTTATTTTGTAGAAGTCCGGTATTATGGAAGAGCTGTATTAGTCAAGTATTAGGTGGAAGCTGTAACCAAATGTATGTTTTGCACATATACCTTCTCGGAGTATGAATAACAAGAAAATAGGTATTAATTAAATATTTGAGAAATATGCATTTTCGGTTCAACTAATTTAGCTACTCAAGATAATGCTTTACTTACACACAGCTGCAGATAAATCAACTATTCTAAAACACCACTGGCTGTTTTCTGCCCCTACAAATCTCGTGGTGAACCATGATGGCATTCTTTTAATTGGCAGCGCTCCATGGAAATGTCAGCATTTTAGGGGATGTCCTGGACATACAGAATGCAACTCGGGGTGCATCTTGACCTGTGGATTCATTTTCAGCTGTATTCAAGCTGTGAGAATCTGTCAGTTAGGCAGAAAACCTCCAACCCCCTACCCGATTCAGTCATAAATAGTCATAAAAATCTCATTTTGCACAAGAAATGAGCAGAAGCATGAGAATAGGCAGGGCAAAATCATATATTATATTGACTCTTTTTCTGCCCTTCACACATGCAAGGACTGGATGCCTGTACAAACATCCAGAGTATCTATTTGTTCTGTTGCAGTAAGTAAACTCTTTTCTATTTCGCTCAAATGCTTAACAAGAATCCAATTCCTGCTCCTCATCTTCTCCTAAACATCCATCCTACGTGGAATAGACTCTAGGGACTGGTTTCCCTCAATATGCAAAACCTGGAAACAGATGTTATGCTTGTCAGTGTTCTCATTTTGACCAAAGCTGTTCAAACATACAGTTAGAATAACGGAACATTAGTGCTGGAAACAATCAGCATCTTTTTTTTGTAATTTCCAATTTTGATTTGTAAGAGGACTTGGGACTGGCTTTTAGCAAATGGAATTTCTGCAGCTTATAAAATCTTATTCTCATTAAAGAGTTGCTTCTCTTACAGAGAACATTCTGACCTTTAGCGCCTCCATGCCAGCCTGGATAACAGGAGCAAAGACAGTCTCACTCTCGTTAGTGTCTGCAAACATCTCTGGAATCTGGTCCAACAAGCTATGAAAGACAAAAGGGTAGCATTTCAACCGGGTAGCATATTTTGGATAATCCCTAACCATACCTCGTAACACACCAAGCCTTCACACAGGAAGAAGTTTTCCATGCAAATTTATATTAAAAAAAAAAAGAATTTTGATTTCTCAATTTCTTAGGATTCTAGCCAGAATAAAAGAAAATATGAATTTTCAAATTCTATGAGATGCATTAATTCAAAGCTGGTAACATAAAGGAACATACAATAAATAAGAAATAGCTAAAAAAATTAAAGGAGTTCTATTGTGCTGTAAGGACTTAAGAGTCCTCAGATCATACCCAGGTGTGCATCATATACATCGCAAGAGGAAAAAAATGCACCATGACACACAGCTGCAACCCCCCTCCCATTTTTGAAGAAGCACAGCTGAAGAAGCATGGTTTACACCTGGCCTAAATATGCTTTCGAATTCAGCACTGGGGGGGGCGTTGAATCACTTTGACTTAATGGTGGAAATACATGGCTTGAAGCATCTGCTGGCTTCTGAAGTATTTCAATAAATACATGTACCCCCCCAAACCCAATAACACAATTGACTAAAAGGTGTAATGCATATCATAAGCATTCAGATCTTATTCACGTAGGGAATAATTATACTTTACTTGATAACAACAGATCGTGATTCCTGAAAATTGACAAGGAAACCATCCAGCAAAGGAACAAAAACTTCTCCAACATCGGAGACCACCATCATCTGAGGCTGTGCTAAGCTGCTTTTTACATTAAAGAAGTGGAGGACTTTGTTATAAGTGACAAAACCAACTCGAATTGCTGAGGATTCTTCTTGCTCTTCTCTGTAAGAAAAACAAAAACAACTGGTTATAAATCTGAAATTCTGACTTTGCAAAAAAAGCATTCCTTTGAAATGCAAGACTGCTTTCAGATCATTATCTGTACTGAGAGCAACAAAGCAAACAAAACCAAGCAGATGTAATCTTTGCCTCAGGTCAAATTAAAACACCCTGATAAAGTTAACTGCTGTACTATTTACTTTTTTTAAAAATACATATTTACATGCATCCTATCCAAGCAGTTAAAAGTCCCTAAGATAAAAAATAAACCATGTTGTCCTCAAAACATGGAAAAAAGAGAACAGGACAATTAGTTACAAGATACAATCAGAAAATCAGCTTTATTTAGAATACATTGTAATTCAGTGACACTAATGATGGATGCCTAGTAAGAATAGTATCTAGGCTTGAATAATGTCTGGTGACTTTGGTGGCTCAATTTCCTGCTTGAGCAGGACTGCTTTTAAGCAGCACAAGCTGGTAGATCCTCCATAGCTGTGTATCACACAGAAAACACGTTGTAGAAATTGCTCATTATTGCTATTAAGTTCCCAAGGCAACCAAAGCCAGCACACTGTTGCTGTGAGCTACACCTGCAGGAATGCTGCCAGCAGCAAGCTTTCATGGAGGTAGCTCCTCTAAGCAGTAGCCCACTCTACCATTAGTAGCAACGTACTAGTACTAGTTAGACCCTTACTAGGTTTGTGGTCCTAAAGTTAGTGAGCTTTTCCCTAAAAGACAATCCTATTAAAAATTTTGACTCAATTACTAACAAAATAGCACCTTCTTGTAGCAGGGTCTTCCTCTCGTAAATGGCAAACCAAGCCTCTAGCATAAAAAATGCCAGGGAGGAAGCCTGTGGTACTTCCAATTACTACAGGTCTGCCCATATGCTCTGTACAGCAACATGATACATTTAAGCAGCCTACTTGTGGTGAGGTGTCACAAAACCAGTTTTTGCACGTTTGAAAGACCTTCATATTCAAAGTCCTGAAACGTGGAAATCCCAGCTATGCCACTGATTTAATTTATAACCTGAGAGGAAATTATTTAATTTCTCTATGCCTCAGTTTCCATTTGTAAAAGGAGAACAGCAAGAATTACTGTTTAATCTCACCAGACGTAGAACTGTGTACCACAAAGGTCTTTGAGAGCAGCAACAGGAACCACAGAAATAGCTGAGCTGATTTTATTTTCTTTAGTTTATGAAATAAGTCACTCATGGGAGGTTACAATTGTAAAAAATACAAGCTGCACATAACACAAAGAATTATTCCGATCAACAGACAGGATACCATAATGTACACAGACTCCTACAGATACTACTATCACACCAAAAGAATTTAATAATAGCCCTACCATAGTATTTCTAATTACTACCCCCTTAGGGCAAAAAATCTACTACTTATCCTTTACTCTAACCTCTTAAGAAACAAAGGAGTATTAACAGTCACCCTGAGCCCTCACCACAGTAATGCAGCCGGAGTTTGAAAATATTTATCCTCTTAAGAAGTGTAAAGCCTTCGACCCACCAAAATCGATGGCAAGACCTCTATCCCACTCCACTGAAACCAACAGATTTCATTTCATGACTTCACAAATGCTTGCGGAATCAAAAGTCAAAATACAGAAGAGAAAACACAAATATACTTTTACTGCAATTCTTGCCTTTTTTTTTTTTTTTTTCCCCAGCAAATAGAAAAAAAACCTGCCAGCTTCCTTCCTGGCTATCAACTCTGTTTGCCTTCAAAGCAAAAAATCTTAAAAAATTGTCATCGGCAGTTTCACAAGCTCCATCTAAAACCTGAAGCTTGGGAGAGAAATAATTTTTCTTGTCTACAATCTTTACCTCTCATGTCAGTTTAGAATATTAATCTACCATTCATGTTTTATGAGAACACAGCTGGATGCGAAAGGGGCTACTTTGATCTAAACCAAATCAATATTCTACATTGAACATACTCCATAAAGAAGCATTTTAAATAATTCCTCCAAGACACGCAAACTCAAACAGATGCCTCATTTCTGAATGCAAATGTCTAACCACTCCCAGCACTCAGACACTATTTTCTTAGTAACATGATTAATGGGCAACATTCAGGAGCTTGATAAGAACATGGTATTAACTTTCTGCACATACAGGACTTTCCTACTTCAAAGAGAAGGATCCACGTCATCCTAATAGTCCCATAGTTATTGCACAGAGGGTATTTGGGACAATTTTTCCAGGTATTGCTCTTACCTGTGGCAGTCTGTACTGCCAGACTTCATCCAATTTCTTCTATCATAGTTTTAAAGATTAGCTGTGAATGAAGCAACTGATTGCCTATGTAGCTCACACACAATAGTGTCTTTTTTAAAGTCTCAGAATGAGATGTCTGAATCAGATGTAAAGAAATGCACTCAAATGTGAGGTTTTTAATTATGCACCTAAAAATCATATTTGCATAACTAGTTAACCTGATTTTCTGTGCCCACAAGCACAATGTCTACAAACACATTTCTCTGTATTTCTCTAAATAGTAAAATTTGAAAATGCCTGCTCTAAAATTTCAAGCAAACAAATACTGTGTTTTCTGCCATGCTGCAAGTCTACAAAAACACAAACTTCTTAACACCAGGTCTTGAGCCACCTACCTTGAAATCCTTTCTTTGCTAACTTTAACTTCTCACTCCACAGTGAAGTGGCACACGCCAATGGCCTTTCTGTGCCGAATGCTGCTTTGTTACCCCCAAGCCTTTCCTCTTAAAGACCTGAGCAGAGGGTGAATTCCCAGCACAGGGCTTTCACCTCATGCGGCAACAGCAGAACATTTTTGCAGGTGTCTTTGTCCAGCAACAGAAAATGAACACACATTGACCTTTGTGTCTCAGCAGCAAAAGAAAAGATTCACCACAAATTTGTGTGGAATGCATTACTTTTTTTTTTTATTAATATTGTTTAAAGACAACAAATGAGTCTGAAGAAACTGAAGGGCCTGCCCTTTCTTTATATTTTTTATTGCTTTTTTCAGTGGACATGAATACTTTGGCCCTGCAAAGAAAATTTTTAGCAGCAGATCTCTGTAGAGTGCTGGTGAGGAGAAGTAACATGTCTTTTTTGTGGTGTAGATATACTTGCTTTCTTTTTTCCTCAACTTTCCCTATTCAAGCCTAGGTGTTTCTAAACTGCCAACTGCTTTTTGTTACTACATTCATGCCTTTTATTATCTTCAGAGTCATGACCAATCCTGATGGAAAGCTCTGAGATATGTTCAGGATAATATCAAACACTTGTGTCTCTAGTACAATCTTCAATGACAAAGTACTTGAGAGATGGCCTTACATGGGCATCTGACAAACTAACCCCTCACCCTGGACTGGAATTTATTTCATGTACAGAGATCCCAGAAGGACATATGATAAAAGATTTTTAACATTTCCCAGATTATCTCAAGGATCTCATCTCCCACTGTTCCTCACTTTGCTCTCTCCATTTCTTAAATCTGTTCTCCCTCTGCAATTATTGTTATTTGGAATGCATTTTCTTTCTGTATGCTCTTCAATGCTTTTACACACATTGGCTGAGAAATGTCTTGTCTACTTAATGTCTCAGTCTTTCACTGCTCTCATTTAACTATGTGTATCTATATTATTTAAACGCTGATGAAAACTATACTAATATACTATACTAAAAACTATACTAAATAACACTGTCATTAATACTGATCAGTAGTAATACTACTACTATGTGCTTAATGTTCATAAAGGAAATGTGCTATATTTCACAAAAGGTTTGTTGCCTACAAGATTTGTTCTCCTCTCAGATACATACTGGGACAGAAAAGTCTCACGGCACAGCAAGAAGCTTTAAAAGTTTTGCTAATTAACAATAAAAGCTGAAGATACAAGTCACCAACACTACAGCTTTAGAGAGACTTACCATTCTTGAGTATTCTGGTTTTGATATTTCCCTGTTTAATTTAATGAGAAAAGCAGCATTGCAGTAAACAGAACTACAGCAAGTAAAGTCAAAACTACAAGCTGGAACTTCGCTGATAATACCACTAGAGTTCACTACAAGAAAGGAAAAGAATGCAAGCTACATGTGAAATTAGTAGAACAGATTTTTTCCATTCATATAGTAAGCCCAGACATCAAAGTTTAAGAAATGCCAGCAGTGTTAAAATTAAAATTTGGTCACTATCACCCCAAAAATGCTTCTATTGTAAATTTTGATATTTTCTGTAGCTTTTTTTTACCTCTCAACATGCAAAGCTGCATGAAAACTGCAGTGTAGTCAGCTAAGCAAAGCACACATTTCTTTACCTTGGAAGTTTATCTAGCAGAGTCTTCAGTTCATCACATATAAGTTTAACTAGGCCACTGTTTATGTTTCTGTAGGATACATCAATCATGAAGATATAAGCTGGTGGCTTTGGAGGCTTGTTGTTCTGCAGAAAAAATGACCATTCACAGAGAAAATTAGACAATGTCCTGTTATGTCAAAATAATTTACACCTGGTACCATAAGGCAATCTAAATATAGTGTTCAGCACTGTAGTGTTCAGAAAAACGCTATGGATCATTAATAGTAACTACTGCAGAAAGCTGACACGTATTGGGTAAAGTCCGCCCTCAGAATACAACATTATTACTGGAAAATAGCATCCTAATGGAATAAAATATGTAAAGAGTGACAGTTTATTAGATAAGATGAAATAAACGCATTTTCTGCTGCAATTCAAGTGGTTAACCAAAGTTGCCTTTTGGCTTTTTTCTGTACACATACTGGTTTTGCATTCCCTGTATCAATATGTAATACCGTTCTGTTAATGTGAATGCTTAAATTCAGTTTTTGTTAGTGTTTGCCTCTAGGAACTGTTAAGCGATTTTTAACCAATCTAGAAACAGAAAATAAAACTTAGGTACTAAACCAGAATTAAAGAAACTCAGTTCTTAGCAGTACTAAGTGCTGAACATCTGCATCCTGTCTTTCTGTCTTGCTGGCTCATGCTCCAATGCATTCTAGTCAGCTGAACTGTACTTTCAGGAATAAGCCGACTGTCTGTAAGATAATCAAAGCATGAGTGTGGAACATTCAATTTATGTAACTGCTGCATACACAGCAGCGACTTGGGCTGGCGTGGATTCCTTTGGGAATTCCTCTTATTCATAATGTAAGTGGCATACACATCATGACAAACACTACTCACACGAGTTTCTGTAAGTAAGAAAAAGATGAAAGATTTTTGTTTCCAAATAAAATAATGTAATGCTTAGAGATGTACCCAGGAAAAAAATTATATAAAGTGAACATAGCAACAGTAATCATCATACTCCCTAAAACCAGTTTTCTTAATTTCCATTAAGACAAGTAGTGGTCTTTACTTGGTAGAACAGCTTTTCTGTTACACTGTTTCACTGTCTTCATACACAGAGTTCTGACCACTTAACCACTTAATTTAACAAATTATACTTGTTAAACTAAGCCTCAGAAAAATCCATTTAAGACAAAAATGATCTAACTCTTGAATTACGACTTATCTATAGTCCCTGGCACACTTTAAACTAAGCATTACACCCTTGATCTCACTTCATTGCAATCATGTAAAGCAGGATTAATTCCTGCGAACTAAAACCAGGCAGTATTTTTAAAACCTGTTTTGTTACTGTACTTGGATTCTAGTTTCAAAAACTGCATCAAGCTCTACTTCTAAACTCTTGTATCACATCACCATTTATAAAGAATCCCTGTGTAATTTCTGACAAATATATGGTAGAAATGAGGACTTGTGCTCTTGCCACATCCGCTTAGCAGGAGTGCAATAATGCAAAACAGCTGTTATTTGTTAACATTTTTTGTAGCTGTTCATCCTTGTCAGTTGACAAGCACAAAAGGAAATGACATTTCAGTTCTGGTCTTAAACTGGATTTATAAAAGAATTAATCCTTTGCAACTTGGAGCAAAACGAAAAAACGAATTACAAAATAATGTTAACTTCTGTAAAATTTAATGACTTGGCATTTCCAGTGTGTTAATTTTGTAAGAGACTTCTTTTTTTTGTGACATTCTAGTAAAGTCTATGAACGGATCTTTGCAACAAGAAGACAAACCATACTGGATGACTTATCAAGGAAACTCCCTGATTTAAGCTATATGGCAAAAGCCCCTGCAGTGAAAGATGTATGATGATGATGGCTGCATCACACAGGGTTACACGTGGGTGCAGAGAAAAAGAACTGTGAAAATGGCACAGAGCCACTCAGTACACAGGAGTTTTCAAAGTCTAGCTGCCAGAAATCAGCAAAGCTTAAACAAATTTGATGAAGCTACACTGGATATACACTGAGGATCCCACACTGTATTTCTGTAATGCCTCAAGACAATTTTCTCCTGTTCTGGGGTTTAACTTAAATTTCAATAAAATCAATACAGGTCATCTCAGATTTCACTGGATTTTGGAGCAGTACCCTTGTGAGAAAAGAGACTTAAACCTGTTCATTTTCTTCATATCAGCAATAATTTGATGGTCTGAGGAAATTACTGGTACCTACTTCAAGCCTTTGTAGGATTCAATTGCCTTTCCTAACCTTACCACGATTTTAGCCTGATTTTAGCAAGAACAGAAGAATAGTCCATGCTGTGGACAGATGGAGTCACACTTGCAGTTCTGTAAAATGAGCTAAAGTTTGAAAAGCTTAAGTAATTTAAGCTTTCAGAAGTATCAGATACAGTTCCCTAATAAAAACAACTACAGTTACGTACGGTGGCTTGAGTGGGCTTTGGATTGAGCTCTTCAGTGAACCAATATTAGAAGAGAGAACCCATTCCACTGCAAATTACTTAGTGGTCAGAATAGTAAAACCCACTCTTTCCAGGAAAAGATTACTAGGGCAAATTCACTTGCTGAGGTTTTCAATATTGGGAAGGCAACTTAGGTGTGTGTCTGTCTTCAAAATCAATAGAAGACATGCATCTAAAGTGCAACACTGTATCGGAATTTCAACTATATCCTCTAAACAGTGCAACATGCTAGGATAGGATCAAATGAACACCCCAGTTAAAAACTGACAATCCATGACTTTGCTGTGTTATTTGTTATTCTTACTTGCTAGTAATACCCTGCAGCATAAAAGTACAAAATGTTGTAAGCCCAAGTTCTCCGCATCTATCTACATCTTCTAGAATGTTCTTGGACTCTGATATTCAGCTTACAAGCGCATTTACTCTACTGTAGGTATTTAAAGGATGCTGTTCATTTTCACAGAAAATAGTAAATTAGTTTGCACACTGGAAATACTCACTCGGCAATAATCCAAAGTAGCAACATATTCGTAAGATCCCAGAGATAGCTCAGGCCTTTCATAGTGGTCTACCCGTCGGCCAACGTGGTCCAGATGTTGAAAGAAGAATGGAGGGACTACAAGCCAACACAAGAACAGGCAAAAACGTTTATATTTCAGGGAGGAGGAAACCAACTCAACAACTGCTTTCAACAGATACAGTGTACTAATATAGGTCCTCTGTTACTGATCAAGGGAAGAATTTAAACACTTATCCAGGTTGCAATGGTGGGTTTTTTCCCCCACATTGGCTTAAAAAAAAAAAAACCCAACCAAACAAAAACCCACAGCATTCTAGTAATGCCAGCTCCATTTTTGTTTGGAGCATATTCTCTCACTTCTACACTGCCAGGCTTCAGTAGGTAAGACTGATCCAGGTCATTTCTACAGGCAAGAGCTTGTTACCCTCAGGATACAGACTTAACAGTGACTATTTTGTTAGTAGATACAGTCTACTCAAGGCTTAATTCAAACCTTGTCAGAATTCAGAAAGTCAGAATTCTGCAGAGGGACAGCACTTTTCCTCAATCCTGTAACTGCTTTGTCCAAAAATACCACCTCACTGAAAACGACTCTACAAGGTTCCAAACCTATTGTACAGCAAAGTGCACTGTGTTCATTGCATTGGGAACCTCCTGCAGCTACAGATAAAAGGTGCATAACTCCAAACCATTAAGAAATCAAGTGGGTTTGCCACCATCAACTTAAATACTAATCTAATGGTTAGAGTCACACGGGGGAAGAGTCACCTTCAGATTTAAGCTCCTCTTTCCTCAATCAATATATATTTAGAATGCTTATTTCTCACATTTTTGCCTACAAAAAGTGTATGTGTGTGTGAGTGGGGGGAATAGCTACCTAGTCTGTTGGCCATTTTTAGTCCTCATTAAAGTTTTTTTTTTAAGTGCTTTCTGACTTGGATAAAAGACACTGTAGTAATACAAAGCATGATTTAAAATGACACTGCAACTTAAATGTCTTTCTTAAAATATTTGCAATGCATTTAAGTTTCTCTTTATGAGAGTTTAAATTGCTAACAAACTATGAAATTTGTTATCTGCTATGCTTGCACAAACGTTTGAGCGTCAGGCAGAAAAGAACTTGGAACGATTCTGTCAAGGTTCACGTTTCAGAGTTGAAAAGATTACTGTATTAGGGAAAGTACTATACTGCTGTGATCCAGCTGAGGAAATCCAACTTGATACAAATGTCTAGAAAGGCTAGTTCAGGCAAAGATTTGGGATTTAGCCAAGAGCACAAGAACAGTTATGAGTCACATGCAGCACACTTGAACAAATATGGCATGGTATCTTCTGTGAAAACCAACACTTGTCACAGTAAGATTAATAGGTTATTTAACCATTGCATCTACAGTCACGGACAGGACTAGGCTAACATGGTTCTAAATGTTTGGTTCTTGCTGGACATTTAGATTTCTTAAAGAAATTAATTTTTTTCCACACAATAGTTGCTTTCAGTTAGCAATAAAAGCAGCTTTGTATCCTATGCTGACATACTATTTTTAAATTAAGTTTTGATCGTATCATACTGAACTTCACGAGTTAGCATTATTTTTCATACATTTCCTTTTTTAAATTGTACTGAACAAAGGTTCCTACCTATTTTTATTGGGTAGTATTTTTTTTATTTGTGAATTAGGCCTAGTTACTGCATCTCACTAAATTATTTTCTCATCAAGTCAGCAAGTCAAGAAAATCATTTTAGGGATACAATTTCTTTTTAGTTTTATGGAACCTGTATGAATCACAGATCAGAAAAACATCACTTACCATCATTTATACAATTGCAAAATCCACACTGGTATCTTCTTCCACCTTCAATAAACTGCATGAAGGGACACATATAAGCCTTGCACCGGTTGCATCGGATTGGTCCAGTCTCACCATGGTTTACAACATAAAGAGGTGTCTAGATGAAAAGGTAGATGAAGTTATAAAAAGTAATGCAAACTTGAAACCAAATAAAGTGAGCTAGAAAGCTACTGCTCAGACTTAACTTGTTGAGAGATCACCTGATCAAGAGATCATTCATTGTTCAGCATTTACCCAAGATCTGCAGTATGGTTGGCTCAAGACCACTGATCCCCTGAGGGGCTAAATTTACAAGTTCACAGGCCATATTCTGACATTGATCAGACAGAGAGTAAGAACTCACACTAAAAGCCTACAAAGTTTTGAAAGCATTGGTTGTTTAGAGCTCCAGGCTGATTTTCTCCAGCAAAGGGTTTCACAGATCACTAGGAGAAATCTCTTGGAGTCAGGTATTTTGTGTTCTGTCAGATGAAATTTTTCCTGAAGAAACCTATTGGTGCTCCTCTATTGCAAATGGTTTCTCAAACAGGTATTTGCTAAGCTAGCTTCTAATATTTTGTATAAATCCTGCCACCCCAATGCTGCCGTGTTACATCAGACTATACTGATGTTTAAATGTCTGCCAGCTAGAGTAGGAGATTTAGAATAAATACTAATATTTATTGAAGGGAAGTACATACAGCAAACAAATACAGTATCTCAAACACTTGTCAGTTTAATTACACTGACCATGCTTGCTTATAGCCTCTGCCAAAAACCACAGCTAATGGAGGACATTTTCCAGATGCCTCTTTCAGTAATAACTTTGCAGCAATTGAAAGATTCCTGTGATTATACTTCATGCTAGAAAAGTCATACTTGAAACCACTATAAAAACTGAAGTTTGCTCAATTGTTTGTGAAACTCTGTTTTGTATTTTTTCTTACTGCCTTCAGTCCCAACTGAAAAAACTCTGAACAGAAGAGTAAGAAAAGAAATCCAGAGTTTGGACAGATAACAGATCTCTAAAAGAGGAAAATGCTGACAGCCCTTAAAGGCTCAAACTTTACCACTTGCATATTCACTTTATAAAAAATTATTCTGTCTCTTCTTAAGAAATGGAAATATTTTATCTGTTATACACTTTATTTTTTATTGGGGCATAAGAGTCTTTGAATACATAGAAAATCATTCATGTCCTTCTAGCATTCACTGCCTACGTATATTTTATTGTTTGTTTATATTTTACAGAAACTATTTTACTCATTTATTTCTCCAAAGGGTTTAATGCTTTTTGCCAAGGATTTTATACATAAGAATAGATTTTTTACTACATGGGTTTTAAGTGCTCCCTCCTGCTCCACTGAGATATTATTCTACTTTGTGTTCTTTCTTCCACAAAAACTTAGTTTAGCACAAATTAACCAATAATGTCAGCTGGCAAACTATCAGGGTCATTTTTCAGACATGAAAGCCTTGGCTATAAAACCTGCTCATCAGCCACAATCGCTTAATAAGTTTTAAAACTTCTGGGTTTTGTTCATTACTTGGCAATTTTCTGATTATCATTCTGCTGTATTAGTTTAATGAGGCCTGGATCTGGTTTGCAGTTAATATTATTATAGTATCTGACCTGGTAGGGGGAAAAAAACAAGACTAAAACAACTCCAGATGCATTTATACGCGTTGATTGAATAATTTTAAATGTTGTTTTGATACTTTTAATATTATCCAAGAGCAAAGAAAAATTACCCCCAAATGATCATATTTTGAAACACCAAAATGGAGACCTTTACATTAAAAGCATGAACAAGAACAATCAAAAAATAAATGCCGTGAAGCTCAGAGCCTAGGTGTCTCTGTTCTTACACATACTTAATAAACTACCTTTTGAAAGACAGCAGAAATAAAAATAGTTGTTTTTTTCCTTGTCTTTTCATATTTGGAGTGAAAATTTTAGTCTTCCCCTCCCTTTAAGCTTCTTTTAAAAAAATTACTTACTACTACAAAGTCCATTTTAAATTGTGGGGTTAGAGCCTCAGTAGTCTAGTGGGTTATGTTTGTAAAGATTTACCTGCACATTCAACTTTATGTATTAAATAGCTGTCTTGAGGTTATCGAGACTATACGTAGTGCATGAGGTTAAAACATATGCCCAGGTCTTAAGAAAATAGTATCCACAGGCAATATTCTGTAAACATGTACTAGGCTAGATTCTGTTTTCTCCTGCCCAGAGAAATAAAGGATGAAACACCAATAAAATCATATGTAGAAGCTAGCTACTTTTTTCTTCCTAATGAGCTTGCAGGAGCTTAAAAAAAAAAAAAAAAAAAAAAAAAAAAAAAAAAAAAAAAAAAAAAAAAACAAAAAAAAAAAAAAAAGGAGCATAAAAAAAAAAAAAAAAAAAAAAAAAAGCAAAATCAACCAAAAATGCATGCAACAGAATTACACAGAATTACATTCTCACAAAGAAAAATCCTGAAAAAAAGCCCTATGTTTACCTTCACTGATTTATTCCTTTGGAATTTTTTGTAATTAAATGGTATTTACATTTTAGTATTTTCTTTAAATAATTTAAAACATTACATCAATAATGAATACCTCTAATAATAAAACTATCTGTATTTCAGAATAAGCACTCAGCCAATAAGCACCAACACCCCACTTCTCGATGTGCACAACACAGTTGTGAAAGAAACTTTACCTCAAAAAGGCTGAAATCTTCCAGGGCATTACGCCCTGGAAGACATTCTACTCATCAAGAGAAATTAATTTCTGTTTGGGCATGTAAAATGCTATTGCATTTCCAACTGTCAAAATAACTTCTGTTAGGGTGAAGTAAGTTTTTTTTTTTTTTAAAAAGGTAAATCTCCAGGGGACTCTACAAAGGTAAATAATACTCTAGATGCATTAAAAGTCATAAAATAAAGTAATACGTTTAAACTAATGAATACATAAAAGATAAACCATCATAAAAAGACATGGTACTAAATGGGAAAGTCTTGTTTGATGTGCTCCATTCTCTGTAGATGTCACTGTGCACCAGAAGATAAACCAGAGGCCAGTTTATAGTCCCATGGAAGTCAGTGGCAAATTCCCACAGGAGCAGGAAAATAAGACAAAATAAAATAAAAAAAAAAAAAAAAAATCTTTTTTCGGTTTTGTTTGTTTGTTTTTTAAACAAATGCAATACTCCTCCTTCTTTTGCCTTTTCACCTATAAAGTATGAGCATTTTCTTTCTCTCCTCTCTTAAATCTCTGCCAATAAGTGAATCAAGTTAGATATCTACCATAACTATTTGGACATTTGCTATACTTGTGGACTTGTCGCTTACACTTCTGCTCCCCCTCATCTCTTCACAAACCTTTGTCCAATTTGCCTATTTGGACCACCTATTAGAGTACTGAGACGGACCTCACAAAAAGGAACACTTAGGTATTGATTGTTGGCATTCCAGCACTATCAAGATACAAATATTTCTCAAAACCAATGACTAAACTAATACTTGGAAGCCTAAATCTGAATGGGACACATAAAACGGTTTCCTTTTATGTAAGCTGAAAGAGGAAAGAGACAGAACACTATAGTTTTAATGTAAAGCAAAGAAGGATTGGGCAGAAGAGATGGGAAATGCTGTAGGAGACCTGCATAAACTTTCCCTTCTGTGGAACCTCAGGGTCCTGCTGGAGTGCAAGTCCTGAAAGCCGATCTGATAAACCATAACTTATCCCACTGTAAGTCCAAATATAGCTGTGATAGCAAGAGTTTTATTTTGGAAATATTTCAGGCAAGAACATCTCTCTGGAGTCAGAACAATATCACAAAGCAATAGATAGACATTGGTGGCACAGTTCCAAGATTAAATACATCCATAAAAATTTCCAAAGGGACTGTAACCTGCGCTTTAAAGTTTGAGAGAGCTGGAATACTATTTCTTGCTATAAAAATGAAGCCTGACACACTCCTGAGGGTTCCTTGGGATGCCTGCAAAGTATCACCATACTCATACTGCAGGATCAGGGCCACAGCTGGAAATTATAAGTGTAGGAGTAAGGACTGTGATGAAGCTCAAGATGATCATGGTACATCTCTGGGAAGGCATCCTAACGAGAAAAATCCTGAGAGAGCGAGCGTCTCTGGAGAATAAGAGAGGCGTACACAAACACTGAAGAAAACTAGCCATTTATCACACAACAAAATAAAATATATACAGCATCTGTTTTCATTGCCAGGCTGACAGACAGACTGGGTTGCAAGAAAACATTTTGTAGCTGAAAGACAAATGTCCATGTGTGATGGCACCACACCTTGTCATTGCCTTTTCCTTCCTACCACTGCTAAGGCATATTCCTATCCACTCCTTGATATAGACCCTATCAGTACAGTGACATGTCTACATTAGAAACTATGTTTTTGCCCTTAGTTTGACTCCACCATCATTTAGATGCATTTAACACACCAGTAGTGAAACAACAGGAATGCTGTCATATTGAAGAGAGGCCCAACACAGCTTGTGAAGTCTGGCTACATCCAAGAGGAACGCACAAACTTTTTCTGTGAGCGTAGCTTTAAGTTAGATCATTTGATCTAAGTTAGATCACACCCTTACTCATCCCCAAAAGAGGAAGAACTTTCCACCAGTTGTTCTATACACTTTTGAAGCACATTACCACTGGAAGACACAGAGGGTCACTCTACACAATGTAACACTGTACACTACACATGACAAGCTGTGTTTTCAACTACAGATTATTTCAGGGGCAAACAATTCTGAAAACACACCCCACAAAACCCCTGGATTTAGGGGATCTAAGATTTCAGGATGTCTTTAGACAAGGGCTATTTGTTTCAAAGAAAGAATATCTCACAGGTTTGGAGAGCTACACAGATACATAACTCCTGACGACTTCCATCATATCTTAAAATTCCTTATAATCATACTCGATTATCAGTAGTACTACAGCAAATAAAATATTCTATACTTCTGATCTACAGCGAACACTGGACACTGTATTTGCATGGCTGATTACCAGAACAAAAGCCACAAAACCCACCAACTATTCATCCAGACAGTTCATTAAACAGACAAGCTGTACAGTTTGCCAGGGCAACAAATTCAGAAAGGCAGTGTTTCTAGAGTTATTATTTACACTGACGTTATGCAAGTCTAATTATTAAAATATTCACCTGAAAATTTAAAGATTGCTATACAATAGAACTTTCTGATTAACAGAGAAGGTAGCTGTTGACCAAGTGTGGTAACACTGCCCCAAGTAAATCTTATTTAATTAGTACAGCAAAAAGATGAGGAAAAAAACTCATCTGGATAATCAAAGAGAATTTTGAAGTGTAGCACTGTTTTCGGGAAAAACACTAGGTCATAAACCAAACTGTCTCTGTTTCCTAGGACTGTTGAGGGGGTTTGTTTTCTCTTATTATATCATCATAGATTGCTTTTGAGAAAGATTAACCAGTCTACAAATAATCCCTTGGCTTTGAGTTGCTTTACTGATTCACATTAAAATGTCAAGAAAGCATTTCCCTTTGCGATGCTCCTACTGTCTTTTATCAGAAGCCATTCCCTCTGAAGATAGAAATTATTTTGCCTATTCTTGGTTTTTAGACGTTGAACACTGTCAGCTTCCTCAGCTGATGACTCAAGGCAATTTGGACTATCTCCTCTGCAGGGTTCACAGCAGGTTCAAGTATTTTTCGTAACAGAGTCCTTTTTCATCTGTTTCCTTGTTTGTTTGGGATAACTGCAGCACTGCTGAAGCATCAACCACATAATGCAATATCTCTTGGCTCTATCCTGATTTCAACTCATCACAAGAAAATGAAAGAAGAATGTTCAAACCTTCTAGCTCAAAAACCCTCCAGACCCAGGCTGAATGTTCACCTGTGCACTCAGCAGTGCAAAAAGTATCATGGCATGGTAGCTGAATTTCAAGCTGACACTGCACAAGGGATATGATCCAGCATGTACTAAAATAAAGAGAAAACCAGTTAGTGATTTCAGTGGATCATACCTCAGGCTATCCTTGAAATCCTTATTCAGCATTCCCTTTTTAAGGGGACTATTGCAACTAACAGAATAGGACTGGCAGCACGAAGACTGTGAATACAGGCTACTATACTCAATACTGAGGAGGATTTTAAAAAGTTTGAGGGTGGGGGTAAAATACATGTAATAATGATAAAATGTTGATGTAAAGAAACACCAAAATTAGTTAGCTTACTTCTTAAGAACTTCTGTATCATACAGGTGGTGGGGAGGGGGCAGAGGGAAGACAAAGGAAAACAAGTGTATTATCCATGTTTAGGAGAGGCAAGTTATCCTAGTCATGACCCCAGACCAGGAATACCAAGTGTTAACAAGTCAGCGCTCCCCAGCACTTCTCAGCTTTGAAGTGCTGACTGTTATTTGGATGTACGGACATGCTGTATCTCAAGTGAAGGTCAGCAGCCAGGATTAACTGATGATATAAGCAGCAGCGTGAAATTGGATAATCAAGTAACTGTGCTGAACAACAGACTTTCAAAACATTAGCACTTTAAAACAATCAGGTCTCAAGACCTGTCTCAGCCTAGTCTATATTCATCTTAGCAAGAGTGGGATGCACTGGTGCAGTGGCACATACACAAGAAGGGAACAAGTGAAGGTGTAAGAGACAGACAAAACTACCCTAGGACAGTGTTGTTGTCATGTCATTCCCCCCCCCCACTTCCTGTTAGCACCCTTGAGGGCGATATGCACAGGTTCAATCACATGAGAGGTCTCGGATTCATGCCTGTACTAATCCACAGCTCCACTTCCCACATACCCATATCACAGATGGTCCAGCACTGCAGTCCTTGGCTGAGATTTTTAGGCATGATTGTTACACTAGCTGTAAAACCATTGAAAAAATAAGACAGACAGGTTTTAGGAGGCTTCTCCAAAAAAATGGTAGGTAATAATTACAAGCGAGGGTGTCTAGCTTTATTGATCACAGGATTTTCACAATGAAAACAGAAGTTTGATTTTCGGTGATTTGTTCTGTGCTGAATGAATTTCAAGCCAGACAGAGAACAAAATAAAAGATTTTTAGCAATATATTTTACAGAATAGAACTCTTAAGGACAACTCATTCAACATTTTTATTTTTTGCAGATCACTACAGAAGTGCTCTAGAGGATATTCAAAATAGCAGACAGAATTTGGGATCCAAATACTACTGACATTTTGACAGGCCAAGTCTCTTGTGCAGTATGGTCACATCCATGTTGGTTTACTCTCACATACAAATTTTCAAGATTGTGAAATAAATGATAAATCTAAGACCACAGTTTAACATACAGGCCCAGCCTATAACATGCAAAGATAAAGGATAAATTGGCATATCAAATACCATTTAATGCAAACACAGCTGTGACTATTTCTAACATGCTCTAGAATATCCTTAGGATAGCCAATCAAGCAACACTCCAAATAGTACTTGTGGAACATGCAGCTCTAGGTTTAAGGAACAAAGCTTTAAGTTTGCATATAAATCTAAACCTAGCATAGTGATTTCTGAAGCAACACTTCTCCTAGATGAAATTCTGCATCAGAAGAACATTATCGATGTTACTCATGTCTTTATAGCAAGAACAAAAACAAAACCAAACTTTGGATTGGGGCTGGGTTATCATCAAATTTAGAGACCAAATATGTGGGTTTTTTTCTTTTTATACATACACATACGCACATATATAGGTGGGCAGACAGACGTGCATGCGTATATATACACATATATTTTTATACTGACTAATTGTGTTTGCATTTCTGAAAACTTTCTACAACAGGAACTCTCTTGCTCCTATTTTTTTATAGCCAAACATATTAAAGAAAGGAACTTTAATTAGAAAAAAGTATATCCAAGTTTAAGAGTGTTTTAATTGGAGGTGAATAAGATACTTATGCTTACCTGCAGGCCTTCTTGAACAATGTTTATTAGTGCAGATGTCTCTAAGGCTAATTAATTTATTTCCACTGAAATCAGGAAAGCACTGGGCATACTTAAAGTGTCATGCTACATTCACAAGCCAACTATAGCTAACCAATTACCACAGGAGAAACTACAAAGTATAAGGAGAATTTTTGTTATGTGAACAAAAACCAGCACTGAAACATTAACTAAAACTGTCCTAACACTGACACAGCTGAGTGTCACAAGTACAGGGCTGTGTGGAACTGAGTTATGAGCTAAGCAATCCTGTGAAGGGCACCGACCTGTTCTATTGCTCCTTGCTCTAGGGCTGAGGAGGTATTCTATGCCTCTATTTAGCAAGCATAGATTACCAAATTCTGTTAAACACCATATGAAAAAGCAGCTCCCTCCACCTATTTCCTGTCCTTCAAGAAGAGGAACTTCCCTTCCCACAGAATCAACAAAGGGACATTCTGTAAACGAAGGCTGTGTCTCTCCAGTTTTTCTACAGGACAGCACTAGAACCTGCTGTGATTGGGCCCATAGATGTAACTTGGTTAAATGTTTGTTTGATACAAAATAACCAAACCACCGAACCACAACCTCCTCACCCAATATAAGCTTCCTATTCAACTTTAAAAAAATATTTTTTCCATGTAATTTCCCACTTTACAAGGTTGCAATCAAAATAAAATACTGCACTAATATAGATAGATAAGTAAAATACATATAAACTGAAAACGCTGTAACAATTTCAGTTTAAAAAGCAAAACACAAACTTTTCCTCCTGAACTTACTAAATGCCAGCATGTTCTGACTCTGTGAAGTTTCCAAGGTAACTCTGACAGCTTAAGGTTAGAGCTTGCCCAGTTTTATAATTTTTAATTTACTGCTGTTGCTACAGTCACCTTTGGCCAGCGCATAAGAGGCGATAAACATAATTTCAGGAGAGCAACATGTAGTCCATAGAGGAAAACACACACGCAGAATGGCAGATAGCATTCAAGCAGTTATTTTGAGTTACAGAGGTATCTAGCAATAGCCAAAGTATTTTTTTTGAGTGTCATTTTTGTTGGCAAAACAAATTATCAATATTGTTGGCCAGCTAATTAAGTGGATATGAATGTTACTTTTTATTTCCTTTCTATATGTACTATTGCTTAGTCAGGTTTTTCTTCTACTATTACCATTCTGAAGAACAGACATGGTCTCCAACTTATCAGAAACTAATTACAGTATATTTATAAAAGCATTTTCCCAGTTTAAATTTCAAATTTGTAAGAAATTAACCAGGAACTCTGATTACAATATGAGTAAGGTTTATATAAATGTCAAATTTTCAAGTCACTGTCCTCATCTCTTTCAGAATTACCTCCTTACCACAGTAACAATGGTGCATGAAACAACACACTACAGAAATATTTTTAAAAGTACACTTTAAGAGTATTTTAAAATGTATGCTAAAACCAAAAAGGCATTAAAAAAAAAAAAAAAAAAAAATCAGGAAAATTACTTGAATTAAGAAAAGGTTTGCTGCCAATGCCTTTGCTAAATTTGCCTCTGAAAGTTCATTCTAGTTACGAAGTGTAATTGCAGCCCAATAGGCTAACAAGAAAAATTTTCTCCTAGACGATGAAGTCTTGGGAAGCAATCCAATTCCAAATGTTTTATTACCAAATGCAGGCTAGCACGGGGCGTACTCCATAAAGAAAGCCTCATCTAATACAGGATTTATGCACCTCTAAATTAGGCATTGTGAAACCTAGCTTACAGGCACTGGCCTCCAGTTCTGGGTGAAGGACCTGGAGATGTTTGCAAGTTCTGGGCTCTCCATAGCATGCATTAGAGAGTCAGGCACTCCAGACATTAACCTGGCACTAGCTAGTTAAAAAAAAAGCAAAAACCAAACAAACCGAAGGGAAAAAAACCCAACAAAAAACCAGTATTGATAAAGCAACAAAGATGGTCAAATAGCATCCTGCTCCATAGCCCAGGCAGACTTTGAACTATGAGACTGAAATCTCACAGTTCTCTCCCAAATGAAGGCATCAACAAGGATGCTTTGCAACTTCTTTATTTTAATATCTGGAAAACAGAAGAAACAGTCCTCAGGTTCACACCTACCAGTGTGGTATACAGCAATGAGTTCAGGATATAAGTTTATGCTGACAGTCTCTATACAGATTGATTGTTCCAAATAGCTCGACAATGGATTGGTTGTAAAAATACCAAGGCCATCGTAAGAACAGGAAGGAATGTCTGGTAGCATGGCCCTATCCCTAAACTAACTGGCCTAGCTGTAATGTGCAGCCTGGTATTGACGTCCGTGCTCTCTTTCTGGCCCACTAACTTCCAACCATTGAAATCTAAACAGAGGCAACAAACTCTTCTGTACAAACTCGGAAAGAGCTTGGTGGTCAGTCCATCTTTCCTGAAGAGTGAAACATCGTCAGACTAAGTGTCCAACTATTAAGTTATATCACACGTGCAGGGCTTCTACTCTCACTGTGTCTTAGAAAAACATGACAACTAGCATACATTACTTTGATAGTGCGCCCCAAAGACATTGACAAAATCATTCTCTGTTGGATCTTGGACAATCCAGAGACCAGAACATACAAAGCAATCTGTCCCACTTACAATTCAGATATAGCAAAATATTATCTCCTCACTGGTAAACACCTGCTGTTTTTGCTGTGCAATACGCATTCAGAAGGAGGAAGCTTTTGTTACCTACACTGGAGAGAAGTCCCGTATTGTCAACGGACATTAATCAATTTTTAATAACCTAGATATAAAGGGTCATACAAAGTCTACACAAAGGAAAAAGGTCATTAAACATTCAATGAGCTCTGATACTTCATTTCCAGTAGTTGTGAATAGGAAGCGGAATCTCACCTATGTCAAGTCCCAAGTACACATGGGGATTACAAAGTTACAAGTCAACATTAAGGAGGATGAGACATTTCAAAACGGACAGCAGGGCAAAACTCGGGCAATCTCTCTTTCAGAACCTTTTCTTCAGAAAGTTTTCTTAAAACGGTCATCTTTGGATAGTTAAAAAAAAAGCTTACTATTAGCACGAACTATTTTACTGTCAAACATGCAATTACTGTCTAAAAAGACTCACAGTGTAAAATTACTTAACTGTACATAAACTCAATTGCTTACATAAGCTCCAGTGCCCAAAAGGAAAGAAGGCAGCAATACAAAAACAAACTTTACAACGAACAACTGCGTGATCCCAGAGCTAGACCTGGAAGTCCTGCTTCCACAGAAAACAGATTGGTAGACACTCCAATGGAGGAGCACAGATAGACACACAGATAAATAGGATATACAAAGGAAGAGCTGATGTGGCTCTTGAGGGATGTCATGACATATAGATCTATTGAGTTCTGTCGAGAGTCAGTTACCACGCAGATAAGCATGACTTAGTTGATATAATGTATTTCTTTTGAAAAAAGTATTTTGATAGAATCCATCATCAAAAGCTCTTAAATTAGCTAAGCTCTCATGCAATAAGGGGGAAGGGCTTCCTGCAAATAGGTAACTAAACGAAACACAGGAATCAAAGGGTAAAAGAAAAATGTCAGCTTTTTACAGTCAGTAGATGTTATCAGCAAGCACCTCAAGGATCTGTTCTACAGTCTGTGCTTTTTAACACATCCCTAATAAAAGGAGCAGTAAGATGTTTAGTTTGAAGCATTCATACTGCCTGCAAACTAAGCATTCCTCACTCCCCTCACACCAAAGGTCTGCATAAACACATGCATAAATGCATGTGTTTAAATAAAAATATTCTTCAAACTAAAGCTACAGCCTGCTCACCCTTCTTACTAGCTACAGAAAATGGACAGCAGAATCCGAGTTCCCACTGAGTCCAGGGTAGATTGCAAGAGTGTTGGGATTTCCCTAATTCTTCTTATTTATTTAACATTTGAATAACTTATTTTAAATCAAAAGGAGCAGACTTGGTGTCTAAAAGAAAATTCACCCTCTGGTACTTGACTTTGTTCCTGAAAAACCAACCAACCAACCAACATGGTGAAAATCATGGCTTTCCAAACAGCTCAGCTGCACTGGTCATCAAAGTTCACTATCCCCAAAAAGTTAAATGGCTTTTAGCCATTTCTGATGAGTAATTCCATTCCAGTTTTATCTTTTAACTAGTTAATTAACTGAGGAGAAAATGAAAAGTAAAATATTGAAGTCCCACCATATTTCTTAAAAAAACTGAGATAAATAGGAAAGAGCATGGCAGAGAATCTTGACACAAAACACTACTAAGAAGCAAATAAGGCGGTAATTTAGATATTTAAATATTTAAAGCTATGGATAATTATTTGGAGTTATTTATATTTGCTTTTACAACATTAAATACTTTCTTAACTAGCAAGTAGTATTAAATGTTAAATCAAGATCACATGGTTTATTCAGGCTCTGGAAACATTCATACATCTCCAAAACAAATTCATGTAGGGCTTGGTCTATGATGATAACTGTGAGAGCTAGTTTATTTTTATAGACTGTTGCTAAAGCACTAGTGGACTAAAAATAAGTTCTGTCAAACAATGATACTGTATTCTCAATCTATAACAAACAAATACTTTCCATAGATCATCCAAATCAGGAGAGTGAAAATGAACTGTAACTTTTAAGAAATAATAAATAAGGACTTGGTAAAGATAAGATTCAGAAATGTCTAGAGCTGTTAAGACACTGGGAGTGGGGGGTGAGACATGAATGTTTTAACAGCCTTTGTTTCAAATGATACATAGCATACATGTAATGTTCACTAGTTTATAAATTTCTAGATTGGCTGTAGGTTTTTTTTGTAGTAACCTTTGAGACTGTGTGACTGAATAAATCCATTTCACTTGCTCTGCTCTTCTGAAGCTCAGCGTAAATGCCTAGTGTTGCTAAGTTAGCTGCTCTTGGGATATCAAGCAGAACCCTAGAATGATCTCTATCCAAGGGTCTCTACTTACGTCTTAAATTCACTCTCACTTGTGATTTAACATTACTGAAGTAAAGCCTCCTTTGTGAACTTTTCTTCAGTGTGGCCAGTTTCACAATTTAAATTTTTATAGTGGTTTTTCTAGAAAGTTTTCTTTGTGCAGTTTTACGAGGTTACATGTAAGCACCTGAAATCCTGCATCTTAGCTGTATTACATCTTTCTTACCCTTTCAACTATAAATTGTTGTGGAGTTGAGCTTTCCTCTCTTGGTGTGAAGACTGATATTGCAGTCTACTGGTATAGGCATATTTTTATATCTTGCTTTGTATTAATTTAGACTGGTCTTGTGTCCTCTCAAATCAGAATTTCCACCAGACTTCTAGATACTATAGAACTTCTCAGACACAGTACCACTCCACCGGGTCTTGATTGCCTGGGGAGCTTTTAGCAGGGTATAAAGCAACAGTATCATCATCTTTTCATTCCACTACATTTCTCTAGTTTTGAATTTGTTCTCTCTCACTGCAGGGGCAAACTTTGTTTGTTTTGGGGTTCCACAATCAAAACACATTACACTTATTCAAAGACATGCACGATACCTTCCCATTTAACACCTTTATCTAGCACTATGATTTCACTTGTGTTCTTACTTTCTCCCACAGGGATAATTTGCATCCCATTCTTTACTAGTAATGAAGATACCTGTTGTACATGTCTTCAAAAGATGCCCCTGTTCAAGTTTGTGTATTTCTCAGCTCCTGACAGTTTTTTGCCAGACTTAGTTCAAACACTTTTTTATTCATTTTGTATGCTAGTGTTCCCACTACACTTTTGAAGATAGGACAGCAGTCCCCGGGTGTAGACACTCTGCTTTCCGCAAAAGAACCCACAGTGACTAATGAACTTGAATCTGCCTTTAAGAGGTGCTGAAATCCTTTGTTTCTAACTGCCCTAGTACAGTAATGGCATAGGGGGAAAAAAACAAAAACAAACAGACATGAATTCTATGGCAAAAGACAACTGAAAATGCAAATATATTATATATACCATTTTGAATTCATTCTCAACTGTAAGTGATGATCAAAGCAAAATACCAATTAAGAATTATATATATGGAACACTCATAAGTCTATTAATGACTTGAATGACCCTGAGGGCCCATAGCTATTTTCAT
This sequence comes from Limnodromus scolopaceus, assembly GCA_028565335.1. Taxonomy (NCBI): domain Eukaryota; kingdom Metazoa; phylum Chordata; class Aves; order Charadriiformes; family Scolopacidae; genus Limnodromus; species Limnodromus scolopaceus. Next base: position 5,340,999 of record JAOXNO010000033.1, read on the forward strand.
AAGGCTTTACTAACACACAAAAGCATGGTGTATGTAATACGCATCATAATGGATTAGGTATATTGTGTTGATTTGCTGAAGTCCTTACAGTTCAAGTGAGATAGGTCAGTTTCTCAGCTGTTCCTAACCATTTTACCAGCCAAATAAACCATTTGTGACCATTTCACACCCATGGTCCACAAAACCTTAGAGCCATTGCTTTTCTTCCTCCTCTCTTGAAAACAAACAGAACTGGTTCTCTGGGTGCTAACGCTGAGTGTCTTCGGAATTGCAGAAACAGAAACATATCTGCAGCTAAAGATGCAACAAAGATGAATGAAGACAAACTATTCATTGAAAAGCTAGGAAAAACAAAAATTATTTTAAACAGTTACTATGTACAACATGCTGTTTATCAAGAGATAAAGAGATTAGACAGATTCCCACTTTGTACTGAGCCCTGTAGCATGTGATGAGCATGCACTGTTAAAAGGCACTTAAAGGCAACCAGATAGACTTAAGGGTTAGATATTCTGAAATGAAGAACATTCTGTGCCTTGCAGTCATTAGTTCCAGGCAGTATGCACCACACTAGGAAATTCAGAAACACAAATAAGCCCCTGAATGTATTTTACCTCTATAAAACGCACAGTTCTTTCAAATTAAGTGGGTTTTCAGAATTAAAGTGGTTATAAATCCCATATGGAAGACCATTTTTATTAGAAGATCTTAAAAGCAAGATCTTATTTTGGCAGCAGCAGTGAAGACAAAGGGCACAGGCAAGCCTTGGAAAAACTGCCTCAGCTAAGACTGCCGAGCACTTCCTACTGCAACACCATCTCTTCAGTTCTTATAGCTTTACCAAGCTATAATTGTTCATACTTAAATTTTCCACACTGGACTTCTGCCAATTTTGAGAGACATTTTTCAGAGTTTTTTTAGTGTCTTCCAAGAAAGAGGCTAGGGGAAACATACACTGCCCTTTACAGATTAATGAATTCCACTGACCTTTCCAACAGCTTGAAAGCACTAACACTTCAGAACTGGTGGGTCACTGAGTACATCTTTTTGCCAACCATGGGAAAACCCTCCAGAACTTGGCCAAGTATAAGTGTTTGTAGATACTGCTAATTTACATATTCAGCTGAAATTCTGGTTTTAGCAACTCATTGATCACCCTATCCAAACACTATGCAGAAGACAGGGAAACCACGTGTTGGTATCATAAATAACTAGAGGTAGACTGAAAGTGAGACACACAAATGAAGGGCTGACATGAAAACAGAATCGGTAAGTGCCACCTGGGCACAGAAACTGGGATAAAGGGCAGTAAAGGGTAAAGGTTGGCTGGCAAAGAGAAGGGGTAGAGAAGCAACAGCAGAGTTCACCTAGGAGAAAATGCAGGGGGGGCAACAAGCCAAGTCTGCACATTCTCCTCAGGAACTGGAATGAAACCCAAAATTGCTGTCTAGCAGATAAATAGTGAGACTCAATATCTGCATAACCGTAAGTAATACATCCTATTTCCCTGTGGACCATAGAGAAGATAACTACATACTACCCTGCTAAAATAATACTCCTAATTCAAACTACAGAGGTCTGTTGGATTGGAAGTTATCCATCCTGATAAAGAACAACATCTGGTTTTTTCCAACGTATTTTTCAAAAAAACCCTAAGAATTTACAAGTAATAAAGTTAAAGAAAAATCAAAGACTGCAAAACCAAGTGCTGAAAGTCTGTGCAATTTTCATTAGGTTTTTCTCTGCATATATTTTAGGAGGAGTTTTTGAAGACACAATCACATGCTACAACTTTCATGAAATCCCTATTTTTTTCACAGCAAATAGCACTCTGAAAGTCAATTAGTGCAGCAAACAAGAAGGAAATGCATTCTGTAGACTTTTGTTGCAGAACTTAGAAGCTGCTCAATGGAAGAGGCAGGAGCTGAAGAAGAGGATGATCCTATAGATAACTGATGCAGACAAATGCTGCACTTGAGAACTAGTTTTATCCCTGCTACAGATATAAGCCTTTGGAGATGACACAAAACCTGGGTAACTGTTTTAAGACCACAGAATACTGCCAATCTGCAGAAACACTTTGCAGGTGAACTACGGATAGGCTCAGAATATGAAGGGCTATTAGAGATGGTAAAATAAGAAAAGGAACTAATTAGGTTAGTGTGTCCAAATGAGTGCCAAAAATGGGTGGCTACATTAGTCTTCTTTCTATGACTCAGCTCATCCAAATAGAAAATACCATTATCTCCTCAGTCTGTTGTGAGATTTAATTATTTTTAAAGAACTAAATCAAAAAATGCCATTTTAAAATGTTAACAGTCCACGTCTTAAAATTAACTCAATACAGTTTGTGGTCGTCCTCTTTTAATGCCTATGCCTATACCTATGGAGTTCCAGCAGAGCAAGCAACTGACAAAGCTGGCATAAACTAGGGGCAGTTGGGGCAACACCAGGAACCTAGCGGTTCAGGTCACACAGCTGTCACTCTTGTACCTTTTCTAAACAAAGATTTTTATCCCTTGAAGGTATCATGACCCAAGTGCATCTCATAGTCTTCTGCCACCTCTCTATTCTCTTACTTCTTCACAGTTAGAGGTAAAACCCCAATCCAATCAAGAACCAAGAACAAGTTTGTAGTATTCAGTAGACAAAACCACATAGGGCTAATATTTAGCTAGTCCTTACCTCATTCGGTGGAACAATAGCAAAAGGCTGAATGACAGCTGCCAGTGGAATGCGAGCCTGTTTGGCCATATCTGAAGATGACGGGAAGCAGTAGGTAGTACATCGGATATAACGAGGGCTGGCATGGCCTAAAACACCCAACACAGCATGCAGAATGAAAGACTGTTAAAAGCAACCCACCTGTCCCAAACACAAACCAGAAAAATCAAAACAACATAAATCAACAAGTGCTTATGCTAAGTTAAACACATTGCTTCTTTTCCTCCTATGCAAACTTCTGCCCATCTCTCCTCTTTGTCAGCTCATTGCCCCTCCCTGTGGGTAAATCTTTCCTTGCTCTTTGACTTTAAAGCAGAGATTTAAACATATTACGAAAAACACCACAATTATTTGCAATAAGAATCTCAATAGAGATTAGTTTGAGACATACAGTATCTAAGACCATAAAATAAAATAATTTAGATGAAATCCCCAGTGGAAATGTCAACACTGTATATAATGAAATGCTGCAGACTGATACCTACTGTTAAGACCGCTCTAATGAGCTAGCTCTGATTCAGAAACTAGTACACCTGTGTTTAAATCACCATGTTCATTTAGCTTGCAAAACAGTGTGCTAAAATCACCACACCAGTTCTTGGAGCACACTTAGCTCAGTTCCCTCAATGAAAAATTGCTGTGCACTGCAAACAAGCACTGAAAGGCAACAGGAGTTCAGAAATTGGCTTGCTTCTGCTTCTTTTTTAACCATCAAGCTGCACCTATGCTCAGTTTCCTGAAAGGAATTTCTTTGTTCATCAGAACTGCATTACCCCTTTCTCAGATGCCAAAAAGTCTTGATATGCTTGTACATTTTATATAGTTTATCCAAGCACTGCTAAGTGAACGCTAGACTCAATACCATCAATTTAATCTGTATTAAAATATTAAGTCTGCTGTCAAGAGCAGCACATGGAATATTGTACTTTCAGGCTCTAGGCAGAGGCAAAGGCAGATACACTGGCCAAAGGAAAAAATTAAGTCAAGTAGACAGCTTGTATGCTGCCCCTATTCCTTGAATAGAATTTTCCAAAATTCATATCTTAAAACATAACAGTGTTAGTCTCATTACTTCTTCTAGTGTCCATCTTTTAAAATTTCAGAAGAATCTAAAACGTTCAACTTGAAATTTAAAACATTGAAAAAATTTAAGTTAAAAAAAAAAGTTGTCTCAACAATTCATGTTAATTTTAATGGTCAGGAAGGGTACAGGAGGTGTTAACCCAAAGTGTAAGAATTCAACTCTCATTTCTCCCCCCGACTCTCCCTTTTTTTTTTTTCTTTTTCTTTAAAGAGAGTTTCCTATTTCATGTCCAATTTAGAGTAAGGAGCATCATTTTCAGATGAGAAATTTGAGGATTTAGTCTTTTTTTTTTTTTTTAATTTGATTTCATGTAGAAAGACTCCCAAATCAGTAACAAGGACAGTTACCTTGGTCTTGGATTACGCAGTCTGTGGTAACAAGAGGAGGAACCTGTCCTCTTGTGTTTGTAGCGTAGATCTGCCCTCCCCTAGAAGCCTTATCATTTTCAATTACTTGAATCTGATGAATAAGAAGCAAGAACAATATGAGAAAGGTAAGCCATGCATTTAATTACATTCATAAACAGTTATGCTAACATCTACATCAGTAACACTATTGACATTGTCTTACACAGATGTGCTATAAACCTATCATAATACAGGCTTCTGAGACACAACTTGAAAACTATACACACAGCTGAGCAGTATAACTCATTTACAACTGCAGCTGACTGTTGGAACTCAGGGGTAACACTACATGTCAGGGTGGATAAGACCTATAAACAGCAAACAAATTAGTTTTTAGAGTAAGTATATTGACAGCTAGGAGGACAGACCTTTTCAAGAGAGGCTAGCCAGAAGAGTGGGTGGTATAATAAAGTCTTTGTTAGTGAATCTGGCCTTCCATTCTCCCAGATCAAACTGAAGTGCAAGGTTGCATCACCTTACTCAGATGCCACATACAGCAGGTTATCTTTTGTATGACCATAGTTGTGCCAGCTGCTGTTCTTCATAAATGAATGTACAGGCAATTGATCAGATTGCAACAGTGGGAGGGGTTAGCCCTCTTTCCTCCCAACTAGGCTCCATGCACAGAGTGGTTAAGAAATAAACAATAACCTACATAATATATGATCTTGCTAGCTGAGCTATATTTCAGAACTGCCATTTAGAAAGCAGCAATTTAAACTTCTGAGAAAATGGCCTCCTTGCTGGCCATTAGGCAGTATCTCAGCATTGGAGCTCAGCGTTTTCATTCTCTAGGTCAGACTACCATGTTGTGAGCTTCCTCCTAGAAAGATAGTAAAGGACAGCAGTCACAGAAAATTTTTATTAAAGTGAGGCAGCTCCGATCACGTACAGATTTACTTTGGTTGAAGCCTAGTTTATAGCAATTTACAGTGTAATGTCATGAAATGCTCATGAAGCTGGCTTTACTACTAAACAAATTCCTCTCCCATATACTTCGTCCCCTGTCATTTCTGCACAGTCCCTCATCACTGTTCAAGTTTGATACTTTTCAGGATATAAATGAAGTTATTTAAAGCTGTATTTTGTTCCACACCATAAACCAGATCACTGAGATGATACCATTATTCCTCCTCTTCCCTCAAAAAAGGTATCTTTTCAGGAATCTGGTTTAGAGTGTAACTGAACAGCTGTGAGACGCAAAAGGAATGAGACAATGAATTTCTGAAACTGGCTTTGCCACTGCTGCTAGTATCACATGGAACTGTAGCTTTACACTGGACATGAATTTCTAATAATAGCTAGGGAAGTTCAGAAGCCGCTGTTGGAAAGCAAACAGAGACAAAAAACAAAATTAGTTACATAGTCTATTGATCATTGTCCAAGAGGTATTTCCTAACACACTGGAAATAATCTGGGGCCTGTAACTTTTATTTTTCTCAATAAATTTTTTGTATTGCAATTTAAATATACATTCCTCAGAGAGCTTGTTATATCTTCTGCTTGATTACTTTTCCCTGCCTCCTTGGCTTGTACGTTTATTGCTAACTCTTGTATTAGAAGGAAAAAGGTTTTGCTCTAAAAAGGTCCACTGGATGAAGGAAGCAAACCACTTTCAGACTTAGCTCTGCAAAGGATCAATGTGCCATGGTATTCTGCAGTTAACTGACCTAAATATATCATTGTTCTTGGAAATAATTGTTGACAAAGCCCAGATGCTAGTTTTCATAGAAGTTGTCAGAGCACGTATCAACCTCTAACATATGTAAGAAAATATAAATCAACAATGGCTACAGATAAGAAGTAAATTTATCTGGCAACACTACTGTAATTATATAATGTAAATATAACAAGAGAAATACACATGGTCATACTTATTCCTCATTCTGATTTAGCTTTTTGCCCTTTACAGACATTGGCCCGGATCATGTTTCTTTTAAACATGTCATTTTGATCCTCTCTGTGCTGCTTAAACAAACCTTTTAACCTATTTTAACATCGCTGTCATAGTCAAGGCTGTTTATTCTACATGTGTACTTGAAACAAGACATCAGTCCATGCTTTCATGCCAGACCTCCTTCTCCCCCTTCACTTTTTCCCTTTTTTTTTTTAATTAGACAAGACCATTTTGTCCATCTTATATAGAAAGCACCGTACTGAAACACTATGAATGATTGATCAATTAAAGGAATTTGTTAATTATACACTCACTTCAGGTTTTTTCACAAGGGTTTTCAGTTACATTTAACTTGAAAATTGCTTTTAAGCAGAGGCAATTGCAATTGTTACATTAACCTCTAAGCAACTATCAACATGCATTTTTTGAAAATTCTGTGGATTTTAGATCAAAACCATCACTGGATAAAACAAATAGTATTTTCTAGAAGGGCAAAAGAATATCCCAATTTAAGAAAGCAGGGCTGTTCTCTACCAGACAGTGTCAGGTTTTACACAAATGCTTTTCCCTCATCTTGGGGAAACACAAATTCTTTCCCGTACAGCAATACTGCCTCAGCAGAAAAGTGGAAGAGTCCTTCACCCAGACTAGCTTACAGTGTGTGGTTAATACATTTTTTTTTTAGTAGAAAGTTCTAGGTCAAAGCTGCAGGATGCAGCCTGCTTCAAGAATCCTGATTCTCCAAGGACCTTTTGACCTGTTCATATGATTGCCAGAACCAGTATAAGTGTGTGCATCAGAATGTCTTTTCCCCATGAGCTCAGCACATTTCTCCCTCTATTTCAATCAGCTCTTCTCAATAAAGAAGTTAAATGCAGCCTGCATCTGACTAGCTATTCTTTTGGGTAACAATTAGCCTGCTTTAATAAAGAAAGATGGACACAACCATAACCTTGTTTTTTCTAACACCTTTCTAAGAAGAGGAGACACTGTCCCACCAGTGCATGTTTGGGTGTGCTTCAACAGCTGAGCCTTTTGAACCTGTATGAAGCTTATTAAGTATAATATTATATTCCAAGCTACTGAAATCTTCACAAGGCTGGAGCAACCGAAGGGGTGCTCAGGTAAACAATTCTAGTTGCCTGGGAAACTCCTGAAATCAAATGGTGAGGTAGCTTTTGAACGTGGGACTTCTCAGCATTTCCAGGATTGCAGTTTTAGAGTCCATATACCTGTATTTTGCACAAATCCTATTTGGGCATCTATCTGTTGCTAAGTTTAAGCCTTCACTTTCCAGAATGAAAAGGAAAGGTGATAAACTGCAGTGAACGCAAGTAATCCTTCAGTACTGCTCACTGTCATACTAAGAATCCTGTTGAGAATTCCTATTAAAGCATTTGGAGTCATGGGTATTTCCCACGTTAGGTAAAATTATGAAGCCTCTTCAGTGCTATAATTTATGTTATGCACCAATTTATCCAAAACTGACAGTACAGCGTACAAAATTGTATGTAATTAAGAAACTGCAAAAACTGGAAGGTAACTTGTGAACCAAGCCATGTAAGTGCAATTTTCTGTTACAAAAAAACCTCACCAACTAAAATAATACAATATTAGCACTGTCATTTCTTCACGACAGTAAATTTCTGGTGCATTTAAGAAAAAAAAAAATTAGTGCTACATTACTTACTGGGCTTGGAATAGAGTCAGGATCAAGTTTCTTCTGCTGCGGACCTGCGAGTTGTGCCGGACCCCCAGGAAAAGCACCAGGATAAGACAGTTGAGATCCTGCCATCTGAGGACCATAGTTTGCTGCAGAGTTACAAATGACAATTCATTTGAAGTACTCAAGTTGCTTTATCAATTTTTAGCATCAAATTTTGACAAACAATTCATTCTTACTCAGCTAAATATAACAACTTTTCCTTCCCTTCTGTTTTCAGCAAGTAAAAGAGATGGATTACTTTAGCCCATTCAGCCTGTGTTTAAAGTTAAGCATAAGACCAGGTGTGACAACTTTGGCTCCAAAGTTTTCAGGTATATGTCAAGTAGGACAGTTAGTAGAGATTACCACAGCTACTCAAACCAGGCCATTACATTAGTGAGAATCTCTCCCCTAACATCACTCAATGCAACTGGTCCCGTTAGCTGGGTTTCTAGTTGTCAAAATAACTGTTTTACTCACCTGTGTCAGGTGAAATAATTGTATCTAGTTACAATACTTTACTGCTATAGTAAAGCATTTTTGAATGCTGCTTATGACAGACAGCACTATATGACAGACAGCACTCTATACCTTTACCGAGTATAAGAAAAACTCCTCTCTGTAGTAAGTTGTGCCTTTACCCATTAATAACCAAATAATTCTATTCCTTATCCAAATTAATGTAATTTTTCTTGTTGTAGTCTCAACAGATTGCTAAACTTTTGAGCAAAAGCATAACCTGCCTTGAATGTACTGATTGACAATGCAAATCTTTCCATTCCACAAAAAGAGGATTAAATTTTCATGTTTCCAAGTTAGCAGAAAAAACATCAACCAGGAATGGTTGCAGTTCCACCACTGATTCTCCATGCATGTTTTGTTTTCAGTTACATAACAAAGATCCTTCCTGACCTTGCTGAGGATGATATCCAGGCCCTGGATGCTGTCCTGAAAGTTGTTGCAAGTTAGGATTTGGGGGGACAGGTCCAGGGATTCCATCTTGTCTGGCCATAGGAGGCAACGATGGTTGAGCACAAAGGCCATTCACATTATTTGCTGGTGGAGGAACCTGTGATCCAGGTGGTAAAGTGATTTGCTGCTGGATTGGTGGTGGTAGTTGTGGACCCTGAAAAGATGTTGGATGCCCAGAAGACATGCAAGAGCTCGGAGTAGTGCCAGGACCTGAGCAAGAAATTATGTCAGCTTAGTCAAAAACGATAACCTATTAACTCTGTGTGGGAGGTTCTACTTTTGCTCAATACATTTACAACCTATTTGCAATATTGTATCCCATACTGACAATGCTGCATTAGGGGGATTCTGAATGCCTGCCCACATCACAGATCTGACCTCAAAATTTAAGTCTGAACTGATTCAGACATTAAATTTTATTTCTTTTGGCTCTATTTTCAATAAAACCCTGCAGCTGGGGTGGATGGGAAAAGAGAGGGAAGCTAGCCTTTGACAATTCTTGATTAAAATACACATAAATCACTTTTTGCTTTTGAAATAATATTTTATCTCATAATGTGAAACAACGTTCTTTTGCTTAATAACCAACTTCTCTTATGTGGCATGTTTTTGTTAGTCTGCTATTTGCATTTCAGTATGACAGGTTTGATGGAAAATAAATCTACGAATTTTATGTGGCTTAAAACCATCTTCTGGTTTTGATGCTAAAAGATGAAACATGTGGCCATTATGTTGTACACGCTAGTGGTGAACAGTTTGCTGTTCATAAGATCCAGATTCCAATTAGAATTAAGAGGACCCTGGAAACAGGGGTGGTTTTTTTTGAGACTTATAATCTGTAAATACTTACTACTTCACAAAACTTACTTTTTTTTAGTCAAACTTCTCCCCAAAGACCTAAAGCAAAATAATGTTCAAGAAAGCTAAAAAAATAACCAAAATTAGGTTTGAAGCAAAAGGATCAATGTGTTGATATACAACTACTGAAATGCATCTTTTGTCAGATATGTTGAAAAAAAAATTTCACATGCGAAACAGGACCTCAGGGTCTCATCTGGTACAAACAAACATCAGTCCAGTAGCTTTAAAAGCTGTGAATATCAGCACTCTGTCAAGCTACACGAACTTAGACTTACAGGTAAGGAAAGAAGAACAAAACACAACATAGAGGCAGAGTTGTAAAGAATCAATGTCAGCGATCTGAAGGGTACCTCTGCCTTCCAGTGCGTAGCAAGATAAGGAAGATTATTTTTTACATAATTATTGCTGAAGGCAATATAATGAAGGCAGGAAAGAAAGAAAAATTGCTCTAAATAATATGAGTTGCTATTCATGAAATGCTCTAGAGGGGCTGGGTCACACCTCATCCTGTATAAAAAGGTCTGAGTTTATTGTGCACTTGCAGTTCACTATCTCAAGGAATTTGATAATTTGAGTCTAAATCAATTTTTCTAAGGTGGAGAAGGTGTAAGTTTTCACAAGCAATTGTACAAACAGAGGGTCAGACCTATGGTAGTTATGCAGGTTTCACTCAAGTCAAATCAGCAAATCATAAAGCCAGTGTGGGAACAGTGATGCAGTATCAGTGCAGCCTGAACTGTTCACCTTTAGACATCTTACAACGATACCAACCACTAGAGTGATCCTCATTTAAAAAATTCATCCTCCCAAACACACTGCCCTCAGCAAAACAAGGTGCTAACTAAATTCCACTCCTTTTAAATGAAATGGTAAATTTCCCTAGGAAATACTCAGGACACGCAGATATAACAAAACAGAAAATCAGTGGTGGGAAGTAATTTACATGTAAGAATTGCATGATCACATCTTTAACTCATAGCTCACGTTTGAGATGTTTTAACCTCAAATAAATGCAAATAAAATTAAATGAAAAACTAAACTATAAGATTTGGACAAAAACGAATATGATAGTTTCAAAACAGAGAGAAGCTCTAAAAAGCTGAGAAAAATTAAACCCTGTCTGCATATTATTGCTCATGCCTTGGCTGTTACTGACAAATAACAAGTAATCAACAAGTAATTTGAGAAGTGACTGAGAAGATAGCTGGCTTTTACAGAAGGTTCACCAAACATCAATTCAGAATTATCCCAATATTGATTTAAGGACTATGACAGAAAAAAATCTAACAACTTAGGCAAATGATAGTGGTCAAAGATCTCATTTTCTGTTTATATAGAAGTTCAATATGTTTCTAATTTTGATAGTCTTAATAGCTTTAACTGGGAAAAAGTTAATCAGATCAGCTAAAACTGATTACCATAGCTATTTATCTGCATGCTGTTGAGCTGGTTAGCAAGTTGTGCTGTAGATGAAGTGGACACAATATTTGGGTAGGCTGGCTGTGACTGATGACCGTATGGAGGATAGGAAGGTCCTGTATTGCTTGGAGGTGGAGGGCCTTGAAACCTAAAGGGAAAAATTAGTGCAGTTATGCAAAAATTTACATCAACCAATCATAATTCTAGAAGGTCTAGAAGGGTAGCACTGAAACAATTAATTAGGACAGACAAACTCTCTTAAGAGACGTTGCTCCCATTCTGCTTAGAAAACATATACATGTGTTAAAATAGTCATGAAGCAAAGAGAAAATGCACATTTGTTTAAAAAAAAAAAAAGTACATGCTTGTCTGCATACTTGTTAGAAACAAGGAGGGAGTATGCCATGGCAAAGATAGGGTGGTAAGAACTATATGAAAGCTTGAAGATTAAGAAACACAGGCTTCTGAACACGTTTCATCACTCCATCCTGTTTCCACACTTATAAAGGAAGGTTCCCTACTGGGGATGTGTGAAGAAGATACGGAGAAAAATCTGTGAAGACAGGAAAATGAAGTGAGAAACTCTAAAGGAGTTTTCTGTAGGAAAAAAGAGGGGAAAAAAAAAAACAAAGAGGAAAAAAGAAGAAGCAGATAGGGAAAAGATACGGAAAAACATGAATGCAAGAAAAACAACTAAAAAAAAGAAAGAGGTAACACATGTGTGGTTTATAAAGACATTTCTTTACCACACTATCTCACTTTGGAAAAATAAGACCTCAGGCTATCTCCCAAAGATCTACACTGATTTTCCTAGTACCACTTCTAAAACTAAGGAGGGGCCCAGCTATATAAAGAGAAGTAGAATTCACTTTCCTTGGAATTTTAATGTGGAAACTTCTCAGCCTAGAAAAGCAGATCTCAGTAATTTGAGAATAAAATAAGATCAGGTAAAAAACAGTAGAGATGCAGCTGTCAGGGCAATGACAGGAGGCTAGGAAAGAGAATCAGTATTTTGCTGGGTTGGTCATGTCAACTTGAGTCTGTTTGCCTTGTTGCTGCATCTTCAGGACAACCACCACTTCTCCCTATGCATTAATACATTGTCTTTTACAATTGATCACCAGTCTTTTTGGGTCCTCCCTTACATAGTGAAAACACACAGACAACAAACAGATTTACCTATTTTGGTGCCTAATAAAATATATATATGACTTTATTTGAACACAAATAACTATGCAACAACTAAAAAAAGCATAGAAGCAGATTAAAACTACAGAAGTAAAACAAGAATGTTTTTAAACGGTGTCAAGTTCACCAAAACAGCTATAATTTCACCACTCCTGGGAGGTAAGCAAAATAACTAACATTTGACAGAATTAAATAAAAGAGCAAAGCATATTTACCCACTTATAACTACCTGCAATATAACCACTGTCTAAAGCTTGGCTATCGCCTGGTATGACCATTTTTCCAAGATTTCTTTTACAGTTTCCACCTGTCCCTATTTTCACCCTCCCCCACTCCTGTCTCCTTCACTTCTTCCTGTGAGCTCTGGAGGCAGGAAAATAGCACTTCAAATAAATTCTTCACAGTCAATCTCAGATCGAAGGAAAAGAGTAGCAGTCATCCATCTGAGAGGCAAGAATAAAACTGTATTATAAAATGTCTTTAAAGTATCCCATGGAGTCTTGGCTATGATCCCACAAGGAAGCAAAGACATCCTAACAAGGCGGAGACAGAAGTACAGAGACACGCACTAGCTTCTAGTCAAAACTTGCTCCCAACTATTAATTTTTAAAAAACAACTTCTTGGTACCTCACAACAAAGAGGAATTAAGACATCAAAAAGTAAACAAAAAACCCCAATGTTATTTCTATAACAAACAGTACTTATAACACCTTACTGATGCTTTGAAGCAATGGGTCTAAGAAGAAATAATAATTAAAAATAAAACAAACAACACATGAGAAAGACCTGACTTGCTGCAAAACGGAACTTAATGAGACTAAGAACACACTGATCTGGCAGTTTAACACCACACAGGGAAATGAACTAAAATATCCAGTTCAAAATTGGAATAAATCAGAAATGCTGAGGATAAAAGGGATGCCATACTTAAATGTCAGTGAAACAGCCAGAGAGGTAACAGAGGTCAAATAGGTTAGATCTCATGTCGTAATTCTTGTCACCTGTGTGGCTGCTGCCCTGGTGCACTGGGCCCATTTTGGAAGTTGTTCTGGCTGAATTGATGTGTACCAGGTGGTGGAGGCCCAACAGGAGCTGATGTTCCAAAAGGCACAGTTGATTTCGACACACCTGCAAAAAATGAAGTACTTCTATGTAAGAACCCTGTAAGAAAGCACAAGATCAGCAAGAAATACAAGCATATGCCCCTGCTCTAGCAATAAGAATACTAGCTCTAGGTTACCCTGCTTGAGCAGGGGAGTTGGACCAGATGACTTCCGGAGGTCCCTTCCACCCTCAGTCATTCTGTGATTCCATAAGCAAGGAAAGATTTTTTCATCAGGTATAGAAGCACATATTAAAAAGAACAGATCATAAAAAGGAAGCAAATACTAGCTGGTAACCTTCCAGCAAAAGAACTCAAGAGGAACAGTAAGAAAGAAGTAAGAATGAACAGATCCTGCAATTCAATTTGGGATACTGATAATTCCCTGTCATCTACTTATCTTTATAGGTAGAAGCAAGAGGTCCCTTTGATTTCAGAAAGAAACGGTCAGAAAGAAAACTTGGAACAACCTTTAAAAAAAAAAATAAAAATGGCATCCATATATAGAACCTGTAAAGCTATGCTAAAAATGGTTCTTAATTCATATCTAGAAGAGTGACTGTGAAGAGACTGCAATTTATGTAAACAGCAATGCTGAACAAACAGCTCTTCAACCTGTATTTCTTGAATTATTTTCCTTTAAATTACTCTAACATCAAAAATTTGTTTGGTACCAAAATTGGTATTTTTCCCAAGTGTTCTAATAAGCCAATTACCAGAAGTAGTTCTATCTCCTGATTATGTTCAGCACTGGATTAAGGTAACACAACTCCTGCTGTCTTTAAGAAGTTTTAGACAAACTGGGTAACACAACTTCTTTTTTTTGTTTTCATGATAACGTAAAAATCAAGGATATGCAGAATATTTAAAAAAACTCAATATACTCAGATACTTAGTTCTGCCATTACTCTATTCCACCATCTCAAATACTAAATTTAATGTAACTTATCATAATCTAAATGTCATTAAAAATTGTAACAAATACTTTTTTAAGATGCTTCAGACATCTTTACCATTTTAACTAATTTTCCCCTGCGAAATCAGGCAAAATATTGAGATGGTCCTCCTGTCTCCCTATTTTGGTCATGTGTATTAGTAGACTTACAGAGGGAAGACTAAACCTTATTCTTTGGATATTTTCTGCAGCCCCAATTCACTAGTCTAGCATGCCCACTTTGACTCTACTGAAATTAGACCAGTGTGACTTACATACAGCAAAACAGGCTTAAATTCCATGGTCTCAAATGATTTATTATTCTTTTTTTTAGGCTTCAGACACCATATACTCATATAATACACTTCTTGAAAGATCTGAAGCCACTTATCAGTAAGTTCAAACTAATGAAAAGCAAAGGAGAGGCAAAGATGGTCATGTTTGTTTGTTGCATGTCAATTACATTAGCTGTAGCTGATTATGCTGGTAGAAATAAAGCAAATATCCCTTTTGCTTGTACCCAAATGCCCTTCCTCATAGAAAGCAAATGTCTCCTGAGTGGTTAGAAAGCAGATGGGCTTGACTTACCACTCATTATCCAAATACACCACCCAGTAAGCAAGCTTAAGCAGGAGAACACCCACTCATGCTCCTAGGCAAGTTTGTGCTCAGCAGGGGTCCTACTGTGAAGAATACAATCCATTTCTGAGAGCTTGCTTGCCATTAACACGAGTTGAGAAACAGTTCTCTATTCCCAGAAATCGCCCCTTTCGTATTTGTCTGTGTTAGGTATTACTCATAATACAGCATTAGCACTGATGCTTATTGCTTCCTGGACAACGGAATTGACTCAGGAAGGTCAGATACCCATCTTGCATCAACATCTGAGCATTAGCAGTAACACAGACAAAGCTAGTGCAGGATCCTGTTGCAGTAGCAGTATAAAATTGCATATTTTGTGCTGATATGAGTAAGAAAGAGAGAGACGTAAAATGCCTTCACAGAAAAATAGACTCTAAAAACACAATTTAAGCCAATTTCATACCTGGTGGAGGTGCTGAGTATGAGGAGTTAGGGTCCCCGTAATGCCCGTAATGAAGTGAAGAATTGGGTGGTCCAAAACCTGCAGAAAAGCCTCCTATTCCTGGCTGGGATTGGGAATATGGAGGAGCTGCAACATAGCCTTGTTGACTCATGATGGCAATATTCTCATTCCAAGTATCAGGTCCTCTTTAAGAACCTGCATAAGAGAAAGTCACACCTGCTACTACTCTTCACTCTTTGTGTGTTTTAAAAGGTTGTGAACTGTGTTCCCAAAAAGCCACACCTGAGGGCAAAAACCAACCTTGTTGTCCTTGCTATTACCAGGCAACTTTTCCCTACACTTTCACATCTTGTTTCTGTTGTTGTTAAAGAGGAGGGAACCCTCCCCCCCCGCAAAAAAAAAACCAACAAAAAACCAGAATTTGATTAAAAGCAATCCAGAGAAAGTTTTCTAATGATGACAGCATTCACAAGACATTTAATTTCTTTCTTGCAGTCAGATTTTGTTGAGCAAAATAAAAGAAACTTTTAGGAAACTTTCAGGAAAGAATATCCTGATAATTGCAATCATTTAAGATAAGAACTAGAAAAAATGAAGAATTCTGCATTACTAAACCAGATGATTTTATTTCATAAAACTAGTTTTCAGATACAGTGCCCTTGTTACAATGAGATTTGAAAAGTTGTTGAAGTTGTATGCTCTGCAGCCTTGACAGCTAGCTTTCTCTTTTCCATGTAGGAGATATTTTTTTATTTTGACTTCATATTGAATTTAACAGAAACAGAATTCCACTAAGTTTCTTGATGCTTAAATGAAAACTGATCTGAGAAATCCTGAAGATCCAAACCCGGAATGAGAGCCTACTACAGAGCCCCGAGTATATAGGTCAGGCATCTCCAAAGAACGGAAGATGCATGTTTTAAACTAGCATTTTAGATGTTAAGTGTTCCCTTGAAATAGCTTTCAGTTAATTTCAATTCTTAGGCTTGAGCCATAGAGTGATCTTCGAGTATGCAAACTAGATGAAAGTAAATCAGGAATCATGCTCCAGAAGCATGCACAAAGGCACATCAAAATTATACACAGCTCCAAGATCACAACAGAAATCATGCTGCTCTGGCATATGTCAGTAGAGAAAAGCTAACTCTATCAGAAAACTCATCTCTAGGCTTCTCATATTAAACATACATTTCTGAAAAAAACCCACAAGTTTCCACATCAGACAAGAAATCACTCTGAGCTGGGTACAGGGCCTAGCTAGCCCTCCTCACACAATGCCCATGTAACCCTCTAAACCACACTCCTCACTACGCCAGAAGATTTCTCAGTTGTGGCATTAAACAGTTTCAGATAGGTAATCTTAGGGAGTTGTCGTCTATTTCTTAGTTAACAAGGTAAACATGGGAAGAAAAAAAATAATACGTTTAAACAGAGGCTTTGTGCTGCCAGCCGTACTTTCTTCCCTCCCCTGCCCCCATCAGAAGAGACGTGGCAGCGTGAGTTTTCATTGCTCCAAAAGAGAGTAAGTCAGCACTAAGTTACCTACACACTGGCATAGACATAAATTTTACATATATATATAAAGGAAGAGATTTTCACTTTGAGGCATCTGCAACAGGCAACACCTTTAGCTACGACAGCATCCAGGGGAAACGACTTCCTCCACAGCTTACTCACACACACAAAATCTTGCCACGTCAAACTTCCCACAGACAGCATAAACACACAGAGGTTGTGCTGAAGAGAGACAGGAACTCTAACCATAAGCAAAATAATATATGTTTACCGAATATAGTTCCAGATCCTATTTAATATTGAGCATATTTAATCCCTTCTCAAGTTATGTATATATACAACACAAATGAAAAGTTTGGAGGCAACACCCAAAATATCAATAGGAACTGATCACCCAAGGTTTTAGCGACCAGATTCTAACAACAGATATACAGATTAACTCTGGAAATTGCATCAGAAAGACCAGAAGAGCTACTAAACCCAGATCTTTCCCTAGGTTTGCTTACTACAATGTCATTACACAGAAAGACATGAAATTTCTCTCCCCCCCATCTCTCTTAACACTAGTTTACCTCACATCTCATATTCTAAGGAAAAACACTAACACAAGCATTTCTCCATGATTTAATTTACCACAATTACAGAACAGCTTGTCATCTTTTTTTCTTTCAGAGGATTGTTGTATCTATGCAAAGCTCTACTACACCAATATCCCTATGAAGATGTAAAACTCCACTATGTTCATGAAGAAGTAGGATAACAGGATCAAAAACAGAGGACCACATTCTTGGCTAACTGCAGGAAAACTATTAACTGTGTATTTCTTCAGAGACGCTGTGTGTGGTAATTTATCACCTCAGAAGAGGTTCTGCTCTCGCCAAGGCACACTGCAGTCTCAATCTGGCAAACGATCTTTGGGGTGTGTGATGTACCTACACACACAGAGAGAGAATGGAATATAGCTTTCTGATGGATACGTTACATTTTGTGTTGTGTTTTTCTTTTAATAGCACATTTTGGAATAAGCTGTGAAAGCAGAAGCTTAAATCCACTCCAATTCAGTAAAAAACCTGCAAACTGTTAACATGTTCATTCCCATTCACTAAGAATTTTAAGTCGCTCGAACGGAGCAACAGGTCTCACCCCTCGGTCGGCGCTATCACTAACGGCGTGAGGCAGAGCGCCGGCAGCCCCCGTGCCAGTTCCCGGTGCCGGCTCCCCGGCTCGGTGCGGCTCCCCCGGCTCCCTTGCCCTCCCCGGCCGCCCCTCCGCCTGCCCCTGCCGGCTCTCCCCCGCCCGACCCCCGCGGCTGCTCACCCCGGCGCTGCCCCGCTGTCGGGGCCCGATCCCCGCCGCTGCACCCGCGGGCTGTGGCGGCGGCCGTTAGCACCGTTACCGGGGGGCGGCGCGCGCCTCCGCCCGGGGACACGCGCTCACCCGACTGCCACGTCTGACACTGCCCGCGCGCCACCGCCACCGCCCCCCCCTCCTCCCCCCCCGGCCGGGAGCGCGCTCGGCCCCGTCGGCGGCGCCTGCGCAGTTGAGGCAGCGAGGCCATGCCCTCAGCGGCTGTCGGCCGGGAGCCTGAGGGCAGAGCGGCAGCGCGGCCCAAAAAATACAGTGCTTTTCCTCACGGGTGCTTTAGAAACAAATTTTTTTTATCTGTGGCAATATACATATTTATGTAAAATTATGCTACCTGCCTATCTAGAGTGAAAGATGATGCAGGTACTTCACCTGTTTGCATGCTCTGGTTTTAGTTAGTGCTCAAGTATGTTTAAAAATACTACCTTGGTTACAGGGTAGAGTCAATGTTTTTCTGATTAACAAAGTAGAAACATGGGAGTAACATGGGAAAGGTGTATTGGTAAAGTGACTGTTCCTCCCAGTCAAAAAACAAACAAACATTGTGGTGTAAAAAAGAAAAAAAGTGGCAGAGGATTAGCAAAACCAAAAAAAATCATGGCTCAAAGCCACCTTCATACATGCATCTGGAATTCAGGCTTCATAGGCTTTCCTGTCCTTTGAGTGTTTGTTCTACAACATTACTAAAGCCTTTGTAACGGCTTTACGTGGTGCTAAATCTTAGTAATGGTAACCTCAGACAAGGCTGTCAAAAGCATTCGTTCCTGTACAAAATAATCCTGAAAACAACCCCAGTACCTTTGAAAGAGATGTCAAAATGAAGGTGCAGAAGGGCATCTTTTACCTGAAAGACTCGCAATAAGGCTCAGCACGGAACACAAGAGTTGGCAAGAACAAGCCTTGACCCGTCTTCATATTCGCTACCCAGAGCTGGATTCACCACTGAATAGCAGAAGCTGTTTTTCTACATGTTATTGGAGCCAATACTGTTGGATATGTCAGAGAAAATCTAAAACCTTCCAAATCTCTCACAACCACCTAATCAGAATGAAAAATATAGTCCAGGAGGTGACAAGCATCAGTTAAACTGGATGTGGTTTTGGCTGCAGAGTATCAGTGACTCTTTCACAAGCAGGATGCAAAACAAAGCCTTTCATCATTGCCGTGCTGCAGTTTCACCTGTCATCCCTATCTCTTTTGCTGGTTATATGGCAAAAGATATAATACATATATTTACCTTCAGTTACGCAAAATTATTTTGAAATACCATGCCACTAAGGAAAATAATGGCTTTAAGTTTGGACATTCCCTATTTTGTTGTGGAGCCAGGCGGGTGGCTGCCCCGCCAGCGCTGTTGTGTCTAGCTCCTAGCTATTAACAGTAAGCAGCTGTGGATAATTCAGCACTGAAGAACTGTGCACTTACTTGGCCACTGAATACTTACTATCAGATTTCTCCTCCCTGAAATCAGCTCTAGTGAAACTGGAAGACGAGATCAGCAAAAGATAGCAAGGAGAAGCTATGGCTTTGTCAGTTCTTCCCCTGCTTCAGACCCACTCTGGAAACAGATCGAGACACCTCTTTTTTCATGGATACAGCTTCGCTTCCATTGTCCTTTATCCTGGAACACTGAGACAAAAGGTGTACAGCATGCCATGGGCAGGATGTTTTGAAGCTACAAGTAGTATTTATCTACAGTTTCCACCTATAACATTAAAAGTAATTTAAGGTTTTCAATTTCAGAAATGTGGAAACATCATTAAAGATTTAAGGGCATTCCTGGTCTGGAAAGTAATTTCATAAAAATGAGATTGCAGGATTGTTAGCTGTTGTCACTTCATTTTAATGAAATAATTTTAATTAAACTCTATAACAAAATCTGAGAACCAGACTGGTTTCTTCTCTATCATCATCAATAATGAAGATCTTGTAGGCTAAATTACCTTTCTTAACAATCAATTTATCCTGAAGTTGTACCTATCCAATGCTGCTGAAAACTAATGTGATTTCACGTATTTCAGACCTAATTTGGAGTTAGTACTCGTGAAGTAAATTTAAGAATTTGTCTAAATCTATATGCTTTTTTCATCTATAGTAAAAAATAGCAAATCCCCTGCCTCTAAAATCTCACTTTAAAGTTATCACTAGAATTTTTTCTATTACTTCTGAACCAAAGAAAACACATAGTCATCTATCAGCTTGGGAGATTATCAGATACAGAACCAATAGAGGCTCTGTAGAAGGCTAACTCAAATATTTCAGATACCAATTATTATTTTTTTATTATTATTATTGTTTCAATCATTTGGGATTGGTCTGCTCCCTGAAGTTACTACTGCAGGTCTATAAACACCCCTCATGGACAAACTGTGCACAACTCCATGTCTCTTATCTCATAGCACATTGCATTAAGACAATGTGCAATTCCAGGAATCCTAAATCCTAACCTAACCTTTTCATTTAGAGGCTATCCTTAAAATATGGCCTTAGCACAAGCTGCCAAGAAGAATCAGAAAAACAACATGGTGCATTTGAGCTATGGGCACATATTTCTCACGATGATAGTGACAGTACAGCTTTTGTAGCAGTTAACATTGATTGTGTTAACACACAGCTGTGACAAGTGTCTGCAGTTCATTGCTATATGAAAAAAATTTTTAAAATCAAAATATACTCCAAACCATACTCTAGGTGAAGATGTGGGCAATATTGGGAATGTTCTTTAATGAGAAGACTATTTCATAGAATCATAGAATCATAGAATTGTCTAGGTTGGAAGGGACGTTAAAGATCATCTAGTCCAACCATCAACCTAACTCTGACAAAAATCACTAAACCATATTCCTAAGGACTACGTCAAC
>JAOXNO010000033.1:5362178-5372841 GCA_028565335.1 Limnodromus scolopaceus
CTTCAGGTAGTTATAGAGCATGATAAGGTCTCCCCTCAGCCTCCTCTTCTTCAGACTAAACAACCCCAGCTCCCTCACCCTTTCCTCATAAGATTTAATCTCCAGACCCCTCACCAGCTTTGTTGCCCTCCTCTGGACCTGCTCCAGCACCTCAATGTCTTTCTTGTGGTAGGGGGCCCAAGACTGGACACAGTACTCGAGGTGAGGCCTCACCAGTGCCGAGTACAGGGGGACGATGACCTCTCGGGTCCTACTCACCACACTGGTCCTGATACAGGCCAGGATGCTGTTGGCCTTCTTGGCCACAAGGCCAAGGCCTTCATCACAAGGAGTAGTTCATAAAACTCCAAAGAGTCTACATTTTAAAAGGCTTTTTTTTGTTGAAACTGTTTTTCTTCTTTTAATTTAATTTGTATGTGCTGCAGACAAAGTAACAGGTTTCCTTTTGTACAACTTCAGAAGGGTCCTAAAAGCTATTTACATAAAAAGATTACTTTCTTTTCCTACTCCTTACATGTAAACACTAAAATCTTTAATGTTTTGTCTACTGTAGAGTTAAGATCTATGGAAAACAGTTTACAGTTTAGTGTAAAGCACTTTATAAGCAAATGGAAATTAATACTTACAGAGGTCGTATTTGTTTAAAATGAAAGTAAAGACTGGTAAAAATGAAGCAATCAAATTTTAAAGGGATTATGTTTTTTTGGGGAAAAAAGTAGCATGACTGTGAGGTCAGTTTAAAACATACTACATGAATAAAAAGGAAAGAAGTAATATTTCAAGAAACAGAAAACTAAAAAGAAATACATCGGTGTGTGACTCAGTTACATTTCTAATATAAAAAACTAAGCACAATAGAAACATAAATAAGGGTACAACAGAAGTGATTACTGCTTTTTTCATTAAACAATCTCAGTGGCAATTAGAAAATACTATTGGAGTACACCATTTAAACACTGCCCTACATAAAATGAAAACAGAGAGAAAAGGGGTTTCAGAATATTAGACTAATGTAGCTGCTGTTACTCAGGGAAAATAATAGTAATGTTAAAATCCTGTGCATAGATTCATTGTTATATATATTTTCTCTTAAGTAACTGGTGTTAACAGATACTTCCTACAGTGACTATCCACTATCACCTATGCATGTTGCCACAGTAAAGGAAGAATTAATTCCTTACCATTTTGTTGTTTGGGTTTGTTTTGTTTTGTTTTGTTTTTCTAGATCAGACTAATTGAGCAGTTGGTGAGTCAGAGTACCCAGAACCAAAATCAGGCCTGGCCGGTCAGAGGCACCACTGGGACGCAACGAGGGATTGCTGAGCACACGGATCGTGCAAGCGATTCTCCCTTTTCCCTCCTGCTAAGGACTGACCTCCCGCTCCACAGTGACGGTAAGGGCTGTTCTGCCTCTCAGGCTGCTTTCAGCATATCATACACAAAGAGGTTGGGACACCTTGGACTCATTAAAGTTTCCAAAATATTTTTAGATGAGAAGAATTGTAAATCCAATTCCAATTCATAAACTTACAGCCTGACTGAATTCATCTGCAAATTCATTTAGACTGAATATTACTCTCTATTCCCTGCTGTGAGCTGAGTGATTTCATTGTTGTACAGTTGCTGGTAGCTTTTGAACAGCTGCATTGTTCCACCCTAGAAATGGCTGCATTTTGTTATATGCTGCAGAGAAGAGGAAGGACTGGGAGCACGTCACTCGTTCCCTGCCTCAACCCTTTTAAACATCACTGGCAAGTGATGTTTAAAATCCACAATGATAGATCCTTTTGTCTTCATGGTCCCTAAGTCCCCCAAATAGAGGGCAAAAGTCAACCACCATAGAGGGCATTCCTTGCCTACCTTGGAGAGTGTTCGTAAAGTTTACAGGCATATTTCCAAAGCAAAAAAAATATATTTAGGGAAGAAAGATGATATGCAAGTGAAAGAGTATTTAAGTGTGAAAAGTGTGGAAAGTGTATTTGCCTTAAAGAACAGGTCCTGGCTTCTCGTTAGGTTGTTCCCTATTAGCTAAATCTACTTTTCCCGAAACTCAGTAAACCAGAAATTATTATAGAATGCTCTATGGGAAGTTCTATGTGAGTCACACATTACAAAAGTGAATGTGCTTTAGAAAACTGACTGTGGCTGCTTCCTTTAAAAAAGACTTTCTGGCTAGTTCAAGCCTCTGGATTTTTCAGTATCTGTGAACTGTGAGGCTCCTCTGCTTACTCTCACTGATTGTTGCTATTTTGGCTTTCTAATGAAATCAACATTCTGGCAACTTGATCTGGAACATTTACAGGAGATAGATATGGTGTTCTGAGAAAACTGCTGTGATGTTTTGGTTTGGGAATTTCAATTATCTTTTTAAATTAATTTAGTACTGTCTAAGATGTATGAGAGTGGAAGATTGCACTACCAGTTCTTAAAGAGAAAAACCCAAGACTTGATTACCCTCCTGTAATTGCTACATAACAAACCGTAACATAAAAACAAAGATGAGAACTTCTCATTATAATCTGATGAATAATGTATGATATATAAAGCGATGTGAATAAACATTAAGCCATCAGTCTGAGAAAGGACAGCAGAAAGTTATGTGATCCTTTCTGTGTTTGCTTGCTGGATGTATGGAATTTCTCAAACTTAGATGTATTTCACTTTTACATTCAAAAACATCTGAAGTAGCTTTATCTTCATTGACTTTCATTTTATGTTTCCTGCTCATGTATAAAATTTCTGATGTGTTAGTGGAGTCTTGCTATAAGAGTACTCAAATAAGCTTACTATCATTAAATTTAAAAAAAGTAACTGTTTGAGTAAGAAGCAGGCAAACTAGCTATTTGATTGATTTACGTGGTTTTCTCATTGGAAAACATAGAATAAATTTACAGTCTGGTTTTTTCGTTTGTCCAGTTAATAATGCAGGTATATTTTAGCCTGTGATTATAGTCCTACTGTTAGTAAGTCATATTTGTTCCATGTAATTGATTGTCTACTGAAAGTCATGATACTATTTTTTTTTCTCTGATCAGTTGATATTGCAAGCAGAGTAAGTTGGTTTCTATTCATTTGTAGAGACAAATACTCATAACTGTTAAATGAATGTATTGCCTAAGAAAATAGCTCTTCAAAATCACTCTGAAATTACTTAGGATGCAAATATTGTTATGTTCATTCGCACTCATATTCACTGTGCTTCTGCTTTACACCACCATTAATGCAGGAGTAAAAAATCTTTACCTAACCATGGAAAAATTATAGAGGTACTACATAGCAGTAAAGCATCTCTGTCATTTGTAAAAGTATCAGTATTGATTACAAGAGTACTTTTCAAAATACTGGGTTTGCACTATTTGGATTCCTGTAGTATTAACTAATTGATGCCTTCCCCATCATCAACAAAAATAAATTACAGAATTAAATCAAAGAAAATCAGAATTACATTTTTAAAAAACCATCAGATTATTTGAGAATGATAGACCAAACAAAGGGATAGAAAATACAGCTGGCATGAAAATAACAAAGGACAGGAGCAAAATTCTATATCACGCTTGGAGTCACAGCACACGATTTGCTCTGTGGAGCACTTGTTCAGGATTTGCAGACATTGGCAGTTGTCTGGAAATCCAGCAGATGCATGCCAACACCAGCTAAACAGTAGACTATTGCCAGAAGCAGAAGCCCGTAACAAAGACAGAAGGAGCTGAGAAGTCAGGAAACTGATTCCCAGCAAGACGATGCAGTGTGATAGTCAAGGATGTAGGATCAGCAGAGGTTAAACATCGAGATGGTTTTGGAGAGCAGACTTTTCTAATATCATCTGGTCCATTTGGAAATAAATTAGTTATCAGAGAGTTGGAATTTTTGTTCCTATAGGCAGGAATGAAGATATCTGGACTGCTTTTTAATCTATTGCAGTTATTTGCATGGGGGGTAAAATTTCATGCAGGGAGGTCCTTGTTGTATCATCTTTGTTGTTAGTGTTTCTCTGGTAAAAATCTAAACAGAACCACCCAGATGCCAAGAAGGAGCAATGCTCTTTGCCTTACGCAGGCATAACTTGATGCCACAGCAATTTTTTATGCACTGTCCTTTTGCTAGCTGCTGTAGTTCGAAGCACCACCATCAGACTCACCAGGGCAGACACTGAGCAAAATATCTCACTGTATTTGTAAAGCAAGTGTTAGAAACTGCTTTACAAATCTTACACCTTATTTAGGTAGTACAGAGGAAAGAGGGAAGAACAATCCTGTAGTTTGAATACAGGAGAATTCAAACTATCAAACTACAAACAGAGATTTTCAGAAGTTCAAGCAGGTTTCTCAAGGTTACACTGTCTAGTTGCTATTTTCCCTGGTTCATAGGCCCACAGCAAAAATTAAATTTGAATTAGCAAGTGTAAAAACAGAAGCCAAGCTTGCTGAGACCCATACTGTATTATAACTCAACTGTTCCTCTGCTGCTCCCCTTCTTGTTTTCAAGACTGATAAATTCAGTCTTATATGAGCCTTCCAAGTGACAAACAATACCTGCTTTAAACTGCAATGCAAAACTGGTTGATTTTTATGCTGGACTGCAGCCATGCATGTAGTCAGTCATTCAGCTTTTTAAAAGCAACAAGTCGAAGGGGGTTAATCACTTTTATGCTAGCTAACAGGAAACAAAATTCAAAATGTGAAATTTGATGCAGATGAGTATAGCGGACGTATGTTAAATCTTAAAGGTCTCTTCAATCTTCAGTTCCATGTTCAGCCATCATTTCAAAATTTAGTAGATTATTTGGGCCTAACTCATAGCTCAGCTATGATTAAAATACATTTTGTAACTGAATATGGTATGGATACTCTCGATTCATTTCACTGTGGTACACTGGAAGAGAGTTTAGCATAGTACACCTATTTAGTCCCATAAGTAAGCATGAAATGTTTGCACAGGGTTCTTTCAGCAGGAGGAGGGGAGATCATAAAATCTGACTGTCTCAGATGAACAGATAGATAAAAGGTGTTATGTTACTTAACTGCCACTTTTAAATGACAATTCAAAGAGCAGGGTGCAGCAGAAGTGAGGAACATATAACACCTACTTACATGCATGTTCCATTCAAGACTCAAAAGCTTTTGCACAGAAGATAAATTTTGATTCCTGTAGGCTCTATTAAGAAGAATGTGATGCAACCCTTCCCTGTCAAAAACAGAAAGAAAATATCACATAAATAGTTTTCTTTTTACTTTAGAAGCTTTTACCAGAATTTTCCTAACAACTGAAGCCAAAAATGTAGTCATCCCATCTCCTGGGAATTGAAATGGAGATAGACACCTAAGAGTCTCCCCAAGTCCCAAGAGAAAATTAGACCTTTCTTACTAAAACACAGTGAAAAGTAAAAACAGCAGTGGAATAACACCTGGAAACACGAATTCTAGTCCAAAACCTTACTGCAAGATTAACAAGAAACAGGTAGTTATTCCAGCGTCACAAATATTATTTAAATCTTCACAAATCTTGCCATGAATGTGTTTTACTTTTTCCTCACAACAAAATCCTGGGGAGACTTTGTAGCTGTTTTGCAGGTCTTTGACAGGTGACAGGTCTTTGGCTACAGAAGGCCCGTAATACATTGCCACCTAGTAAGCATGTGCTTAGGGAGCTGATCTTCATTAATCTACATCCTAACATGATGAATTGTAGAGTTAAGGGGGAATTCCCTCTACATAAATTTCTATTTATTGTGTTATCAATTAGTAATGCTCAAGGATATAGACTTTGCGTCTTTGTTTTGGATGAAAGTAGCTTCTTTCACCTGTTTTTTGTTTTTGTTTTTTCCACAATAGATCCTAAAATGATAATGATAATGCCATTGTAAGCATCTAGGATGACACCTGCTAACCTAAGTGCTGAGAAATACCCTCCTGGTAGTGGCATGGCAAACTTTACATTTTCAGCTGACATATTATCTTCTTAGTGAACCATATATAAATGCTGGGAGCATGATCTAACACACCTGTCAAATAACAATGCCTGTTATAAAAAAGAAAGTGGGACTAGTTCTAAAATTCCAACCCATCACACAGTACCTAGCCTAATAATCCACATTAGGGATTAAAATTTGAAGCCTTTACCTTTACTGGTGAGGAACTGCTCATGCCCCTGAAGAGTGTGGGCAGAGCTTTCCCGTATCACCTTAGAGGTAGCTAATAATTATCTAGGACTTGTATTTTGACTTTCTTTTCTCTTCATTGAGAACTTGGTATCACTTTTTTAATACCTTTACCACTCCATGTCTGTAGTTTCAGTCAGCAAACCCTCTTCAGCTGGCAGTGCACTGCAAAGTTTCTCATGCAATCAAAACATCTGGATTCTACTAGTTGTAGGACTCTTGTAGGACAAGAGAAATTTGATGGGAAAAATGAAGAGCAATCAGCTTTAATGCATGTTAGCTGGAGCCGTGCATTTGAACTTTACATCAATATATTTCATTCACTTTATCATTTTATACCTTTTTTGAAAATAAAATCCTTTCCATGTGTTCCTTGTTGCTTCTAAAGTCCAGAGAACAAGAATTAAGGGCAGGAATTAAGCGGAAATGAATTGTTCAACTTCTGTAAGGTTTGAGGGAAATATGTTTAGCTTTGCCTTCAAAATTTGCTTTTACCTTTTGCAACTACTCAGTTGTACTACTACAAAACAAGGAATGTCATTAGGCAATGATGTGGGACAATAACATATGTTACGTTGCCTTACGTTACCCAGCTTGCAGAAGCCACTTTAAAAAATTATCTAATTTAAAGGGATATATTAGAAGAGGCCATTTTCACTTCATTGGATGAGATTGTATGTCACATTTTCTTAAGTGGCATGGCTGTGATTGTATCTTTTGCTCCATTAAGCTAGATATATATTTACAAGGTTTTTTTTCCCCATGTTATTAGTAAACAAACAAAAAAAATAGCACTGCCAATTTTTTTTCTTTTTTTTTTTTTCCCTGCTGATTCTCTCATTCTCTCATCACATCCGACAATAAATCGGGTAGTTTATTAAATTGTTTACAGATGATACAGTTGGAATTTACTAGAAGACTGTTAAAATAGGCATTTTTAGGGAACTAGCTTATGTTGATTTTATGTGGAAAAAATCAGTTAGGAAAAGAAAATGAAAGGCATAAAAAGGAGGAAATCAGACATCTGGATATTTACAGCAGTAAAATGTTGCCCATAAATTAGAGATCATGATATCCCCTTTCCCTCTGTCCTCTCTCTCTTCCTCATTACTAAGGAATGGGTGGAAAGGTTTGCATTTTTAAAGAATGCACTGTCCAAGGATACTATTGTAGGAAACTGTAGGTGAAATGACAGCTTTTCTCTTATTGCTGAATGAAAGACAAACATACGTCTTATTTCTTCTTACATTTGTACAATGTCTTCTGAACTCAGCTACAGAACTACTTGGTTTAAATTAGATTTTAGATACATCCACTTATCATGAAACTGTTCAGAATCATAACTTATTATTACAGTAACAAAAGAAAATATATGAAAAAGTGACAGTAGATGAGCCAAATAAAATTAAGTAGTCACCAAGACCACAGGCAGCTTTAAAGGAATTCAAGGCTGAAATAGATGACTCAAAACTATTACCTGAGACTAGAGTGCCATTTTTTAACAAAAGTGTTCCAAGAGAGATTCAGAAAACAGCAAGCCTGTCAGATTGATATCTATACAAAACAAATAGGTGGAAACTATAATATGGAACAGTGGACATCTGGATAAATGTGACTTATCTGGGAAGAGTTAAAAAGGTTTTCATAAAAGAAAGTCCTGCCTCACAGACCTAAGGCAGTCCTTTGAGGGGATCAAAAAACACGTGGATAAGGGTGATCTGATTGATCTTGGATTTACAAAAGGCTTTCAACAAATTCCTTCACCAAAGGCTTTTAAGAAAACTAAGCAGCCATACCATAACATGGCTTAGAAATATAAGGTGATACACATTGGGGAAAAAGCCATTAATTCACAAATAAAACAATGTGCTTTGAAATTACTATCATCAGACAAGGTTTTAAGATCTTAAAAGATAGTTCCATGAAAACATCAACTCAGCAGCATCTGAAAAAGCAAATCAGGTGTTAGCAATGTTGGGGTTAGCTACGAGAGAAAAAATAGATGATATCATCATGTTACTATATAAACAACTTTGATTGCAGTCTGAAGACTGTGTGGCTTTCCAGGCCTCCATCTCAAAAAGGATATAGAACTAGAGAGGATGGTATGAGGACTATAATGGAAGATACGAGGCAGCTTCTGTATAAAGAATGACTAATTATTCCATTCTTTTTCCCTTGAAAAAAAATGACTGAGATGGGTGTTTAAGAGGTCTATAAAATAAGTGCTTGGAAAGTTTGGCTGGGGTTTGCTTGGTCATAGTTTCCTCTGATCCAAGAAGAAGGGGACATCAAATAAATCTGTAGGATCCAGGTTAAAAGAAGAAAAGGTGATTTTTTTTATGTCACAATGTAGTTAAGGATGACTTCCTACCATAAGCTATAGATACTAAAAGTTATGTGGGCTTAAGAGGAAACCACGTGGCAAGGTTCATGGAAGAGAAATTCATAACTGTTACTAAGTGCAGAGGAACTGCATCCAGTCGAGAAAGTTTTTGAGTGGAAGTCATTGGAGGCCACCCGAGGAAAGTACTGTGCATTTCCCATGTTCTTATACACTTCCCTAAGCAACCATTTTCCACTCACTATCAAAGGCAGCATTTTAGGGTAGATGGCCTCACTTTGGTCTAAGTATGGCTATTCTTAGTTTATCACAGCTCATCAAAGCTAATACGCTAGATTTTTTAACTGGCAGTTCTTGAAAGCAGATAAGCAGATAGAGGTTTGATCTAGAAATTTTTTCCTACAGAACTCATCATAGAAGATCAGGTTCAAGCCAAAGCTTTACCTGTATTTGGGCACAGATAGATTTTAGATGAGTTCTGGCATTTATCATTTGCTGAATTTATGAAGTTATTTTTATCATTTGTTGCCTAGAATTGGATCTTTAGATTTTAGTGAAATGATGGAGATGGTGGCAGTGGTTAAGTGGCTGTGGTTGCCATTAGCTTTAAATTTTTCAGTGGATTTCCAAAACCATCTCAGTATTTATGCAATTTATTTATGCTATAGAAAACACAGAGACCAAAATGTCATAAACCCCATGAATGACTCCACTTTTATCATGATGTCCAGTTTCTGACCAGCATTTAGAAATCCCAAAGGATGTAGAGAATGTTCAACAAGATAAGAATTGTATTAAAAAGCAAGATATGCAGCGGCATAAGCATTTAAGAAAGTCATATAAGGCAAATGGGAGTTGTTAATGCCTATGGAGTATTATGTGTTAGATTAGGACATAAGATGTTTTGAGTCTCTCCATCATGGGAATAATTTAGTTACAGACTTCAAATGTTTTTCTTACCATGGAACAAGAAACAAATTCTCTCTCAGAAGAAAAAAATCAGCAATTTGTTTGGAATTGTTGTTATAAACCCCCTTCAACATACTGACTGGAAAAAAACTATTTTTCCTATCTTTGTTCTCCTGTCAGGACCACAGTTCTTGACAGTTCAAGCAAAGAGGCCTATGTCAGTTTAAATGTACCAGGTTTAAATGTCCACAAAGCTTCGTCATTATACTGGGTTACCTCAAACCAGGGCAGTTACACTTAGTTTAAAGATTTTGGATTTGGTTGGTTTGTTTGTTTTTTAAATATTACATTCTTTTCACAACTTATTCTGGAGTAATTAGTACTACACAATACATATACAAACTCATCAGAAGAAAAAAGAATTTTTCTTTGGAGAGCAGAGATCTAAAAGCAATGATATTTTGCCATTACTACCACAAGATGATTTAACTTGTAGAGCACCATGTAGATTTCACAGATTAGAAGCCACTAGAATATTAAACAAACACTAAACTATTCACCTTTAAGGATCCAAAAAATTAGCTCACAATGTTGTACACAACTCTTAATTTTGCTTTTAAGAGAAATTTCTTCAGTGTTTCACATAGTGACTTTAGCCAAAACCGTTGGCATGATTTTGCTATGCCTTTTGCTATGACACAATCAAATGTAAAGTGTTTCTCTGCTTTTTTGCCTGAAGAATGCCAAATAGATGGTAGGGAATTAACTTCAAGAACACCAACTACTGATACTTCAACAGCTGTACAGACACATTTCATCTATCTCATATAACAAAATCAAACAGATCCTGGTGTCCTGGTTGTTTTTTCAGCTGAGCAATGACTAATAAGATTGTTCTGGTTTATGATCTTAGACAGTTCTGTTATATGGCCCAAGTATAGAAGCTTCTATATCTAGTACATATTCCCATCAAATAGATGACCATCCAAATGCAGAGGTGTTTCTCAATTTTTTTCTCACAGAATCACAGAATCACCTAGGTTGGAAGGGACCTTCTAAAATCATCTAGTCCAACCAATGAAATAAAACCAACAAAAAACCAAAAAACAACCACCACACAAACAACCACACACCACACCCAAAACAACACCAACCCGACACTAATGCATATCCCCAAGCACCATGTCAACTCGTCTCTTGAATGCCTCCAGGGATGGTGCCTCAACCACCTCCCTGGGCAGCCCATTCCAATG
>JAOXNO010000033.1:5372941-5392169 GCA_028565335.1 Limnodromus scolopaceus
ATAAGGTCTCCCCTCAGTCTCCTCTTCCCCAGACTGAACAACCCCAGCTCCCTCAGCCTCTCCTCATAAGACTTGTGACTCTCCAATAAGACTCTCCAATAAGTATATGAAGAAGTTCAGAAACAGAGATCAGTTTTGATTATCCCTTTTTACCAAAATGATAAAAGAGAGCCTAATACAAGCTCGAAACACCCTAATACTAATTAATCAAATAAATTTCATCATAAATTTATATCATTTGAAGGGCTGATAATTATGTGATATGTTTTCCTTATTTTTTTTTTAATTTGTATTTACCAGAGTGTCATAAGGTATTTTTTGCAGCTATATACTTAAGAATTTTATTGTCATAAAAGTATCTATAAAAATGTGCATCATTAAGCAGAAGGGAGAGAATTTTGTCTAAAGAAGACTCTGCCTTAGGAAAGATTAAAAAACTGTCTGCTATAGCAACAAATCAAGATTGCACAAGATAATAAGAAGCAGTTAGACACCTTGAACTGCGTTATTTTAAACAAGGCGCCTTCACTCAGAGGTTGTCTAGCAAAGTTCCTTTAAAGACCATTTCCTTTCTGAGTATGGCTTCTCTAATAGTCTTTTCCTTAAGTAATTATATGGCAATCTGTGCTGTTACAGTCAATAAAGAAAGCACTCTTCCTCCCATTATATCCTGATATGTAGACATATATGTATCCTGATATGTAGAGAGGCAAATAGTGACATTTGCCTCTGTTTGATTAGGGACCTTGTCTCCACCCAGTCTTTGGGTTACCTTAGTGCCTTCAGAGGACTGATGAAGGACTTAAGTGTCTAAAAGCCTGTCTACTTTTTCCAGCTGCAGTATTTTGGTTTAACAAAAGATCCTGTCTCTACCTTGCTATTTTGCCTAACATTCTTCAAAGAAATATAGGCTGAGGTGTAAAGCTTCAACAGTTACCAGCTCCGTAGATGCAAAGTCACGTAACTTAAATGCGAATGTTTCCTGTTGCTCTGACATCTCTGAAGACCTGGAACAAACCAACTGAAAACGCTTCATACAGGGACCTCAGTGGAATTTAGGCTGTGGGAATCTGACATCAACCCCCAGCAACCTGGGTCTCAAAGCAAGAGGTGTTTTGGAAAACAGTCTTGCTGTTCTGCCCATCTGCTGAACACTCTCCTACAGAACCAGCTTTATTCAAAATGCAACGTGGTTTTAGCCAAGCTAGCTGACTTTGTGCTGAGGCGAGTAGGAGTGCTTACGCTGTCAGTTGTTAACACTCAGCTAGGGGGATATTCATCCCTTGCTGAAGAACAGTCACCTCTTAAACCACTCCAACTAGACCTGCAGGAGCTCAGCTGTTTACAGTCCGCATTAACCCAAGTCAGAAATGGGGAACAGAAGTGAACCCAGGTCTTGTAAAGCACTGGCACATTAACTTCCCACTGAATCTTTTTTTTTCCATGTTTATAGTAAGGTTCTCCTTTAATGACACAATGCAAATCATCCATTGATAGCATCAGTAGAGAGATTTGATACTTCATTCCACTAATCCTCTTCCCCTCTCTGGTAGGAAAGGCAATAGGCTGCATAAGAACAGGCATTATTAGGGTCCAATAATAATTTAGGTCATTGCTAAATAGCAGTGCACGTTAAACTATACTGAGGTTACAGAGAACCAGTAAAAGAAACAATTCCAAGACATGGAAATTATAAAAATTTTCTTCTTCTTTTCTTTTTTTTCTTTTTTTTTTTTTCCTTCCTGCAGTGCTGCAGAAAGTGCACACAGGGTAGAGATGAAAATCATATGCCTAGTTCAAACTAAGTGTATCAGTAATTCAGAGGATGTACATGATTCTGCTTTCTTCTTTGTTTGGAGTATGAATGCAAAAAAAAAGGGTAAATCAGAGTTTAAAACATATGGCACCATTTACTAAAGTAAACTTACTCCCTAAATTGTCACTGGCAAATGTACACTTCTTTTTGCTGTTGTTTTAATTTAGCTGTCATGAGAGTCATGTTTAAACACAGCCTTTTCTGCCTCATGGCTGAGTCTCTTTGTGTGCATTTCCTCAACGTTACTTACTTGACTTTGAAGGTGGGCTGAGCATAGAAATCTGACGAAAGAGTGGGCTGTGCCCTTGATCCGAGGGAGCTCTTACATTCTTCTGAATGACTACATTTGCTAGTGCAGTACACAGCAGCAGCAACAGTGTGGTGCTCTGGGTCTCCAGCTCTGCCTGGCAGACAAATCTGCGGCTCGCTGAACATCTGCAAGACAAATTTTTCATGTTCTGTAAATGAATGCTGCCTAACTGCACCGGGAAAATGGGCACAGGGGATTATCTCTGCATTGCTATGAGCGGAGGGGCGCCTTGGGGCTTTAGATTGCAAGGTGGCAAGGAGCAAAAGCAGCCTTTGCAAATCGCCAAGGTAGGAACATGAGAGAAAGATGTTATTGGTGTTTTGTGAACATGACTGAGGAAAATAGTCTGTTTGAATATATACTTCTTCCAGTGAAATGGTTGGTGGGATGCTTGTTTGAATTTGCTAACATGTTTTGCAGAGATTCTACAGGTGCTGATTATGTTTGTTTCAATAAAATGGATTGATTACTTTTTCATAGCTTGCAAGCATTGCCAATGTTTTCTTAAAGGTTTGAAATTGTGAAATGATGTATGCTTTTCAGTTCCTATTTGATTTGCTGTATGTTTTTGAATGCACTCGGCATATTGCAAAAATTAATCTCATATTAGGAAATGCTGTTTCAGTCATCTATTTATGATACTTTTTCTACTCTAGGCATAGAATAAATACAGCTTTATCATGAGAAAATGTTCTTACTATTTTGGGTATCCTGGAAAGCTTACACTGAGTTATCTCTGGTTTTGGAAAGTTATGCAGTCTTAGAAGCAGCTTTAATATTTTAATGAGCAACACTGAAAATTACTGAACACTTCATAAATTATTTTCATGTATGAAATGAGAGCAAAATAGACAGTAGAAATTCAGAATACATGAAAAATAAAAACTGGTAACCCCAAGTTGCAAAAATAATAGTTAAAAAGTAGTTTCATTAAAAATCAGTGCTCACTCCGTTGCAACAGCTTCTCCACTGCTGCAATAATGATGATTTGTCCCAGTTATTAAGGTTTATGTAAGTGTATGGAGCTTCATTCTGTTCTGCTAGAAAAGAGGGACAAATTCTGTCCAGTGCTCTGAGGTCAGCAAAATACCACTGGCTGAAATGATACTGGGAATGATCATCATACAATGAATTCTGCCTTGTTAAATTGAGGGAAAGAGATTAAAATGTATCTTATCACCTTTTTGTAGCTTGGTAAACCAGTACATTAAGTGTTAAGTTTTTTGTACTTTGATATAGTATTTTGTATCGGTAGTTCAGCTACTTCAGCTCTAACTTTCCTAACCTGTCAATATAGTAATTAGTTAAATTTAATTTACTGGATTAGTTAACTTTTTAATAAATAGCAGAAACAGTAAGTCTACATCATTTTATAGAAGAAGGTTCTTTTAGTTCCTCTGTCAAGAAAAGAACATTGTTCACTATTATTTTCAATTATTTCCAGCCCATATTATTAACCATGTTCAGTAATAGAGCTATGATTTTTTTAGTGTATTTATAATTTTTCTCATTATTGTTAGGTTTTTTGCTTCTTTTTATATTTTGCAAAATTTGAACATGTTTAATTTTTTTTCCTACCAATGGGCAACTGTTGCTTTGCAAGTAAAGCCACTGATAATAGATGACAGTGGAACCCTGCCATCTAGTGAAAACTTGTAGCTAGAGCTTAAAAAATTGTAAGTAACGGTAAAAGGCAAGTGGCCTTGATTACATAAAACCAAAAGTAAAAAGCACGGTAGTTTGAACACAAGATTCCGATTAAGCTTTAGTTTTCCTGATAAATGTGGTCTATACAATTTTTTTTTCATATTCACATCCTAGACTGTGGTACTTAAGTCTGGGTTCTGTTTTACCACTAAAATTTGGGATTTGAGAACTAGCTACATGGTAACAGTTATGCCTTACCTCCAGTAGAAAATCAGCTAGTAAAATATATCTAAATTTGGAAAAATAATACATGCATTTTTAGAAAAAAATCAAAGAAACATGAGTTTGTTTTCTTGCAAACGAACCCAATCAAAAGGCCCATGTAATGCAATACTTCAGAACCCCCTTTATAAGAGTACATGCATATCAGCATACATAAGTGTTATAAACATGGTGGATTGGGTGCTTTATGAGTTCCAGATCATTCATTTCTCCATGCTTAAGGGTTAGTCAGGATCAGTGAGATTTGAAAACGGACACTAGTATCTGGCTGAAAACCTGGAATTTAAAGAGTTGACAGGCTACAGCTTGCTTTGGGACTCATGCTGTCAGTAGGCTTCGCCCTCCTTCCCGGGAAGCCTGGACTCTCTCTGAGGCGCCCAGACCTGGGTCTTCAGGTCAGGCACCATGGTCAGGTTGAGGGACGGCAAGGTGGGGGGTCTGCAGCTACACTGTATGTCACCCTTTTTTGGGAGTGCCAATGTTTTCAGCTTTTATTCTTTTATGCTTGAAAACTGAATCTAATAACTCATGAAAGAATAAAGAATTACTCAACTAATGCATAGTAATTTTTTCTACTGGCTCCAAAATCCAAAGGTTGTGTTTCTTAAACACAATAAAAAATTGTTTGGCTTTGGTTTTGGTTTTTTTTTCAGTTCAAGGTTCAGCTTCTCCACTGGTGCACACTAATGTAGCTCCATGAACCCAGTGGGTCATCGCCAAATTACACCAACAGAGATTTTGTCAGAAGAGTATATTTCTGGTTTTGGTGTCTCAGCTCGCAGGAGCTAGGAACGCTGCAGAGGGGTGGCTCACCTGGTTGTTGACACAACCTGAGCACGGTGTAGCCCTGGACTGCTGCAGAGGGAAGCACACTCAGGCCCCCATCGTGAGCAGAGCAGTGGTTGTGATACAGATCAAAAGGGGAGAGGGATGTGAAATGGAGGGAAATGAGATAATCTGTGAAAATGTGGCAGGATACAAAAATCCCAAATTCACACTCATCTACCCTTTTGATAAAGGAATCCTACTGTTTTTAAAGTTAATGAAATAAGTCACTGCAGTTCACTGCCAGTTCACAAATACCAGTTTGCTTTATGCCTTTTAAAATATTGTTTTATTACATTTATAAAAAATTATGTAAATCCTCCCCCCATTCTTTGTTGCCTAGCTCTTAAAGCAACAAGTAGCATTCCCACTAAAATCAATGAGAGTTTTGCCTGTAGCATGAAGTATTGTCTTCCATTATCATGCAAAGTGTTAACAGTGAGCTAGAGACAAAACTTTTGCCTTCCCAAGAAATATTTTAGTATTTTTTTTCTCACCGGCACATAAAATAGGCAGTTTTCATCAGTAAATAATTTTACAACCATTAAATTAGACTCAAGGCATTTCAATAATTTGTTAGATGTGAGATTGCAACAAATTAATTATTTTTAAAGTATCACAACATATCATTTTGTTTGTCCATTTTTAACTCTTATTCAAAACATAAGTTTTGAAAACATTTTACTCATTTTCTGTAGAGGCACACAAGCTGTTTAACACTCCTCCTCCTCAAAATCCTGGCTTCCCAACATCAGGTTACTTTTGTATGTCCACTAATGTTGTAAATACTTCATAAAAATTATTTTCAGTTAAACAGAATTTGTATATTCTATATACTGTCTGCATAAACCAAAATAACTTTAAAAAAAATCTATTTTAAATACTGTGTCAAAATACATATTGTGCTAGGAAAGATATCTAATAAGTGAATGTTATTAAAAAAGAAAGATAATCAGGAGTATAAAGCTAAGGAATACAATGGTTGTATCAGGTGCTGGGTATGCACCAAGACACTAAACCATGTCAGTATTGCACTGCAGGATAGCTTTCCCAAAGCAGGAGACGGTTTGGAAATCTCAGTACAACAGTGACCCTAGATGGCTAAGAATTCAAGATATATATGAGCAAAGGGACATGTGATGTCCTTTCTGTGACACTTTCTGTGTCCTTTGCCTTTCCACTGTGAGATATATGAAAAATGCTTTTTTTTTTTTTCTTGTAAATTTCTTTGCCGTTTTTAATTTAAATTATATAAAAGTTGTACGTACAAAATAATGGATGATTTTCTTGACTAGCATTTGAAAGAAAGTATGTGAGTTTTCCCACTAATACTTAACAATTCCAGCTATGTATACATATACACATACACACACACATATATAATAAAGGTATGTCCTTTAAGAATATGTAATTCCATATGGAGACACACACTGATTTTTTTTTAGTGCTGACAGATTTTACGTACTTTTTCAGCAACGTTTTTCGACTGAATTTTTAGAAAAATAAAATAGTAACATTTCTCTTCCTATAATTTCTACCCTGCCAGTTTACCAGTGCATAACTACAATTACAATGCCTATCCTCTAAAATGTCAAGTTATTTAAAAGAACTTAATGTTTTTTTTAAAACTCTTACCAATGTGATTTTGCACGCTGAAAATCTTTGCTCTACTATGGCATTTTTTTATGTCCAAACATGCCAAATATCATGCAATTTTCCATTGTCTTGCAAGTGTTAACTCCTAATTAATCCTATGAAATACTTTGGTAATTTAGGGTTCAAAACCAACGTCCTCAACTAGACTTCGTGCAAAACTTACACAGTTTGTGACTATTTTGCCAATTTCTGAAATAGCTTCTGCTGTTACTGCACAAATAGTAGTTTTACCTTTGGCTCAGTAATGACATGTGACAACTGGCTGTCTGGTCATTTTAGACTTGCGCGCTTGTCCATCAAAATGCTCAGATTTCAATTCAAGTCTCAGTTTCATCATTTTGGATTCATTGGAACCTGAAACTGAA
This sequence comes from Limnodromus scolopaceus, assembly GCA_028565335.1. Taxonomy (NCBI): domain Eukaryota; kingdom Metazoa; phylum Chordata; class Aves; order Charadriiformes; family Scolopacidae; genus Limnodromus; species Limnodromus scolopaceus. Next base: position 5,379,843 of record JAOXNO010000033.1, read on the forward strand.
AGTGAAACTCAAAGACTTGGGAACAACCTGAACCAACATTATGAAAAGTTGATGTCTGAATATGATTACTTAATGCTGGATGTATACAGAGATGGGCTCTGTTGGGGTAGTTTGACTTTCTCCTTGCATTTATCTGAAATAATGGACATGCAGAACCACCCCAAGTGGCTTTCATCAAGTTGACCTTTACACTTAGTCTACTAGAAAAAAAGAAAAAGGATAAGGCATGTTAGCACAGTTACGCTTTTGATCCTGAGGTAAGGCAAAGCATGTCACTGTCATGAGAGAGATACATTGCACTTGGTTCCATCCACAAAGTACATCAAAGCTGCTGGATTTAAGGAAACTTGATTTCAAGTTTCTGTCATTCTCTTACATTGTTACCATTGCCAAATGTTCGCATTTCCAGGCAGAAAAACTACGTGAGGAAAAGCTGAGGTTCTGGTCACTACATTCTAGTTGAGACATGATCAATATCACTGTGTTACACCTGTGTTCCTAGCTCATTTCAGTGCTAAGTCACATAGATGAGTATAAAACATTGGTGCTCCCCTGCTTGCCTCTGCACTGATGGCCCAGGAGCACCATCCTCTTAGTAAGACGAAGGTAAGAGACTGTTCCGTGTTTCAGATCATCTCCAGATGACCCATGTCATCTCAGAGCTGGAGTTGGTGCTTTGGTCCCATCTGCCTCTGAAAATATACTCGTTAACGCATAGTCAGATAGGATCTTACTATATGCTAGTGTTTGAAATGAAGATGCTCAGCACAGCGGGTGAAGGCTCAGTACTGAGCTAACATGACCCTGCTGATATTTTCTTATTTGTATCAATTGACATTTTAAACAGAATTGGCATACAACTTCATGCTAATGTAGACAGAGCAAGCCATGTTTAAAACATGCTAGTTGAACTTTGGCACCAAGGAGGGGAGTTTAGAGTTAACCCACATGATTTTAAACACAACTTGCCTTACTTGGACAGTATTTAAAACTGTTTGTTTAAATTTGCTAGCTAATACATTTCCAAACATAGTTTGTTTTTGCAGCCTGGACAAACTCTTATTCTCAAATTCACTCTTCAGACCATCTGACACAGCTGGTATTTGCTGATATTCAGAAAACTCCGTAAGGCATATTTAAATATTCTTTCACATAAGGAGTTATTGTGGTTTCTTCTATCTTTTCTGGAGAGGATTTTGTCTCCATTACAAGCCTTGACCCAATTTAATACCCAATAAATTTTGGCACATGTTTAGATGACATAGTTCAGCTTCTATTTAAGTAAATGACAAAACTTCCATTGGCAAACTGGGAAGAAGCTGGGCTTTATAGAGGTTAGGTTAATTTATTTTGCAAAACAAAGGAACAAATTAAAGTTCTCAAAATCTAACTAAAATCGACCACTGCTGAATAGACTGCCACTCTCTGTTCCTGAAAATCTGCCATTGCTAGCTAGAAAAATAATGAAGAAAAAAATTCATACACCTTTACCAGCAAGGGTTTATATGTACTTCGAAAGATTAGGGGTCTGCGTTTCCTAGTTTCAAACTTTTGCATTCCAGCTATTGTGCCAGTGGAAATGTTTAGTAGTAGAGTCCCATCTAGTTGTTTAAAAACTGCAGGCTGAACTAGCACATGATTGTATACCCTGTTTTGGATATACAGAACTACATACCAAGCTGTTTTTGGCATGCTTTCCACAGTATTTAGGCAAATACAAGTATGCTTTGGATACATGGTAGTATTCATTCGTGCTTGTTTCCAATAGATAATTTTCCAACTGCCATGCTAGGAGACTTTTCAATGGAATAATTCATATTGATTTAAACTAAACAAACTAAAAAAACCAAACAGTGTATTCCTGCTAAATTAGATTAGCTGCTTTGTGTAGAGCTTAGCTTCATTTTTTTAGTTTCTTTGCTGGAAACATTTAAAATACACTGCATGTCATTATTATCTTCCATTGTTCTGTATTTTCTGCTATTGCATTCCTATTGTGAATGTGAATTTAATAGTAAGACTTTTGGCCAAGTTCACATTAAAATATCACAACAGGAAATGTTGTTTACAAAGCCCTTTAGGGTTGTATCAGATTGTTTGAGAGGATACAGCTAGCAATTTAAGCATATCATGGAAGGGCTTCCTTCCAAATACAGAACTCAGTGTTTTTCATATTTACAACAGAAATATTTAGAGCAGAAACTACTTTAAGGGACCATATTTCATGGGTTAAATGCTTAGCACTCCATAAAATGAGACTGATTTGCAGAGATAGCTTCAAGTTTAAGAGGAACAATTCTGTGCATGGAATTAACTGTGGACAAAAATGATAACATTTAGATTGCAACCAGTACTTACGAGCACTGGAATGAAACTGGCAGTAAAAAAAACCCCTGGATATCAGCTTGAAGGTTTTAAATTTCAGACCTAATGTACACAAGTTACACAGTGGATTTCTTTTTCCTTTTCCGTAATTTTTCCCATCTGTCCTATTTCATTAGAATCTGTAGTCCATAGTCAGTGTGGACCTTAGGATGAGACTAATGCACATTTAGACTAAAACACTTCAGCTTGCACCAAAATCAAAGTGCTGTTTTTTGGTTATCTGCCAATATAATACAGTGTTGAGCACGAAAGCCAAAAATCTTCAGAACACCTCAGCACCTTGCTCTCAGTGGGGCGCTAAGAATAGTGAAGAAGTGGCTGCTTTATTTGTTGCTGATGTGGAAGCTAAATTATAACAAAAACCTAGCTCTAAGCTCACCAGACCCAGTGGGCTTATACCCTGAGCTCTCTATCACATGCTGCAGTCCTGGGCACAGCACTGAATCTTCTTCTCTTGTTTAGCATGGAAACACCGTCTAAAAATCTTCTTTCTAGTTCCACAGAAATGTATTTTGAATCCTCTAAGTTTCCTTCATTTGATATCTCCTTCCTACATCTGGGATGGGGCATCAAATGCACGAGTAATCTTTTGTTCCAAAAGAGCTATGTCATCCTGGGCTGCTTAGCTGTAGAATCATTATTTTATAAACTTGCCTTTTTGTGAATGTATTTTAGAAATATGGTCCCATTTAGGAAGCTGGATGCTTTGGTTTTTGTAAGCATGTTTTATATTACAATTCATTAGCAGATGAACTGGTGATGGGTCAAAACTATGAAGAAATGAGATAAGCTATGGTTTTCTATACCGCTGGTTTAATTTGATATGTTCTCTATAGCATAAACATGACATGTATGGCATAAATTGCTACAGTATTTCAAGAAAGTTTCTAAAATAAAGATAATGCAAGACAATCATATGTCCATTGTGGCACTTTACAGTAACAGAAAGAAAACCAAACAGAATAACAGGGGAACACAATTTAGTAAGACCAAATTTCCCCTTCCTAGTACTCTGTGCTTAATACAAGGAGTATCAGGAACTGCTTGTTGTCTGCAGGCAAAGGTGGGAAAGATGAATCTTTGTTTTAAAATCTAACAGTTGAAATAGCTACAGAGGAAGTCTTAACAAAGGAGTTGCATTTTTTCCCATGAACTCAATGGGAGCTTTGCCATTGACTTCAAAGGGCAAAGGATTGGGCCTTAGTATGTATAACATAGTGCAGTTATTTAATTAGAAGCAGATATCATGAATAAAAATCCTCATTGGGAAGGGTGTAGCAGTTTTTGCTAGGGATTTACTTACTACAATTTTCTATGTCTAGCAGAAGTCATTCCCTTCAAAAAGCCTTAGACTTCAGAGTATTCCAATAACTTTGTTAAATAATATAAGTTTTTTCAAGTTATTTGGCAATTGTACATTTAATTTCCAAGCTGTGTTGGAAGTCTTTGTAAGGACAAAGATACACACTTGAGTTGAAGACATTTCAGTTTGCATATTTATAAGAATGAAATGATTGATAATAATAGGTACTTGACTGGCATTACTAGAAACTAGAGGCTATTTATTAAAGGAATGATAATGTATCAGAGAAAATTTATGTGGACATATCTCTCAGTTGCAAATGTTTACTGGTTGAAGGGATTACGTGTAACTACCCTCTTGCTTTCTTCAACTCTGCAAATACACAGGCTTGTGCTGGCTGAAATGAGCAGGTATTTCTTAAAAAATTTAGATACCAGGGCTTTGCTAACTCACCTCATTTTGCTTGAGCGCTTAGGGAACAATCATACGAGCAGGCCTTCTGTAAGGACTGAAGAGTGGAAACCTCCAGATTAGGATAGGGAGGAGGCAAGAGAGAGGAGTGCCAAGCAGCTGTGGGTGACAACCCCTGTGGCAGGCACAGCTGTGGCTGGACACATCAGATGGTACCTCCTTGCGTTGGCACACCCATCTTGTTGTAGATTCACCTTCAACAGTTTAACTGATATCACTTTGGAAAGGCTCTAAGGGTCCTGCAGAAAACCTGCTTTTCTTCTAGAAGGAAAACATCTACAATGGAGAACTGTGCAACAGCAATTATAATGGTTGTCTATACCTGTATCATATCAGGTGTTCTGAAGATGTGCTGCAATCAAGGGCCATCGCGTCACGAGTTTTATTAGCTTTACTCAACCACCACCACTGGTGTTCCTGAAGAGATTGTCTCTCTCTTTATCTCTCTAAATCCTTGTCTTCTCTGCCAGAATTTCTTGCTATTATTGTCTTGGTAATACTTTTGTTTAAATAGACAAGTACAGCTACTTAAGGATCATTTTCAGTTAATTCACTGAAAATTGTGGGCAAACAATGCCTCCATCTTCAAACCTTGTTACTTGGTTAGAATAGTGCCCATCACTACCAATGAACTTCCTTTGGACTGAAAGAAATCCAGGAAAGTTTCTGCTTTGAATGAAATTTCGCATCACAGAAATCTCTGAACTACTACAGCTTAACAGATGTGGCTGGAATAGACTGATCAGCATTTTGTTCCACAAATTACATTTTCCTATTTTGCAGAGATCACTTCAAAGACTGGCTGCCATAAGCCACTGATTTAATTACAGAGGATGCATATGGAAATAATCTGAAAGGGATAAATAGCTTTATATATTATCATATATTCATAATGATCTTCCTGCACACTGAAATAATATTGCAGAATGGATAGTGTAAGACCCGCTTATAAAATTCTTCAAATTAGAAAAAAACTATCATTAAGCATGGATGTTTTAAGCAAATTCTAACATATAACACTATTTAATGGCCAAGATCCTTACTGAGGAGCAGCTGTTTGACTTCCTTCACCGAAAAAAGCCCAGAGTTTCAGAATTGTTGGCTTTCCAAAAAAACTTGATACCTAGGAAATGAGAATGATTTCACCAAAATTCTTGGACAGTGGAATAAGTATGTCATGCTGATCAATATAAAATGAGTCATTCACAAACTTGGAGGGTTTTGTTACAATAATTAATAATAAAATTAAAACATTGATTTATGAAACAAAAGGTTAGTTTTAAAGTGTTATCTCATGGTATCCACACTGTTGGCCAAAGTTAGCCATTAGATGTCTTGTGCATGTTTAGGAATATCTGGGGGATGATATTAGTCATTAAACTGAACTGGAAATCACAACAAGAATACTGTTTCCTTTCAAACCTCCAAATCCCTTTGCTAAGTGAATTAGCAGTGTGCCTTTATGTCCAGACTGAATAATCACCTTTTCATGATACTAACATATTATTGATTCTCACTAGATGGTGCTCTTATTCACAGTCCCAAAATCATAGGTAAGTGAATGTAAAGACAGGTACAGCTTGGAGAAATTTTGGTTGCTAGCTTTAATGTTTTCTTACTGAAGCTGCTAAGTATTTTTCAGCTCAGTAGCTCCTGGAGCAAGTAATTTCTATGTGTAGAATTAATGTCTTCAAGATAAATATGTATATAAAACAAGTCAAGAATCTCATAATAACAAATTAATCATTCCAAATTTTCCTTTCACTCTCCTTATTATTCCCTGCATACAAATAGAATGTAAGCCCTTAAGGAGGGCTCCATAAATTTGTACTAGGGTTTGATAACACTATAATTAGGACTCATTTTGATCTTTAAAAAACTAACTAAAAAGGAGTATTTCAGAAAGTCTTAAGAGGCAGTTGTAATCCTTTAGAGAGAAAAGTATTTCTGCAGCTATTTTACAGCATATTATGAACATTCAGTAGTAATATTACACACGATTATTGAATATATGTAATGAAATAATAAAAAAAGAGCATCAAACAACATTATACCAAACCTCAGTTTCTTCCAGCCCAATCTGACAATAGCCAGAGCAGACAGGGCTGGGAGCCCTGGAGATGTAAAAAGACTCCCAGGTCTTGTATCCAATTTAAACCGATTTTTGAGCTATACTAAAATGATGTTTTTTTCTAAATTTGTCATTATCCTGCTTTTCCTTTCTCTCCCTCCCTCCCTTCCTTTTCCTCTCTCCCTCACTTTCATTCATGACTTCAGTCTGTAATATTAGCTCTTCTAAAACCAGGTTATTTTACTAATCTGATGAAGAATAGACTCTCATGAAGTACACCATATCCAAATCCAAGGATGAATCCAAGCTGCTCATCCTTGAACAGCTAGGCTGTTGGAAATCTACCTCATTTTTGCAGCTTGAGCCCATTTTTACTCAAATAGTTTCAAATTAACAGATCGGTACAGGTGTGATCCAACTCATTATTCCATGATTGAATATTTATTTGAAAGGCCCTAATTCATCTCCTAAATATGAAACATTTTTAAGTCATTTTTCAGATCACCAGCATAATGTTACAAAAAGATTTCTGATTTCATGGCCCAATTTGTGACTACAAAATGTATTTGGCTTCAAAATCTCTTCTCATTCTACAAAAGCAAAAATTTCCCAAACTCTGAGTTACGGTTTTCTTCCTCTATATTTACAAGAACAGTGAAAAACAACCCAGTGAATCTAAATGTAGTGAGAGGACCACGAATGCCTCTTTTACTGCACTGGTAAGAACAGTACAAAGGGTAAGATAATTAAGCCTGAGGAGACAGTTATCTTTGTGGCCTATCATTTTTTTTGGTGGTACTACATGAACAAATGGAGCACTGAAATGCATGGCCTGAGAACAATGGTGCCCAGCCCCGAACCAACCTTCAGGGTCATTCACTTGTTGTTTGCTCCTAGGCCTGATTTGCATAAGAGGCCTGGAAGAGTTGCAGAGACCAGGAATTTGCGCAAATTGATTTTGGGTGCTAATTGACTCAAGCAAAAACTAAAGATGCATTGGCCTGTTCAAATCAGGCTTGAATTCAGGCCTTCTGGATTCCTGCACCAGCCAGCTCTGAAGAACTAAACCCTGGCATGGTTCATCAGCTGCTCAGTGCTAGGATAAAAATAGAGAGACAGAAATGGAATCATGTTTTAGCACAACCTTAGCTGAAACTAAAAAGGGAGGGGAAAAACCCTTCCTCTTATGAAAAATATCTTCTTTTCAGGTGTTGTAGGCAACAGCATGGTAATTAAGCTCACCTAAAATGAAAGCCAAACCAAATCTTTTCTGAAAACTTTTTATGGTTCGAGACACAAATGTTTTTTTAAAGGCTGGAAAATATTTGTTTTTCCATGTTTATATGAACACAATTTATTTCAGTGACTAGGTCATGCTGGATGCACACACAGTGACAGTCATGGCTGTAGGAGTTACCTATTGCCTCAGTCCTATGCAGTGACTCTTGCCTGTCTGTTATCCAACTAAAAAGCTTCTTCTAATACATTTCCATCAGCTCATTATGAGTAAGCCTTCAAATAAGACTTGTGCTATCTGGCATCAATGCTTTCCAATGAGCATAATCTCTTCAGTAATCCACACATTATGGGACCGAGTTTAATATCTGGAGAAGATCTTTGGTCCGCATGCAGTTGAAATCCTGTGTGAGTAGGTTTCTTTGTGATTGCCAGTCCCTTTTATATTGTACGACTTTCTCTCTACTGGGAGAGGAAATGATATGCTACAAAGTCCTCTCTGTTTTTATAGCTGCGTAGTATTATGGAAAGCAGTGATCTCCCTCAGGGTCTCACATAATCTCGTGTTATACCTGTATGTCACTTAGAGCAAAACCTACACATTGACCCAAGTGAGTTTAGTTTCATTTAAAAGCTTCCTTGAACTTTTTTGATTTCTCTAGTGTTACACTGGTAAGATACTCTCAGGCCAGATGATATTTACATGTGCTCAGGTTTCATTTTGGCTATTTCGCTTGGCTCCCTTAGGCCTTGTATACTTCGTGTTTCTCCCTCATTTTAACAAAATTAGTGACAATCTAAACTAGCATCTCAAATATAGATCCTGCATCAACTACACTTGACTGGTCAGAAATACACTTGTATGACTGCTTTGCTTGGACGCAGCACACAGCTAAGGCAAAATCCTCTCAGCAGGAGCCCCAACTCCATCCTTCAGCAAATATTGGTTATTGTGAAGCAAGTACATGTCTGTCGAATCTGCTGAGGTTGCCCTTCTTGAAACATCCCTTCCACCTCTGGACCCCTCTTCTTTTTAACGCAGAAAGCTTTGCTGCACTCCTGTGATGTCAGTCATGGATAAACATTATCACAAAGTAAAATACCTATGCAAGAGGTGTGGAATATGGGGTAGGAGGCATAGGGGGAGGCAAAGTTGGACTTGATCTTCTCCTCACAAATTAGGCTCTGGCATCAAGGCTCTTTCCTTCAGGCACAGAGGATGAGATAAAGCTTACTTCAATATGTGGATTTCTGTTTTTTTCCATGCAAAAAGAAAAGAACTGGAAAGCAATTCCCTCTGATACAATGACATTAAAATGCTCTTGCTGTGTGTTTTCTTTAAATTCATTATTAGGCTTAATTTAATAAGAAAAGGGTAAGTTTCAGGGCAAAATAATAAAGAGAAAAGGAAACTGGACACTGATTCTGACACTGAATTTAATTTATGAAGGTTCTGACCTGTGACATCTGTTTAAAGACTATACAATCCTTAAAAAGTGTGCTTCCCAGAAAACCTAAGAGATACTAGCAGTTCGTATAACAGGTCCTTTCCCTCAAAATTATATTAGTAAGAAAGGTGTCAGCAAAGTGATAAGTCTTCTGAGGCAATTCTGAGGCAATTTGCCACGTGAAAAAAAGCACTGTACATTTCTACATTCCTATTCAGTTGCTTAAAATGCAACTCTTGTTCTTCAGTAGATTTTTAAATGATTTCTCAAATCACCAATATGCTGAAATATGTGTCTGACTAAAGTTCTTTTAAACAAACAGTTATAAAATGTGCCATGAGATAAAGAGCTACACCACCCATCAATTTCCAGTGTATATAGCAATGTGGATCATAGGGAAGCACTTACTCCAGAAACAAATACAAATTACAGCACTGATCTACATAAATGTCTTTTCAGTTTCTAGCAGTGCCTTCGCAAGTTCCTCCTAGCCTTTACTGCCTTTATTTGGTGCTTCGCATTTGGAAGAGTGCCGCAGATCAGGGCTGACTTTGCCATTACCACAGGTTTCCTGACACTACTGCGAACAATCATTGGTGAATACCACGGTGTCACATTGTCAGATATTCCTTCAGATTCTTTTTTCTTTCATGAATAAGCTCTGAAAGCAGCACAATGCATATGAGAAGAGAAAACCATATGAGTGGTTTCCATTTCCTCTTCTGCTTCTGTCTCATGTTTTTATGCTTTGTTGGGAGTTGAAGCACTTTCTAGAGATCTAAAGGAAATACTGTATGGAGGATTTTGGTTTTGTAGCTGCCAGAGCCTTAATTTCAGAAGTACTTAGAAAAAGTACCTCTTAACTCTGTACAAGATTCAGTTTGTTGCTTTCTTATGTATTAAAGACAGTGCTCACAATAGCAATCAAGTCATGAAGATCCGGCATAGGTTTGGATCCATACATCATTTAATATTTGAAAAATACGCAGGATATCTTTTAGCAAAGATGGAGCAACATTAGCCACCCAAAATGAAAAGGAATGCTGTTGTCCCAAACTAATATAACTAGGGTTTCAAAAACCTTTCTATGATTGTGTTGGGGTGAAATATTCTGATGGCAAGTAGGCATTTCATAGCCACCTGTTAATCTTGTTGAACAGGATGAGTTATTAAATTAAATCCTTAAAATGAGTAGCTCTTTTATGTGCGCTTATATTTTCCAGATGTTTGATACAGCCAAGATTATTCTGTTCGTTTGCATGTGCTTGTTTCTTTTGTTGTTATTTTTAGAAAATTCTTTAAAACTTACTATTATTCTAACATATGAGTAACATTTGAAAATCTTTTTTATTTTAGTTCGATAGCATTTTTTAGTTTTCTTTCTTAATCCTTATTTCTATCATTTATAGTTTTGGAAGAAGAGACAAAAGAATAGAAACCTATCATGACTTCAGGTTCTAACATTAATTTCAGTAACACTGTATAGAATAGGCCATACCTCTTTGGTATAACTCTCCAGAAGCTGATGCAGCTATGCTAGAAGAACTGTAGTGCATTTTCAACAAAGCTCAGAGGAATAAAAAAAGGTTACATGAGAGAATATGACTGCAATTTGCAGTAACACAGTAATCTTCAGAACTATCATACTCTTATGGCAGGTTTCAAATCTTTACTTTTTCAAAATATGAATGTTTGATAGCAGCAAAATCCAGGATTTAATTTAAAATATCAAGCAAATAGGATTTTGTCCTAGTTTTTGTCGCCACTAGTTGACTTTAACATTTCATGGAAATTTAGTGACACTATAATGCACAGGATCTATAATGTCTTTAAAAACCACAAAGCTACATGTACTTTTCCATTATAAAAATATCTAAGGTACTGACACTTTCACACTTCAGTTCGTTGTCTTTAGGAAATGGAGATGTACCCATAAATCTACTATGTGTGACTAGCTCATTGGTAGACCACAGTTGACTGCTATGCTGTATTTGTGAGCTATGCATCACTTAATGGAACCAGCAACAGTGGTGATATTTGTTTGTCATATTTAGTAGTATGTTTTATAAAAATTATATCTATGCTAAAACAAAACTGTGCATCAAATGTAAATAATACCACTTCAAATTGTGATTTCATTTTTCAAGCCCCTTCCCTCTTGACAAAACCCGAGTGTTGCATTCAGTACATGTCTGTGTCCCTGCTGAGTCAGCCCATGAGTAATCAATCCCATCAAGAAATGTGTACCTGGAGGTTCTGACCACCTACAGTAATCTCACTTTTCAAAAATCCGTTTGCAGGAGAGAGATTACTTTTAGTGTCCCAATCAAAATCAAACTTGTGCTTATGATCTGATTGCATTAGTTACCCCATATCCCTTTCCTCTTTGAAAGTTTTGTTGGGAAAATATTACTTTGCCTCCTAGAAGGCACAAATAGTGGTGCTCTTGCTATAGGATTGATGCATTTCACAGACGTGTGGGCTGCAGTCTTCTGCGTGTATAACTGCATCCTTGACTTAGTCAACATGTCTTAAAGCTGGCACAGATTCTGGCCAAAGGTCATTGAAGTACTTCAGAATCTATCTGGGATAGAGATATCATATTATGCTTGGATTAGTACATAATAATAATACTTCAGAGGAATATAATTAAATAAAATCATAGAAAATGTCTGCCAAAGATCTGCTTGAAACAATACTCCAGTTTCTTATATTAAGAATTGTTAAAAATGGCATCATTGAAAAACAACTGGCTCTTTCCCAAGCTACATGCCATTTGGATTTCCTTGCAAATTCAATCTTTACAGTTTCTGAATAATGCAACCACTGTAATTTGAGGATGCTCCCCTGCTGGTTTTGATTAATTTATTTTAACAACACAGAACAAGTCTGCTGTAGCTCCTCTGGTAATAGAAATCTGTGCTACAAAGAATTCTGTTGTCTCCACCTCTCTAATAAACTATACTGTCAGGGGTTCAGAGCTAAATGGATGGCAATACAACTTAAACAATTCATCTCTGCTTTTGGTCTGAATTTATTATCAGGGTTTTTTCCCCTTCAACCCTTAGCTAGTTTACAACTCTTCTTATTTCCCATCTAAGTAACACATCCAGTTAAATATTTCAGCTTGTATGCATTAACACCAATTTTACACGTTTAAAATTAGTATCTTCATTCTGTATACAGCTCTGGGGCCTGCAACATAAGAAGGGCATGGACCTGTTGGAAGAGGTCCAGAGGAGGGCCACAAAGATGATCAGAGGGCTGCAGCACCTCTGCTGTGAGGACAGGCTGGGGGAGTTGGGGTTGTTCAGCCTGGAGAATAAAAAGGCTCCAGGGAGACCTTATAGCCCCTTCCAGTACATAAAGGGGGCCTGCAGGAGAGATGGGGAGGGACTCTTGATCAGGGAGTG
>JAOXNO010000033.1:5392290-5426863 GCA_028565335.1 Limnodromus scolopaceus
GCCCCATCCCTGGAAGTGTTCAAGGCCAGGCTGGATGGGGCTTTGAGCAACCTGCTCTAGTGGGAGGTGTCCCTGTCTAAGAACACGGGGATACTCTAGCACTCAAACAGTATGATGAGTTTGGGGAATCATACAGCACTTTAATAGAAATTGCTGTGTTAGCTTACTTATGGAATTACATACTCTTGAACTGTTTTCATTCCGCATAAATATTAAATAGTTCTTTGAACTCATTTATTTAAAATATTAGGTAAAATGAAATGAAACAATTTCCAAGCTGCTTCCTACAGATTTCTGGTAAACTAGCTGCTCATTTGACATGTTGCATGTGTAATTTCAACAGTACCCCTATGTGTGAGTGAATATACAGATGCTTTAGGCTAACATTAAACAATGTTCTATAGCTACGAATGTTTTTGTAATCCAAATAAAGTAGGTAGTGTTTTTATAACTATCAGTTCTTGGGTTATGGAGAATGTCTTCAAATAGAAATGGAAAGAGGTTTATCATCACAAACAGGTCTCATTCCCTTAAAAGGAAGTTGTTTCTTTTTTCTTCTGCTTCTTTGGAGAACTGGCTACAAACTGGGAATGGTTATTGTATGACTCATTTCAGAAGAATAGCTACAGTGTAAAAAGTTCAGAAAGGATTTTAATAAAACCAAACCAAATTATCTTCTGTTTTGGGCATGATAAGGATAGGTTTAAAGAAAAAAATACCAAATTTTTCAGATTGCTGTAAATCAACATAATACTGTAGTATTTTAAAGGGAAGAAGCAAAAGGTCAGGGAAGAATAAAACATTTACCCCTAGTTTCAGTTCCATAGACAAGACAGAAATCTCCTTTCATAGCAAACTTTACATTTACTTTATTCTGGTCTGGCCTGGGAGTGAGCTCCTGCACCCACCAGTGCAAATCACTGCAAAAATCATACAACAAACTTGGGAATCTCCACTCAATTAGCTATGCACAGATAACATGACTTTTCTGCTGCACCCCAAGTACTTTAGTTAGTTGGAAATTCCTCAAAACCCCAACACTGTAAGTCAAACTGTTCGTAATAATAGAATTATTTCAAATAAAACAACATTAACGACATAAGCAGCTATGCTGTGGACATTAGAGACTGCAAATGTTACAAGTAAATATTATTGCATTATTCCCTCTGCTGCTTTCTCCTCAATGGCTTAAAGGATACAATAGTAAAGTAAGGACAGAAAAAGGCCCTTTCCTTCTTAAATGTCTGTCATTGTTTCTGATTCAGCATTTGAAACTTTTAACATAACATAAAGACCTGGAAGAGGTAGTCTCATGCCTTTCTAGCTTTTGCTCACTGTGCCAATTGAAGGGGAGGCTAATCAGAAAGTAAGAGGCAGTATTCAGGTAATCATTGTATCCTTTCTTTACAACCCCTGTCTTAGCTTTTACAATTTAACATATGGAATCAGGTCTCCAACACGCCACTTAAAGTTCTGCTTTTCTGTGCGCTGCAAAACTCAAGTATTCTCTATTTCATTTACCAAAGGGAGAGACACTGGTGTTACGTCTTACTGGGCTAAATCTGAATAGGGTTTGTGGTCGTTAATGTTAGGAGTATGCATTGAAAAAGTGCACACTAGCTGGTGTATGTATTTTCAAGATGCAATAGCTGGGTGAGGGATGCTGACTGTTCAGCAAGTGTTCCAAGCAAGACATGGAGAAATGCAATGTTTTTTTAAAGTTCAGTTCTAGCTCTTTACATATTGCTATGCTAGCAAAAGAAGGTTGTTCACGGCACCATGAACTGAGAGTCTGCTACATAATCCTCTCTTTAAATAGTTAAGTGCTTAGATGTTTTTATCTAAACCCCAAGCAATAGGGTCAGGATAGCCTCTCTATTGTGATAGTCAAACACAGTTTGATAGTTAAAGATCTGCTGAACAGTCTGTAATAATTTGTGTAAGAATAAGGTTTGTCTATTTAAAGCGTGTGAGATTAGAAGGGCAACTATGCTAATCATTGCATGTGGCTGCCAAAATTCTGCAGAAACCATCTGGAGGGAAACACAGTATACTGAAAACATTATTTCATCTTAAAGTTATAGGCCACCCTAAAGGAATAAAAATTCATGGGATAAGTCAGTAGTTTCAGAACACACTTCTCACCATGCAGTCTAAAGACTATGCATAAATAATTTACAATTTTTCCACTCTAAACAAAGACAATAATTTTTCAGTCACAACACAAAGGTGTTATTATTTTTAAAGATGTTTATGTACTTTGTCTTAGTGCACATATATTACAAAGGAATTTGCTGCATTCATCACTTGAAGTCAAGGCATATTCTGTGTTCCCTTAAATATCAAATTACTATTATGTAGCTTCATTTTGATGTGTGTGGCCATTTATATAAATTAAAGTTTCCAAAAGTGCTAGAAGGATTATTTTTAATTTCTCATGCTTGTAGCAGTATGGAATTTTTCCCTGGGTGTTCTTCCTAAGATTGGTCCAACCGAGGCTGAAGTTAATAGAAAGCAACCAAGTGATTTCAGTGGGAGTTTCACATTCAGAAAGCAAAACTAGAACAGTATTTTGGCAAGACTGTCCATGTATCTAAATTCCCATTCCTAGGAAGTTTACAGGAAAATGCTGAACATTTCAAATTGTCCTGAGACTAACTGCATTTGAACCTTTTTCTGAATATAAATAGAATATTCTTTAGTCTTCAAAGATAAATTTTAAAAGAAAAGATGCTTCAAAGCCCTCTCCAACCCCCTTCCACCTTGCTAAGGTTTGATCAGTTGAGTGCGTCCTGGCCAAACAAGCTTCATGGATGTATCACAAGCACTCAGTTTTTTGCAAACCCAAGAATCTTGCATAACTTCAGATAACTCTATGCTTTACAGTATAGCTCAGGCTTTACAATATAGCTCGGACTGTACTGCAAAGGAGAACATGCACTGCTGATGCTTCTGAGGTATCTTTGATGATGAGAGATCTACAATTTACCATTGCAGTAGATTATGGATAGACAGAATTTTAGAATTTGGATATTTTGAACTGATTTTTTAAAAATATATTTTGTAGATCTCACATTTAAATAAATGTAGGGGTGAAACTGTTGTTCTGCTACTACTGTCCCCTAGGGCTGTTGAGTGTGGGGTCCTGCAAGGTCAGTATTTGAGAGGGAAGGGCAAGGGGTCCTCCTGTGGGGAATGGGAAGCCAGGTGGGACCTCCTTGCATATCTAGTGCTCTGCCTGATACCAAAGGGACGGATACTGCAAAAGACTGCAAAAGAGAGTCTGTGCTTCTTTTAAAGGCCTATCATGGACCTGATTGCCAGAGAGCTGTGGGAGGGAGAAGGTTGGCAGCAGACAGGGAAATAGTTCAGTTGAATTCAATTAGAGTGCATTAGTAGAACTAAGTGAACTATTAAAATAAACAGGCTCCCTACATCAGAAATGGGTATGACCACAGAAAATGGAGTAGTCACAGATTTGCTTTACAGTATATTGAGTTATTAGTGCTGTTTAACATGAGCCACTGCATTGCACATTTGCAAACATCCTCAGGACATGATTATGTTTAGGGCTGCACCTGTGGCATCGGCCCATCTTGGCCCATCTGACATCGGTAACTTTTCAGGGTCCATAACAGGCAGCGATGCAGCAAGACACTAATTTCTTACAGAGAACAAGGAGCTCCCACCTTAGTTTGTGGATGAAAGGAAAACAGCATGAGAGAACAGGATGGTAAGCAAACCCTTCCTTCCTTCTTCTGCTGAGGACTCCTGCTGGACACCTCCAGAGAGGGCAGTGGTTTCTCTAGAAGAATGACTCCAAATTTTTAAAATATCCTGACCATCAGCCAGGATATAACCCTAATCCAGTAGAAATAACCCAACAGTCTACTAATACCTTCAGATACTCTGGATCATTTTTCCTCTAAGCGTTAACTACTTGATTTAATGAGAGATATTTTCTTATTT
The DNA here is from genome assembly GCA_028565335.1 of Limnodromus scolopaceus. NCBI lineage: Eukaryota > Metazoa > Chordata > Aves > Charadriiformes > Scolopacidae > Limnodromus > Limnodromus scolopaceus. Next base: position 5,396,260 of record JAOXNO010000033.1, read on the forward strand.
AAAAGGAAGCAGCATGAGCATTTCCTGAAGACTGTAGGTTTAATTTGTTCAGCAGTGGTCTTCATCAGCAAGCAAATACCTGATTTTAATTTATAACAGGCATTGCACTTCATACTAAAGCCAGAGGCTTGAGCAGAAACTGAGTGTAAGTGAAAAGGTACTGCTTGCAATTGAGACAAGTGGGTTTTCTGAATGGTGTAGGAGAATATTTTCCTACTGCTTAGACTTCTTTTGTTTGACAGTAAATTTTGAAGATAGTTATGTCTGAGTGAAAAAACACAGTGAAAAAATGTATTGACACATGAGGACAGTTAAGAGAAGGTCATATATTGCAAGAGATCGTTAGGTCATATATTCAGGAGAATAATACACTGTCCTACAGAGACAACATAGATGCTTATTACTGTTGAATAAAAAAGTACCTTGTTTTTTTGGTGGTATTCTGGAATTATGATTTTCTGCTTAAAAACAAAAATAATAGAGATAACCCAAGTTAATGAAGAGAACTCAAGGAATCAAGCATCCCAAAAAGGTTTGTGCAGGAAGCAGCATACATTTTGTATATAGAGAAAAATATTCCAAAGAAAGTGTAATGATAGTCTATTAAAAATGTTACCTCAAACTGTCCTAGAACTTACAGTTAAGTTCCCCTAATCTTCAAAGGTTCAAAATTACAAGTTTTTGCAAAGCAGGGTTCTCAAAGTTTGCAAAAGCCCAATGGTTTAGTGTATATTCTTCCCAGTGCAAAGCAAATGCCTGACAGAGGTCAAATACGCTATCTAAAAGTTAAGCCCTATTCCTGAGTCCCTTTCCTGTTGCTGCCTCCTCTTAGCGCTCCATTCTACAGGTTTCTGAGTTTTCCTATGCTTTATTTAGCAGTCTCAGCTCATAGCAACACAAAATTACTCACAGCACCAGCAGAACTTCAACATGCTGTATTTCGGAGGCCTAAACACCTCAATTTAGAAAAGCAGTAAAAACAGTCCTAGGCTTTCAGTATGTGTTTCAGTATGCATAAGAACAAAATACACGTGAGAATACTTCTGTTAGTTCAAATTAATAAATATAAGTGTGGTCTTAAACAGGTTCCATTCTAAAACTGTGAATTCCTATAGAGAGGTTAACATCCTGAGCATTAGGATTTAAACCAATCATTATGGAAGAAAACTTAGCAGCTAATTCTGCTGGAGGAAAAATTCCATGCTTACAATTTAAAATGGTTTTTTTGCTTGCTTTTTAGCAATCATAAAGACAAACTGAAAATGTTTGAAAGACTTCCCATCCCCCACGCCCCCAAATAATACCTTTTTTGGTTATGGATCAGTGGTGCTGACAAATACCTCATTTTTGCCAGGAGCTAAAATACTAAATGGCAATCTAGTCCATTTTTGACTGTACACACACAAGATATGGCCACATCTGTAAAACACCATTTTTAGCATGCTCCTTAGAATATCTAAAGTTAAAACTACAAGAGAAAGCACGGGTAGTTTCAAACCTTGTTGTAAAACTGCAATAATTACTTCTGACCAAAAATAGACTGATGCACAGCACAAGAGTGACAATACATACTAATAATCAAACTATATGACCAACTGTGTACTCTCAAAAAGCTGCAGTCCAAGCCAAAAAGTTAGAAATAATATTCAAGCTTCCTATCTCGACCCATTTCAGACTTCTGCAATACGGGTGAGATGGCTGTAAAATTTTGCACTTACAGATTTTGAGGGATTTGGATGCCAGAACCAAATTCTTAGCTTGGGCCCAGGACTGTTCCAGCAAACTCTTTTTAGAAAAATATTTCTCTTTTGTATAAATGTCATCAGCAGAACTGATTGATGTTAAAGGAATTATGCTGAAGAGCTCCAGTGGAAGAGCTGGTTCCAGTGATTGTTGCAGCAGATAAAAAGAGCTGATGAGGGGTCAGGATGAGTTAAGAGTCCACACGGAATAGTCCCATTTAGCATTACAGGCCAGGATCTAACTTATGAGTCAGATACAGCTTTTTCTGGAAATATCCATGACCTTGGGTTTCCAAACACTGCTCTTTATCTGCAAACTCGCTTTTCATCATATTTGAGATACTAGGTGGATCAGTTCTGAAAACATTTTGCAGTCAGAACCTCATCTAATCTCACCTTTCCCTTGTCCCTCCCCAAGCTGGAGTGTGTTGCTCCAGTCTCCTTCTGCATACAGAGACATGAGCATACAACTTGTGTCCTTGAATAATTCACTTATAAATAATCTGTCTAAAAATTTGTGTCCAAACATCTTGCATTGCTTAGGCTCAGCTATCTCCTAAACTGCGTGTTATTCTACTTCCCTCTACTCTCCACTTGTCTTTTCAGTCCTTTTCCTCTATCCTTCCAAACATATCAAAAATCTGTAGGTCCTCTTTTTGGCAATTTCAACCATGTGAAACAGCTCTATTGTGCTTCCCCCCCATTTACTTTACTGGCATATATACATCTTTCCTGACATTTTTCATTCCTTCATCTGGTGGATGAGAAGCTCAACGTGAGCCAGCAATGTGCAATCGCAGCCCAGAAAGCCAACAGCATTTTGGGCTGCATCAAAAGAAGTGTGGCCAGCAGGACGAGGGAGGTGATTCTACCTTTCTACTCTGCTCTCATGAGACCCCACCTGGAGTACTGTGTCCAGCTTTGGAGTCCCCAACGTAAGAAGGACATGGACCTATTGGAAGAGGTCCAGAGGAGGGCCACAAAGATGATCAGAGGGCTGCTGTGAGGACAGGCTGGGGGAGTTGGGGTTGTTCAGCCTGGAGAATAAAAAGGCTCCGGGGAGACCTTATAGCCCCTTCCAGTACATAAAGGGGGCCTGCAGGAGAGATGGGGAGGGACTCTTGATCAGGGAGTGTAGCGATAGGATGAGAGGTAATCATAGAATCATACAATCGTTTGAGTTGGAAGGGACCTTAAAGATCATCTAGTTCCAACCCCTCTGCCATGGGCAGGGACACCTCCCACTAGAGCAGGTTGCTCAAAGCCCCATCCAGCCTGGCCTTGAACACTTCCAGGAATGGTAATGGTTTTAAACTGAATGTAGGGAGATTTAGATTAGATATTACGATGAAATTCTTTACTGTGAGGGTGGTGAGGCACTGGAACAGTTTTCCCACAGAAGTTGTGGATACCCCATCCCTGGAAGTGTTCAAGGCCAGGCTGGATGGGGCTTTGAGCCACCTGGTCTAGTGGAAAGTGTCTTACCCATGGTAGGAGGGTTGGAACTAGATGATCTTTACGGTCCATTCCAACTCAAACCTTTCTACGATTCTATGATCCATCAGGTGCTCCAAGGAAAAGAATTGATACACAATGAAGACTACAGCTCTGTCTGGGATAGTGAGGATTATCAAACACAGAAGAACAGAAATTTAAATGTATTAACTGCTTTTCTACAAATACTGTGTGCACAAGAAGATATAAATGATAATGACAGTAGATTAAACTTGGTTCACAAGCCTTCAAACATACTCAGTATGATATTCTTTTTCATTTATGCAGCTGAGCAAGTTTACTTCAGCCAGCGGGCAGGGGGTCTAAGAAAACTATTTGGACTGCATAACAAGAACACATCTGTACAGTTGAGATAGCTTTGAAGATATGCCCAATTTGGTTTCTTGGGGTTTTTTTTTGTCTTTTAAATAAGCCTAAGGCTTTTCTAAAAGAATCTTAATATCACTTCTACTCCTCACACCAAAAAATACTCCTCAAATGAAAAAAGCATCAGAAAGTCATGTAAGCATTTTTATGGCCAAATACATAAACTGCTTAACCATTCAAGTCACAAAATAGTACAGTATACACATGAAAAATTGGATAAAATTAGTTTATGTATTCATTGCATATGCATTCAAACGACCATCAGCCAAACATATTCAAAAGCGTTGATATGAAATACAGATTCTCAGATTGCCAATTCCCAGTGAAAGTTACCTATAAATGTTTGCAAATAGCAATATCCAATTATGGTATGCTTCACTATTTAACTAGGCTTGGCAGAGAGAAGCAAGAACCAAAATATACTCATATTCTGGCAACCCACAGCACTTTGAATTCTATAGCATTAACCTTCTTGTCCTATATAGGATTTTTTTGGGTCTAGATTTCTTTGTGTTTGATAATGTAACTGCTCACTGATTGAAAATAATAATAAGCTTCATTTTAAGTGCAGTATAAGAATGCAGTCACGAGTGCTGCTTCACTGCTTGTCCATAAGGAGGATTGTAAAGGGTTTGTTAGACTCTTAAAGAAAGCAGTCTCTTGGCAGTTACCTTCCAGACAGAATTTGCTAGTATTACTGATTTACTACATTTGTACACAAAATAGTAATGTACCTAAATTTCATGATAGTGTATCAAATTATCATACAACATAAATGTTCTAAGCATGCAGTTTGGAAGGGCTGGATTGTATTTAATGCTTTGGGAAAAAAAAGTCACAGTTCCTTCTGTGCAGCTAAATTTGGAAAGCAAGAGATGCCAGATATGCTCTGCAGCGGTTTATGTGCTTGTATCAAGAACGTTATGCTTCTCAGTACAAGTCAGACCTATGCTATCCCATGATATAGGCCACGGGCTTGCATACGCCCAGAGCATCTGTGGTGCACACTGAAGAGAAAATGGTTTGGACAAGCTGCCTGACACTACCAATGGCAGCATCATTCCTACCAAAGAGCAACCACCCAGATATGGCTGGGGTTCCTCAACAGGTGCATGACATCTCCCCTACATAGGTAAATAAGTGGAAACACTGGGAAGATATTTGCCATTTTCTTTCTATTTTCTCTGTGTCACTCATTATATAGATGTAAATTTAAATGTTTGGGCTTAAATTATTAGAAACTCAGATTCAAATGAACCTAAATGTGTAACTGTTTTTTGGCTACATCTAAATATTTTCTTTCCTTCCTCCCTTTTTCTGATCTTCCTTCATCATGAAATCTTTTGTGTCAACAGAGTTCACTGGAAACTTCAGGCTTCCAGTTCTCTGTAAAACTTGCATTTGACTCTCACAAGGATGCAGTGGGTAAAGGATTTAGAAATTTCTTTACAAAGACCTACTGGTAGCTGTACTATTAGCTCTGCTGTGGTCACTGTGAGGGAGCTTGCTCCTGTCCTTGCAGAACAATCCTCTTTCACAAGAAACTGTACACCATAGAGCTTGGTGGAAGCATTACATGAAAGGCCTGTCATATGTTATTGCAGTCTTATCTTTGAGCGTTTTTTCCTTGGAAGAGTTTATTTTTTTAATCCTAACACAATTTTGATATAATTTTTGGCCAAGAAACAAGGGTAGTTTTGTGCCAGAACAGCCCAGTATAATGTGTCAGAACCTATTTTCATCTGCTTATTTAAGTCTCCCAGAACAACATTTTAGCCCTTCCCACCATACAGAACTATGCCTACCTTGAATGGTTTGTTTATTTGTACTTAGGATAGCTAGGCAACAAGTGGGCAACAAATACCCGTGACTTGGTAGAACTGCACTGTATTAAGCTGCACGTGTCCAAATTTTTTATTTTAGAAGATGAAATCAAATGCAAAATCTAGACCAAAAAAATTAATTCAGGAGTTCTAATGCTATCTTCACCTCTTTTTTCAAAAAATTAATACGCTATGACCAAGTACCACTGACAGAAACAATGATAGCTTTAATTTCTGATCCAAACCCTGCAGACCCTTGGCATACCTAACTCATATATGCTTCTTTTACCATCAACTGAAGATTCAGTTTTGCTTAATCCTAATCTACTCCCCATTACAATACATCGAGAGCAATGCACCCATGGCCTATCAGCCACCTAAAATGAGTTCTTGCCAGAGGAAGTTTGTGGTACCTGTTGAGCTGTGGCTCTGTACAGTGGGGTCTAGCATGTTACAATGCCAGGCACACCGCGGAGCCTCACAGTGTGAAGTCTGTCAGGCTGTGTGGCTCAGTGTAAGGTCAGTTCATGTGCCCCTGTACCACAGTACCGGAACTGGGAGTACTGGGGACCACAACAGAGGGATACAGGAGCCACTCGGACACATTCAGTCAGGTGGAAACCGATTTATTAGCCCAAGCTCAGTGCTATTGCCGCAGTCAGCAGAGGCAAGGAGGACACTGCAGCCAACTCCGGGAGCAGGGTGAGGTGGATATAATAGCGAACAAATCTTGCCAATTTTTTCAAGTATGGCTTGGCTGCAGAACTGTTGGGAATCATTACTGTGTAATATATTAGATGTGATTGAACAAGTTAAATTCCTTGTTTTTTTGGACAGTGAAACAATCTTCTTTCTTTAACGTATTATAAATTACTGTAAAATACAAATTGAGAAATGCTGTTGATATGTGGGTTTTCTTTCTGGTTTTGTTTGGTTTGGTTGTTATGCCTGGTTTCTAACAAAGCATAACTTTCAGTCCACATTCATGTCAGCAATGGCCTTATTTGAAACAGCAATTCTTCTCAAGGTGCCTCGCAGGGTGATGACCCTTAATTCCAGACATCCCAGAATTGATTAAAGCCACATGAAACAAGTTCATCTTTGTAACCCTGCACTAGTATATCGCCTGCTTTCCTCAAACACACAGAAAGCCTTTTTCTAACTCTACATTAATTCATCTTTATGTTGGTCACATTTTCTTAAACTCCGTCTCTCTATCACAGTTCAAGCCCCAAACCAGGTACAGAATTATGAAATACACTAGAAGCTAGATCAAAAACAAGATCACGAATGAAGTTTGGAGTGTCACATTTGTTCCTCTAATAAAGAGTCCTTTTGTGAGACATTTGTTCTATCTATATAGTACATGTATTGTATCTATATACTTTTAAAGTAAAATTTAAAAAACCCTAGTATTTATAAATAGAGTTAGAATCTCAGGAGTAAAGAATGTCCACTTTGCTCTTTCTCAGTTTACTTCATACACAAGACCATCATACAGGGGAGATAGCATGGAGCCTGTGTAAGGATTTGTCTGACTAGTGACTTGTGAGTTAGACAAGAAAGAACCTTCCAGTGTTGTCTCTATAAAAGCAGACATCTTCCTCTGTGCTATCCCACATCATCAAAAACATGTGCTGTCAAGGAGGACAATTATTACAATCACAAGCATTCCTCCTGAATGAGGAGGAGAGTAATTTTCCTTTTAAATCCAAGACCTAACCATCTTTTCATATACAAAAAGATATGCTCTCTTCTGCCTTTTATCTTCCCTGGGGTTATAAGGAGATGAAATCATGCACTTCAAGTCAGTGGCTATTCCTTTCCCTCCCAAAAGTAGCTGGCTAGAAAGGAGAGGAGGGAAAAAAAAAGAAGCAGAGAATGCAAGAGCAAAACCATAAAGCTTTTTGGGGAATTTGATAAAACATTAAAAAAAAAAAAAGAAAAGAAAAGAAAAAAATGAAGGCAACACACAACTGCCACCAATAGTATCTGTACAATCATTAAAGAGGAACTATGAGGAACTAGTCTGGATTTAGTACCCATTTTAAGAGAAGAACAACAAATATAGTACAAGGCTGTTCAGCATAAGACAAGCTATGGCCCTATCCATATTATCATATGGAGCACCTAAACACAAAGAAAAGACCACCCTGTGCAAACTCTCTTTCCCTGTGGGTGATCACTACCTTCCTTACTGCTGTTTTCATTTTGTTTGGAGGTCAAAAGAAATCTTGTTGGTTTGGTCCATCTTGCTTTCTCAGGCTTTCACATATAGTTTATTAAAAGTTGATAAGATCTTTAATGATCGCAGTTTTGTGATTCCCATTTAAATTCCCAGCCCCCTTTTCCTTCATTCTAAAGCAGCTGCTCTGATCAATTACAGGCCCTGTACTGATTCAAGTTTTTGAAATCCCACTGAAGATGACTCAATCCAATGGGATACTCATGGAAATGGATTAATAATGCTAGCTTTACTTTCCATATCCACATTAACATCTTTTTATCCATCTTTCCTCATCCTGGGGGGAAGAAGAGTCCTACCTGCACTTAAGTTTTTAACTGATAAAGAAATCAAGCATTTCTAAAGTTTAAAATCTCAGTAGATCCCCAACTCCATCATAGAATCATCACTGTTCAGTACTTTCTAGAAGAATCCAGGGTCAGTATAAAACATATGAAATAATTTGCAATGCATTCTCCAGTATGATAATATCTAATTTATCATAATTGTTTCAAGCTCCTAGTCATCATACTAATGCTGAGCGCTATTTTTTCTTACTTGAGAGCACCACATACTGTGCTTTTCTGACTTTCACAGTAGATATCTGTTGGTGATTACTTGCAATAATAATCTACTTCCAAACCAGTGTATATTAATTACAGCACATACAGCAAAAACTCAGGCTCTGAATATGTTAAGCATGGCCACAGAAATTATCTTAAATTCCCTCCCCCAAAAGTTTTTTCTTTTCTTTAAAGAAGAAGATGCAGACAGAAGTTCAATTGATAAAATACTAACCAAAATAGAGATTTTCTAATTTATCTTCTTTCCACACTTGTGTATGTTTTCTGAAGGCTGTGAAGTGCAAATTATCCCCAGGGCTAAAAGCAAATTCCTCACATAATAAATCCTAAGCATAATGTGGCCAGTACAGTTACAACACAGTGTATAAAATCAGTTGATCCTCTAATAGTTCAAATTCTAGCTGAAAAAATACTTCTTTTCATTGAATTATGAGACAGGAATCCATTATGAACCCTGGAAAGCAATTCGATATTACTAATTTTTCCATCAGTGTAAAAAGCTTGTAACCTTGCCTGAACATTAAATTCTAGATTAAAAAAACACAAAAACCCACTTTAAAAACAGAAAAGTAATTTAATACTGTTTTTTAAATTGTGGTTTCACTTTCTGTAGGAAGCAAATGTTCCTGTGGGGATCACCTGAAGGAATGCCAAATATCCATAATAGACTTTAGCACTGCGTTTCATATAGTAGTGCAAACCTTTTCAAAAATAAGCAAACTAGGAGAACCTTCACTCAGTTTCAAATGAGCCTGAAATTGCTTTGTTATTTCTTCAGTTTCCATGTGGAACCAAGTGAAACAGAGCAATTTTAATTAGGTTTTGCAAGGAGATTTTTTTTCATCCAAATTCAATGTGTTTACATGGGCATATACACAGAAGGCAAAATTTAAGTTTTCACAGCCATGCTTGTGACTTTGAAATATGAAGCTATATGAAGCTACATACTTAAGAGTTCATAATTCAATGAAGAACAAGTATCACAACTATCTTCCTCTTCTAAACATCTGAAGCTACTAGTATTCATTTATCATAATATTTGACTTCTTAAACATTAGCATTAGTTATGTTTATAGAACAAGCATCTTTGAACAGGCTATACAACAGCAATTAACATAGTGAAATACAAAATAGAGCCAACAGAATTCAAAATTTCTTTATATGGATTCTATTGCCACATTACAGAATGATTTCGTATGACCCTATCAGACCACACAACTTAATGCCAACAGCATTTGTTATACCAGTCCAAAGAGCAAATTGTCTCAGCATCTAAAATACCAAGGCTCTTTTTTTTTCCTTTTGCAAAAGAATCGTAACTTGAGTTCTAAATTTAATCTGCTAAGGTGATTTCAAGTATTAAATTTCTGTATATACTAGAGAAAGAACAGGACAGAATAAAAAGTACACAGCAGCCTCACAGAGACCATTGGGGAAATGTTGACATTGTGGGAAATGCCCATTGACAACAACAACAGAAAATGTAGGTTTCTGCAGTTAAAATCTGGAGCCAGTCAGGAACAGATGCTTTGTTACCACTGCCATGAGTTTGGGTTTCCATTCAAAGGATTTAGAAACAGAGATGTGGAAAAAATTAACTGTAAAGACTCACATTGGTTATTTTACGTAGGTTGTTCATCAGAAGAGTAGCAGGAAGGTTGTATCATCTCTCTTTAATGTTCAGAGATGGATTCATGTACAGAGCTCCATGCCACAAAACAATATATTTCTTTAGCAGAGTGTGCAACTTAGAATAAACTCACCTTCTTTGCTATCTCACTTTCAATTTACAGCTTCTTTAAGAAATAATAAACTTAAGTTTACTTTCTCCTACCCTTCTGGCCCTGTCCTGAAATCTAAATTGGTGAGCTTAATGTGGCAAATTTTTGTTTTGCATGTCCCACAGAACTTGCTGTTGTGGCTTGCTATTCACCCAGATAGGTTCTAAACACCAAGTTCTTGGCATGTCTCTTGCAGTTTTGGCTGTAGAAGAATCTAGGGAAAAATCAGTGACTTACAGGAAGTTCTGAGAAGGCAGAGGTGAATGAACATGTATAATGGCAAAACTCTTCTTGTCTAGGGGGTCTAGAAAGGAAATTTATAATAGGGGTTGCAGTTAGATCTAGGTGTTGACCCTCTTTTCCACCTGTGTGTAGGCACTGAAGCAGATGATTGCATGGCGTTACTACATTCTGTGTGGGAGCCACAATCTTTCTTTTGTTCGCAGAACATAGGATCAAGGCCCGGGTCATCTTACTCCTTCCTTCCTTAGTATCATTGCTGATCTTTCTGGACCAGGAACCTCAAAGAAAGCCCTGCTTTTACCAGGACTAGGAGACAGTAAACAGCCATTAAATTTAGGGTCTCTCTAAAGCAGAAGAGCACTACCCCCACAGCTATTTCAGCATAAATGTGCCAGTGGATATCTCCAAGTTCCTTTGTAGCATAATGGCATCTTCTGTGAGGTGCTCAAACTATGCTACTGAAAGAAATTTTAGGACAATATAGTGACATCTATATTGGGGTTTCCTAGTGTGCTTAGCTCATGGAGGAAACATGCTCTTTTTTTTTTCAATAATCTTATCTAAAATAGTTATGCCAGCAACATTTTTTTGTGTAGACTTAGTCCAACCTAGAATAAATCAGCTACCTAGAGACTGTGCTCAGAGACCTAGCAGTCATTTTCTCCCATCTTCTAGACAACACATAGGGATGATTGTTTTCTCTTTTTTTTTTTTTTGTTTCTAGGAGACATAGGTTAAAATAATAATAAAAAAGATATCACGTTGAATATGCAAATAGGTAACAAGATACCTTGAGAATGAATGTACCCACATACAATATAAAGATGGAAAAAGAGGAAAATAGAGTTGAGTGAAGGACTTCCTAGTAACAGGAGACTCTAGGAAAAATGATATAGTAATGTAAAAAAGGTAAGAGTTAATAACCTTGGCCTTGCATACGGAACTATGGTTCACTGTCACAGAAAAAAGACAGAAAAAAGCCTGAGTCTTGCTAACCTTTAAAAGCGTAATGTAGATGTAAAGCATTAAAAATTATTGCCTTAATCTTATACACGTATCACTTTCTACAGAGTTCAGCTAGTGATTTTACATCAAAGCGAACTAGAATCAGGCCTTCTGTCTGGCAGCCTGGTGTCTGGCTGAGTCTTAGTTCCTTGTGGATTTACAAGAGAGCTACATCCCAGATCTGGGCCGGCATGGTCTGGTTGCCAATCATAAGTTTATCTTTTACAGTAGGGCTGATGGAAACTCCAAGGCCTGGAGCTTGAGCTGAGGCTCAGCAGTCCCTTGCATACACAAACTGTCGAGCACTGCCGAGGATATAAATCTGGACAGTCCTTTCAGAGGATCTTACCGCACTGCTGTTTCTAGTGCTGAGTACCAAAAGGGCAGAGTTACATATAAAAATGCAGTCAACAAGTAATGTTAACTATAATTGTTTTAGTATTGAAAATTATAAGAATGGAAGCTTATATGGAAGTTTGGAAAAAAGAGTTTAGTCTCTAAATGGAATGTGAAACTGCTGTATATGGGGTGGATTCTGTTCCCATTGTAGCCATTGCAAGCTTTTACCCCTATTGCATGTCTGTTTATATCTGATCTATCTGGAGAGACAAAAAAAACCCAAACCAACAAAAAATCACTAGTGAGTTAATGAGGACTGTTGTACACAATGACTTTAAAGTTTTCCAACTTGCTTTTCTCCTTGACATGATTTACTGATTCACCTCCTGCTGCTTAGCTTTAGTGCACCACTAGGAACAAGGCTTCCAAACAAACTGAATCCCATTTGTTTGTGACAGACAACAGTTTCCCGGGGATCTTTCTGTTGTTCAGTTTCCCATTTCACTAAACACTGTCAAAATACTAGTGAGATGCATTCAGTACAATTTTCCTACTGAAGGAATATGTTTCTTTTATCAGTTTGCACAACTATTTTCAACTTTTTGTGGAGAATATTACAAATAGTAAACAGTAAGTCCCACTTACTGATAGTAAGTCCCACTCTCTCACAGCAGAATATGAGTAATTCTGACTGGAATCATTTTGGAATCTATTTTTATAGCCAGCTTTGGAAGAATCAGCACTGATTTGGGTCCAATTATAAGCAGATTTTTGGAAGCATTTTCTTTTCAGCAACAATTTTAGTCATCTGAAAATGTGTGTGGGTATCCATGCATTTATATTTTTCAATACTAACTTTGGAGAGGAACTCTCCCTGATAGCTTTAGGCAGTGATAAGCAGGCAAAAAAGTCAATAAATATCTTTATCATCAGGGTAACTTGCCTATTCAAGACTAGGGAGATCCCAGTGTGTTCCCTGGTAACAGAATTACATAGAACAGATAGCGCTGCTAAGACCATCCACTGTAATTATAGAATATTAAAGCACGTATTCAATACCTAGTCTGTTTACCTTAACACACCACAAAGTAACGTATTTGAGGGCAAAATATAGTCTAAGGAAAAAATAACTAACTTCAATAAATAAAAATACAAATCCAACCTGTTTAAAACAACCAATGTAGGTTCACCTAAAAGGTGTTATTGCCATTCTTTGTGGAAAAAGGAAGAATGGAAAAAATATTTCTTAAATCTGTTTTATTTAGAGATTCCAGGATACAAAGAAATTCATATTAATAACACCCTCTGTAAAAAAAGAAAAAATACAGGCTATGAAGCACATGGTATTGAAGTGACTGTAAGTTTATGTTTTAGGATAATGCTCTCCAAAGACTTTTGAACATTTCCTTGCTTGGCTTTTGTACAGTAAGTATGCTGTGAGACTTCAGGCTGACCTTTAGCTTTTGGAAATGCTGAAATCTGTGCTTGCAGAAGAAGCATGCACACTTCGACTAAACAGAAGAAGGAAAAACAGTGAGGAATGTTTTGTTATGGGGTAGACTAATTTCTTTTAAACAAAGGAAATACTGCTGATTCAACAAACTATAGCTAGAGATGCCTTAAGTGGAAAGTAAGGGAAATGTTTGATATAGTGAGGAAAACCTAAGAAAAGGACATTTTTCTATAGATGGTTGACAATGGTTGTCATTGCACAGATGTAAGTGAAAAGATACTTCTTTTGCTCTGCCTTTTCTTGGGTTTCTCCATTGCATACAGCTTTCACAGCCAATGCCTTTTCCAGCTGCATGTCAAATCCAGCTTATTATCCTTTCCATTCTAACCCTCTGACATAGATTCCTGATGAGAGAAAGGGTCAGGAGGTCCCATTTACTTATTGGGTGCAATCTGCTGTGGAGGAATGCATAACATGCAAGAAAACTGTCCGTAGGATCATCATGATGGTTGTCAAGCTCCCTGCCAGAACTGCACTTGCAACTCATCTCTCTTAGGCTGTATGGGAGATAGAAAGGGATAATACCTGCCTTTTGCCCTTCTTTCATCATCTCCTTATCTGCAGAAAAGACTGTGGGATGTGTGCCAATGTCCTAATCAATATTCATCTAATCTAAGGGAAAAAAACCCCACAACTAACAGTCATTTCTGTATGAATAAGCAAGCTTAAACCTTTTTTGAGTTCTCACAAGTCCACTTAAAAATCTACTAAAATTAGAACGTTGTCATTTTTAATTCATCACAACCCCAGTAGCTTAGACTGAGACAATGCCAGGGGTTTGCAGACCTATTTTTCCCAGTAGACTGCTTTAAAGGACTTTCAAACTGGGAAATATAATTAATGTCTTGTTTGTTCTCATATCTGGCTTGGGACAGCAGAGTTCCAAAAGAAATAGGAGAGTTATTTGCTTATATTAAGATATAGCCCTGCTCTAAGATGTCATCTCATTTCTGATTTCTCCCATAAATTTATTTCACTCAGAACCAGATGCTTCTTATTTAGAGTGATTAATTGTAATAAAACTTCTTAATATCTGTGTTTAAAGTTTCTCACTTCATCTCATTTGAGTGTGAAAACAGACAAGAATGAGGTGCAGAGAGCAAAAGTTGTTCCAGAAGAAAATATAATTTTTCAGTTCATAACCTGAAGAACTCACTCTCAGCTCTTCTCAGCACAATACTGTAGAGTAGTCAAAACTGGCCTAACTTCTCATATTTCCTTTGAACATTATTGAAATAATTTACAATTAAAAATTCTCAGTTCTTTGAATGGAAACGTTTCTGCATACTAAATTATTCCACATTCATTGATAGGCTGACTGCCTCCATGACATTACTCTCATAACTTACTCATTTGCTTCTGCAAGGCCAGCATATGTGCATGTTGCATGTAGGGATGGATAGAAAAAAATGACATGACATTATTGTCATGTCCTCCCCCATTTCCCACAGAAATAAAGAACAAAACTAGCACCCTTTTCTGTACCTTTACAATTTTTCTCCATGGTGGAAAACCATCTCTAGAAGGAACTCCAGTGACAGCTGTGCTAGGAACTGCAGAATTACAGATGGTATGGGCAACCTCTTTAGATGGTATTTGTTTCTTGTTATACACAGTTTTTGAGATTGGAATAATTTTCTGAGCTTGTATTGACCAACAGGGTGGGAAGAGAAGAGCTCAAAAATTTCAACTAAATAATTTTGCCTAGAATTTGGTTAAAAGCAGCTCCCCCCTCCTCTTCCCATGCTGCTGAATAAAAATAGGTACTGAAAAATGACTAGGTAATTGCCATTTTGTACTTAAGGGGAGGCTTGGCAAGAAACAAAGATATTTGCTGAAAGTCAGGTGGCTGGCATGGGTCATAAGGAATTTTGAGTTACAGAAAAAGGAGAAGGTGTCTAGACAAAAGTAGTCTAAGGGCCTTGGAGCTGATGAGATACAGGTTCAGTAACAGTCAGAAACAGCGAGCTCCAGTGCCTTGCGCGCGTTCAACCTAGTTGATGGTTTCCTCAAGTTCCTCAGACTGTCAATTTGAGCAGATGAACCTTATGAAGGCTATGTAATCCATAGAGCATAGCATGCTTTCAGGTATTCCCTCTTTTTGTATTGTAGCATAAGGTAAGGAATAATTCAGAACAACACAGAGCAAGAGGACTCTCTGATAATTATCTATAAGAGTTGATAATTAGGGTCTTTGGAAGGTGATATCACTGAATGCAAAGCTACTATCATGCCCAGAGGGACAGAAGAAATTGCCTAGAAAGGGAAAAAAAAATTAAAAATTGCTCTCAGAATTGGCCAGGAAACTGAGTTTCCATTCCACTACTTTTTTGGGGGTGTATCTTCAAGTGTTAGTAGTTTCAGTTTTTATGCATCATGTTTGAAACTGCTCCGGTCTTTGTAATGACAACTGACATAATTAGGCCAACTTCATCTAAGAAAGTTAGCCATCTAAGTAAGATTGATTTCTACTAGGTTTATTACATGAAATTTTGAGAAGACATTTTAATAACAAATACCCAGCTGGACTACAAGCAAATGTTAAAAGATGGTGTGGTGCCTTGTAAGAATGTATCCTGTATGTAGCAGATTCTCCCCCTCCCTTGTTGTTACATGCTGCTTCTAGATTCTGATACCTTTCCCCAACAGGAGTTTAAGAAAAGCCTGGAGAACATAGCTGGAAGAAGCATAAATCTCTACATTAGTCATAATTATCTGAATGAAAAGAATTTAGCATTTCATGGTCCACATGTATTTGTGTATACTTGTGGGGCAGAACATAACATTCCCGAACTTATTTCTCAGAGCTGAAGCTATAGTTTGCACAAATGCAATGACCTACAAGTATCATTAGTCTTTCAGAAAAAGTGCCACTCGTGCCATTTTGGTACATGACAGTCTAAATGGGAAGCCAGTGCTGCTGTTGTGACACATTGCTTCTCCGAGCAAGTCTAGATGCAGTAATTGATCAAGTGAACAGACAGCAGTGCTAAATGAAATAGTTAATGACCTTGTGTTACCCATGCCTGGAAGTGTTTTGGTTTCTTCTTACATCTCACTGCATAAATACAGGAACAAGAAGAGACTTCCCAAAAGTTTTTTGTGTGTGTGCCTGTTTTCTCCTCAATATTTCAGTCTTGATCTGTACTTTTAGTGTTTGTTTAGGGCCTCTTCAACAGAGATGACTCATAATGCTGAAGTGTTCTCTAAATGCAAGGTGAACGAGCATCTGCAGGGCATTAGGCTGACGTCAAAATCACTCCAGATTCTCTATATTAGACATGAACTTGGGTCAGGAAAGAAATGAAGCACTTGTTCATTGAATCATTCTGCCACTTAACTCATCTGAACCGTACTTTAGAAGGTAATTACATTCCCAATAGCAAAAGTGATCTGAAATCAATTTTGCCAGATAAGCTTAGATGACAGGTACTGATAGAGGCACTGGGAGCTATATGAGTCTTATTTTTCATAACCAGACCTTGTTATAGTCACCAACAGGCTTGCTAATGCAAGTGGAGTAATCTTTTCAAGATGATTGCAAAACTTTCTCTAGCACAGAAGATAGCTTCCTGCATTGACCCAAAAAGAATGGGAGTGATCTTATCATATACTCTCTCCTGAGGCTGCTGTCCTCTTCCATAGAATCAGTCTGGACCTTATGGAGTCTAAGGAGCTCTGCGCTAAGTTATTCTTGAAAGGAATGCATCTATCTTCCATTATGCTATTTTCTCAGAAACCGCGGTGAAGTGGTCCTGCTTTGACTCTTGTTTTCAAGGATTTGGGGAATCTTTCTCTCAAAAGTATGTCTAAGATGAAACAAGGCTGTGTTTAAATTACAATTCAAGACATATTTGTATGGGCCTTTTCAGTTACTGTGGCAACTACAGATCTGGTAAGGTCCTGTAGATTGGCCTCCTGGCTGTATTTCCCTCTTTCACATAAGGTTATTTAGATGGTTGCTACCATTGATCATAGATGTGTGGGGCTTCATGCACATTCAAAGATTACATACTCCAGTGATTTGAGCCAAAACCACCCCATATCTACCAACTACGCTTTTGACCTCTTGCAAATGGACTTTGTCAAAGCCTCAAGTCATCATAAATTAGGACCTGTAGCCAGAGTAAAAATTAATTCAAGAACCACTGAAAAACCAGATTCTATCCCCGAGAATTAAATAAACCTAGATAATTCCTGACAGAAATTTGCTTAAGCTCTTCTAAAATCCTCCAGTGAAGGAGTTTCCAGGATCCCTAGTTCAGCAAAGTCTTTCATTGTCCTCAGAAATATTGAATTTGTAAGCTTAAATTTTCTTTGCTGTAAAGTTTATTTCTTGCTGGTTTTAGCCTACAAACAGGAGCAAACAATTTTACCACCTTCTTTATAATAGCTTCCTGCTGTGAAGAGGTTAAGTCCTCCCTCCCATCTCTATAGTTGGGTTTTGTTTTTTTTTTTTTACCAAAAGAGAAAGACTGAATACACTAAATTCCTCCACAGCTTCCTCATAGGTCATGCTTTCTAACTCTTTTAGCATACTTGCTGATCTACTTTGGACCCTTTCCAATTTGCCCACATCTTTTTGAACTTGACAGAGCACTCACAGTGCCAAATAAAGATGAATAATTACCTCCCATGTTTTACAGATTGAGTTATCCTATTAATACGGCCCAGGATCATGCTTCCCTCTTTCCTTAAGGAAAAACACCCCAACAAACAACAAAAGCGCTATGACCTACCTCGTGCCCCAGTCTTCCCTTATTTAGTTTAGAAACACACTAAATATCCTCCAGAACCTTTCCAGCTGAACTGGTGTCAGCAAGACCCTTCTTGTTTTTAACAATTCCATTTTTCTTTCCCAAGCGGAGCAGTTTGCATTACTCTAATGGATTATATCATTTTACTTTTTGTCTTCCATTTTCCAGATCATTTTGAATGTGGCTCTTTCATAATGCCAACAATTACACTTTGTGGGCTGTCATTAGCCAATTTTATATGTATACACGCTTCACTGAACTCACTGAATTAGTGAAAAAAGTCAAAGAAGGAGATCCATGTCATAAGCCTATAACACTGTTTGAATGTAGAATGTTACTTTAAAGAAAAAAAAAAAATACTATTTTCTAAAGGATCTAACCTTGCAAAGTGCAGCCAGACAATAATGATAAATGCCTTGTAAGGCCTGTAAGAAAAATCCTTGCCTGGTGTCTATGAGCATGACATTAATAGTTTTCTAATCAAGTATGGAATCTTATTGCAATAAAGTGTGGTATGGTTTGTGTAAGGAAATACAGAAACTCGCAGGAGATCTATCATTAATGATAATAGCAAATTTTCCATCCCATGGGGATTTTTTCCTGCCTAGACTTGGTGAAAATCCCTATGTCCCCACATCAAATAATATGTGAGAAGACAGAGAAGCATTAAAAATGCTGTATCAGAACAGACTTAGTGAGGAAAAAAAAAAGAAAAAAAATAGATAAAATGTCCATATCTCAGATCAAACTTCTGATTCTTACTGTTAGTCTAAAGAAACTGTAAAAATCATATTAGGAAATGTGAAAATGGTACTGACTGAATAAATACCAATATTTTTAATATGCAATGTGAATTCCTCCATCAGAAATTATTTCAGGATGGCTTGTAATATAGCTGCTTGAATATTTCATACCAAATATTCCTCTTTGGAAAACTGAGTTTTAAATACAGTAGTTTTGGGGGGAATGTCTTTGTTTTCATGAGGAAAAGTCCCAAGCTTTCTCGGTTTTTTGATTGATTGGGTTTTGGTTTGGTTTGTTGGTTTCTTTTTAACCACCCCTCACCCTAACTAAACAGCATTCAGTGTTCATCTTTCACCTCTGTGAAAAAATATTCAGATATGGAAAATCACAAAAAAAGCCACTGAGAACTGTAGCTGCAGATAATATATTTTTGTGTCTTCAGTACTGCTCTCCCTGAGTTTTAGTTTTGGCCTTACCTCCCTTTCTTTTTCCCTCTGTTCCCCTTGTTTCTCTGTTCCCTTTTGCAACATATCAAGACATAAACTAAAAATTCATAGGATAGTTTTAAACTACATGTGCAGGGTATCAAACAGTATTCTGGTCTCCAAGTAACAATTACTTAAAAAATAATCATTTTATCTAATTGTGCCTTTATTGGGTCTTTTAAGTAAAAAAAAAAAAATCATCATCATACCTACACAGATTTGTAATTTACTTTGCATGTCCTCTACAGTGGCTATTTCTCTATTTCTGACAGAACATGACTAGGAAGTGTGATTGTAAGGAAAGAGAATAATAATTTTCCTATGATGAGACATTTTTAATTTTCTGTGTTGTGGACTCACTGCCCTCTACTGCTTGAAATGAGAGCAAAGCCATTAGGGAGCAGCTTGACTTCTCCCAACCAACCAGCTGTAACATAACCCAACATGCAAAACCTGTAAGAAAATAGTAGTCTCATCTGGTTCTAAAGCAGAATTAAACTTTGTACTAATAGTAAAGCTTGCCATTAAAATAACATAGTATGTCATTAAAGTGTTTGAACTACATTATACCGCTTTGTAGAAAGGGCACAGTATGCGTGTGCACCTAAGCAACAGGAGTAAAAAGACATCAGTAATTATCAAGAAATTAAGACATGTAGAGTCTTGGATCTTCAGTAACATTTAATGCTTACAACCCCACCCTGACCAGATCTAATAGTAAATGAAGACCTAGTCAATACATTCATTTGATGAAACATGGGTGTTTACTTAAAGTGAGATTTAGTCATCTTTGACTATAAAGGTACCTAGGCAACTAATGAGATATTGACATCTGAAACCAAGACTTTGGGTGTGTCCATATAATACAATGGAAAGTACATGTTCCAGCTCTGGACAAGCTCTTCAAAACCCACTAAAGTAGTGTAATATCTCACCTTACTATAAGGTAATATAACTTGAGGTTGAATGGCAATACTGAATTCCACCATCCTATTTTTAATACCTAAGCTAGTTTGTTCAAAGAGATATTTGGGCCTTCTGGTGGTGATCAACATGATATACAGATCCAGATTTTAAAAGTGCAAGCAGCTTTTGAACTCGGTTTGGTATACAGGGGGATTTTCAGTACAGCATAGACTTTACTGAAAAAAACCTGTGACTTGTATATAAATATTTGATGTATTTAAGATGTAATGGCATAATGTAATAGGACTTAGGTCATTGAACTCATGAGAAGTATAACAACAGTAACAAGGGCAGTAACCAGGTGAAAATGGCAAGTATATTTTTATTTCAAGATAGCAGCTGGTGACAATATAATCACGCATGTTCCAATAGTGTAATTTCACATTGCATATATGCAAATCCCAATTCAACAGCTTGTTAAGCACTTCTCACTGTTCAAAATATACACTGTGTCTTAAGATGTTCTGGGGATCACAGTAACTTGCCGAGAGAAACTGCTAAGGAAGAGAGGCAGCTAACACCAGCTGATTAATAATTTTCAGGAAATACGCTACACTGAGGGTTGGTTTTGTGCATTTTTGGTAAAAATAGTTTTCATTTTAAGCAACTATCATACGGCGCATTCTGTAAGAGTCCTCACTGATGCTGTTTCTTAAGCAGCCATGTTGAGACTGTGTTTGGAAAACTGTCTTTACCCACTCATATTGAATGCTGCCCACTCCCTGCCAGGTAGATGTCAGTCTTTCCTCCCTCTCCAGATACTGTTTGTACTTTTTTAGTAAAATGCACAGCCTCTTCCCTAGACATTACTCTTTGTCTTAGCTGTACATGTGGCTGGTGAATAACAGTTTCAGGTCTTTTCATCATCACTATCAGCTACTTCAACTACTTTCCATTTTGACACAAGACAGCCTAAAGAACCCAGTCGAGATCAGTTATTGTCCTCCTATCAGTTACAGCATACATGTGGCTTGCATCCAGACGTCTAACTATACACTGACATGTTAAAAAAAAATAATTATACACAGTGACCCTATTGTGGCCAAAGCTGCCATGGCCATGATCACCTACACACAACCATTATTACCATTATTCTCTTGGTCTTCTCAAAGACATATAGAGGATACTCCCCACTGTGAGGATTGTGCTACACAGACAGTAGCCAGCTATTTCTGCTGACACACTACTGAATGGTTTCTAACATTGTTCTCAGAATAAAAAATATCTTCCTCCATATTAGGAAATTTTGATGCCCTGTCCAAACACCTAGCATTTGCATGGTTGAACATGAAAGTGAACTCCTCAATAAACCTCAGAACAATATATCTTCTGTGTGTGCAGTTCTCATGTACAGTTTTTCTTTAAAGAAATATGACCAACATATTAAAAAGAATGGTTACTGTACTTTAAAAATCCACACCAACTTTATAAAGCTAGATATGGAAGTTAAACTAGTTAAAGTACAATTCTAATAGTGTCAGCTATGATTTTATATATATGCTTTATGATAATCCAATATAATTTTTATCAGACTTTTTTTTTCCATAGGAAATCAAGAATAGTGGGGTGAAATTCCCACATTTACCTGATATTCATTATATATGATGTTTACACATAAGGTTTTAATGATAAACACATATGATCACATACAAACATATTACCAAAAGGAAGTCATTAAAGATAATGTTGAAGTCAGGCACTGAAAGGGAGAAGGGTGAGGGGAAAAAAATCCAGGATAGAAACCCCATAAGACTCTTCGGGTCTTCTGGAAATAAATGCTCATACTATTCAAGAAATTATCAGAAATCTTTATTTAGTCTGAGACAAGAATTTTGAAAGGGTGAATACCTGAGAAGTGAAAGGGAGCTGTTACAGTCTGCTTATAGCAAGACTACCAAGTATAAGACACTTGAATAACACACTTGCAAGGCTGGCCTCAGAAAAACTGAGCAGTACTCCTTGATACTGGGGCTAGCTAAATCAGAATGACCGTGGAAAGTTTTGAGCTTCGCCTTTCTGGACAACAGGATATACACAACTCCTGCTGGGGACTGTATATTGACCAACAACCTTATTGCATTTTGGGGGTTTTTTGTTTGTTTGTTTGCTTGTTTTAAATGCTCGTCTGCCCACATTACATTGTTCCCACCATTCTAGTATCTTAAATATCATAATATTGAATAAATAATAAAAGAATTATAAGCATTGCCTATATAGTTGCTTTTTCCAAACTTAGAAGTACTGCAATAGAAAAATAATTATTTAGCATTTCCCTCAGTCTCATTTCTTTCACCCGGTTTGTTTCACTTCTTGTTTTGGACTCTCAGAACAAGTACTATAGCAAATATGTTTCTAAAACAAATACACAAAAGGACTTCAGGATTAGTAATAAATTTATAAATATTTTGGAAGTTAGTGACTTTTCAAACAAATCTTTATCCTTAACTAAATTCAGGCTTACACAAACACACACTACAGCTGTTTCCTGTAACATTCTGCATTTTGTACTGCTGAGTTAACCTTCAGGTATTTAGAGGAGGCCTGAAGAAATTATTGTACAATCATGACTTAAGACTGATGGTGTTTGTGTACAGCATAATGATGTTGCTTAATTTTGTCTCCTACAAATCTCCTCCTTCCGTATGAAGATGTTGCTTTTTTTCAGGGTGTCTTAAAGAACAGCTTGGGCTTTCCATCTCTCTCACTATACCCTTTAAAGACATTTTTCCTTCTAATTTGCAGAATACATTATTGTTTCCCATGACTAGAGAATACTATGCAATGAAAACAGAAGCATCCTTATTTAGAGGTGTGTGGGAGCTAGACATTAGAATAAAGATTGCAAATAAAATAGAAAGATAAGCCAATTTGAATGATCAAATATGTACCCCTGCATGCTGAATTTTAGACAATCAATCAATGATGACTAAAATTTCAGGCCTGAAGTCACGTCTCCTTGGTTTTCACCTCTTTTGACTTTTCCTCTCAACATACCCAGCCGATGGAGGGGAAAAAGTTCAAGTGATGCAAACTTATCTACCCTGCTATAAACAAACAAAAAGAGACCTTACCTCAGTTAAGATTTCCCTTTCTCTGGTCCAAAAGTTAACCCTGGAGCTTGTATTATTGCTTTGGACTAGGCATCTGTATATTAATATATTTGTATTCCCATTTTACAAATGGAAATACTGTATGTAATTGATTTATGTCACTATTAAAAAGTTAGTGTTGATCAAACGGTCATTTTCATTTATTTAGCAATTACCAGTTCTAATCTCTTTCTGTATGACAGCCAACAAAATAAACACAAGTATCTTACAAGTAGAGTATGAAACTTTCAGTGGAAATCACACTGACAAAGTTCATTGAGAATACCTTAAGACAACTGACTGACCAGATGTACAACATTTTAACAATTGTCTTTTCAATATCATAAAATTGCAAGGTTTATTAATAAAAACTACCAGGATAAAGTCCACTTCTATCTGAATGCAGAGCCAACAAAAGTCAAAATTAATCTCTAAAATCTAAACCAGTTACTTGTTCGGGAAACAGTGTAGAGATTTGTTTAATCCCAGAAGGAAACTGTTCAGGAACTGGGGAGAGGCAGCCTGGGATTCCTGCCTGAGACAGCTGCAAAGTGGATCAAATTAGGAACATGTCTTTGCTGCAGAGTAAGCCAGCAGCACTGATGACATTTAGGAAGGAAGAGCACTGCCATGAGAAGATTTCTTGGGTGCTTTCTCAGTGAGGCAACAGAAGGTATAGAAGCATTTCATTAAGAGACAGGAAGAAAAAAGTTTTGACTCGAAATAGAGTTAGGTTCTTTAACACAGACTGGGAGGGATGAGGAGCTGGTTTCTGTGGTGCTACTGCAGGAATGAATATGACATTGCAAAAGGCCTTTTAGCAGAACCATACTGTAGTTATGACCAAGTTCCTTAAGCTTATTATATTAATCCCTTACAATTCCTTCAATTATTTTAAAATTTTTATAGCTCACATCCAGCTGCTAGATGTTCTAATGACAAAGGAACAGAACACTGTTCTGGCACCTTTTCACTAAAACCAGCCATCGAATTCTCGCCCATTTGCCACTATGGGGCACTGTTGCTTCGTTTAAAGGCGCAAAAAAACCCTGTTTTTGGACAGTTCACCTCCCCCTCTTCAGCTAACAGACCTCTTTCTAATTTACTTTATGTGCAGTCCCTGTACTTACAACATGACAAATGCCAGTAGTGCCATCCAACTGCTTTGTTCCTGCCCTATATTCAAAGGCAGCATAGTTAGTATATAAAGCTGATTTCACCAATAAATCTGCAAAGGTACCAGTGTGCACAAGAGTTTGGCTAGAGCGGCAGTTCCCCAAAATACTTGAACTGCTTCTGGTACTTATAATAATAAGCCAGGACTGCTATTTCAGTATATTCAAAAGCATTCCAAATGCACATTTCAATGACAAAAATTCTATTTCTTCTGAATAACAACTGTCAAATGTTATTTCTCCTGCTATTCCTGGTTCAGTGCATTGGGTGGATGGATGAGGGAATTTCCCTAGTTCCCTATTCAGCAATTGCTGCCTATGCTTCTGCTTTGCCACTGTCTAGTCTGTCCTGTCTTATCTTCTGCACGACACAAGGCTGCTGTCTTTCCTTATGTTACTGGAATGCAGACATCACTTCCAGTAGCTGTGTTTTTTCAGCCCTAATCCAAATAGTCTAGCCGTTCATAATTTTATTCACCTGAAGCCAAACAGGTTATGTCACAGCTAGCTAGACAATATAAAAACAGAAGTAGAAACCCAAGACACATTAAGACCAGCATCAGTTCAGTCCTGCCTCCAATTTAGAATTCATCACAGGAGATGTGTTAGACTACAGCAGAAATGGACCCAGTGTCCTTAATTTAGCTCTGTTACCTCATCTAGTCCTTACTCAAGCAAAACCACATTGGCCCAAACTCCTGTGCTAACACTGGCAACAGCTGCTAAAACCAATATTAGTTGGGCTGCCTCTGAAAGTTCAACCAGACCAGAAAGTCTCCAATGCTTCATAGACAAATTATTCCCTGGAAGCCAAACAGTTCCTCTTAAAAGTGCAGTAGAAATGACATCGAGAAAGTTAATTGAGAACACAGGTTTGACCAATTCTGTTCAGACCTTTTGACTATCTATTAATATAAAAATATGGATTAAGGATAACAGAATTATGTGTTTGCTGGATGATTCTGTATGAGGAAAAAATAAGGTTCAGAAGAAGGCTCCCTAGCAAGCTAGCATTCCAGACACTGCTCCGTTCTTCTGCCATTAACTACGACTACCATTCTTACCCCACCCGACCACTCCATCTGACTGTTTTTCTGCAGCACCCATTCTGTTTAGGTGCATTTTGTACTCTGGATAACTAAGGAAACTGTGGATAGAAACACTGAATCTGTAACAACAAGTTTTACCTAGTTTCCCATGAAGGACGTGGCAGTAATTTGTTGGGTTTTCCCTTTATTTTCATCTGTTAGCATAGTAAGTTGTCTTTTGGCACCAAGCTGTGGTTGGAACTCTCTCTTGCATCATCACTTGTGATAAAGAGCCTTCTCTGATGTTTTTAATGGCTAAAGCAATTGTTTCAAGAACGTGTGAGCAATTAGAGTATTAAAAACCAAATACTGCATCTTCAGTTCTCATCCCAGTTCTCTCACCCCCTAAAAGACACCCAAGTCAGACTATCTGTGTGATTTCCAGTTTTACACAGCATTTTTTTTCACCCACTAAGTAACAAGTATTCTCATAGATTACAGAAAAGTAATGGTCTTCCAGAACAGCCTTATATAGCTCTTTGAGTAGAATCTCTCTCTAAAAATAGAAATCTCTTTGACATTGAAGCTCTGGGCAGCATGGAAACTGTTGCATTTCAAGCTGAAGCTTTTGGAAAGCGCGCTCTGTATTTCCTTTACAAGTGTCCCACAAATGTGCAAAATGCACAACCTGTCCCGTCATGAACTTTGAGTAAATGAGATCCTGTTTGCAGCCAGTGCTGTTGCAGCAATAGCTTCTTAGAAACAAGCAATAAAAAAAGAATGCAGCACTGGCAAAAGGTGCTGGATTTACAGCTCTGCAAAAATAACACCCTTTCTTTTCCCCCTCCCGCCTCATACACAACTGCCAGCCTTTCCCAGACTGCCTGACTGGGCAAGATACCCTGAGTTAAGCCCAACACTTGCACTGAGGACAGAAGGACAGATGAAAACTAGCAAACAGAAATCTCACATATCAGTGTGGCTGTGTTTCCAGTTCTCAGGCAGACATTCCTCTTGGGAATTCACAGAAAGGAAAGGGCAGGGGGAACACAAATCCTCTTAGTCTAGCTTTAGAAGATGCTTGCTTTTAGTAAAGTCAGGGACAGAAAAAGCCAACTCTGCTGGCATGCCTGAATTTGAGACTGTAAGAATAGGCGGTCCAATTCTTCAGAGCACTAAGTCCAGTGGCATTAAGTAGAGCTCAGCACCTCTGTGTCAGACTTGCTCAGACACGACTGTGTAAGGGCAACAGCCACAGATGGACTATTGACGTGGGAGGCAGAAATCTGTCTCAGCTTCCACAGTTACACTCTGAGAAAACTAGTATTTCCTCAGTGTTTGGACTACAACTACCCATTTGCCATGCCAAAAAAGTTATTCTTCCATCACTGTAATATTCCCCTGGCAGCATATTTAACATGAAATTGAAAGTGCTGTTACTTCCAAATTAACAAATATAAGCGAGTACTGATGTTAAAGTCCGAATGAGGACGTGGTGTATGATTCTAGCCTACCTTAAGAGAGGATTTTTCAGCTTTCAGTTCCAGGGCAAGTCTCATGCTCTACTTGCAAGATACTTCGTTTTTACTCTGGTTGGCCCCACACTGGAATTCTGATATATAGCCTTACACAGTATTTTATTTAACAGCTGAAAGGCAGCTCATGAATACTAATCTCAATGTCAATTTTATAAACATGCACAAATTGACAAATGGGTTCAAGGACTGCCTACACAAGAAAGGACTGAGGGGGTGATAGGGTAAATCTGCAGTAGACATACTTATTCCTACTTATTTTATAATTATTTTGGTTTAAAGCCATTTCAGACTTAGTCACTGAAAAAAGGAAGAATTTTATGTGATGGTTTGCATTGATTCAACTATGACCATTTTAAAGCTTGACTGAATTAAACTAGGGGGTAAATTCTGAATATATTCTAAGCCTAAAAAATTGAGATTCAGATAAGAAATCTTCATGACAGATTGTTCAATTAAAAGCACAGGCCTAGATAACTTCCTCAGTATTGTTACCAGGTAAGTGGCAAAACCCACAGAGAAAATACTTTTGTCTCCTAGTTCCTTGGAGGTTTCAGAAACATCTCTTGAGAGTCTCCAGCCACCATTTTCCACTCATTAGGGCCTCCAGCATAAGCACAGAACCCTTGTCTCCCCTGTTTGTCAAGCAAACCAGAAGTAGACCACTGACCTCCCCTGGCAGTCATGCATACCCTTGGTGGGGATCCACTCCCTGAGGATTCATTGCTGCTTTCCTGGCCAGCCTTATTTGAGCGACCAGGGAGAGGTGAGGCTTCCAAACGTCCAAATTCCCTGATGAGTCACAAAAAAGGAACTGTCCAGGACAGGTGACACTGGAAGGCCTCTACATGAACGGATGCACTGGCATTCACAAAACATTCACCTGGTTTGTCAGAGCTTAACTTTCTAAGCACCAAGATGTGTTGGCCTGATATCACCTTCAGTCTTAAATGGTTGTTTCAAAACATCACACGCTAAGTGTGAGGGATGCTATGTAAATTAGAAGACCGATAACTGAGTTTGCATGCTTTTCTTTTGGTTGTTGTTTGTTTAAATAGTGAGTCCTAAGAAATTTGTATGAAACTCTGTCATGGCTAAAATCATTAGCCAATATAAATTTATCCATAAACTGTCTAAGACATGAGGAATCAGGCAAGTAGAGAAACGTCAGGGAATAGTGAAAGTTAGGAGAAACAGTGAAATAGGCAATTCTGAAATTTGGTCATTAGAGAACTTTCCAGGGAAGTAGAGAAGCTTAAGTCTAGCTGATATATTTTGAGAAGTGAAAGAAATAAAAACAGTTCAAGAGAGAACAACATGGTGGAGTTTAATGTGAAATCCAGCTTTCACAGAAGATGATTTTCTTTAGTTTAACTGTAAGTTTTATTTAGTTGAACAGTCCAGCTAAAGATGACGGCAAATAATAGGAGCTAGAACTCAGTCCCTGTAGCTCAACTGAGTTTGGGCCACTGTTTGACCGATACTTCTCCAATGACTTGGAGCTTTGTCCTTTCCTTTGAAGATTAGGCACTGGCCACTTTATTTGTTCACAATACAATAACTTTTAAATCTATATTATCTAGATGCTGCATTTACCAGATGCTTGCGTTATTTGGTTTCTTTGAACAACCTGATTCATTTGTGTTAATGCAATCCCAAAAGGCCCCCTACTCTGTAATTTGAGATCTGGCCCAATTGTGCTGAGCGTTGTACACACAGAAAGCTCTTATAATCAACACAGTGCCACTGCTTTCTCCATTGGAAGTGAGGCAAAGCTTCTAGTTACCTCTTCGTGATCTTTCTGGTGTTGACTGAATTGCTGCCTTGGCAGTGAGGCAAGTAGCAAGAAATACATCACTGGGCACACATTTCAGTATAACCTTGACATCATTGACAGTGATAGCTACAGCCCTCACTGAAACAGAAACCTGCAAGACGGCATTTGTTTCTTCTTTCTGCCTTTGCTATTCCTTTTAGGAGGATGATCATATGCCATGCTTGTATATTTGCAAACTCATGACATAATGTTAAGGGATTGTCATAAACAATACCATTTCAGGGAACAGACTGAGGAGACTGAATAACAATTTCATTTTAACTATCACTGGAGTAGTTTTGCTCTAAGGATTAAATGGGTCATCTCACATCCAGATTTGTAACAAGAACCCTGCGTCCCTCCCTGCCTGCTCCCTGTCCCCCCACTTCAAAAGAATTTGGGCAGATAACCAATGGAGTGAAAATGAGACAGGGGAGCCACACAGGACACAGTAATTGATACAGGATATGAAGCTAGGAATGAGTGGGTTTGACAAAGTGCACACTAGTAGCTTAGTGGCTCATTTGCCTGCTAGTAGGATGGATTTATGGCCTGTATGTCACTAATTGAGAAGCCAGTCATCCTCCTCACAACTTCCCCCTCCCTCCAAAACCTCCCCACATCCCTTGTGCCCCCCTGCATTTTAGTCTGAAAGGCAAGCAATAGGACAAACCATCAAATTACACAAACATGCTTTGAAGACTAAACTGAGGAAAGTGCAAAGATCTCCAGAAAAATCTTTCCCTCCAAATTCACCACTCTCCCACCAAGACAGAAAGATCTTCACATCTCAGCACCATTCTTACGAAATGAGTGGCACTGGGTACCTTTCCAGCTGGTAATAGACTCTTTTCTCTTAAAAAGTAGACTCTCTTTTCTTCCTTGCTACTTTTGACCCACAGCAAGGAAGATGCCAAAAGTGGTCTGAAGTTCCCAATGAGGTTCCTGGGATGATGCACCCTCTACTATAGCTCAGGCCTGTGCCAAAGGGCAGCCAGAAGTTGTCCCAGCAGAAAACTGTGAATTATCAGACTCAGCCTAATGCCTCTGCATGCTCTGTAATTAGTCATAGCTGGGGTTTGCAAATCTGCCTCAAACCTCATTCATAAACTTCTCCTCAGAAGTTAGTTAATCCTAGATTATGTAGCTTATTTTACAGATCTGAGGTATGAGAAAACTAACTAGAGCTGAAAATCACAAGCCCACCTCAGTTCTCCTGAGACAAACCTTAGGAAAACTCCAAACTTCACAAAAGCTCTGAGCAGGTCAGGCAAAGCAAGGGAACCACCTATTAAATTTGGGACCCACTTAATGATGGCTGAATGCAAGCTTGCTCAGCGTGAACACTCCTCTCACAGAAAACAGTAAGCATGCTTACTAACCTCACATTAGGCTCCAGGACTCTGCCAGCATAACCCACTCCAAGAACGGTGTTATTTGCCACTTGACATTCCTAGTCATCACAATAAAAATGCCTGAGTTTCGGCTGCTCCTCCAATCCTGGGCTGAGTTTGGAACCTCAGTTCCACACTGCCACCTGTAACTGAAAACAGTGTCCACATCAGCACATTTCACACGTGACAATGCTGCAAACGCAGTAAGAGTTTTGCTTTTTAAGTTACATCCAGAACTTTGGAGAGTGGTCTCATTAGGCCTCTGGTTAGCTAATGTCGATTTTCCTTAAGTCAGAACATGGTGCTCTGTGTCATAGGCCTAGAAAAATCAAGTATCATGTCAGTGTTTTAAGAGGATAAACACAACTGAATTTCACTGAATTTTTTTTTGAGTTGGAAGGGACCATAGAGATCATCTAGTCCAACTCCCCTGCTGAAGCAGGGTTGCCTAGAGCATGTTAGAGCATGTTACTCAGGACT
>JAOXNO010000033.1:5426963-5553426 GCA_028565335.1 Limnodromus scolopaceus
CCAGGGCTCTGTCACCCTCACCGTGAAGAAGTTTTTTCTCATATTTGAGTGGAACCTCCTATGTTCCAACTTGTGCCCGTTGCCCCTCGTGCTCTCACTGGCAACCACTGAAATTATATGTTCTGATATCAGCTCTGACTATATTCATGGAAGAGTCAGTATGGTGACTCAAAGAATCAGGAATATGCAATTAGTGATTACAGAAGATTGCACATTTGAGTTCTCTCCCAACAAGGTTAACTCTGTCATGGAAACTTGTAATCACAGTGATGTAACACGCTTTTTCTAAAGGACTTGCCATGGCACAATAGATTTTGCCTAATAAGTTTAAAACAGATCATTCTTAAACCACTTAACAGTATGTATTCAGTTTGTTTTAGTTTACAGTTAAAGCCATATGTACGTATTTTAGAGTTGAAGACAGTCTCCTGACACTAGCATCCCACCCTCTCTTTCTGCCTCCTCTCTTTTTCCCTACAT
Organism: Limnodromus scolopaceus; assembly: GCA_028565335.1. NCBI lineage: Eukaryota > Metazoa > Chordata > Aves > Charadriiformes > Scolopacidae > Limnodromus > Limnodromus scolopaceus. The sequence goes on from JAOXNO010000033.1 coordinate 5,427,444, forward strand.
TTGCCTCCAATGGCAGTTCCTGGCATGCTTCAGGTATACCTGTTCATATCTTCCTCATACAATTATCCCACTTTCTAGTTCTGCAGCTAGCCCATACATCTTTGCTCTACAGCACTGCATGATGTGATACAAACCCAACAGAATGGACTAAAATATACCTCATATCATATATCTCAAAGTTAAAGTTAGTTTCAGTTAAAGAGAAAGCATACGGCCACTTTTCCCACTTCTCCTCTCATTTATGGAGAGGAACAGAGAAAGAATTCAGTATTTTTGGGTTTTTTTCGGGGGTGGTGGTGTAAGAAACTGATTTGCAAGTCTGGAAGTGCTTAAATTTTTAGTTACTTCTCACATACTTTTGCTGCTTTCTACCAGCAGCCACAAGTCAAGACTAGAAATGCTGTTCTCTTTGTAACAGTGTATGTATACCCTATTATTATCTTAGCACCACCAGAAGATAGGTACGTTCAGACGGCAGTTTTCACTTTTTACCTGTCATTTACCTGTCCTTTGATTGCAATTTTGGTATAAGAAATATGCCACTTATTTTCCTGGAAACACCTACTGCATGGTCTTAAGACCATACTAACTGTGCAAGTATATAGCAGTTCCACTGCTGTACCGGTGACGAGTTCAGCCATTAGGCAGTGGATATGCTTACCACAAGGACTGTCTACTGTAGTACTTCCAGTGTTACCTCAAACTGTTCAGTAGCAGATACTACAGACAACAGACATTTTTGTTTCTTCTCTGTATTAGGCTATATTGTTCTCCCTTAACCGTACCATCACAGAAATTCTTTTCTCCAGGCCACAAGCTATACAGTAGTTAAAAAACTTTTGATGCTGCCTATGTACTAAAGCACTCAGTGAAGATGAATTACTTTCTCAATCCCAAAGAAGCACTGACAATTCAATTATCCCTCTGCACAGGTGGTGGTAGGAAAGAAGAAATGAAAACGTAGCTACAATGTTCACAGAGGGATCAAACTTGCTTAGGATTTAAAAATAAGCCAGGAAGCATATAGCCAGTCACTATTCAAGCAGGGAAAGGAGAAAAGGGGAATGGAAATAGAGCAGATAATGCATAGCCACACTATCGAGAGGCAATGGCATCATTCCTCCCCTTGTCACATGTTCACCAATTCACCAGCAGCACTAGTGAAAGAGAAAACCAGCACAACATTTTAGTTTTTACACATCAACTACAAGTGTACACCCCACAGAGGATAATCCATAGCCAGGTTATACACTAGATGTGTTGTACAAAATGAATAACAAACTTCAAGTGCTGTACCCAAGCTCACTATTGGGAAATCTGCTGCGTCGCCAGCATACCAAATCAATATTTCAGAGGTCATTATCTCATCCCTTCTTCAGCTGCTAAGTTTGGGTTTCTGCCAGAGAAAGGCAACCGCTAGCAAGATGATACACTAGTACATTAGGCAAACCTTTTGGGAATTCGAGCAGGCTTTTCTTTTCACTGAGATCAGTCTGCTCTCTGGTTCCAAATGACACAAGTGCTCCATCAATATATAAATGTCCAAACATGTTCTTTAACCCTCCCACAACAGTATCTATAAGAAGTTGTAGCAAACTGCATTTGTTGAATGTATTATGAAGAGATTATGGGAAGGAGGAGACGACAGTTACCAAACTAAACCAGTGTGTTCAAGAAGCGTGACTTAACATTTACAGTGCAACAGGAGGACTAACTGGAGACAGAGTTAAACAAAGTAAAACAAAATAAAAAGCAGTAACTAGATGATACCATCACTCCTCTGCAAGAACATCCCATGAACTTTTACATGAGTAAACCATGATTAAAGTTTTGCTTTAGCTGTTAGTGGTCAAGTAAAGCCAAAACCTTTTGGGCAACTGGATCAATGGGTTTTAAAGTTAAAAAGTACCTTCATTTTATGTAGGTTAGCATCCTCTATCACATATTTTGCCATAAGCTACCCTAATACTATATCACTGTTCAACATTTGTAATTATGATCTTGGTGATAATCAATGGCAGCACTCCCATGAACTCAAACAGTAACATCCTACCTCCTCTTCTGGTGAGAGCTTTTAGATTTAACAATTGTATCAGACATGAAAGAACATTAAGTAACAAAAATATGTCTGAACATATTAACTCTTTTATCCTTTCATCTCTCTAATATTCTATTTTCTCATTTTAAAACCCATTTGGGAATATAATTAGCTTTACAGGCAGACATGAAAGCCATCTCTACAACAGTGGATACGTCTAGGAGCCTTTCATGAAGACCAGAAGCAGGAAAGAGTGTGCTGAACTGCCAGATTCCCAATATCATTATCCTGCTACTGGGAAGAATTTGGTGACAGGAAATATTTCTGTGCTTACTTTACAAGCCAAAGATACTTCATTATTCAAAGCTTCCTCTTCAGAAAAGCATTCAGGATATAGCTTAGAAACATATTTGTTTAACCTCATTAATTAACAGTCATTTGCATGGTCTCACTAGTCCTACTGTGTAAATTTGACATACACTCCCCAAAGAATGGGACACAGCAACTTTAATGGTAAAATACATGCTGAGTCTTCAGTTTAGCCCAGAACCTGGTATTTCCAATTAATTTATGTGGACACAAATCCCAGACTGGAGTTCTAGGCAGAAACATTTCCTAACTATTCGTTTTGAAAACTTTTCAAGGAACTCCTAAACTATGCTACTATTACTCAGATAAATTTGCAAGTGGCTCAAATTCCCTTTCTGAAGATGTGAGACTCTACAGGAAACATTGATCTTTGATCCCTGATCCTGAACTTCATGACTAACACCTAGCTAATGAATTAATGAGAAAAGTAACTTCTGGAAAGTATGAGCTAATGCCTGATAAAATTAAACTAAGTATTGATTACATTAGCTTATTTATACTGGTTTAAACATATTTAAAAGAAACATATTAGCTAGCTAAATTTAGTGCATCAACTAGCAGGCAGGCCTTCAACTGTGCCAATACTATGTTGTATTGTGTACACACACACCAATGTGAATTGGAAAAGCTGAGTTCCACATACACTTTATGTACTTCCATGTATAGTACTATTTGTCACTTTGTCAGCAAGCACAACAAGCACATTTGTCACTTTGTCAGGGGGTTGGACTAGATGATCTCCAGAGGTCCCTTCCAACCCCATACGATTCTGTGATTCTGTGAAGCAGAATACAACTTTGTTTAATTGCTTAGCTTTTGGATCACTTCATCACTGCCCCTGTCTTTTGAATCACTTTGAATCAGCAGCTCTTTTATGGCCAAGAATAGGGCATATTCAAGTCAGTTGACTTCCTTGTTATTTCCAGTATATAGTCCATTTAACTTTGATTTTTAACTAAATTTTACTTTCTGTTAAAGTTAAGATATCTGACTGTATCCAAAAAATTTTAGATTCAGAAAGATCAGATCTGTATTCAGGGTGTCAAATGTTGGAATTGTAAGTTGTTTCCTTTAGGAAAATATTATTTACAAAAAGGGCATCAAACACTTGTTGCTTTAATACTATTATGACACAAGAAAGAACATAACGCTAATTTCATTCACAAGATACATCTGTATACAAAAAAAGTTCTCAATAAAAATAGACAAAACTGATACTTGTGCTTACAACTATGAAACAATGTACTGACTCCAAGTGAGGGGTTTTAACGATGCTTACCATCTAGTTGAATATTCCTGCCTCAAACCAGTGTAAGGACCACATGCTATAATCTGGGGAGAGAAAAAATAAAGGTCTTTAAAAACCTCCTCATACTACAAAACCAGTTACCTGGCAGACAATCCCTGAAGAGAGATACTAAAATCTTAATGTTACTTGCAGAAAATCATGTAAAGTGGCAGGTAAATAGAACCTTCTTCTAGAATAAAAATTTATTACACAATTTCTGTATAATGGGAAGACCTAGACTGATTATTTTTTTCTTAAGAGAAAACAGGTCACCACAAGACATCAAAGGGCACAGTTTGCTATTGTAGTAAAAAGTACTGCTTTAAAAGCCGGCTAGTTGTTGGGTCTGAGAAAGTACCCTTAAATTGGAAATCATTACTCTACAGGGACATAACCATAGTCAAAGGACATATCCTTGTTAAGCACCCTTCACCCTTTGTTACTGATGTTTAATCATCAGCCTAAATGAAAACACAAAGTCACTGCTGGTAAAGTTTGCAGCTGACATAACTAAAGTAGTAAACAATAATGAAGACAGACAACTGGTCTGCAGAAGTCCCATTTGCCTGGTAAGCCATGTTATTTTGGGCAACACATTTCATCATAGCAAAACACAAGGCCAGCCATCAAAGACTGAAGACTAACATTGAGGGCTTACATGTGTAAACAAGGCTCACTGAGACTGGCTTCAGGCCTTGAGGGCGATACAACAGTTCAGAAGAGGGTTCAGGAATCAGACAGGATATTCAACTGAATAGACTCTTCCAAAGGTGACCCCTCAATGAAAGAAACTACTCTCTCTGTATGAGCAAGGGACCTTAAATAGCAGGAAAGTTTATTTCCACTACACCCAGTGGCAGTACTTTCTGTTCTGTTGCCTAAAAGCTGCTGGCAAACTGAAAAAGGATCAGTAAATAATTCTGAGAATAACTCACGGTTTGGAAAGCTTGCTTTAAATTGAGAATATTGCTGTGAAAACATATGTATATTTTAATTTAACAGAAGTCTTACTTTAATAGATAAAGGTTTAGGCTAAATGGATTGTGCTTATGCTCAGGATCTCATTTTCTCAGATCAGTTGCTCAGCCAGGCTGAGCAATCATTGAGCCTGATTGCTCAGTCAGGCTACATCTGAAGCACACCACTTAGACACACGGCCCAGATACAGGTGTTTACTCCTAGCAGCACACCAGAATAAGATAAATATCATCCTTCCCAAAAGTCACTGGCAAAGCAAGACTATGAAATATCCTGACAATTTCTTAGTTGCACAATTGGAGGACCAGGAGTGCAGAGTGTCCTCATGTCCATTTGCCTCGCTTTAAAGTCCAACTCACTGACCTTGTTATCAGGTTTAACATACTTCAACTCTGTGATCTGCTTATTATAGGGTTCAGACACACAACCAAGATCATGAGGTGGTAAACTGAGCCCCGGTTGCTGTCTGTGCATCCACTTGCAGCCACAACAAGTAACAGGTGCATCTAATTCAGCTTTGTAGCTTGATCAGGATGACATTTTTTGAAGCAAATTTCCCCATGATCCTGATTTACCATATGGCGTTTCATAGCATGGAACAGTTTTGGGTTGTACAAACTAAACTGCTTTCAGATTAAATCAAAGGAGCAGATCTAATACTTGTGACCCAGCACGGAGTCTGCAAATGACAGAAAGAGACTAGAGCTAATCTAAAGTAAAACCACTGCAGCACACACACAGATTTAGGTTTCTCTACAACCCCCAACCACTCTGCCCCACACTAGTACGAGCACAGGCACTGTGTGGCCCTCAATTTATTCATCTTTCACTGGTTAAGAAACTGCCTGAAATTGCTGTGTGCTGCAGGCACCCATGACCACCCCAACCCCAGCAGCATCCCACAGCTACCATCAACCCATAGTGAGTTACTATCCCAGACTTTCCCACACTACGTACCTGTGCCTTTGGGACGTGATCTCACAACTTGTGTAACACAGAACCCAGACCTTGCTTACTCAGCTTCCAGCCTGAGTCTTCACAGACCCTCCTGGAGAGACTCTGAACAGCCCCCAGTCCCTTGTTGCAGCAGCTACTTGTGAGTAGGTGCCAAGTGAGTGGGTGAGGAGCCCTCCACCAGCCCCTGTGACCTTCTGTCCCAGGGAGCAGTGCTGCTGCTGCTTGTGTGGGCTCACGCTGCCCTGCTCTCAGGAGTCCGGGCTCCTCCGTGGTGCTCAGATAACAGCCAGCAATTAGGCGAAGTCCTTCACAAACGAAGTTTCCCCTAAGATTAACATTTCAGTGGAGATGAGGAATTGCTCAGCACTTGACATTTTAAGCAGCATGGGGCACTCCTGACAGTGAGAAATTCTGCACACAGGAGTAATCTGGGAACAAAAAGAAATTACATACTTAGGTAAGTTGTCCAAGTAATCTAGCACTGTTCTTCACACCCTCTAGCAATAGCAATCTAAACTGAAACTAGAGAATATTATAACAAATGCCTCAGAATAATGTGAAGTCTTTATGTAAAACTATTTATATTCAAAGTTTTAATACTGCTAAAAACTCAGAAATCTAAAACTCCTTATGGGCAGAGAACGCACAGCATTGACTAAGGCCAGTACTGCTGCAATGCCAATACACCTTGCACAATGATTGCCTTAAAACCTTTGGAAATCAGAGTAAATATTTCCATTGCCATTTCATTGGAAATTTTGTGATTGGAAGAACACTGAAACATTCTAATGAGCACACGATATATAACCTGAAAAATAAAAAGGAATAGTTCTAGCTGAGGGGGAGCAGATAAGCAACATAGGCAGCACAGGGGCAAAGTGGGCTAAAATGCTTCAATATTCAATATTCAAGGAGCAGGTGGTGTCTTGAGAGAGGTTCAGCACTAAGGCTACAGTCTCACCTTCTTTGTGTTATACCAGTATTGCAAGCATTGAAAAACTAAGGAAATTTTTACAAACATGTTTTTCTAGTAGTGAGATCCCATTCACAGATTTTACAGGAAAAACACTTTTCCTTCCTAAAGAAAACTCCAGTCCAAAGAAGACAGGAGAAACATGTCACTGAGGAAGTCTGGGCTGCATTATACAGCAAGCACAATCACTAGTTTTGGAAGAGTATCTTCTGCTTTACAACCAAGTATGCCTTGCCTGCAAGTTCCCAAGAACTGGATGAAGGTTTCTTCTTTCACCCTTGTGTGGCCAAGCTGTATTTCTGCTAACAAAGGCAGTGTTTGTTTCCCAATGGGCTTGTCAAACACTTTCAGCCAAAACTTAGCCAAAACTTAGGAAAAATTACTTTTCAGCCAAAACTTAGGAAGAATTACTTTACTAAGAGAGTGGTCAGGCACTTGGAACAGCCTGCCACAGGGAGGTGGTAGAGTTGCCATCCCTGGATGTATTTGAGAAACATGTAGACATGACACTTCAGGGCATGCTCTAGTGCCTGAGATTGTTGGTTTGTGTCTGTTTGTGGGTTTTTTTGGTGTGGTTTTCTTTTTTTCTTTTTTTTTTTTTTGTGTGGTTGGACTCAATGATCTCAAAGGTCCCTTCCAACCATGAAGATTCTGTGATTCCTTTGAGAGAAAACTGTCCGTTAAAAACATATTTTATGAGGAAGATCCTGCTTTCCACAAATCTTCTTGGGTTTTTTTTTCCATAAATCTGTAAAACTTTGGTTTAGATGATTAAATTATTTGTCCATTTTTGGGGATTTCCAGTCAGGACAAATAAACAAAACCAGAAACAATTACAGCTTGCCTGGTAAGGCAGTCTGTACATTGCTGAGTAACCTGGTGATATCCTGAGGCTAAAATAACAAATTATGATGGACTATTTCTACCCTAGCAGAAACCTATTATAATTTACTATACGACTGGCCCTTGCTCATATTTTGTCAGTACTTCCTCCTCCCTTTTATTCTTCCAACAGAAACACAAAAAATAATACTGGGGTGATTTTATATGGACATTGTTCAAATTTGGGAGGCACAGGTGTCTCTGGGGGATGCTGGGAAAAAGGCTGATACACAGTCAGGAAAACCATACAGTCAGAACCATTAATACTTACAGCATGTGCAGTGTGTCCCTGCAATGGCAAAATCCCGTTAAAGGTTTGATTTATGTGGATAAACCTTGGTATATAATAGCGACAGCAAATTTGCTCGAATGCGCTATATGAACTGAAACGCTACCAGGGTGAGATATAGCAACTTACAGTAATTTTCTTCCTGTGTGACAAGTCAAAGAAGGGGCTGAGTTTTTGTCCTAATATCTCACAATTGTGATCTTTCAACAACTCACAAGGCAGCAAAATCAGAGGTGGTTTCAAGAACTTTAAAAGAAAATTCAATATTCTTGTCTATTTTCTTTGAATGCTACCATGGGGTCTGTTTAAAGAATTATGAAACTGGTTGAGCTGTTTAGCAATTCATGTAGACCTATTAACATGGTGCATTTGTACCTTTGCTTTTTGACACAAATCACCGAAATTATGGAATGGGTAACAGTTTCTCTCCTGAGACAGCTGTAATGGCAACCTATGGCAGAACTGACTCCAAATTCTCAGACACTTAATAAAGAAACAGAAATAAGTTGTCTTCTCACAATCTAGGTATCACATAATTCTATTTCAGAGTTGACATGTTGCTGTAATTGCTATTTATGGTTTTTTTTTGAAAAAGAGTCATTCTAAATTCTTCCTAGTATCCATATTAAATATTTAAATTCAGGCCTAAGATGTCTTGTAAAATTTTAATAGCATATCCTCCTATTTAAAAATACAATAACAAAACCTCAACCCAAATCCTAGTGCATATATGAAGCAAAACATTCTAAACACTGTTTAAACTGTCATTTCTTCACAAAGTACAAGGATGTTTATGCTCTTGTCTAAGGCAAGATAAACAGAGCAGCATACCACTCCATATTTGTAAATGTTAACTCTCAAGGTAGAAACTGGCTTCTGTATGCACCAGGCTTCTGTTTCTTCACTGCTCTAAAAGCCATAATATGACATATGGGTATGTATACATCGAAACAACAAAGATTTATGGCCTCACCACAGAAAAAACATGCAGTCTCACTTTTTATTCCACATATCATCCTGACTCCAAGAAACTTTTCAAAATTGCCTCCAGAAATACATCTTAGGTACCAGACCAGTGGCATAATAGTATATTTGAGATAATTCCATGGCTCTGAGGGACAGTTGCACCCTCAAATCTGGTGTATATCAGAAGTAACTTTCCTAGAGTCAGTGGGGCCTGTCTCTGCTGTTGTGAGCATGGTAGAACTATACTACTTCTTTAAAAATATTTAAGAAAATACCATAAGAATTAAGAAGGATAACATAGCGACCCACCAACTGAATATCGTGTAAGGCCAAAGTACTCACACCAACAAGTAGAAGATTGAGAGAAAGAACCCAAGGACAGCCCTTTTATGTGTATGTGTCTTTCTAAAATAGACTCCTACAAGCATCCTGGTTAATATAACACACAGTTTGCCAAATATGTACTTTAAAAATAGCAGTCAACTGTATGGCATACTTCGAGTGGTGTTAGAGCTGTCTAGGTTTTGTTATACAAAGACCATGGTAAGTTATAGCATGCTGCCAGTGGAAAAAGAATTGAAAAACCAAAAACCAAGCTGCAGAATATTCTTGAATGAGTACCTAACAGGGAAGGTTAAAACGTAAGAGGTGTGTCTTAACTTTAATAAATCAGGGCACTTAGATGCTAAACATGGATTTAGGATCTCCAGGGATTCAGATGTTTAGTTTGGCAACTAAATCTACAGTTAGGCATGTAAGGAGAAGTGTCCAGTATACCAAAAGTCTTATACCTACAGCTCTAATGGCACGTAGATATTGATATTCTGCCCAGAGGTGCTATACTCTTCTTTTAAAAACTTGGCATAGATTTCAGATCTAGTAGTGTTTCATTTGGGGAGAAACTAGTAAGTTTTTTTGCACTTCTGCTAAACTCTGATCAATTGATTGTTGTCCCAAACTTCTATGTCTCCATTTTTTTAAAGCAAATTCCATTGTATTTGACATCTAGCTTACTAGTCAGTAAAGCAGGAGTTTTTGTATTCGTTAATACTGTCCAGAACATTATTAACCTCAACTGGGACAAGTTATTAATTTGTGTAACTAGAAATTTATGATCAGTAATACTGATCCTTTTTCTTTTGTACAGACAAAAGTAAGTTGAGTACATGGTTGCTGCTGTTTTCAAATGACCACTAATTGTGCAATTTGGAATTTATTTTTGACTTGTAGGTTCGCAGCAAGAGCAAAGCAGCTAAAGCTGGACTGTGTGAGGGAGATGAGGTGGTGTCTATCAATGGCAAGCCTTGTGGAGACTTAACCTATGCTGAAGTTACTGTTCTGATGGAAAGCCTGACTGATGTCCTGCAGATGCTTATCAAGAGGTACAGGAATGCTCAGAATGCTTTGATGCAATTCTGTTCAGTGAACCACGTGGAAAATGCTGGTTTTGAATGCACTCACTTTGCGACATATACTGTGAGCTTCTGATAGTCCTCTTATTTATGTCTGTAATTCTGCTTGTCTGTACAGAAAAGGGAAGGAAGACAGAGTATTTGATCTGAATGCATATAATTCAAACAGCAGAGTTCAGGCACAGAATTAAAAGCACAGTCTCCAAATGTAAAGTTTTTATTTCTCATTAAGTATTCTTAATACCTACAAGGTGTCCACTACCATATCTGCATACTGCAGAGTCTTAAGTTATTCTTTCCACCCCTTTGAAGTAGTGAAGTGTTGTTATTGCCCATAGATAGGGAAGTGAGGCTTACAAAAAGCAAAGGCTGTATAGATGGAGAAAGTGTGTTACACAGATATGCCTTGATGATGACATGGCAAACGGTCTTCTTGGGTGGTAAAATGTGTCAGCAGTCAGGAGGGGGAGAGGGTCTGGAAATCATGAATTCTATTTCTGTAGCTGTTAACACTTCAGTAGACGAGGTGGGGCAAGTCACTTAAAGCTCTCTGGGTCTTAGCTTCTCCATTTATTAAATAGCAATAGTGAATTTCAGTTTTCTTTGAAAATACTTTGAGCTTTTCAGAGTAAAGAACCTTCATGTAAATTTGCAAGCAAGCCAGCATTACTGCTCACAGCACATCAGTCTATTCTAATGACTGTTCTGTGGTTGTCATCAGTGTAATGCATGTAATCTTGGGTTCAAAACCACCTACAGTAAGCATATTCTCCCCAGACTTTGTGAATTTGGACAAAATGAACTCTGAATTGCCCTCCGTGTGGGTAAGAAGAGGAAGAAAAGACATGAGCACTCTCCTTTTACGGAATTATGGCTCCCCCCTGAGCTACTACAGTTCCCTGTGTCTGCTCTCCCACAGGCACGAGCAGGAGTACAGAAGGGCTCAGGATTCATCACAACAGCTAACAGTGCAGTGTCACTGGAAGGGCTCTGAAAGGCTCTGAAAGGACTCTGGTGCAAAAAAAGGCACTTGTCTCTGGTTAACAGGGATGTCTAAACAGCATGTGAAATTCCTCTGTGGTTTCTGCAACCTGCGCAAACGAACTTTCCTAAAGTGTCTAGTAGTTCAAAGCTACAATCTGCCTCCAAAACAAGATGCTTTCAAGGAGTATTCATTTTATTTATAACAGACATTTTGCATGGCCTGTCTATGCTTTTCATCTTGGGCTGAGTAATGAATCAATGTGATGAGATCAGGGGAAGAGTGATAGCTGAGGATTACAGCTTACCTTCTCCATAGTCCATAGCTCGTTTCTAGTTCATCAGTGTACCGTCTGAATGCTCCTCATGGGATATCTGTACTCTTATGTTTTCAATTCTGGAATTGCACTTGTAAAAATTTTATTTGTGGCTGACCAGCTGTCTTCTTTGCAGCCATAGAAATAGCTCCCTAGGCTTTGACTCCTGCCTGTTGCTGCTCTGTAACTGGTATTTCAGTTGGTCTGAAGACCACGATCACAGTACGCTCTAGCTAAGGTGACAGCACATCTTTCATTGCCCCTGCCTGAATGTATGGTGAATGGCAAGACATTTCCTGAAAATCAGAACGAAAACAGTGCTTAGACCACATAATTCAGTGTTTCATGGAATGAAACTCTGTCTGTTTTTGAAATTTTAAGAAAATTGCAGTTGCTCAACACTGAAAGTGACCAAAATGTTCTAAAGGAATTCACCATGAGAATCTTTGAATCATTCTTCTCATTAGCTCATCTTTCCCAACTGCCAGCCCCTACTGTCAGTATTTTCCAGGGTATGGGGGAATTAACTGAAGCACTTCTCTTTCCCTGCCACTTCCTTTGTAGGTAGTAGCCCTCTCAGTACTATCACCAGAAGGATTTTTCAGGAAGTGTCTTAGCATCCTCTGAGAGCAATGAGAAGCAAATCCTTCTTTTCCTGAGTAGCCACTTGTTAGCAACTATCTCAAGAAAAAACTGGAAATCGTGAGGAAAGAATAATGCCTAATTAAAGTGGTGTTACAGTGGTGATCTTTTCACCCAAGCTGGCAGGGAAGAATATTTCTCCTTGGGAAGCTTCTGACTGTTCCTGAACTACTTACATGAAGGATAAGGTTTTCATAGACATTCATTGTTAGCCAAATTCTGCTCTTACTAAGCTTAGTGGGAGGAAAATTAGGCTTTTAAATTAGTTTTTAAAATGCTACTTGCCCTTTGATGTCTACAAAAAGTTCTCCCAATCCCCTGTAAATCACAGTCAGTTACTGAACAGCAGTATCCACAAGATCTTTGGTTTACAGGATGAGAGGAAAGAGACACCCTGCAGGGCAGGCACTCTCCAGATGCCACGTGGGGGGACATTTTACTGACCTTCCTGACAAATGCTGAACAGATGTATCCAGGAAATATCGAGAGTGGGGACAGAAACAGAAACACTAGCCCACTCTTTTCACATCAGTTTTAGCAACTCTTGGGCTACTGCTAAGTCTAGAAAGAAAATTTCTAGGGGGGAGTAGGGAGTGTGCTCAGTGCATACCAAAATGAAATGCACCATGTAGGGAGTAAAACATGACTGAGACAAACCCTGCTGTGCTGCCTCCATGAGTTCTGCTTCCTTCCTGGAACTACACCAGGGGTGTTGCTCCTGCAGTGAGCTGGAAAGACCTGAAACAAAAATAATAATTTGACAAAACAGAATCTTAAATGACAAAAAAGAGATCAGACCCAGTACTCTGCCTCTTGACACATGGATACACATTTATGCCTATATAGAGTAGAAGTATATCCATAAGTAGCAAGGGCCTTTTAAGGTGGAAGTCTTTCTCTCAAACATACACACAATCACTCAGCTACCAATAAAGGCTAACATTTAGCTGTTCCAGCCCTTAGTCTCATATCTTACAAGGAAATGTTTATAGATTTCTGTAATTTATCTGTACTTAAGAGCAGTACAATTGATCATCCAAATAGTATAATGCGATGGAATCCAGCAGCACTCACAAGGAGCTCCCTAAATTAAAATCTGTCTGACCTTTATGTAGTTCCATATGTGGTTTAATGGATGTTACATGATTTGTGCTATTTGAGGCAGACCCAGTGTGGCTGCATGGCTAGAAAAGCAAATGATATTGAAGTTTCTTCAGTGCAATGACAGATTTATTTCTTCTGTTGTTTCTTCCAGCCTTTCTTTGTAGGGGGTTCCAAAGTTTCAGAATACCTGGGACCCGCTTTTAATTTCAGAAATCTCCACAATACTTGATATTAATACTTTACTGAGAGTACCTACCGCTTCCCTCATTTGAAAAAGTGCTTTGCTACCTTCTAGTCAACAGAAAGCTTTAATAACATGCTGTAGTCCTGTTGTACAGAAAAAGCTTCCTCTCAAATTAATAGTAGTTAATATGGCCCAGAGTACTGAAAGAAGAAGCTAGAAAGTACACTAGGAGTCCTAACACCAGTAAAACAGCCTAACTGGGCCAGGACAATGAATAGTTTTAAAAAGGGTGTTACACTGAGATATACAGAAGGCTTCAGGAAGTCAAAGTAACATTTGCCAGTTAGAAATATGTAATTTTTAATAACTAGGAAATATTGTATGGGTTTGCTACCCTTTTTCACTAGGTAACTGGAATAGACCCAGAATGTTTTAATTATTCCATGATATATAAGGATGATGATCCTCACAGGAATTCTTTGAATGTGTATTTTAAGTATTTATTCTCCTCCCTCTGATCCTCACCCACTACTTGTTTATTCCCTACAGAGTAAACTATTTGCAACAAGAACTCTATGTGAGGATGGTGCCTAAAACAGTTGCAGTAGTAGCCACAGAGTCAAAAATTAACCACTCTGCTGGTGTCATGCAAAATTAATTTTCTCATGCACATGTGAAATATGAAGAAGTATTGTCCCAGAAGTCTCAGCAGCATTTGTCTGGAAACACTATAGCAGAAATGTGTCTGTGGAAGCATACTGATGTTAGGAATGATATAATCCTACATTGCAGGAGGATGGAAGTAGAATCATAGTTCTACCGCAGTAGTGTAATTTCCCTCTTACTGAATGTTAAGTTGAAGAATTTTGAAAGACACAAAGATGCTTCAATTTAAGACCTCTACATTCTGTGAAAATTCTTCTGCTTAAATGGACCTGCTAGCAGGTATCACAATTAATACAGAGGAAAATATACTATACAGAAATTGCTTTTGTAACTGTACTTACAATTGCTGTGCTTACAGCAGCTTAATTTCTTGTATTACTTGTTTATGTATGTGCAGATCCTCCAATGGAATAAATGAAACCTTGAGTGCTGAAATAGAAAATGGAAAGCACCATGACATAAAGAATGAGGACTATAGGGAGAGTACTACACTGCAAATTAACACAGCGAAAGAGATACCCCATGGAGATTTATGTATCACAGAGATATACAGCGAGACTCACCAGGGAGCAGAAGAAAGCAACATACACTTTTCTGAAACGAAACAAGAGACCACACAAAGCCACAGAATTACTCCTAAAGTGATAGGCACCTCCAAAGTGCTTGTGACAGATGAGGCTGCTCTCAGAGGGAAGACAGAAGAAAGAAGGCCAGGTACTATGGTTGAGCTGCAGTTGTCCCTCTCAAATGATGCACACAAGGGCACCAATGCTCCTGCTGTGACTCTCTCAGGGGCAGAAAAATGCACCCTTTCAGGAAGAGGACCCAGTGTACAAGATGGGACTAGCCCTGTAATTGCAATTCCCCTGGGTGTGAAAGAGGGCAACATCCAGTGGTCAAGCAAAGTAGTCCAGTTTTCTAGTGGCAAAGAGGTCAAGAGGATCCAAGGTGCAGCTCCATCTCTCCCCAGGGTGGAGGTGATCCTAGACTGTTCGGAGAGGGAGAAGGAAGCACCCAGGTCTCTAGCTGAAAGGGGGTGTGTTGATTCTCAAGTGGAAGGAGGGCAGTCAGAAGCACCTCCTTCCCTCCTCTCCTTTGCAATCTCATCAGAAGGCACAGAGCAGGGAGAAGACGACCAGCACTCTGAAAGGGATCACAGACCTCTCAAGCACAGGGCAAGGCACGCAAGTAAGTATCTCCCATCTAATCATTTGCACTGCCTGAGGGTATCTTTTGTAACTTTTAACATAATTTCAGAATTTAGACAGCATTTGAAAAAAAATGTTTAGAAGTTTTTTTCTGCAATTTTCTAACCTGCCCTCCATCTTTTTCTTTTAAACGATGTTTCTATTCTTGCTTTATATATTTTTTAAGGGTAATACAATGCTCCTGGTGATAAGCCAAGAATATACCCATGCCTTAACTGTGCCGAATAACTTTGCTTAAGACTTCCACTTTGAAATTAACTCATGACTTTGTCTAACTAAAAATACTTACATCTCCAAAAAAGGCTGAATTCCACTGGTCTTCTAATGTATATTCAGAGGCAATCTGTAGAATATTAACAAAAAAAGCAAGTTGCTTTCGCACATCTAAGTGAATCCTGTGGATTTCTCCTTTTATAGCAAAAATTTTTTATTGTCATTTGCATCATCAGAAATGAAAGTCATGCCATGGCTCTTAAAAGTTAATAAAAAAGCTTAGTAGAAAAGCTTGATATTGCCTGCAGAAGAGATTTTGACAGACACTAGCATGTGTATAACTGTTACATGATCCTTTCAGTTTTGTCAGTCTTCTCTAGACCGTGAAGTGAACATGCTATTTCTTCTGACTCCCATACCCAGAGGTCAGCTTCAAAATGTGTCTAAGAAGTTTACATGAAAATAAACTTGCAACTGGATCCAATATTAATTGAGTGTAGACATATATTGTTTATTTACTTATCTATCTATCTATCTATTTATTTATTTATCGTTTGATTCATTTGGGACCTTTCTATTGGTTGCTTGCTCTTTCCCAACAATGTTAAGAATCCTGTCTGGGGATTTAGTAGCAGTATGTCAAAGGTGCTCGAATGTGTGCAGTGATATACTGTAGCAACAAGCTATTTCATATGCAGTGTTGGAATTAGTCTGCTAAGCCACTGCTAATTCCTCTGTAAGCATATTTTTAGCATGATAACCATTTGTATCTTATTGGCAAGTGGATTAAGCAGTTACTTATGCCTAAGTGTCTGTACGCAATCCACATATTTTTTGAATATTAAATGAAGCATAAAAGAAAAGTGCACATGCTTTACATTTTGGCTGCGAAGTTAGAACCAACTGTGGGACTAGGTCTGAGAGAATTACTTGCAGTGTTTCTCTAATAAGGCAAAAGTACAAAGAAGGGACTACATACTCTATGATGAATGCTGCTTTCAGCAGCATAGATTCTGCTCTTTTCCCATCTCAATTATGACAATCTCAATGCCCTCTAATCTAGTGGAAGTCATTATCCTTAGGAACCACTGATTTCATCTATAAAAACTTTTGCTTTTATTATTATTCTTATTTGTAAAATACTATCTACACATTAGAACAAGACGAATTGCCAAGCACAGGGGAACAATCTGTGTGCAGGAAATACTATGCATGTTTTTTTGTAAAATTAGAAGTTATAATTGGTGTTTAAGTCTAAACATGAGATATAGTGGTAGAATATAAGGAAGGGGAAGAAACAGAAACACCCCCTGACTAGCCTTGTCCCATGAGGCACATGGAGCATGTCACATAACAAGGAAGCAGTCCTGCTCATACAGCTTTACAGCCACATCAATTCCTGTTCCACATGACTTGATGAAAACTAGTAATTTATGCTTTAAGAAATATGTATTATTGACATATGCTAGTGAATACTCTTGAGAAGTTAGTTGAGCCTCTTCCATTCAGTTCTTAAATGTGTATTATTCTTGCCACATTTTCAAAATAAATATTCTGGAGCTTTTATATCCTATACAATTTTGGATTAAATTTCAGGCTAGTAATGCTTGTTAAAAGACTGAAACCTGCTTTCATTGAGTGCCATGGCCAAACTCCCATGTCTTCCAAGGGGTGAAAGTTAATGCTAATGGTTTCTGTCTATGCCTTTTTGAATGTACACTTGCTTTTAAATAGCTAATATATAGAAGCATACTGACTTTTATCAACTATATACATTTTGTAATACATATGAGCAAAATAAACACATAAATGGCAGGAGCTGCTGCCACCATCAGACAGAATACAGTCAGTTTCATTTAGTCTTAGGTGTTAAGCAGTCATGGGCCTGGCTGGCTGGGAATGTCTGCTGTAAGCCTAGGAACTGTGGTCAAACACTTGGTAAATACCAGACCACAGAACCTGAATAAATGAGAAAATATCTTCTGCATGTTGCTACTGAGATTACTTACGGTAATAAATATTGAGACCACTAGAAATAAAGAAACATGTAACATTGCTGTCGAACTAAGACAGTCCTAAAGAAAGTGATGTAGCCTTTGAACTTGCATGGGTGTGACTCTAAGGAATGCCGGGTATGGAATTTAAACATAGTTGATATTGTGGGGAAAGTATGATGATCTCTCCATGCAAACGAAATGTTTTAATATGGGGAAGGGGACAGTGGGTAAATTTCAGCATAGATGATTGCAGACCTATTTCTTATTAGTCTCCTTGTATTTTTCTGGGCTGCATGCAATTAAATGCACACTTCAATTCTCTCCATAGGGCTCAGACGAAGTGAGAGTCTGTCAGAGAAGCAGGTCAAAGAAGCTAAATCTAAATGTAAAAGTATTGCATTGCTGCTGACAGCAGCTCCCAATCCCAATTCTAAGGGGGTGTTGATGTTCAAGAAGCGTCGTCAAAGGGCAAGGAAATACACTTTAGTTAGCTACGGTACTGGGGAGTTAGAACGTGACGAAGACGAGGGTGAAGAAGGTGAAGGTGAAGAGGGGGACAAAGAAAACACTTTTGAAGTGAGTTTGCTTGCAACAAGTGAGTCAGAAATAGATGAAGATTTCTTCTCTGACATTGACAACGACGGTAAGATTGTGACATTTGACTGGGACAGTGGTTTACTTGAGGTTGAAAAGAAGACAAAAAGTGGAGACGAGATGCAGACGCTTCCAGAGAGCACAGGTAAAGGGGCCCTCATGTTTGCCAAGAGGCGGCAGAGGATGGATCAGATTACAGCTGAGCAAGAGGAGATGAAGGCACGCACAGTGCATACAGAGGAGCGAAGGGAAGCCACCGTGTCAGAGAACTTCCAGAAAGTAAGCTCTTCAGTCTATCAAACAAAAGAGGAAGAAATGTCAAGACAGCAGACCTGTGTGAGCAAAAGCTACACAGACATGAGCCAGAATCATAGCAAAACAGTACAACAAAATGGCTTTGCCTTAGCACCAGACACAAACCTCTCTTTTCAGTCCTCTGCAGCTCAGAAAGCATCATCCTTGAACAAAACAGCTAAACCCTTCCCTTCTGGTGTTCAAAACCGGGCAGCCGCACCTTTTTCACCCATAAGAAATGTCACTAGTCCTCTTTCAGATATACCAGCACCACCTGCTTACTGCTCTATTAGCCCACCACCCGAGGCTTTCTACAGACCTGTTTCAGCTCCTGTAGCCAGCAGAGCTGCCCCACCTGTGTGGTCACCCAGTGAGCCAACAGAACACATAGCATCCAGAGATGAAAGGATTGCGGTGCCAGCCAAAAGAACTGGGATACTGCAAGAGGCAAAGAGAAGAAGCACTTCAAAACCTATGTTCACTTTCAAGGAAGCACCCAAAGTAAGTCCTAATCCTGCCCTGTTGTCCCTTGTACATAATGCAGAGGGCAAAAAAGGTACTGGAGCTGGTTTTGAGTCAGGACCTGAAGAAGACTACCTCAGTTTGGGAGCAGAAGCTTGCAATTTCATGCAGACTCAAGCATCTAAACAAAAAGCCCCTCCCCCTGTCGCTCCAAAGCCTTCACTCAAGGTCTCTCCTACTGCGGGTACTCCAGTGTCACCAGTCTGGTCACCTCCAGCTGCAGCTTCTAACAAGGCTCCTTCTTTCCCAGCACCAGCCTCACCTCAGGCAGCATATCCTGCACCACTCAAATCTCCACAGTATCCTCATTCTCCTGTCCATCCCCCAAGTACTCTTGACCTAGCTGGTCCTTTCAAAGGGCCTCAGGCAACCCTAGCAAGTCCAAACCATACACCCAAGACAACACCAGTCACACCAAGTGCTGGAGAAACAAAGCCACCCTTTGAGATGCCACCAGCTATGAGTGGAAAAGGAGCACAGCTATTTGCCAGAAGGCACTCTCGAATGGAGAAGTATGTGGTAGATTCAGAGACTGTGCAGGCAAACATGGCACGAGCCTCATCTCCAACTCCATCTTTACCAGCTTCTTGGAAATATTCATCTAATGTCCGTGCACCTCCACCTGTTGCTTATAATCCCATCCACTGCCCATCTTATCCTCCTGCTGCTAGCAAGCCTTCCTCTAAATCCACTGCAGCTACCAAAAATACAAAAAGAAAACCTAAGAAAGGTCTCAATGCTTTGGATATTATGAAACATCAACCTTATCAACTTGATGCATCTTTATTTACCTTTCAGCCTCCTAGTACTAAGGAAAGCCTTGCTATTAAGCAGACATCAAAGTTGCCCACTTCAAAGCAAGCTCTACCTTTAAGACCACCTAGTGCTGGCTCTCCTACTAACGTCCGGGCATCTTCAGTGTACTCCGTGCCAGCCTACGGTTCACAACCTTCATTTCAATCAAATGCCTCTATCCCAGTAAATGAATCATATTCACCTACAAGCTACTCTGCATTTTCTAAGCCAGAAACCACCACATCTTTGTTTACTGCTCCGAGGCCAAAATTTTCAGCAAAGAAAGCTGGCGTCACTGCACAGGTGTGGAAGCCATCAATTATTGAAGAGTAAACCTTATAGCCAAAACTTAGTGTCCATTTTGCTTGCAACCAATTGTTTGCAGTGGTAACTTGGCATGGAAACATTGCCAATAGCTTACTTTATAACATCAGACTTATCACCTCAAATCTGGGTCCAAAATACTTGAACTGTTTTAAGGAATAAAAACAGATACAAATTTTAGCACGTTTATGTATATTATCAGATGATTTATACACGTAACATCCTGAAATTAATAGATACCATTGTATTATATAAGCAGGACGCTAGGTTTTTGCTTTAGGAGTACTACAACAGAAACAACAGTAAGCAATATTCCTGGTATGTCAAATTAATAGAGAAGAGCTTTCTTTCTTCTCCCCTTCCCAACTATGTTCTAATGACCTAGGGATTTGAGGACTTTTTTTTTTTTTTTTAAGAAGCGCCTTATTAAATGAAATTAATAGTAATATGTATTAATAACATAGCATAAAATAGATACTGTATTAGACTCTGACTGATCACTAGCAGAATACAACTGGATAGACATTTGGCCTGCACAGAACCCCACTGAATTCAGTTGGAATCTGTCCTGGTTCAAAGGTCCTTCCACAGAAATCTGGTTGATCAGCCAGGGCTCAGTTTGTAAGCTATGTGGATCAGCTGTGATCCAAAATCATGAATTGCCTCTGTGATTTCACAGAGAATGTCCTATAAGAGATGCTGGAGTGTTCTGAAGACTAAAAAAAGATGGGAAGACAGCTGGAAAAATTATTAAAGATTTCCCATTTTGGGGAAATTTGACATCCCAAGTGCAGACATACTTTTAGCCAAAGTTTGCTTTGAATCCAGCAAGTAAGATAGAAGCCAGTAAATCAAAATTACTGAACAGTCAGAGAGGTGAGATGGTTTTTGCAGCTGCAATGTAATGCAATAGTTTCTTGTGAAAGCACAGTGATGGAGAACTGAAGGGATAGATACATTCAAGAGTACTGATTCTTGCAACCAGAGTAGTATATGCCACAGAAATTAGCACTTAACAGTAAATCATAAATATGACCATGTCTTCCTATTGGTCTCTCGTATACACATTTTATTATTTACACTTGGGGCTTTACAGTGCTTCTTCCCACTTTAAATCTTTTTACTCTGGTCTTATACTTTCACCTTTTACTTGTCATATTGGGGCCCAAGTATTGAAATACTGCTACTGTAGAAAATTCTTAAGAGTGCATGGTCTTGAAACCTACTGTATAATATTGCAGTGACTACACAGTCTTGCTGAAATCAAGGAGCTATATTTGAATAGTTTAGCATGCTTTTCAGTAAGCAGTCCTGTTAACATCAGTAGTGCTAGGTCTGAAACAACGTGTTTCACACAACTAAGGGTATCAAAATCCATCCCAAGTGTGAAGCTAAAGATTAATGCATCAGTCTGTGAATAAAGGTGGCAGAATCTGTTGATATATTTGTTTAAACTTCCATCCAGCTAGCTACAGACCATATTATGGATATTTTATATCACAGAGGTTTTAGTAGAACTATCTATCTTGACGAAGAAAACATTCCCTAGTATGAACAACATCTCATTAGTTTGGTACCATAATGTAGCTCAAACTGCAATCAAACTTGAGAAGAAGTAATTTGGTTGTACATGCAGAAAGCAGACTGGAATCAAAGTTTAATCAAGCCAATAAAAATCACTCCTTTGAATTTTGGACCTCCAAAATCCTACTCTCCCCTTTAAATTTTGGATTGGGATACTGACTGCATTCAGAAGAAAATGACCAAGTGATCCATCTCCCTCCTAAAACTCAGGAGAACGATGGGAAATTTTGAAAGAAAAATAGTTTGGAAAATTCAAGAAATAATTACACTGCATTTACCTGGAAATAGAAAGTAGCAATATTTTAATTCTTTGGAGATCTCCCTTCTGTCTGTTCTTCACTGTCAATATCTGTATTTTTCTTCTATCATTAAACTTGTCCCTTTCCTCTCTGCCTGTTTGTATTTTTTTTCTTTAGTTTGGTTACTATTTTTTTGTTTCACTTACACGTACAGACTGGCAGTCTATTTTAGGGGAAATTTATTTTCTATGCTATCCTATTAATATGAAATCTTGTCCCTCCCCTTCTCTTTCCTTTTTCCCTTCCCTTTCCCCTTATCCTTCCATTTCTCCTTCCTTTTCCCCTTTCCTTTTCTCCCTTCTTCAGTTTTATCTGAAGTTACATATACTATTTTAGGTAGAAGTTTAAGATCCTAGTATCTACTTGGAATAAAGATACTCTACCAAAGATAAGTAGTGCTGCTAGAGAGATACATAGAAATCCAATCAGCCTCATATTGCCTTACATTTTTTTTTACTTAGAGTCTCCTCCTTTAAAATACATCTTTAAATTATAATCACACTTCTGTACTTGTTCACTTACCACCCAAAGAATATTTCTTTAAGAAGGAGATTTTTAGCAGTTTTGTACTTATACCACAAGTGTCGATGTACATGCGTGTGGCTACTAACAAGATTCAGCAGCCTACACAGCATGCCCACCAGATGGTATCAGACTCAGCTCAGTAACTTTTGGAATTCATCAACAGCTGCTGAGGAACCTGTGTGAAAGACGTGAATTACTGAAATCTAACTTTTAGGTTTATTTATGCCTACATGGCATACCACTTTCCAAGTAAGAAATACCAAGCATTATTATTCTAATTATCAGAAGAAAAAACAAGAGGTAAAGGTAGGATATATTCTCATCCAAAGGAAATCTGCTCTCCAGAAAGATGAAAGTCAACTTAATAGGAGCCAGAGGAGAGCTGTGGACTGAAACAGAACATTTCAGTTTCCTGAGTCATCTGCCTAGACCTAAATTCACCTGAAAGACAGGAATGCATAATTGTCACCTCTAAAATAATTTTGCTATTTCTTTCACTTTCAGCACTACCCAAAAGTTCACTTAGGAAGTCAACTAAATCATATCCATGTTTACAGCAATAAGCCAGCTTCTGTGATAGCAATATAAAATGTAGCTATTCCCATGTCTTCTCTTTACTTTGCCCAAAGGAAAAGGAAGTGCATTTATGCTGACAAATTTGGATTTTGATCACAGTTGGATTTTTTCCCTGTTATTCAAATACAAGTATTTCATGTGGCCTATAGCAATGACAGAAAGATTTTTTAAAGCGCCAGTAAGAGTTAAAAGAAAACACCCCAATGACACTAGTCCTGTTCAATCAGCTAAAATTTTTTGAAAAACGCATTCAAAGTCAAACTCTGTATTCAATTTCATATGTACACATCATTCTACATGCATATTGCTTGGATCCAACTTGGCTTCAAGACTCTTTTTACTAATCAGGTAAGTCTGTAATTCTTATTAATATTTCAGAAGACTAGCCTACTTAAAGTAATAATTTTATCCTAAATATGATCTCTTATGAAGCAGATATTTAGAGAAAGTTGAACTGTTCAATGTCATGAGTCCAAATTAAAAGCTAACGATGGTGTCAGGCATAGCTGAAATGTCAAGAAAATAAATCGTTTGTGTAGAGAGGAGCCATCTGAAATTTCACTTTGAAAGGGCAGTGCGCTTTTGTAAATGGTTTTCTGAAAAAGCTACTAGAATTATTTTAATATAATATGACAAGTCTAGCAAGATCAACTGTTATGTCTACTATGTAAGCATATTTAATGGTGAATTTTAGGCCACCCCTAATAACAACACTTTCAGTATGTTCACATGAAAAGAGGAATTTAAGTGCCTTGTATTGTTTTTAGTACATTTAGTTATAGCACATACTGGGGGTATTATACTGCACCAGTTTGGATCTTGCATTCTGTACAGCCTTTTCATTCAGCTACCTCAATCAAGGGTTTATATACTTTCAAATTCTGATTCAGTTATAAATCTCTTGTTATAAAGCCTGAATTGAAAAATTTTGTTTTGGAGATAAGTAGCTTTTAGCCAAAAAGTTAAAACTTCTGTTGCAAAAATAAAAGACAAAATTTAGTTCTTGAACACAGAACTGCTTAATGTGTCCCCACTTCTCCAGAGGAACCACATGTACCATGTTCCTGCTCAGCAAAAAATAACCCATTATGAAACAAACAGAAAGATATTTCCATTATCTTTTTCTGTAGGAATACTTACAGATGAAACATTACCATCTCTTAAAAGTAAGCCTCGTTCTTTTGCTTTCTACTCTCTTATGTAAGAAATAATTTTGCCAGTGCACAGACCCTAATTTTATATTCCTAGTTTTATTTATTTTCTAGACCTAGTTTTATTTCATATGAGACATTCAAGACTCAAGACACAAAATCAGCCCTGAAACTGAAGTGACCCATTTTGCTGTCACCACAGTTACCATGTAGCAATGAGTTTCTTTTGTTTTTTGGCAGAGTGCTGTTATTGTTCACGCTATATCAAATGTTGAGAATTGACAAAAATTTGTATTTGAAGTAAAGAAATACTAAGAGAGTATCTGCAGGCTCCAGAAATTAGGAATGAGGGGCTGGTGTGTGGTTCAGATAGGAAAATGAGTGCTAAGTTGCAGAGCAGCAATTTTGAGAAAAAACTATTAGGATTAGAGGGAGCCAAGCAGTGGGGAGAAAATTCCAGTAAAAAAGCAGAGACTGCACAGATAAAATACCTATCAGAAGATCATGAAATACTGAAGGTACAAGAGAAGAAAACAATCAGCAAGAAGGGTTTAATTATTCTGCACAGAGATGGCTGGCTATTTTCAGCCTTTCGTTGAAATTGTCTAGATTATTCTTAGATGATGGACGTGAATTTTTTTCTCTATTGTTTACAAAAAGTTATTGTGAAAGAACTGAAATGCTAATACCCAGCAAAAACAAAAAAGTGAGCTTTAAAAACAGCCAGCCGTATCAGCAGACTGCTGTTCTGAGAGACAACAGATCTATAAACATATTATCCTAGACAGCTCCTATACACAAGAGTTGTCGAAAGTGCTAAGGTGAACTCTGATAAAAGATTATAAGCAATTATAAAGAGAACTTGACACCAGATGATGTTATCTGGGAGGATCACTGTTTATCAAGTATCCAGGACAACAACTCAACAAAGGACCAGCCTTACCATCATGCCCTGCTGCTCCAGCATCTCTGCGGGGAATCCTCTGTACACTATGAGGTAGGGAAATACCAGTGAAACAACAGACCTCTTCGCAACTAACAATCTGCAAAATCTTTCTCCTCTCTTTTTTCAGGATCCTTTTCCAGATTTCGTAGCTTTAAGAATAAAAAATGGTTGGTTTTAAAAAGATCCACTCTTCCAGTCTTGCCTTTTTAACAAAACATGATACAACTTTCTTTGCCTGAAGTCAAACACCCAGGACTCCACTGATCGCTTCGGCAGCTCAGCACGGCAAGTGCAAATCTTAATTACACAGCTTGGCGTAACATTATTTTATAATGAGTCTACTCAGCTTGAAATAGAAACATTATACAAAGAAGAAATTTGACAACATCTTCAAAAACCTGCGGATTCAGAAGCTCTGAATTACTCACTGCTGGTAGATTTCTTGGGAAAATACGTGAGCCTGATAATTTTATAGCACACTTGGTGCCATCGTCACAACTTCACAGTACCCATGACGAGGACTGTTGTTACTTCATAGTAAACATTGCCTTTGCACATGATTACATAAGGGAGGAATCCCTTGAGAGCTATGTTTGACAAGTGCTTTTCAGGTCACTTGCTTACTACAGGAAACACTTTAGGTTTTTTATCAAATGATTTAAAAAGTAGGAAAAATCCTGAAGCTCAGTGAAATACTGTGTTGGAATGATCTCTACAGAAGCAGACTTGAACTCTTCATTTACAAGCTCAGACCAACCATATGATGATAGTTCCCTTATTTTAACGTTTGCTTCCTTGAGTGAGGCAGGCAAAGACTTTTTCTTTATATGGCATGCTAATCAAGTCTCTGCTATCCTCTGCAGTATTCATAGGCAAAAATCTATTCCTGTTTATAATGATCCTGAAAAACCGTTCTGAATTTCAGTGCATGTGAAACCTGCACAAACTTGTGTGGTAGTATGTTATAATAACTGCACGTTCCTTTAGGGTGAGGAAACTCGGCTATCAGAAAAATAACTTACTGAAAAATGCTTACAGATTGACTATCTGGATGAAGGCTTCCTGCGTGGGGTAATCACTGTAACAATAGTAAGTGTTTTCAAACAAGAGTTCTTGATTCTTTTGTACGTCTTTAAAACAGACATCTTAAAACAGAGAGTCCCCTCACAATTCCAGGCAATTGAAAGATAAGATGGTCATTTCTAAATTGATGTAAAGATTAAACTGTTGAACAGATGGAGTGTTTCTCTTGATGTTTCCATCTATACCTGAAACAATAGATTGTAACTGACTTTAAAAAAGCACAACAAACAGAAGAAAAGGAGGAACATTACAGAAATAAAATAAACTCCCAATCACTGTAACATGTTGTATTACAAAGAGTGACATGAGCAAAACACTCATTCGTTTCAGTATGAGCTTTAACTGGTTGCAAAGCAAACAATTCAGTACATCTATATTGGAAGCAAAAGTTTCCATATAGTAATGACGTATAGACAAATACATGCAGTTTTTTAAAGAAATCTTTTTTGCAAAAAAACCCTTAAAAAAAAAAAAAGTCAATAACTGCTAGTGATTTTCTATTTGATCTGTGAGAATGCTACTTCTTATACTGTCACTGTGCAGGTTGTTGTTGGTACATCGCTTTATTACTGTGAACAAAAGCAAAGCATGGGCATCTGCGTACACTTAAGTTTTTTCCTAGAGTCTTGGTAATTTTCCCACATCAGGCCTATAACTTAGAAGTGGAGCTGAAGCAGGTGACCAGAAAACCTCAAAATCTGCCCGCAGTTTAATTTTCTTTGGTTAAGTAAACAGTTCAAGATATGTACAGATATTTCTGCAAGTACTAACCATGCTACCTGAATATCTTTTATGAACCAAATAGGGCTGTAAGTTCCTTCAGAAAAGGTTTCCACATACTTCATTGCTGCTTGTTTGGCTGATGTCAGAAAGTGCAGAGGTGTGACAAATGAGACAAAAATTTTCATGATAGCATTCCATTAAAAATTCAAAAGATCACACAAAATGAGAGGCAGCAATGTAACTATTTATGGTGATGTAAATCTGCACCTGCACTGTAATCTGTTGCACAGCTGTCAGCATTTCAGCTATACAAAATGATAAACTTTCCCCATCCTAAGATTACTTTCAGAGAGGTGTTATGGTAGAGAAACTTGACAGACTTGCTACTGGTAATGGAACAGTACTGAACCAAGCACGTGACCCTATGTAATTATGAAAAATCAAAGTTAAATACTACTGCTTAGATTGCAAAATGAGGCACTTAGTATAAATGTTAACCCAACCGTCCTGGGCATTTGTGTGATTAAAACATCTGTAAGCATCACATTATCTGCTATTTTTTTCTGTAGGACTCCAGACTCAATTCAGGGCGCAGAATGGTACCACGCATCTGATGAATAGCTCTTCACTATTTTGTTTTGACATTGTTCCATGCTTAGCACCATTCCTTACTTAATATGCACTCTTCAAAGTGTTCTCCATGCAGAATTATTTCCTCATAAATTTTCTTGATTATATCTAAGTCAGTCAGAAGTCATAGTTCATTTTTACACTATTGCATTCTACAAATAGGTAAATAAGGCATGAAGAGTGCAGCACTGATATTAGGACACTCAGTAGCCTTGGGTATCCAGTTCAAGACACTTAGCATCTTCAGAGACCAGTAGCATATGAACTAGTTACTGTATCAAAGCATGTGATCCTTAACATCAGTCTGTGAGTGTTAACAGATCACAGGTCTCCACATGGAAGCCCAGAAAGGGAATCTTCGTTGACGAGCTATGAAATCCAGCCAGTGAAAGCATCTTTTGCATAATATAGTCTTTTGCTATATCATCCTAGTATTTTCTAAATGAAGCCCTGAAACAGCTTTGGGGCAGAAAGTCACGAAATTTAATCAAAATGTGTATGCATTTGGCAATGAGGCCTGAATTTCACAGCTTTTGAAT
Organism: Limnodromus scolopaceus; assembly: GCA_028565335.1. NCBI lineage: Eukaryota > Metazoa > Chordata > Aves > Charadriiformes > Scolopacidae > Limnodromus > Limnodromus scolopaceus. The sequence continues at coordinate 5,455,493 of JAOXNO010000033.1, forward strand.
ACTTCACCTTCCAACTTCACTAATATTACTTTAAGGTAGCTTTGTGTGTTTAAGACCCAAGGGTTTTCTAAGAACAACAAACCAAACCCTGGAGTACTATCACATAGCATACTGTAACCAAGGGGTTCCCCCAGCATGGCTTGAATCACAATAGACAACCGCCATCAGGCTGCTACAGTTTAACTGGCAGGAAATGCCTGTTGACATCCTGCCTGTGAATGGAGGATGACACAGGTTTCAAATAGGGCGTCACAGTCTTTTCTGACAGCAGAGAGACCAAGGAAGGACAAACTTCATTCCCCTGGGGAAGAAATTTCCCTGGAACTCTGGAGGAACGTATACAGTAGTGTACACAGGTTCTTTTTCCCAAACACAACTTTCTTGTCCCATTTATTAATCTTTTTCTTTTCCTTGTCTCTTCATCATAGCCTCATTGCGAACTAAACAGGTCAATTTTCCATTCCTTAAGCTTCTCATCAAAGCTCAGGAACCTTGGCTATCAGGTTCTAGTCTCAGCACTCTCCAAGCCAGTGCTGAATACAGATTTTCCTTCTGTATCAAGTATTACCAGCTCCTGGGTTTGCTTTGTCTAGTCTCTTCTCTGTCCTTCCCTTGTCTGTTTCTTCTGCCCTGTTTAAGGTCTGCTTCTTGTCCCCCTGTATTCAAATCAGACATTCTCTTCTTTGAGGCTGCTTGGGCCCAGACAGGAGGTCTTGAGTCTGTCAAGGGACAGCTGTGCTCTGCAACGCCTCTCTGTCCTGATCAGTGAGTGTGCAGCCTCAGGTCTGGACCTGATGGTGAGAAGAGACATGGGTATGCACCACACACCTGCATGCACTATTTTGTGAATGAAAACCCAGCTGTGCAACCAGCACAGAAGCTGTGGGACACCCCAGTGACTTCTCCAGCCTGTGGGGGTACATGTAGCCTGCAGTTTCGACAGGCAGACAAAAAACAAGGCCAGTCTCCTTGTTTTCCTGTGTGCTGTCCAAAGATATCACAGCCTATAGCACCTTAGACCTGTAATAATGAATAAAATCCTCTTGCCTAACAGAATATTATCGCTGCTAACAGAGTCCTCAGGAACTAGCTGTAAAAAGCAAAGTGCTCTCATTGAGCCTATATAAGGCTTTCGGCTTAAATATACATAGGCAAGTTTGCATGGAAATATGAAACAATTCAGATACAAAGATTAGTCCCAAACCAGTTCTAAAGCACGTAGTGGTACCACTTTTCATGGAAGAGGATGCTAGAAATTTTTTTCATTGACATTTATTTTTCCTTAATCTCACCCTTTGAAATGACTGAAATATAAAGGATTATTTGGCTGAAAGACATCTGAAATGGTTGGATGATTTGGGATGAAGTAAATAAGAAAAAATCGAACAACTAAGACTGAAAATTTCAGTTTGAAAGATTTGATAAGAGAATTATAAGAAACTGGATAATTTATCTTTTAGTTTGGATATGTTCAGCAACAATAGTATTACAATATAATTAATATTTATTTTCTTTTATTTTAAGAAAAAAAATCATTAGCCTTTACTTTATGACAATTTTAAACCCTTTGATTGTTCACAAAAAACAGCAAGGTCAGAAACTAGGACCAACTTTGTACTTGTTTTTCAAATGGTCATTCTCAAGGCTTCATCATCCAAGACCTTCCTCTAAGCTGTGTAATATTAAACTCCAGAAGGTGGCAGCAAATATTCTTCCTCACAAGAAATAAACTAACTGTTCCAAAGAAAGCTAACATGCCCATGGCCAAAAAAGTTTCAACCATTTCCTTTTTATAGGCATAGCTGTATTGTATTTTGACAATTGTACATGGATAAAGATTAAATGATAATGGAAAGCACTGATTTTCTGTCATTTACTCAGGTGCAAACTGAGCTCACTGAATAACTAGTTTATGACAGGTTAGCAGCACTCCTTATGTTTCTTTTCCACGCAGTCGCTTTGCAGTAGTGAAAGCCTAATTCTAACATCTTACTTTTCTACTGTTACTTGACAACTAAAAAGGCCTTCATTGTCAAAAGCAGAATTTGTCACAGAGCTTATGTAAGATGGTCGACAGTAACTGTTTCATTAGTTTGTAATGATGAAAACAAGATTATTCTCACCTGAAGTAATGCCACAGCTGTAAACTATCTAAACAGAATAAATTAGACTCCAGTTCTAATATTCCCTACAAATTTTTGAAAGCAAGCCCTCAAAGGACAGATTTGAGGAAGTTAGGACATGAACTATGGATTCTAATCTATTACTAGTCCCAGTACAGCCACTGACAAGGCTTTACTTGTTAGACGGGTAAGATTCCCTGCCTCTCCAGTCATTAGGATTCCCATTAACCAAAATGCTGCATTCCAGTTTTAGCCTGCTATAAATTATTTCCAGAGTTTCAAATAAACATGAATTTTTCATTTTATTTCAAAATTTTTGGTATTCATATTGTAAAATAGCTGTAGCATTTACTCCAGAGCTGGTAGCATTTCAGACAGAAATTATTTTTTCATTACATAAATTGTAAATGGTTTGGGATGAAAACAGTGATAATAACATTAACATAATGTCTCCCTTCTACAAGCAGTCCTGTTTAAAAATCTGAAGTACTTGTTTTACGTTTTACAAAATGGAAAGATGGAAAGAATTCAAAAGCATAAAAATCAGTACTAATTTTTTCCTACCATTTTCTTAGTGCTTTGGTCTCTAAATGCAGTAGCTCTTACAAGCTCATAGAAAGCAAAACGAGAAATGGATCACTCTGGACTTTCTATAAACACAGTCTGTTTTCAAGATAGTACAACTGTTTTACCTACTTCCTGCTCCTTAGTTCCCTTTTTTGTGTAAACATTAGCCAGATGGTAATGTTAATTCAGATTTGAACATGCTTTGATATGGGATTAAGGACCAGGACTATAATAAATAGATAAAAATAAAACTGCCCTGGTGACTTAGACACTTCGGTAATTTTTTTTGAAGTGACTTAATCAGGTGGGAGTCTATGTTGCAAATAGTCACTGAGACATGGGCTATTAAGTTTTATATTTATAGTTTTGAAAATAGAACTCTTATTTTGAAAATTTAATTTATGTCTCCTTAACTGGTGAAAAGGGAGTTTCAGCATGTAAACATATGAACAGTTTTCACTTATTAAGGAGATGTGCCACCTGAGAAAGAAAAACAGTTATTGTGAAACCATTTCACCAAGTAGTATTTTGCATTCTCACTTGGCCTGTAAAATGAGAAATATCTTTCTGACTCTTGCCTTTAAAATTTACATTATTTTATGAAGCTAAGTATTGCTCTCTTTGTCTTTCAGTTTCACATAAATATCAAGAAATTTGAAATAGCAGTAAGCTCCAAATAACTGATTTTTCTGGACTATTGATTCAGATATTATTGAATCAGAGGCAGACATTCACACTCCTTGAACTTACATTAAACAGATCTATACATGCACACACCTTTTGTAAGTACTGTGTTTACATTCATTGACTTATATACTGAAATTGTTCCTTTGAAAGTAATTTTACATTCATTTTAGTTTATATTAATACACAGCTTATAAATATCAAAGATGCCTGTGGTACAATAAATGTTTTCTTCATTGACAAGTTTATAAATAGTTTGCCTCTTTAAAATCAATGTTAACCTAAACCTAAAGTTTAATCTGTTTGCACAAACACCTGAGCAGTCAGCAGCTGTTGTTAGGACTCTGTGATTACAAAGGACAGCCCTGAACTGCCTTTCCCCTTCTTGACATCCAAGAATCACTTTCCCTTCAATAACTACTGTAGAAAAGATCTTTCCCTCTGAAAACGTTCACATGAGGCAATGGAAAAGAACAAATTAATCACTGTACAGGGTTCTGGTTTGTTTTGCAGCATAATACTTCAAGTGCTGGTACGATACTATAATGAAGGTTCACAGAAGATTACAGTAACAGAAAACGTGATAATGCAGTAATTTTAGTAACATATCACTCTTCTTTCCCTTATCCATCCATTTCTGGGAAGAAGAATGGAATATCTCTACCCCTCTTTTTATGACCTTCTTGTAGCTTAAGGGACACAGAAGGTAGAATAATTATTCTCGATTTACACTTCAATTTTCCCACTGTCTCACTTATGATCTGTGGCTTGTGCATTCTTTTTAGTACATGCTTGTGAAAAGATGTATCTCTAGGAGTTAAATACGAAGGAAAAATAATAGAAAGTATCCCTACGTCTGGTTACTGCTGTCCAGTAAATGACTGATGAATTATAATGATTAAATGTTGCCTTAATTGCAATATTTGTGTTTGTTACTTTGAAGGGGCTGAACACCAAAGTAGTGATAGCAATCAGTATATGAATATCAAATACCGATCTGCTTTGAATTTAGACTTTCAGTCTAGGAACACCAGTACCAAAAATAAAAATTAACCTCAATGATAACAAGGCTATACTCATCATCTCTCAGTTCCTGCATTTGAGATACACTTAACTTTTTAGAAAAATCATGCTTTTCTACAAGTGCTTCAAACCTATCTACAGAGTGTGAAAAAATGTGCGATAATACATATTCTGAAGCCAAAGATTATTCAATTGCACAATAAAGTTGGGGTAGATAGAAATAGTCTATTTTGTAACTCAATAAATCATTGCAAACGTACGTCACTATGCAACGTACAGAAATCTGCTGTGCAGGGTGTTATTGGATTACTTTTATTACAACAGATACTACCATAACAATCTTAGTTTTCAGTAGACTTAGACACTAAATTCCTCCTCTTTAAGGTAAACACTGAAGCATTATGGCATACTGCACATAACTGATGCATTTGCTATACTTCTTCCATGGGTGACAAAAGAAATTCAATAACTTTCTGTGAAACAGACATGAAAATTAGAAAGATATTCCCCTGAATCCAAACGATTATAACTGCTTCAAGTTGCAGCCACTTTAAAAAACTTAGTAGAATTGTTTCAGGCCAAAACTGATACTCAATTTTCCTAGATTTGTTAAAAATAAAATTAACACAAAATCTTGCTTCATTCCTTCTGAGCTTATGGTAAGGTAGATGATGATGACAACTACTCTTTACTGTAGGAAGACTGTAATTCAAAATAACTAAGGCTAACTTCAGCCAAACGTATTTTCACCTTGTGGGATCCTCTGAGTCTTCAAACCCTCTTCTGCCCACCTTCACCATAATTATGACATTTTCTCTTTGGAAAATGTAGAGAATTCAGCCAGCTCCTTCTATTAATAACCACTGCCTTCAAAAAATATTGGTCCACTCTTCCTCCCCATCGAAAGTCAGACAGCCAGACACAACACTGTAGCCGGAAGTAGTAAGTCAGTGAGGCTCTCTTATGTTTTTTCTCAAATTCCTTCAGATCCCTATGGAATGCACAAAGTGCTTCAGCCTTTTTCCAGAAAAATCATCTGGAAGCCTATTTGTTGTAACAGATTTTGTCCTCTCACCATCCAAATAGGTAACTCTTAGTTAAAAACACACATTGTCTAGCCCTTCCTACATGAAAGGAGAGGTTAATCCTTACTTTACCACATCTAGTGGAAACAGAAATGCAATTTCACATTTTAGAATACAAAAATACAAGCTACCAAGTGGAAAAAGAGAAGAATTTATCTGGTTTGGGAATATCAAAACAGGACCAAGTATGCTAAAGAACTGCCTACAGATGAGATTCATCCAGCTGACAGTACCATAGTTTGAGAGTTTGATATTGCAGCAGGAACTTTGTTGATGTGATTTGGATGTGGGTTGAACAATCATCCAGAAGGAAATAATCACTGATTATCTTCAGTGATACAGACCTTACTGAATGTGTTCACTGTACCCAATGTATCTAGTCTCCAAACAAGATACTCAGCAACTAACAAAGCTGGGGGCATTTTTTGGATAACCTAGTCTGTTTCTCTGACAGAATGAAGTCTCTCAGAAGATGGCTATTAAGAAGAAGTCTAGAAATGTACATAAATATGCAAAATCCAGGATACCAATCAAAAAAAAAAAAAAGCATAAGCTACTCTGGCAAATTGAAAGCCAGCACTTTGGCAAAATGGACAAGACTTTAAATAACTACTCTTATGTTGGGGTTCTGAGGTAAATAAGAAGAATATTTATCAACTTTTAAAGCAGTATCTATCACAGAGTGTGAAAAAATGTGCGATAATGCATATTCTGAAGCCAAAGATTATTCAATTGCACAATAAAGTTGGGGTAGATAGCAATAGTTAGACAAATAGTGAAATACACTTGATAACTCAACATTCTGATTAAACTCTATCAAGGAAAATTAGCTCCTGCTTTATCACTAATGGTTAGGCCTAAAAGATACTTCCACAACTTGGTGAACTCAAGAGTTTTTAAAAACCTTAGAGTTTTTCTCTAAGCATGACAGACTAAACAGTATCTTTATCTAACTGTCTTGAAATGTCAGATATTTTATGTAACACTGCTTTCAGCAGTACCGTTTCCCTCTGCATCTCTGGAATCCTACAAAGTACTAATGGGACTTGGAACTGGAATCTCAATTAAATAAAGGGGAAATCTACTGTCTACTCAGCACAGACAATGTTCTAGAAGCCTCCTGAAATCAGTTAACAGAGGTAGACTAACTACATGAACCTGTTTGATCAACTTTCTCATCCCTCTGCATAACCTTATCTTCTAAGTTACATAATTCAGGTTATCAGATTAATTTCTAATAGAAATTGTGTCTCGTTTTGCACACCTATTTTGATTTTTCACTCTAAAAAATTTATTCATGCCAATAATTTAATCAAAATGCACTAACCAGGCTTGCTGACTAAGCTCTTTTCTCTGGATTCAGTGAAGAAAGAAATTAGAACGCATTAGAAGAAGGAAAAGTATTCTGACTGGCCTATCTGGATCTGCCACTCATTGGCCCCAAGCATGATCTATAGTTACCTGGCTCTTATTTTCCTGGTAAGAAAAAGAAATTCCTCCCATTTGGTGAAGATATGGAGAAACTTTAATCCATTCTTGACAGTATATAACTTCATCTATGGGAAAAAAAGTTCCATATGTTCTTTTATTCACTTACCTTCAAATAGATAATTCTTACTTTTTATATGCTACCTTCTTAGAGTACTCAGTTTGGATCTGTCTATATGTGATGATCTGATCAGCCACATTTTAATGTTTGATCATCTCAACATTTAAGTGAGGAATTCTGAAAATTAACTGAGATAAGTTGCCCCAAATAAGGTCTTTTTTTTCTGGATAGAAGTAGAACCTCATGAAAATTTGCCATAAACCTGTGGGGGTACGATTAATAATGTTGGGGAGTTTCCTCTCTGAAACTGCAAACTGGGAGTAGCTGGTCATAGTTAAGAAGTGAAAGGATCATTCTGTTATAAACCATTATTTCTGAAACTTGTCAAAACTCTCATTACATAACCTCTATGAATCACTATACACCTTTTTTAGGAGATTCAGATTGAGCACCACATAACTGACTGAAAATTATTAACTCAGTAGTCTCTTTCTCAGTTTCCATCTCCCATACATAAGGCTGATATTAAAACATAACTTAAAATCCTGTATGAAGTAGAGGTCTTTTAAGTTTCTTAAATGCATCAAGATCCTGTGACAGAAAAGCCTATAAAACATAAAACATCTATGTGAATCTTTGCTAGATAAGCTATACCTTTTATGATCAGATACCTGTTGGTTGGTATCTAGATCATGCTCACAGTAATTTAAGTTTTGGAAGCTAGTTAGGAAAAGTAACAGAGGCCAATGTTGTTTGAATTAAATTCTAGCAGAGCCCCTGAAAAAAGAGCCTGGATTTTCACACCGGATTTCAGAGTTACAGGCATTTAAATCTCAGGATATGAATCAGCGCATGTAAATCAATGAGTTTAGGAACCACATGTATAGAGACTACTCAGTAAGAACAATGTAATTTATCTGTGTAACACAAAGAACATGTTTGGCTTGAATAAAATACTGTACCTGTTTTGAATGCTGCCAAATGACTGTTGCAGCAGAATCTTCTCATGAACACAGTTTCTGTTTCAAAGTGCTGCATTCCTAAGAAGATTAGGATTTGTCAAATATGAATGGATTGCTCCTACAAATGGGTCGGAATGTACTGAAATTTTGAGGACATTACCTTTTAAAGGATCCAGGTTAAGTAGCATCCTGTTAAGGGTATTAAGTGAATGACTGCATTAACTTCTTTAATTTTTTCATGTTCATTTTTGTGCTCTGAAAAGTAAAAACTAGGATAAGCCTAATAATTTTAGAGTAAGAAATGTCTTTCTTAGAATGAGTTTGCCAAAGGTATATTCTCAGACAGATGTCCTAGACAGAGCCTGTTATCAAATAAATTAGGCTGTACCTGCATGTTAGAAAGAATATTGTAAACACACACAGAATTGTCACAACATGACTTCCTTTTACATAATTAAGAACAATCTTTTCAGAACAAGGCACACTAGCTAAGTAGTGGAAAAGCTACAGAGCTGCTAATGTAATTGTACCTTTTCAGTAAAAGCCTGTCTTTGGTCTATGTACCTTCCTCGAAAATTCAATTTGCTCTGTCTTTGTTCCTGTTTCTTTCTCTGCCTCCTTTTTAATACCTCCTCTTTTTCCACTAGATTAAAGTATTGAAAAGTACCCACAGACATAAAAAGGGATTGTCAGGATATCATGTGCTTTCCGGGTCTGTTGTTCCAGTTTGGTAGTGAAAAGAGGGGGCTTCCTTTTTTGTTGTTTAATAACTGTAACTCTGCTTGGTATTTTGTTTTCCTAGGAAAGAAGCAGTGGACGCTCATTATCACTTCCTGGGAGACCTTCTTCATTCATTTCTCGAGCTATGTCTCCTACTTCTCCTCTTATATTTCAGCCTGCCCCTGATTACTTCAGCAAGCCAGACACAGCAGCCGACAGGCCTGGCAAGAGACTGACTCCCTGGGAAGCAGCGGCAAGATCCCCTCTTGGCCTAGTGGATGAAGCTTTTGGGCCCCAAAATATGCAGGAATCCATTGCTGCTAACGTAGTATCAGCTGCTCGCAGGAAAACCCTTCCTGAGCCACCAGATGAATGGAAACGAAAAGTTTCTTATGAGCCTCCAGCCCCAAGTGGTAGTGTAGCCTTATTAGGAGGGAAACAATCAGGTATCGTATCACCCCCCAAAAGCTCCCTGTCTGTCCCAAGTGCCACCACGCAGGTTGGCTCTCAGCTGCAGTATCCTTACTGCAGTCAACGCTCCAGAACAGATCCTGATATAATGTCCATGGATTCCAGGTCTGACTATTGCTTGTCAACAGCTGATTCAAACTACAATCCACAGCCAAGGGGATGGAGGCGTCCAACATGAGCAGCTGAAGGGCCTGGCATATTTTCCCTTCTTCCAACTTTACCGGCCTTAGGTTTGAGTTGGAGAAGGAAAGTTTCTTGCTGGCCTGACCATCTAAAGAAATGAGGAGGCAAAATTGAATGGAGCACAGTTTTCACATGACTGCAGGGCTAGCAGCCTCTAGAATAGACCCAGTTTTACACCTAATCTAAGATTGTTCTCTTCATCAAAAGGCAAAAATACACATTTCTTGGGGTGAGGGGTGGGAAGAAAATGGAGCAAACAATGTGCTCAATACAAAAATCTAGGAACGATGTAGATGGAGACAGTAGAAGTGCTTGCAGTTAAGAAAAAAAAAAAAAGTAAAATAAGGGCATTTTAAAGGCAAGAAGTATTTCACAGGATGTTGTAGGTTTTCTGGGTATGTTTGACATCTGAGTTCCAAGGTACTAGATATAACCAGACTTGGGAAAGTTCCAATGGAAGTGAAATACTTGGAAGTACTGGCTTATTTGCCATATGTTTTATCGCATCTTTAAAATGAGCTAAGAAAGTAAATCAATGAATATGTCTACTGGGGCAACAGTTAAAATACATCTCTGGTCATGGTACCTGAATCCCTACAACATGTAGATACATGCAATCTTATGCAGCCATTCATTTCAGATGGATTTCAAGACTGTTTCGATGAAGTTTTACATACTGTAATTAATCAAATAATCTGAACACAACAGGAAGAAAGGTGTTATTAATAGAGATTAGTACCATGATACTTGAACAACAAAAAGGATGAGGAAAATATTTAGAGTGTATTTAAACTGGATTGCAAGTTAATTTTGTAATAAACTATTGAACAAGACAGAAGCTGAACACCCTTTATTTCTCAGTGAAATGCACTACTTGCTGAACATTTACTGCTACAGTGTCTGGTAATCTGACTGGCTGGGCAGTTATTCTTAGTATCTAGGTAGCTCAATGTTTAGAAAGCTTTTGATTTGTATTTTCAGTTTGGAAGACATAGATAAGTTGTTTATCAATACCTGTTCTACATAGAAATTGGTATGTGAAAGAGGGTTTATGACATGTGCTACATGGTATGAGTCTAGTACAAGTATCAAAAATTTGGATGGTTGGTAACAATTAAACTATCTTGATGGATCTGAAGAGATGGTAAATAATTTTTGCTGATGATACATATCTTGAATTTACAGCTTATTTAAACAATAGAAACGTGTGGCTAAAAATGTATTCCAAGCTTATGGGTAGTTTAGATGTTGTTAAAGCATTAAATGAATACCCCAAGTTTAACAAAGTGCTCTGCATCCTCATTTTGTGAGGCATTCTTCAAGGATCTGTCAAGTACAGACAACTAAAATTACTGCAGAAGCACTGTTAACTATTCTTAGTTCCAGTAAGGTTGCCAACTGTGAGTAAAGTGATTAGATTAGAAAGAACTAACCATATATGCAATAAGGAAGAATATATTAGAAAACATTCCCATCTGCAAAGAATTTTCCATTATAGCAGTTATAAAATATAATTGGTATAAAGAGGAAAATTAAATCCAAGTTCAGTGGAGCTGGAGCTTCCTGTAAGAGCAAATAATTACATGAAAAATATACCCTTAATGAGTTTAAGTTGGCAGTAATTCTCTAGTCAAACAGAAGTCTCCCTGAAATCAACTGATTCTTTTGACCAAGCAGGAAATGAATACATGACAGTTGTAAACCTTTAAACTAGGATCATATTGTTATAGCATCTTACAAATTTATTTCACAAAATATGAATTTGCAAAGAAAAGATGATTTAGGCAAATTACATGAACAAGGCTGACAGGATATGCCTGAAAATGAGCTTTGCACCTCAGAGTCATACACACACATAACCAAGAGTAAATTTTCCTCCACACAGGCAAAAATACATTTTTCTCTGCAGAGTCCCTTAATGTCCTCTTTTATCACGACTGGGAATATTCTCACTGAAACAAATGGGACCGCGGTAGCCCCATTAGCCTTAAGAGCCTGTCTTCAGAACCAGGCCTATCTCCCCAGAAGTACATGTCCATTTTTCACTTAATTTCAGTGAAATTCAGTGAAACTCAAATAATTAAAAGTCATTAAGGCCTTAACTATTCAATAAATACTAGTGCATGTACACTTTACAGAACACCTACATTCTGTAAACTATATAATGCTTACATATTTTGCTGAATTTACATGTTTTGCTGAATAAAATGACTACCTGTATCCAAGTTCAGGTTTCTGTTTCGAACTGTAACCTTTACATTATTAAACAGGAAACCAGATTAATGAGTTTGCAGTAAGGCATATTTTTACCCTATACAATTACTTTAATCCTCAGACTCAGATACCTACCATTTGAATTCTCATTGAAACTCATGTTGTGAACTCTAAGGTCACACAGCTACCAGAAGGAAATGTGTGCTTAATTTTAAGGTACACGCAATTAAAAATTGCCAAAAGTATTTTTAAATTTTGATATTACAAAAAAAAGTTATGATAAAAAGTGATATTAAGAAAGATTTAAAGCTGTGATCACATAGCAATTCAGAAAAACATACTCTAGGATCAAGCTCTAACACACCCCCAAATATGCAACAAACATGTAAGAATAGCAGAATCAGAGTTTCAGAATCACTGATTTTCTGTCAATGTCCCAAGAAAAAGAAAGTGTAGCTTTATAATTTTCTTCTATTCACAAGAAGGAATTTATCATTAAGTACTTCTGTGAACATGAGAATTACTGATGTTGAGTTTCGTGTGGCTTTGTATTTTATCATAGATTAACTTGGGTGTTTAACCTTATCTAGTACAATTTTTTTTTTCCTCCTGCTGAGGATTTACTAGCTCTCTTTCCCACATGGATTCTTTCAAATCTAATAAGGAATGAGTTCACAGTGCATTTCCCTTAATGGCAACACTGGTAAGCGTAGTCATTCTCCACCCAGCTGTCTATTTTTACAAAGTCTGTGGACAATGGATTATCTTTGAGATCTATTCCACTGCCACATAGAAATGAAACAAATAAACATTTTCAAAATTATTAATGGGAGAACACATAGGCATGTAGACAGATCACATAGCCTTGTTTACAAAGGAAATTAGGCTAAAACCAGATTGAGACAATGTAGTAATTTCAATGGAAGCAGCAGGCCCAGACTACGAAATGAAATATTAATGCACACAGAGCTTTATGAAGAACCACATGGCATTTTTCACTTTCTGTTCTTCACCCCATTCCTCCAATAGCAAAGCATCTTTCTATCAAATAGTTGTGACTGTTGTGTGTGAGTTCTGAATATATTAATGCAAGTATTTCTTACGTTTGTTTTTGAATGCACAGATTTGCTCAGTAAATGTGAGGAAAAAATTCTCTTGATATTTTAAATACCTTGGGTTTGTGTTCAGCCTCAGAGATGTCTTTGTTAATATGCAGAGTATTTGAATACACAATATAATTGAAAATTTACTTTTTTTAGTTAAGTTAGATGATGATGTTCACAACTCTTGTTTCTAATTTGTTTTCATTCTGGTTTGCTTTAACACAACCAAATATCTATTTACATTGCATTTCTGCCTAGTAGCAAAAGACTGTATTATCTTTATAAAAAGCTTTTCACTTCTAAAGACTTTTTGCTCACTGCAAAGGACACTTTATGGGAAAGTGCATGCCAGAGATGTAAATTGTATCATTTAATAAAGTGATTTGATTAATCAGATGAGAAACACAATTTTGTTTTCCCTAAATTCTTCTCTGTTTGTTTAAATAATCTCAACCCAAGTAAAGCCTAATCTCTTTTTTTCTGTACCATTTTTAGATTCACTGACTTTGCCTGTCGGTGACCTCGTGCTGATATGAGCTTCTAGAAGCTTAAATCAACATCAGGGTAAATGGCAACTTGTCAAATTCAGTAGAATTTAATTTTCATACTGACTAAGCAGAGGAAGGAAACGCAGTGAAGTACAGTCTACCCAGGTAAAGTAATACAGTCAGAGCAGTTTTTATTGTTTGAATATTTTTATCTCCACTGTAAAAACCTCCAGCTAACATTTACTTTAGTTACTTGTCTGCCTTAACATGCACCTAAACATTTGTTTAGTTCCTGTAGATTTGTTCATAAGGGCTGCATTGCTGCATTCACTTGTTGTTTATTCTTAATTGAAACATACTATTTGAAGAAGAAATAAATATTGAGAATAAATTGTGAACCTAGTTTTCACATTATTCAGGCTATTAGGGTGGATAGCTCTTAAGGAAATAAGGACACCATGTACAATCTATCTGTGAAAAGCCAGATCAAATTTTCAATATTTATGTGAAATGAATCACAAAGCAGTTTTTGCATTTGTAAAGCAAGCAGGATTTTCCCCCCAACACAAGAAAAATGACTGATGCGTGCAAAACCTGGGGAACTGATAAAGCTTGACAATAGTATTTTAATAGCTTTGCTCTACGAAGGGTTTACAAGGTTATAAGACACTCAGTATTATTCCTTTTCATGCTTACATTTTGCCTCTTCTTTGGTAGATTCTTAAATGCATCGTAAAGAAAGAAAGAAAGCATAAGACAGATCCACAGTTTAACATCGCTCCCTTGACTTCAGTAATTTGCCACAGATTAAAAACCTCACTATACAGGTGAACAGTCACTGGTTTTGGATGATGTTTTACCCTCCAGAGAATGTACTTCAGGTTTCTTGAAATGCCCTGGATTTTCTGGTGCAACAACATTTAAGACTGTTTAAAATGAGTACAGTGTGGCAGACTGCTCAATTACTGAATGTGAGTCTGGTGAAATGAGTATTTGATGTAATGAGTAATTTTAAGTCCAGAAAGAAAGGCGGATGTTTCCAGGCCAGTATCCAGTTTTCCTCAAATTGAACATGAGTGCTTTTACATTGTTCACTGGATAAATTAACGGATTTTAAAAAGAAGTCCTGTGTTCCTGCTGAGTCAGAAACAGCACTCAATATGCTGTAAAATGTTCGGTGTTTGTTCACACATTTTCAATCCTAAAAAAAGGACTCAAGTATTTTATATTCAAAACAAAATGACCTCAGGACTGTTTGTGTGCATGCACACCTAAGTTTTTTTTCTTTTTCTGGAGAAAGAAAGGTAATGGATAATTAACAGATGTTAATTGAGAACTAGAAGAACATATTTTGCTGCAGTACAGTTCAAATAAGGCTGGAAGGTTATAGTATAAGTAACACACACATAGAAAAGAAGGTGTTGATAAACCTCTAGCTATTATCAATACCTAGGTCTATTTTCATCTTTAAAATAAATCAAAACCTGAGGATGATTTTGTCTAAATAGTGCAGAGGTTCGTGAGTTATTTTTTCTCTATAAATAAAGCAAGCCAAGGAAAGATATGGTAATTGCTGGAAAAATAATTTTGTACATTGTAAACAATAATTTTAAGCAGGTGGTAGACAAGCAGAATTTGCCCATGGTAAAAATGGAAAATAAGAAGCTTTACCGCATTCAGAATCAGAATAATAGATGCATTGGTATCTTTTCCAAGCATGGAGAACCTCACAGGATTATGGCAGTTATAAAACAATTGTCACTTTTCAATATCATTAAAATTTGCTAAGCCATCTTCGTTTTAATCAGTCACTTCCTGTTATTAATGGATGCACTTCAGTCTAATCTCAGAAAATCAGTAATTCTTGGAAAACAGGAATCAACATAAAGTCAGCGTATGCTCAACTCTATGGTATTCCTAACTATTTTTTCTAACAGAAAAGCTTATAAACATAAACAGCACAGCATTTTTGATCAGGTGCTCATGAAGTACTCTGATTTTTAGATCCTTTCAAGACAGAAAATTTTTACAGTTAAATGCAAATCTCTTTCTTATTAAATAGTTTGTATATTAGAACACAGAGCTTAAGTTGAAGCTCTCTGGTGAATTGCTTATTGCTTATAACAGATGTCTCAGATGACATTTTTTTAAAAGGCAAGAAACAAATCAGTAACTTTTTTGGTTTCCAAGAAATTCCCCACTATGGATCCACATAATTTAATGTCTTACGTGAAAGTTCAAAATTATTTTCTTCAATATTTCTGTGGAGTTCTCCACCACTCTTTCGTTCCTCTGGCAGTTTAAAACTCCAAGAGATTTTCCATGTGGTAGTAAAATAAAATAAAAAGATCAGTGTAGAAATGGATACATTTACCTACTGAGTAAGAATACTCTGAGAAAAAAAATGCAGTTCAAAGAAACACCAAGAACAGAACAAGGCAACAAAAATCCTTTGACCACATGGAACAAAAATCCTGATCCCAGCTAAATCAACGGGAGCTGTACCACTTATGTCAGCAGGGCAGAGATTTCACCTCACATAGAAATATGCAGGACACACAAAACACAACTGGTCATGAATTCACAAGCACTGAACTCGTGTCAGCAGTTCTGCAGTATTTTGAAGCCTGTAGTTTTAAAAAAATGTAATTGACAAAACAATAACAGGCATTAATCAGATTTTCTAATGTCATCTTCTGTTAGGAACTTGCTCTTTTCAATGTGAAGAAGTATGGATAGTTACCTCAGTTGGGACTCTATTGAGGCTCAAGTTACTATCTTGGCCTCCTGTGTAATCAATGTGGAGGGGCACTCTCAAAAAGAAATTAACTCCATCCCCAAATAAATCCCTAAAATCGTTAGACTGGATGCTAAGTCTACAGGATATTTGGACAGATTAGCATCAAAGAGCTTTTGACAGTGTGGATAGTGCTGGAAGGTAGGTGATTATACATCTCCCTCTCTCTTTCTACATATACAGGTATCTCTTCAGTACAAGTATTGCAAAATCTTTGGCATGTAAATTATTTTTTAAAAAGGCTGAAGCTATTACGGGATGTGAAATTTTAATTTTGGTCACATCAGGATAAGTACACAGTTAAATTACAAGCAACTTTTCATTAAGCTAGCTAGTAAAATGAAAAGGCAACTTAGCAAACAAAGAAACAGAATACATGCCTCTGTTTCTGGACCTGAGGTGTTTTTTGCGTTATAGTATATCCTGGTACAATGAATTCCGAGAGGACTTAATAGCTCTGAAACCATGCTGCCTGCCTGTGCAATGCCAGCTCCATCTCAGAAGCTATATAATCATGCTAATGTAGTGCTGTACATGAATTTGCTCCTCATCTAGCCGACTTGATCTGGTATAAGAAATGAAGTCCCAGGACCCTGGACATATACTTATGCCACTCCAAACTCATCCAGGTTTGTAGAGGTCACACTGTGTAGTTTTGTACTTGTGACATGGATCATCATCAAACCGGATAATCCATCCAAGGATAGCGAAGAGATGATTGTTGTTATTTTGGTAGCCATTAAGATCTTGAACTTTAGGTAGACACTTTTTCTAAACTGACATGGAGGTTTCTCAATGGAACAAATAATTAGTCATCTCTTCCTGTTTTAATAAGCTGCTATTTACCCCGGCAGAATTAGATACAGATCACTCTGTTTTGGATGTTTATTGCTGGAGTAAGATGTGACTCCTCTGTATTTAACCTTAAATGAATAGCAGTATAAATACAAGTTTGGATGGCAGCTGGTAGATGTTTGGATGGATAACATTCAGACAATAGCAAAAGTAGCTTTATTTTTCCTGGTAACATTTATAATAGTTTCTACTCCTTTGAATACTCTGCCATAAACTGTGTCCCAGAGGGCAGAGAACATATTAACTGGACTGTTTGTGTCTTACTTTGATGTTCATTACTTTCCCCTGTTTTAAGTTTTTGCTATTATTCATGATCTCCCTTTCAGATACTACAGTGTGTATGAGATGCATGATATTTTTTGACAAAGCACAGGTAAGCCAAACAGGTGCTAAATTATAATGAACACTCACCTACATATACACAGAACGCTCACAGGCCACAGACAATGAGAGACAGGCAGAGAGCAAGAGAAAAAAAAACAAAACCACAAGAAATCAAGTGTTAACAGAGAAGCAGAAAGATACTTTTATATTAGACTGTAGTACATAGCACATTTCAATGCTTCTGTTTCTCCTCTGCATTTTAGAGACTGGTGGAATCTCTGGAACACCTGACTCTGGTCTCTGTCACCCAGTGTCTAACACAGACACAAAGACAGCTGGGGGAGTACAGGAAAATAGAGCTAAGACAAGTTAGTAGGCAGCAGTGCTAAACAGTATTCTAAACAACTTACTATTCCATGATGTCTTTCCGCCACTGCAGACTTGATGCCTTGACCAAGTCATACTGATATATCATACCAGTAAAAAAGTAAAACCAAAGAGCCTATATTTATTTTTCATCCTCTTTTATGAAAGAGCTAAGCACCCTAGCATGCTATGGACACTCAGAAAAGCAAGAACCCCATGCAATTCTGTACTTCCCCACATCAGCCACAATAACTAAACTGGCTATTGAATTTTATTTATTTTCTCTTAAAAGACAATTTGTCACTAAAAAGTTCAAACTTACTTACAGAATATTATCATATTTCTTCTTTCTCAAGTTTTTTCAAACCTTGAGCTGTGTTGTTTGGTTGGGCGAGGCTGTAGCTGTTAGATGCTTCTGTTTACTTAGTTGATGAAGACACAGATGAGCCTGACACAAAATTTAGTTGGCTGAATTGCTAAGTCAGTATCCATGAACAGTGATATCTAAAATCACCTGTAAATCTTCATTACCAGTTAATGGCTGAGGAAGGGGAAGATTCTGATGAGCATAACTACTGAGAAAGCAATTGCCTTTTTCAAAGCTCAAATCCCTGAAGAAGTGCTTGGTGTACTCTTAGTGTCCAACTTCAAGCCCAAAACAAGATAACCACTGAACTGCCTAATGCGGTCCAATAGAGGGCAATGGTACACAATCCATATCAGCAAATATACTGATACGCTCTCCCTCACAAGGCCTCTATTTCAGTACAGAAGATATGGTACAGTTAAAGGAGATTAGTCTGGACACCAGAAGCCAAACAATGTAATTATCAGCTAGCCCACATATACGCTGCTGCAAAATGGTGTGGGATAGATGCCATTATCTCATTGTACAAATGGAAGAAAATATGACAATGAAAAAGCACGTGAATTGCTCAAGGCTCTTCAGACAATGGTAACAATGGACTTCAATGCAGGCATTCTTGGCTCTTACCTTCACCTATAATCCACTAACTATTTATAGTAGTAGTGCATACTTAACAACCAGCTCAATTACATTCTTACAGCTCAGAAAAGAAATAGAAAGAGAGCTCCAAATCCTTTGAAGAAAGAATCCAGTAATTCAAGAGGCTGATCAAGTTATGGCTCAGTCTGCCAGACAAAATTCACCAAATTCTGTGACAGAGAGTATAAGGCTTTGGAGTTGTTTACTGATAGTAACCATAGCAGGGTGAACAGGGATTAACCTCAAAGGGCAGTAGAAAGATTAGTTAAAAAATCAGAAGAAATAAAAGGGGAGTCTGCATTTTTCTTATCATAATGGAAGCAGCTGTCCTCTCCGATGTCACCACTCTAGTCTCACTTAAGTTCTATAATAACGCAAACAAACCCCATCCAAATTAACAGAATCTTTGAGTTTTCCCATGAGCCAGTGTGCATAATCATCACTGGTGATGTCTTCAGTCTTAAATAATTAAGACTCAGATGGTCTTGATGATGTCTGTTACCAAGGAGCATGTGCTTTTTTGTATCTATCCTAACAGTAATGTAAAATATACACTCGGCTGCTACCAAAGTGCTCAACTGTGCCAG
This sequence comes from Limnodromus scolopaceus, assembly GCA_028565335.1. Taxonomy (NCBI): domain Eukaryota; kingdom Metazoa; phylum Chordata; class Aves; order Charadriiformes; family Scolopacidae; genus Limnodromus; species Limnodromus scolopaceus. Next base: position 5,474,600 of record JAOXNO010000033.1, read on the forward strand.
TAAAAGGAAAAGAATAACACAACCATATTACAAGGCACCAAATAAAGGCAGTTCATCAACACAAAGCATGTTTATGTCAGGAGTCTCTTCCATTAACCTAGGGAGAAGGTGACATACATGAAAAATTATATCACTGTAGATGGTGTAACAGTTTCTTTTGTGACTCCCTGAAAACAACTTTAATAAGAAATTGCATGATAATTTAAAAATGAGAGAGTAAAACTTGTCAAACTTGCCACTTCTTTCTCAACAAAGTGGAGTTAACAGTTAACGTCTGCTTCTAAACAGGAGGCATAATAATAAATGTAGATAAAATCAGTTTGCTGGCACAGTATTTTTACAAACAAAAAGCTTAAAGAGAAAATCTGTTACAGAAATAATTTTGAAAAAAAAGAGACAGAAAGTACATGACTGGAAAACAAAACACCCATTGCTAACGAATCTTTCTAAAAACCAGAGTAGCAACAGTCTTAGGATAACTAACAAACATATAGTAAGTTTATGTGAATACACGTCCACAAACTCCAGCCACATAATTAAAATGCATTTTGTGGACTGTCAAAAATATTGCAGATTTTAGTGTTTCCAGCTTCCTTGCCATGCATGTCCAAGTTATCTTCCACTTCCAAATAGGATAATGACAGTATTATTTAGCTGTTTATTTTATTTTCAGTAAACACAATACAGGGAAAAAAGGCAAAAACATTGTATCTGTCCTCCCTAAGATAACATTCATCCATGCCTCTTCTTTCCTAGGACTACAGATCATATCTATTTGTTCTAAATCAAATATCATAGCATCAAGATAAATATTTCCTTAGCATAAAAACTTTCAGCCTTTGTATTTATGTGTGTATTCTCTACATTATACATATTTTTTTCCCTAGTGAAATGATGTTGAAGAATAGCATCTACCAGATGAAACTGAGCCCACATTTCTGAGGAAATCAGCTTTACACTCCTAGTTGTCCATTCAAAATAGCCCTAAGTCCTGCAACAGTGACTTTCATTCTTGCAGTATATTTTTTGAGGAAGGCGGAACTCTAAAAACAACTTGAAGTTCCAGACCTTTGCATTCACTAGTTTCTTATTCCTTTTAGTTCTTTTCACTATCCTAAGCAAAAGAGGAATTTGTAAAAGTAAATAATCTGCAAATGCTGGTAGTTTCTATTTGATTTGACAGATAAGTTTTATCTGAATTAAGGCATATAAAAGTGTTGGTACAGCAAGTGTTATTCCACTGGGCACAATGCCCACATTCAGCGTAAAGTAATGGAGAAATTACTCAGTAAAGTAAAACACATAAGTACAATTCCACAATGCATTCCCATATAGTGTAAGGAGATGTGGAGTAATTCCACATCTGTAGGGTATGAAGACAGAGAATGGAAAATATCTATGGCATGGTTGGACTCTTGTAAAGTGGAAAATATGAGATGGTAGGAGTTTTGTTTTCTGTTAATCACCTAACAAGCCCATTAGTTGTGGAATGTTTCTAAACTAAGTGAATCTGTGAAGAAATAAGAGTAACATTAAGAGGGAGTAAAGCATGTCTCAAGAGTGAAATATTCCTTCTCTTATTTTAAAATATTTCTTTTTGCGGCCATCTATGCAAAGATGGAGCTATGGATCAAAATTTGGTCTTTGATTCTCCATGTTTAAGACTTATGGAGTCTCAAGACTATTTGGACACAGTAAATTACTTTTTATAAAAAAAAATTAACAGGGCAGACTGATCTTGGCCTAATCTGGACACGGCAATCCAGCAAATATTACTTCCAATGCTGTTGCTCATACTTGGCAAAGAATAGTATTCCAACTATTATACACCTTCCAAAAATACTGTAAAATACATACGTAATAGGGCAATCTGCTCCTTGGGGGATCTTTTGTGTATGACTCTAATAACAGATAAAGGAAAAAAATGGAAGAAATGCCAAGAATTAATCACAATCTTAGAAATTATCCCCAAAACAACTAGCACAGTAGCATAGTAGATGTGCTCTACACAATGAAAAATACTGCAATACTTTGCACTTCATGGGAGTCAAATTGAAAGATATATTTGGGGGGTATAATATAGTAATGCTTCTTCAGTCGTGATGTTTTACAGTTTTAAAGTTTATACTTGCTTAAGCTAATTGATGCAGTATTCAATTTCATGTAATGAGGTTAGGTATTGACAAGCAGAGCCTTTTAAAGTCGTTTGGGAACAATGTTAAACCTTCTGAAAGATAAGATCATGACACATCTTGATGATACAGCAACAAAGAAATGGTACTTCTAATTCAGTACATTTACGCTAACTTTACAAAAGGAACATCTGTTCAACTAAATGATTCCTACATTTCAGCCAGAAAGTATTCCAATTAACTTAGAAGTTAATGGGTTCACCAGGAAATACCCAAACACTGGAAATGTCCCAAAGTAGAACAGCAACATCATCAGTACGATTTAGTGAAAATTCATTAAAGATGGTTGCTAACTATTTGCACCACTAATGAGTGCAGGAAATGGTTCCCTACATGTGAGATAGGGGGAAAAAAAAAAACCCAAACCCTAAATATGAAATCTGACTGACCGATTATTAATTTTTTTTTTTAATTTTCTTTAATGGTAACAACAATAGTATTAAATCTTTTTCAAGTTGGGCTTTAGCTTCTGAAAGAAAAATCTCCATTTTCACATGGAGACCACTTTGGTGGTGAGCAAAGGCATATCTTTGTCCTCAGGAGAAGTAACTGAGACAAGACAGAAACTCTTATGCTTTTGTTAATGAAAACACCAAATGGAGAACAAGTTCGGCCAGACTGTAACTTCAAAAATGGGGTCTATATCTCACTTCTGATTCTGGAAAAAACACAACCAACAGACCCTACTTCTCTGTTAATACTGAGTCTACCTATACAGAAACACCTCAGGAAGAACCTTCACAAATGCCAGAGGTAGACTTAGAGCTTTAGAAGTGCCATCTTATTAGTAAATAGTCATTCTGCTACTTTATCAAACAGTCTCTGAAAGCTTTTAAAACACATCCAGGTGTCCCTGCTTCACAAGCCTGGATGTTACCTGACACTTAAAACCTGTAACATCAGCATATTGCATGGCTGTAAAAGGAACATCACTTGCTTTGGTCATATGATTGTCAGCTGATGATGACCAGAAGGTTTATTTAGATGACTTAATTTCTGCTACCTCCACTATGCAAGGATTTCATTTCTCATCACAAAATTGAAGAGGTCAGCAGAAAAGTACTTCATTGTCTGAATGAAATTAACATATTTTGCCCTAAATTTCTGGTCTTTTTTGTACTGTATATTTGTTTTCCAAAATATAACGTGCTCTTCCATAAGATCAATGTAAATTTATCTCTCTTCAGAGGCCAAATACAAAACTCATTTTCCATGTACAACTAATCTGAATTAATTTCTTACATATACTTTAAAAGAAAATTAAATCTGTCCCGAGGGTGACTTTTCCTAAGATCCCTTCACTGGAGAAAACTGACATACAGATATAGGGTCTGTTCCCTGAGGGTCATCTGCAACCTTAACTTGCTATCTCAGTCTTCCCATCTAATGTCCTGTATAAGAAGAAATAGTGACTGAAAAATGTTGGTCCAAGTTTGTGGTTTTGTAACCAGTAATCTCTGTTTCAAAAGTCATTTTGCCCAGTATCACACTGTGAAGTCTAAAAATAACCTGTGTTGGATAATAATAACAATAACAGTGTTAGATAAGTCACTAAATCTATGTTCAAAGCATATAAGTAAAAATTACCTTTCAGAAACGCTGAGACCTGGAAACAGTAAAATACATAAATGTCCATCATGTCTTAAAATCTTTTGTACCCTAAATATGGTGCTACGTATGTAATTTTAGACACCTAGATTTTAAATGCTTTCTAAAAACAGTCTCAATAAAGTCAGTGACAATCTTAAACAGGAATTTATAGGCCTGCTTTTTTTTCCCAGTTGCATAGGTGCTTTCCAGAAAGTACTGCTTTTCCAGCCCAAGTGTTTCCAGATGTAGATACGATACAATAGGCTGTAGGACTCAATATTACACTTAAGACTCAACTGCAGGTCTCCCTACAATGAATTCACACAGTTTCCATTGACATTCAAAGAAGCTACGCATGTGCCAGCGGGGAAATCTTATTTGGCAAGTGACACTACCACACAGCATTGCAATCCACTGAGTACAGAGACAAATCCTGGTTTCATACTGTTGCAGCAGCAAAGCCCCACTAGCTGACACTCCCTTCCCTGAACCAATCCCGTATATATACTTGCTTTGATTTAAATATGTTCCTGTGCAGGAAGGGCAGCAGAGGGCAATTTATTTTCACAGAGAAAGATGAGCAGATGCAATGATTAATGGGAACATAATTTTCATAACACTGGGATACTAAAAAGAGAAAGAAATGTGGGACAAGTTATATAATGTGTACTTGCTGAAATATGCTGCAGGTCTCAGAAAGGAGACATGACGCTGCTCTCTCTGATGTGAATAGGAGCTTTGCCACTGAGGAAGCCCTCAGCTGCTCTAAATCACAAATTGATTTCCCTCAATTTATTCTAATTTACAGTGAAATATCCTTGTGAGTACAGCGTCAGGGATATGCTAAGGAATAAGAACTAAAAACTACTACATCCAATACTACAATATCCACTGCGTGACGTATTCCCACCTAATGAAGAATAGTATCAGCCCTGTGACACTTAGGCCTAAAACTCCATGATGCCAACGAGTACAAGAGCTGCCTTCCCCCAAATGACCCAGGGTAAAGCAAGGTCAACACATTTCCCCTGTGTCAGGACTGAAGGTTCCTCCAGACTTTGAGACATTAGTCTGAATCACTTACAAATAGCAACTGTACCCAAACGAACAAGTGTTTTGGAAAGAAACCACTGTTACCTAGGATGACAGTTCTTTTGGAACTGTGCTAAGTTTCCAGGATAAACTCACCTCAGTTCAAGGGATTATAACACACGTTCATAACATTTTTCCTGAGGGCAGCAGGAGTATCACAGCATTTCTCCATTTTTCTTGTAAAACAGGATTAGGTGCCTGGTCATAGGCACTCACGCACACGTTTGTACCAAGAAACAGGATTTTTAGCTCAGATCTACTAGTCACTGGGGTGACCTTTCAAACCTGTTTTACAGCCTACACAGTGACTTAAGAAAGGGACGCCAAATTATCCGGGTCCTTTCTACTGCAGGTTGCAGCTCAGCAAGAACAGCCTCTAGAGGGGTGATATTCATCCTTCCTCTGTCATGGCAGGGTGGAGAGAGAGGCTTCAAGGCTGTGACTCAAGAGAGGGGCTCTGGGAGCACAGGCAGGCTGCTGTGGAGAAAGCGTGTCTCTCTAAGTGACACAGCAGTCACAACCTGCTTCACTGCTGCATGAAGGCAGGAACTGGAGACACTGTGCTTGGGATATAACACAGCTCTTGTTTTTCCCTGAAGCCTGTAGCAAAGTTACAGTCTAAATCCCTGTAGGGGATGCAGACAGTGCTTGGAGAGAAGTTGTGTATCTCCAATGATATTGGATCACAGTAGATGTATTGGATGCCCATTTCATCACCACACACAAATTACCTCCCAGGGCAGAGGAGGCAGAACGTGAACCTACAGCTGAACCTTCTGCATCTCATAAGTTTAAGTCCTATATCACTGGCAATAAGCATTAACAGTAGAAAAGAGTTTGTTTTACTAGCCAAGAAGGAAATTTAACTTATGTGGCACAGCCTAAAATTCTGCAAGTAAATCTAGTATGTTTTATGTCAGATACTTCCGTTACAGAAAACATAACAAGGAACTCCCACAACTCAAAAAGCACACAAAACCTACAGATCTACTATGCTTACAACATGGTCCATCCTCTTGGTAAGCTGACGCTTAACCAGTACAACAGTAGAAAACATTTAGAAAATATTCTTAGAAAGTACATTAGAAAAATATGTCAGCTATGACATTAATTTAATTTAATTTATTTACTAAATTTTTGGAATTCATTTTACCCACTTTGTTCTACTATGCTTGGACATGTTTTAAGGGAAAATAAGGAATATCTGATGAAAAAATAACATGATTTTCCAGTAGCTGCTACATTAGTTTTCATCAATTCTTCTGGTAGAATGTTTGCTAATATAAATCACATTCATATTTAAGCTGTGTACTTGTGATATGGCATACCAGGCACTTGTGAAGATACAAGACTGTACTATGATCTGGTTTCTGTATTTCTAGTGCTGAGAAGAATTTGGTCAAGGATTAATCAAAAAACAGATGGAAGAGACATTTTTTATTAGTATAAAAAAAAGAACTTGTTAATTTCCTCAAGGGAAAACAGCAAGATGTTTTCCGGTTAATGGTTATAAAGTGGATGCTGATACACTCTAGGGCCTTGTGAAAGGAGTTATTAGAAGTTATGTTACATTATATACTTCATGTAGACAAAAGAATCTGCCAGGAACATGAATAAATCAAAGGAAGAAAATTCTACTTCAGATGTGTGGATACAGTTTGTAATTACAGAAAAGGGCATGTTCTCCTTCTTGGGAGAATGCAATTGGCTTAAAAAAAAAAATCTGAATAAAAGATATACCTGAATAAGTTTACACCCCAGTAAGTTTTTTAGCTGGGGAAAACATTAGAGTAAGTGATAAATGAAACCTGAGATTCTAAAGGAATATTGATATTTGTTGTCAAACCAGAATTCCACTGAAGTACTATGCAGAGATCCCAGGCAAGATGATAAACTGTACAGAGTATCAAACAATGGAGGAAGAGACTGAAGTAATACTGAACACCTTATGTTAGCAAAATAGTAAATAAAAATGGAGACATCTAAATGTAAGCCTACTGACAACACTTTTCTTAAAATAAACTACTTTTTCTGCAACAGTTTACACTTTGTTTTTCTTTATTACATTTGTTTCTTTATTGATAGGCTGTACAAGATGGCTTTGTGATATGGCTTGTGTCTTTCATTTGTACCAATTCTAGTCACCTGTTTATTTTATATCTTATAGAAAACATGCTTGCTTTCTATATTTGTTTCAGGAAAAAGTGTTTAAAGTAATTGAAACACGTCAGCAATAAAACATTACCATGTTAACCTTCTGTAGAATGCTTCTTGCCAGATGGTAATGGTTACCATGAAGTATTAGTATCAGCCACAGCTATGTTTTCACAGCAGGGCTACCTATGGCCGCCAGCCAGGCTGCCTGCTTTTGAAGCAAGTCAAAATGTTGATAACTGTTCTCTTCCTTAAGGGCAGAAAAAAAAGGAAGCACTAAAGTAAGCTTTTCCACCTTATTTGTACTGTTTTTATTATACAAAGATGCTTTCCTGCCAACTTTTTCCTAAGAAAACATTTGGCCACCTGATTCCTTTCTTTTGATTGACCATTTCCTGCCAACACAGTTCCTGTGAGTGCACACCACAGTCTTCCTACTTACCCACAACTCCACCTCAACTTCTCTGGTGATATTCTCAGGTTGGCAGATTTTAGGTTTAGTTTAGAATTATTTCAGCATGAAAAGCTATGTAAGCCATACTTAATAAACACAAGTTTGATATTGCTTATGCTTGGATGTAAGAAAAATAGTTCAAATACTGTTCTTTTCTATTCCAATTTGTTTCTAGCTCTAGAAGCTTTTATTTTGTCCTGCAGACTACCTTTCTACTGAAACGTCCTTGAATTTGTGCTTCACTTTGTCCAGTCTTGCTTTGGAACTGCAACCCGCTAGCAACCAGTAGACCAAGCATGCATAAAATTAAACAGGTGTTTAGTAGTACGATCAGAAGTTTATTTTTCTTTAAACCACAAGTTATTTTCTCTACTGATTATTCTCGGCTTTGTTTACCAATGTTTACCATTTTAAGGCTGATTTTTAAGTGGTGGAATTTTGCTCTCTTCTTTGTTTATTTTCAAGAGTTCATACTATCCTGACTTAAAAAACAAACATATGAACTCTAAACCACATATAATGACACTTGCCCTGCTCGTAACAAAAGTCTTGTCTTCTCTGAGTTAGTTTCAAACCACCAAATTTATAGAAATTAGAGCAACATTTTAAGCCTGGTAACTGAGTTCAGAGTCAGTTGTTGAGATAAGCTTTTAAAACAGTTTTCAAATAAATTTTATCAGACACAGGTTGAGGAACCCTTAGGAGTTGCAGAACAGCTTCATCAGTGGGGCCAGTTCAAAGGCAGACTGTGAAACTGGACACAAGGTTCAGCTTGAACATCTCTGTGGCTGAGTCTGCTGATCATAATGGCATGGCTATAACACCTGTGGTAGCTGTGCCAGACTTTGGTCCTACTTCCACTCGCACAAACAGGAGATGTACTCAATTAACTTTTCCAGAGACTCAGTAGTTTAAGGGAGACAGAAGCCACATGCAAAGTTTTTGTCATCTTATGGCATTTCAGTGATTGCCTCCTACTGAAAAGATGCTTGCATAATGAGTACCACCAGCAGCACTGAGTGTAATCGCCGAGCCTGTACCTGCTTTGAAAGATAGAAAAGAATTAAATGGATATGAAGAAGCCAAGTATTTCTCCTCTGAGTCAGGACTGACAAAGAGCAGCAAAGCAGAGCCAGGACAGAATGCTCTGAAGATTTCAGGATTTAATCTCAAGTGTCAAAGTTTTTGGTTTTTTTTTTCAATTTCCAGCTCCTGCATTCACAAGAATCTCAGCTTTCTATTAGTTTCTTTCAGAAAACTGAAAAGACACTTGAAGTGCACATCAGACAAAAATTAGTATTTTTCCTGCAATACAGTTAAAAACACACATTAAAAAAAACATTTTACAGACTGTGGATCTTAATTCTGAATGGCTGGACTTGTCAATACAAAGCTAGGAAAATAAGTATGAAATTAATCAGCTGATATATTATATGGTCAATGGAGCTCATAAAAACCAGATATACACTGAGGTTTGAGTTGGATCTGCATCTTCAAATAGTTTAGAAACATACTACATACTTTACCATTATGCAGCATATTTTGGACTAAAATTTCCCCATTCACCTTCAAAAACAAAAGCCCCAAGATATTCTGCCAATTTGATATTTGTCACTCGTCAGCAAACAGAAGTCAAACACCTTGGTAGAATGGTAAGTTTTAAACTTACCATTGAAGTTTTTGTTGAACTAATTTTTCTTTCAGAATGTTTCCTTCTAAAAGCACACTACCAGCATCAAAAGCTAAGGAAATAAAATTTTCAGGTATCCGAATCCTTTAGTGAAGGCATCTAAATAGATTCACTGGATATGGGTAAAGGAGTTACAATTAAATGCAGTATCAAAAGGACTTATTTGCAAACAAACATCGACCTGCCAAGGAGATAGACATGACATGCAATGTTTAAGAAGCGAGGCTTCTCTCTTGAAGAGCTCCTTATGCAGGCTAAATACATGCCTGTGACACTATGTCAAAATGTAATGTTGTCATAAGCAGTGAGAAGACTTGTATCCTTTTGATGAAAGAAAAAACCCAAGCAGTATGTCAGCCTCACAGTGCAGTGGACCACCCCACAAAAATGAATGCATTTTCAACTAGTGATGATCAGAAAATGCAAATACTAAATTAAAGCTTCCTGGCCAGCTGCTGCCTCTGATTAAGTCTTTGACAGTACAGGCCTGTGCTTGTGGCCTTAGCTCTTGGGATTAAATCCAGCTCCCAGCTTTGTGGTTTCTTAAAATGACAGCCTTTCAACTCTCAAAGACTGGAAATAAAGCATGAAAGTGTGAGCCAACTGTAAGTGATAAATCTTGAGAAGTCACCCCTACTCTGTTGTTCTTGTAGCCCAAACTACAACCATCCCTGCTGTATGTGGTATAGCATCCCTGGGGCTGCTCAGGCAATTGTACCATTCTCAGTGAGGGCTAGGGGTGATATTGTGCTCCCAGGAAAAAAAAAGCTCTGCTCCATCACCACTTCCATGCAGAAAATGCATTTCTAATGTGCCTCTCCTAAATGCAGAGTCCCAGAGCATGGAAACAATGCTGCTGAAGAAATGTTCCTTGCTTCTTGAACCTGTTATTATGGATTATTCAGCTTCAGCCAAATACAGACCACAGTCTCCAATGAGTTGTGCCTCACTGGAGTTACTCAAACCATGCATTTCAATGAGGGGAAGTATTATTTAACAGGTGGCAACCTAGGATGACTAAGCCAGCCTGTGCGCCTGTGAACAAGGACATTTACCTGTCATCTTCCTTTAGGACATTCTATGTTTTAAAATAGGAGGACTTTTTTTTTGATTTTTTTTTCCTGTAGATTGTTGGGGTTTTTTTTGCAAGCTTTCAATGTAAATTGTTATTAGCTGTGATGTGGCAAACGTAACACCTACAAATAAACCCTCCCATTTTCTTTAAAAAATCTTGAGGATAATGAGAATACTAAATCATAGAATGAATTCCTATGGATCCCAGAAAAACAGTGATAGTCTTTGGATCCTGAACAGAAAGACAACACTAACAATATTTTGAAAGGTCTATTGGATACATTACACATTACTGAATACATCATATCAATACTTCAAATTTATTGATCTCTTGCCAGTCTATCCAATGTAACTATAGAAAAACTCACAATCCAGCACATAATAGAAATTCAAATATTCAATTTTTCAGGTGTAAAAATAATGAATTTTTTTTCCATAAGCAAAACTTAAAACCAGACATAGTCATGAAAATGTTTCCGCACTTTTTGTAGGCAGGGAAGTATATTCCAGACAACTCTACAATTATTTTTTTTTCATTCAAACGAATTTAAATTTAGAAGTGAAAATAGGGAACCCTGTACTGCTTCTGTCAGAATGTAAGAAGTATTTCACAGAAATTTGTAACAATAATAAGACTTAGTTTCATTTGCAACACATGTGGGAAGTTTAGGCTAGTTCAACTTCAGAATGTAAGCAAAAGGATTATTGGTCTATCTTCTTTAGCATCTAACTTTTACAAAGATATAACAAACCTCCCTACTACTGTCAAGAAAAACATTCATATAGTTAGATCATGCTAAATTTGTACGAAACATGTCTTTAGATTTTCCTGAACATGAAAGAACTGCAAAGAAAATTATTCAAAGCATTAGAGGCAAAAATACAAGTTGTGTATACAAAGACCTGTGATAGAAAATGTGACAGGTCTCTTTAAGATTTTGTTTTAGCAAATATGAAAAAATACAGGCTTTGTTTAGCAACTTACTGCTTGACAGATGGAACAAGCTTTTTCCTAATGCCAGCCTTTACTTACGTTAATTTCTTTCTTACATAGACATCATCTCACTTTAGCACAAACCAAATGTCCCATACATACATGGAAATCTACTGTGAGGTAAATCTGGATACAACATTTTCCACTTCACAAAATCACAGAATTGTAGGGGTTGGAAGGGATCTTTGGAAATCACCTAGACCAGCCCACCTACCAAAGCAGGTTCACCTAGAGCAGGCTGGACAGGAACGCATCCAGGCAGGTTTTGAATATCTCCAGAGAAGGAGACTCCACAACCTCTCTGGGTAGTCTGTTCCAGTGCTCCGTCACCCTCAAAGGAAAGAAGTTCCTCCTCATGTTTAGATGGAATTTCCTGTGTTCCCGCTTGCATCTGTTGCCCCTTGTCCCGTCACCAGACACCACTGAGAAGGGTTTGACCCTGTCCTCTTGACACCCGCCCGTTTGATATTTATAAGCATTGATGAGCTTCCCTTTCAGTCTTCTCTTCTCCAGGCTAAACAGACCCAGATGTCTCAGTCTTTCCTCATAAGAGAGGTGCTCCATTCCCTTGATCATCTTTGTAGCCCTCCGCTGGACTCTTTCCAGTAGTCCCCTGTCCTTGAACTGGGGAGCCCAGAACTGGACACAGTACTCCAGATGTGGCCTCACCATGGCAGACTAGAGGGGGTTTAAAACCCCCTTGTTTGTGTTTAAAAAACTCTAATGGTTTTTACTGTGACTACTACTGAAATTAAGCACTGGAAGAGTGTGGAACTTTTCTTCAGAAGGGAAACTCCTACATACCTTCTTTTCACAACACTTTATTGACCTCCTTGTCTATAATGATCAGTTTAATTTTAAAAAGCAACTGTTGGCAGTTTACCACTACCTAATTTATTCTTTGGCTCCAGTCAGGTATTTCACAGTAACAGTTATACCTGTAAATAGCTGTCAGAAGCTAAGGTGGATACAGAACACAGAAACGTCAGTTAAGTCATTAATTGAGCAGTGACTTTATTATTGTGTAGTAACTACAACCCCCTCTTTTACAAACAGGCATATCTAGTCACTGAACCTCTTGATTTCACTCATATTGTAAGACACTACATGTATATTCACTTTAATACTCTGAAAAGTTTATTGATTCAAATTCATGGCATAAAATTAAGCACATACAGCTGTCACAGTCTCAGAATTAATTTAAGCACTTGCTAAGAACTGAGGCATTATTCAGCACCTAAATTGCCTCTAGTTTAAGCCTTGTTTGAGAGAAAACTACGGTAACTCGTTCGCTTGCTTGTTGAACTGAAGGGAAAAGAGAAAAAGAAGAAAAAAAAAAAGAAAAGGACAGAAAAGGAGAGAAAATGAGGGAGAAATGAGTTAAAATGAGTTACAGATTTGGATGACTGTAAGTAGTTCAGGCTTTTTCCACTGGCTAGCCTGGACCTCCTTTCTGGTCAATTATGCAATTTAGAGGAAGCAGTGCGGTGGGAAAGATCCCACAAGGTGCTGGAAAAGAAAACACCAAAAGGAAAAATCTTTCTTGGTTAAATAAAAAAGATGAAAAGGAAGAAGACGGGTAAATGTCCCTGTTCCCAGGCTGACTTAATCATCCTAGTTTGACACTTACTAAATAGAACTTCTCATTGAAATGCAAGGTTTGATTTTGTTAAGACGTCACATCGTACTGTAATTCTTTCACCTTCCTTGTTCTTTCCTCATTATTATGGACATTCTATTGGTCACGTATATGTATGAATGATGTTTTGGCAACTTGGTATATTTTATGGGGCCCTGAACTTCTTTGAGCATTATAAAAGAAAATAGCATTCAACAGGATCAGTTCCAGTTTTGCAGCTATGACAGTTAAACATTTTTTTATTCTAACTGCAATGACATATGCTTATTTCGATTTCAGTTAATGGCAAAATCTTGACAGACTAGTAAGTAGTAAATTAAATTCTGAGATAGTCATTCTACAAAGTTTTTAAAAGTTCAACTTCTAAATGATACAATTTACAGATAAAAATATTTGTCAGTAAAGTTTCAGGTTGTGTCATCTCTAAGTAGCTACTTTTCCGTTGGAATAAAATACACTGTTGAAGATCAGCAATGCAGTAAGTGGTAACACACAAAACAGAAAATTGTTTCAAAATAAACAAAAGTACTAACAACATTCTTAAAACTCTAACCAGAAGCACTTTGCTGAACTGCAGATATTGTCATAAACATTTGGACCTGTACACAAACACCATATATAAGTAGGTTGACTTCACAAAACTTCCAAACATCTCAGTGTTTGTGTTCACATTTTTTCCTCAGGGCCACCAAATGCAACATCTGATATTCTTATGGTATTTCCATTATTCAGATATTAAAATATTGCAAAAAAAATCAGAAGTGGCTCTTGGATGCATACATGAAAGCTTGTAAAAATCTTAAACACAAACAAAACATAAGCGTGTAACTGCAATCTGTGAGTACTGTCCCTTTGTGAAGACCAAATAAGAGCTCCTGGATTTGCTAAGTGCTGAAAATAAAACTGCAAAAATAGAAGCCAATTCCAGTATCAATTCCAACAAAAAGCAAAACACTAATGTAACAGGTTAACTGGTGGGATTGTTAAATCATGATTACTCCTATATAGGGAGTTATCTGTTCTCACGTGAATTATACAAAAATTAAGGCTGAAAGTGAAATCTAAAGTCATCAGGTTCATATCCATGCTCTGAGGCAGGACCAGTACGTCTAAACTACCTGCTTTTAAAAATTGCTAAGGACATTCCTTCCATCCCATCGCTAAGTGTTCTGGTCCAATGCCAGCTATCCTCCAAGAAAAAAAGTTCTTTGCATGTTGTCTATACTTCTGATATAAAATAAGCTGATTACTTCTTATTCCAAACTTTGTGAACAAGACTGGATTCTGGATTACAGACTCATTTTACATGTGAAGAGATTGCTATCATGACTCACCTCCTTCTTGTCTTTGCTAAACCAAACAAACCGAATTCTTTCACTCTTTCCTCACAGCTAATATTCCTTAGCATGTGTTGCCTGGATTTTATTCAGTTCTTGATATCTTTATATCTTTTCTTAAAAGTGGTCAAAATATTCCAGCTCCTCAGTTTCAGTAAAATGAGATTATCTTCTTTTTCATATTCTGTTCACAAACCTCAAAATATTTGCTTTTTTTTGTACTGCACTAGTGACATTTATTTTGTGATTCAATATAATTCTTCTGCCATATTGTTTTTGACAGTTATTCCTTAGTTTCTTTCCTTGCAATTGATTTTTCCTTCTTATGTGCAGCTACCTTGCATTTTATTTCTTTATTTTACTGATTTTGAATTATTTCAACAATTTTCCAGTGTAATTTTCATTTGCAATCTTATCATTCTCAAGAGCTAAATATAAGTTCTGTGTCAAACAGTTGAATGCCCACTTTATTATTTCATTTGGATGTGGTTTTACTGAATTGCATTTGATTATTTTCTTTTCAGTTCATCAAGTTAATTTAACATTTAAATCTTTCCCTGCAGAAGTAATGCAGTAATTTTCCTAGGCTGGCATTTAATTGACATTCTCTACTTCATTACTGAAGTTATTAATGAAAATGCTGAGTAGCATGAACACTTGACAGACTCTCCTGCAATCCCACTTGACAGTTTGGTGGTCAACCACTGAGAACAATCTTATCCTTTAATTGAATAGTTAAGATTCAACCAAGACTTTGACCATGCCTGCTGGTAGTCGAAAGTGGCAGATTCAAGCACAAAAACTAGAGAAGAATTGCTAATGAGTAACAGCAGCAGGTGAATTCTGACAGTAAGGATTAAAAGGAACACGTCTTTGGGGCCGAGATGTCTAGGATCTCAGCAAAATGTTTTGCAAAGCTAAGCCTAGGAATAGAAAGCTAGAGGGAAAAACAAAGTAATTTTTTGGTTGGACAGGCAGACTTTTAGGGCATTGTATCAGGCATATACATTTTATCTGTCTCAGAGAACTTACTTGAAAAGTTATGCACATTTTGTTGCTGTATTTAATTACTCTCCAAGTTCCATTTACAGTCAGAATTCCTTTCTCCTGTCATATCAGGATCCAAGCAATTTTCTGATCAATCCTCCAAGCCAAATAAGACCATTATTTTCCATAAAAAAGAAACTTCCTAGAACAAGCCCAAATCTGAATCAGAAATACAAAAACTTCATCTTGCTTTTACTGCCCCATAATTCAGCTAGCTGCATTCAGGCAGGAAGATAAGGGGGGAATATTTCCTTCTGCCACTGTTTCTTTCTGTTGAAAGTTGGTTGCCATCATGAAATATCTGTCCTCCACGTTTCACACATTTCTTTGATAAAGTGATACAACAGTACCCTGGAATGCTGAATATTACTTGGTTTCAAATTACTGCAGGTTTCCGTTCCTAGAAATTAATTTTCTTTTCACAAAGAAAATGAAGAGATTTTGTGTGCTTCTTGAGCAATTACTCCCTGCCACATATAATACTGACAAAATTCTCTTTTCTTTTTCAGACCAGACTTTGTGTATCAGCCATCTGCCACAGACTTAAGCCATCAGCTACTATTGAAGCACGGTCTCATCTTTCACTAAAGGATTAGCCCATGCCATTCTCATCTGATATAGTCTTGCCCATCCATATATTTAACACCTTATTTTTAAATGTCTCTTTCCTAGTTATAACACAGAGATTATTATTCTCAGAGGTGATGAGGAGATGATCTGTATGAGTATGAGGAGAGCATTTCATTAAATCTTCCAATAAGCTCTGAAAGGGATATAAACTCTCTTTGTTGTGGGTGCAGTTGAATCTTTTCTGTTCTCTTCTTTCGCCAGGAAGATATGAGTGGCTGGAGTGTTTGATTCTATATATAACTAGTTGATGTCAGCTGGATGCCAATCCCTTTGAAGAGGATCAGCCCCCAGTTTGTCTCGGTACTAGGTACCATGCAGATCCAAGCACAAGGGTAGAAACCATCCTGGACCAGGCAGGTCATCCCCATACATAACAAACTCCTGAAGCTTCAACTAAAGGGTTGAGATCGCTTTTTTCTGCACAACAAAACAGTAGGGTAAGTGTATTGTTTCCTGAAATATTTTGACATTGTCTGTCCTACAAACTGTCATATAAAAGACATTTATGTAACCTCTTGACTCTGCAACTAAAAAGATGTTTATTTTTTTTAATTAGTCAGAAATGCACTATCTTTAGAGATGCCAGAGCATCTCATTTAGCTCCTCAAATTCTTTATGAGATTAAGAAATGTCAAAATGTAACATTTCTGAAATCAGAAACCATGATAGAATTAAAATATTAGTTACGGATTTACATCTTTTAATATAATGTGTAGATGTGAAAAGGCCTAGACCACTGACACGGATTTTGCTACAGAATTTATGTAGCCAACTCAAAGTCCATTTCTTCAAATCTTCTGTCCATCAGAACATGTCCTAGCATCTGTCTGCAAGCAAGAGCTGCCAGTGCATTTTGCACAATTAAGAGTGCAGTATTTCTAAGTCAGAAATAACTAACTTCACTATTCAGCCATTCTAAACAGGCTACTAGAAATTAAAGTTGGCTGAATTGTGCAAGCTGGCTCAACAATGTAAAAATGTGTTGTTTTTTTTCAGCAAGGAAAAATCGTATCAGAAAATCACAATGTTATCACATTCTGCCATGGTCAAAGAGAGGAAACAACAAGCATCAGCCATTATGGATGAAATACAAAGAAATGGTATAGCGCTGAACCCAGCTTACTGTATATGCAATGTCCTCCAGCCCTCCCTAATACATTTTTTTTTTAATCATAGAGTTTAACTCTCTTACAGCTTTGTCTCTGGGTGTTTTGCCATAAATAATCTTGTGGGAGTATCATGCTGCCTATGGTAACTAATCCTTTTGTAGTTGCCTCTTTTCATTTGAAAGCTATTTTCAGATGAACAACTGCTGTGGAGGAATGAAGTAATCTAACAGCTGATGTACATTCTGCTAGGATAGCCTTTCAGAATATTTGGGGCTAATAACATGACTTCATTCCATTTCAAAAGGCTATCTAAGAAACATGCTTATTTGTATCTTTTTTTTTTCTCTGTTTCACTCTGTTTTATTATATGAATGATAAAATTTTTGAGAGTTGATTACACCTCTGTTCCTTCCTCTCAAACTTTATCTTTGTAACTAACAAATTTTACTAGCATTTGGCAATTCTCTTTAATGCACAGCCAATTAATCTTATATGAAGAAATTTTACTTTTCTGTTCTTGCACTGATGAAAATGCAGACACTTATAAGAAGGTAGTTTGATTTTCTAAAACAGGTTCTTAAAACTATGCTTCTATGTGACACCTTAAGAAGCAATTAACTCAGTTGGGAATACTGCTTGGATTTCATTAGGTATGTGCGGGATGCTTTTGGAGATCTTTCCAATCCTCCCCATGAAAACTTTTTTATCATCTATGTAAAAGATCAATGTTTTAAAAGTGACAAGCATCCCACAATCCTCAGTAAAAAAAACAGGGAGCTCCATTAACACTTAGAATTTATGAAAATCATACCACTCAGGATAAAACGCTGAACACTAAATTACAGTATTGACTATCTATGGGCTTTTGCTCCAGAGAATTTGGGGACAGTTTCTGTAATCACTCACTGACCATTGTGACTGCAGGAAGAGTAGGACAAGAGACATAAGCTTTTTAGAAAAAGAATCTATGAGTTTCAGTGCCTGGTCCTAGTCCTTCTGATATTTCCATATGTTTTTTCCATAATTTCTATTCCTAAGCTAATACCTCTTCTGAATTCTCCACTCCACACACACTTAAATCTGAAAGCCAGTCTGCCCTTACAGATCTCACTACAACTCCATTTTGCTTTGGTATTGTAAGCCCAAGTACTATGTGCCTGAAACAGCCTATAAACTATTCAGGGGGAAAAAAAAGTCTTTCATATGCCTGTTTGGAACCAGGCAATTCACATGGTAAATGTTGCTACTATTCATAGCAACACTAATAAATGTACCATACAGTCCTTGAAATCATTGGAGTTATTGGATAATCTGTGCTTGGCATTTGCCTCACATAATCTGTCTTTTTTATTATTTATGTATTATCAGATTTGCTGTCAAGTTTAGATTCATAGGCATAGCTATGACAGCTTATCCTACAAGATATGCTGTGATATGTGGCCACTGAAGGCAACAGTAACTCTTTAACCGTACACTCTACGTTTGCATCTTCTTTGGATGTTAAAAAAAATATGAAATTTCATTATATGGGTGTGATAAGAGTCTGAAATTTATAACCATACAGGCTCAGTGAAACCAGTTAAGAAACAGAAGGGTAACTAAAGCTGTAATCACACAATGTATATGCTTGTGCTTTGGGACCAAATCTGAACAATTCTTGGAAAAAACAAGGAGAAATCTGTTTTTTAAGTGACTAAATTCAGGTCTATTAATTTTTGACATTTTATTTTCCCCTAATTATTAATTCAAAAAGCTTAACCTGTGATCTGGAGGGTGAACTGCTGTCTTTCTGAGGTTTGCATTGCTTTTAGTAATGAAGGTCCTGCACCTGGCTATTACGTACAAATTAAATGTATTGTTTCAGCCAGTCTCGCAGACTTATGAAACTCCCCACTGTTAACAGAGGTAAATGGTAACAGAAGATTCTGTAATGCAAGCCCTTGTATCTTGGAATGACACACAGAAAGCATATCTACTGCATTTTTCTTTCAGCCCCTTTTGATTATAATGCTTTTAGGTAAACTGTGAATCTCAAATACACTGATAAAATATATTCATAGCAGAAACAGTTGTTGATAAGACAAAAAATCAGCCAAGTTTTTATCAGTGTCTCAAAGTTTACCAACCTCTGGGCAAGACTGGTAATGATTGATAGTCCACATCTCCTGTTGGCTTGTGGGGTGTGACTGTGTTTTAGAGAAATTTGACATGTCGTAAAATGTTGCAGGAATAGACACTAACTGTAAACCCCCTTATGGTCTCAGAAGAGAGACTGTAGTAGTAAATCAGTGTGTAGATGCGGACCTTCACAGCCCCTTAGTTTTTCATTGGCAGACTTGGACTAATCATAACATTTCTAAGGCTACTTGGCAGAATTAAACACATATGTAAATAAATATGTTTAAGGAAGCCCTTGGAGTTCATCAGGTTAGCCTGCCATTACACTTAAATCTCATGTCCAGTTCTATACTATTACTTAGAGGCATTCTTCAGTAGCTACGTGATTAACTATCTTTCATGATATAGTTAAAAAAAAATCTTATTTCTGATACTACAACAAACATACTATCTGATATTCATTATTAAAATTTATAATCCAGATTAAGGTATTTAGAAGATTGTAAACTGGAGGATTAAAGTGGGATTAGGTGGTGAACGCAGGAGGAACTATATAAATCATATTTAAATACAGTCTGTTATGGTTTTAAGCACAGGTCAGGAAGGACTTTGCAGGAACAAATTAAGAAATGAAGCTAAAAGGTTAAGATTAGGATTAAATTATGAATTCAACTTTCAGTATTAATTTATGTGTCCATTTATGACACTGATGTTCTCTTTCTGTCATCCTCTCAATGTCCTCCTTTTCCCATTCTTCATCACCTTTTCTGGATTGACACTGAAACAATCCCGAGACACATCATAAAACTAGACAGATGATTAGATTTTAGTTGGCAAGGGATTCAAAAGAACTTCACACTTATGTTTTTGGGATGCTGCCTGGATACACAATAGTACACAACTGTGGGTTACAAAGTACCTTGGAGCCTTCAGTTAACATTAACAAGAACAGTACACATGCAAGGGAATAGCAAGGCCCAAAATAGTTAACATCCAGCGTGTCCCAGCAGAATACTGAGTGGTTTGGACAGGGTTCTGCAATCACCTTAGCACCCCAGTCTCTGAGGGTGTACGTATTACCCACTCTGTGTACAATGAAGAAAAGCTTTTTCTACATGAAAATGTTTCTGATTTGAGGGGTGAACTTCTTACTCCTAATATAAAACCATCCAACAATCCGTACCCCTGCAGCAATCTTAAGAAATGACAAAATCAAATATCACTTGTAGGTCTAAATTTCAGGCCACAGGCCAGTAACTAGTGCACTTATCTCAACCACAGAGCCAAAACCCCACCGCTATCTGCCACTGATACGGCTACATTGGGAAAGCCGAGTCATTTTCTACCATGTTAAGAACTCTCTGTTTTATAGTTACCTCTTAAATAACAGGAGGGTGTTAGGATTCTTTGAGCATACTATTTTTAAAGCAGAAGCGCATGTTCTGGCTCATGATACAGTTAGCTTGCTCTTCTGCTAGTTAAATCTATTGCAAACATTCAATTGAAAGCAGTATGAACAGAAGCGGATCATCAGTGATGCACTCCAGGGCCCACAAACTTCTTGATTTACTACATGGAAAACTCTTGTCTATACAGCTTTGGCTAAATATTTAAAGTACCTGTCTCAATTAATTTTTCCTAGATGTCAGAAAATCACACTGTTTTTCCAACATAAAGTTACTAGGAGACATATGCCATCTTGAACATGCCACTTACTCAAAGTGAAACTCTGCATATACAATATTAACTCTGACATTAGGTACCTTCTGCATTTAATTGATTTGTAATGTTAGTTTTCAACTGGGCTTCCTGTATGCTTACACTAGGAACAAGATACAGTCTCTTACATATAATTTGCTTTCATTTCATTTTAATGCATTCAAATATATGTCAAAGTTCTGAATTTTTAATCCTGTAGACGATAAGAATATGTGAAGAATAGAATGTCTTATTATTAAAGAAATGACAGAATGTGACTTTGAATAAGTGGATCAAAGAAACACACTAGACTACCGATATAATCCTCAAAACATACTGCATCTTCCTGTTTTTCTTCCTGAAGTTTATGAACAACTGAGAACAATTTCAATTAATAAAATGATAAATATTAAAGTAAGTAGCAATAGGAATTATTTTCTTAAAAATTCTGTTTTTACTATGTAATCTAATAATTGTTACACTTGGTTAAATTCTACAGCCTTCTAAGCAGAAATAAATTAGCAGAAAATAGTTTGGTCAGAGTTCCTGTATTCTAAGTTTTAAGTGTCATCTATAGTTTGAGGACATCTAGTGAGAGAGTTCAGTCACCAAGCAACAGCTTGCTCATCGCCATCAGTATCCTAGTTTCCAGACCATTATCACAAAGATGACCAGTAGATTTTCTGATATTCAGAGTTCTCCGTTTACATTCCTAAATGATTTCCCCTTCCCCTGCTTATGCATCTTCATTTTCAAATTGCCCAGGAGATCACTAAAGACAAAGGAGGGATTTTTCCCAAGCAGTGAATAACATAATATTGCATCTAGTAATTCAGTTTCCTCTTCGAGAGAATTGATAAATATATCAATTCGTAGAAGCATGTTGTAATTCTTTGTTAAGGCTCTCATTTTCAACTACCTTGAGCTTTGTTTTGAATGCTTTAAAGATAGTTAAAAATACTATTTAATACAGACTTCCTAATGCAAACTTTTCTTAAAGTAGAAAACATGCCCTGGATTTCAAAAGCAAGCAGAATATCAAAGAATAATGGAAAATAAAAATGTTTATAAGCAATAAGAAACTGGTAGGTATGTTTAAAAGGGGTTACCTGCTCATCTATCCAATGCAGGACACAAAAAGGTAACTGAAGGTTTGATGTGGCAACACCGGGGCCAGATGAAATTTTGTTCCTGGTTTCAGCAAAAGCCAGTTTTGACCAGTCGGCTATTAAGATGGTCTATAGGACATTATAGACCTGATTTGATAACAGCAGAATGCCATTTAACTGAAGTAAGTTTGGAGCTTGAGGTGCTTAGCATCTTCAAAAAAACAGGTTTGTGGTGTTCAATACTCTGCTCCAAAATTTTGGGAGAATGATTAATTTCACTAACACTGTATGAAGCTACGTTATGTGTTAGATAAGTATGCACTAACACGTTGTTGGATTTCAGGTGTAGGGTATGCAATATCAGGCATTTACGAAAAACAGAGGTATGTATTTATCTGTTGTATTGCAGTCTCACCCAGCTTAAACCTTGGAAAAAAGGTCAGCACCCCCAGAGATATCATGGTAGAGGAACTATCGACACTCAGCAACAGAGGTGCAAGACTCTTCAAGAGACGTCAGCGGAGATCTGACAAATACACATATGAAAATTATCATTATGTAGCAAACAAGCCAAGAAATGTGAGTATTTTGTCATAACTTATTAATGAAACACAATGAGAGTTAGCATTGGTTCCCTCGGTGCTCACGAAACACATTGTACATGACTTATTTGTAGTTTCAAGAAGAATAAAAGTAAAACCCTGTACTAGAATAAGGCTAACATGAAGTAAGCCATTTGTATTTTATTGACCTCCTGTAGAGAAATAAAAAAATCTAAAAGCCTCAATACTTAACGACATCAGATTCAAATCATTCTCATTCAAATCTGATTCAGGCTACTAGAGATCAGAATTGTTATCCTGTAATAATTGGCTCGTTGACTACTGAAAATTAACTAGTTAATGTGAAAACTGACTAGTTAATGATATTCAAAAGGTTGGAAGAAATAAGAATCTGTTTCATGCAACAACTAAGTATTTTTATTACAATATGTTGGTGCTCTCAGTGTGGTTCCCAGGCAGCAAAATGACTCTCACAACTGGCACTAAATACACTTCTGGCCTACCTGTCTCAACACAAACAAAAAAGATGGAGTTTGTTGCAGAGAGTCAATTATTCTTTGAATAAGGCATTAGTGATATCCTGGGAATCTTCATGGGAGGAACTAAATGCACCTGGAGTTTGTGTCATCTGTAGCCTTTGCAAAATAATTTAGCCTTTTGCTTAACCTCTGGACAGCAATGGTCATGAATTTTACTTAACTCTCCAATGTGCTGCATGGTTTAATTACTTGAACATGAATACTCTATGCCCAGTCTAATACAGCACACAAACAGCTCCTCTAATTCCAGTATTGTATTAAATTCTGCTTCTCAGTTACATGTATGCATCCCCACTGATTCCAGATACAAATGTACGCGACTAAAGAAGCAGATTCTGTCCCAATATTTTTAAGTTGCTTTGACTACTGTGAAAAGAAATACGTGCTACAAACGTTAATTATTATTAACTAACCTAGAAATACTCCTTGTAGAACAGCAATTCTCTTTCCCGGAAGCATTTACAACTAATCACTGTATAGGTGGTGCTATGATTATGTCAGCATCCAACCCCTGCACAGTTGATACAAATACTTTGACTCAATTCTTCCTTAATCTTCTCTTGGAATAAGGAAAATAGTAACTATATGTAATGTATTGTTGTGATAAAATCTAAAGTTTGTATTGGTTCAAATAGGAAACAATTAATTTATTAATCAGAATAGCAAAGCACCAAAGGGCTTACTCATATTATGTTTAATTTTACTAAAGAAAATACACACGCATTTGTAAATTAATCAGAAACAATACAATGAATGCAACTCAATGAACAAAAATTCCATATAAAAAATCTGAACAATTCTATTTAACACTCAAAAAAACCAACTCTGTTATTTAGAAGTCCATCTATGAATAGTTCCCCCAATTTCTCCCTCTATTGAGTATGCTGCGCCCAACACCATCATTTTGTCAGAATTTCTGTATCCAGTTCCATGCTTTTGCTACAAAGTCTGACAGATCAGTTCTCCTCTAGTCTATTTCTTCCCACAAAAACAGAGCAAGTACACATGCTGTACAGTCAGTATGACGTTCTGACATGTGAAAAAATTATACCTCTTTGGTTTCTGTTCCCTTCCCTTAAATGCCTATTTAGACACCACTGGTGGTGTCTTCATCCTGGCTAGAAAACATTCTGCTTTAATCTTTTTTTTTGTTTTATGTTAAACAAGTATTATTTGCTTGCTTTCCTACTTTAAGAAACTCTTACTCTAAACCAGTCTATATTTAAATTGCTTTTAGCTTATGTGTCATAGCTAAAATAAGATTCTGACTTCTTATGAGACTCTAATTCTATATTTATGCAACAATGATTAAGCCTTTGGATGTTTCCTTAGAACTGATGACCCGATAGGAGGGTGGAAAATAACAGCATATCATGAATCTCCAGAAAGTGACCTGCACTGAAGTTGTTATTTCTATTACAAATAAAGGAAAAGAAAATCCCAAACAAAAGCAATTCAACCAATGCAGTGAATTTTCAACTGATATGGGAAGAGACGCTTTGAAGAATCAGTGCTTTGAAACTCAAATGGCTCAAACTTGCCAGATTTTTTGAATCTTTCAGTAGCAAGGGCGCTCTGCACGTAACAGCTTCCAGTGTCTAGTGATCCAAGGGACATATTTTATGAGCCCCCCTGCCAAAGTGACCACATCTACTCTTTGCTGTGAATCACACAGCCCACACGCACGAGTAGATGTTTTGGTGATTGCTGTAAGCAGTAGATGGGATGAACTCTCTATGTACAATTGCATAGCAATATTTAAATAACCCAAACTTAGGAAAAGGTCAGACAACTCAGCTGGATGGTTATAAGCCTGCAGGAAGTTTGTTGACTTAGCTCACGTCACCTCCAATCCTTTCAATAAAGCATTCACACACTTGTAATACAGACATTTAAAATTGTCCTGGGGTAACATTCGTAACACTGAAAAAAATACTCATTTTTGCTTTGATAGCCAATGCGAGAGAGTTGTGAAACTGTTTCACCTTCTGGCTAACAGCCAGAAAATCCTGCAGAGTGCCATCTAGCAAACAGGGTACCATACAGCAGGACAGTATGCCTTCGGGTAGCATACCCTGGGTCTCAGATCTGGGCTGCAAACTGGAGTATCACTCCAACCCTCGACAGAGAATCACAGAGGTGTACTGTCAATGGTATTGATTTGTATCCAAATGCAGCGTGGAGAGCCTATACAGAGTGTTAAAATGGACGGCCTCAGTGTGGAAGGAATTCCCCAGCACGCCCCAATGACACCTCCTAATACACCTGATCCCCGAAGCCCACCACATCCTGACAACATCGCCCCAGGTAATATATGAGCTTACAAACATTAGATATATTTAGTTATCATTTCACAGCAGAGAAAGAACCTCTTCATAAAAGAGTATCTTCAAAAATAATTTCTTAATGGACTTACTATTAGAAATTGATAAATTTGAGTCAGATAACTAATCAGAATCTCCTGCAGAAATGCAAAAAGGTGCTCTTCAGTCACTTATGTTCATTCTTAAAGATTTGATATGCCTTTTGTATTACTTGTCCCTAAACTGAAAACATAAATTAATAGCAAGAGAAACTGCTCCTATATTTACTGGTCTTATTAACATTGAGAAAGAGATCCTCAGATTTAAAACCAGACTAATACAGTGATTTTTCTTTGCCAAATCTTTGGTTCTAATATGCAACACACTGCTCAACAGTCTGAAAATTATCCATTGTAGTTTAATTACCCATAAATGTAAATCCAAAGTCACTGCAAGTTTTGCTAGAAACCTTTACAGAGGAGTAACTTTAAAAGGAATTTGCCTCTGGCTGTATAAACTGTTCTTTTTTAAGTGCTTAACTGAGAGGGTACTGTTGCATTTATTTAAAGCAGTGAGCTACAAGGCGGCATTATTTTGTATTCTTTAAAAACTAGAGAAGGCTAATTTGTTTTAATTAATTTATTCAGTGATATAGCCCTTCTTCCTGTTTATGAATTATCCATGAGCAGACTGTGGTTTTTACAAATTCATTCTTTGTTCAGAATTACTCAATGCATGTTTTGTGCAGACCTTTTCCAGTCTATGTAAACTAGGTCAATGCTGCTCTGTTAGTAACTGCTAAAAGTCTGTGCATCAATTGGTCAAATACAATGCAAAAAAAGATCATTTCCATTGCTAAGACATGATACAAATCTTCAAGATTTTCTTTAAGCAAAAAAGGTCTGGG
Source organism: Limnodromus scolopaceus (assembly GCA_028565335.1). Lineage (NCBI taxonomy): Eukaryota > Metazoa > Chordata > Aves > Charadriiformes > Scolopacidae > Limnodromus > Limnodromus scolopaceus. The sequence continues at coordinate 5,500,839 of JAOXNO010000033.1, forward strand.
AAAAGGAGTAGATTTAAAACCAGAGTTTTCTTAAGCTTATAGAAGGAAACAGCATTAAGTTAAAGAGCAAGATATAGTGGGAGGGTAAAAGGGTAGAATAGATTTCCATGTTGAATTATCTTAGTTTTAAACCAAAAGTCTGTTTTTAAAATCGTTTTGTTAAGTCAGCCCAAGGGCTGTGTAGCTATAGTCGAGTTTCAAACAAATGCTTATAAAGACAGAAACAAATTTATATAAAACTAAAATAATCTTAGCCTCAGAAGAGGATGGAATTCTTTGCAGCAGTTATCTAAAATGCTACAAATTCCCCCTGCCACCTTTCTGTTTCTGTGTAGCTTTGGCCAGGTGACTTGATCCAATTGTTCATTTTATCTAATTGTGAAATGATGGTATGTTACTGCCTAGTTACATAGGATGGCGGTAAGGAAGCAGAAAAGGCAAAGTATTGTTAAAATGGTTTTGCTTTGATTGCCTTGCAGGATATTCTGGACCACTGAAAGAAATTCCTCCTGAGAAGTTCAACACTACTTCTGTACCAAAGTACTATCAGTCTCCCTGGATAGAAGCCATTAGGGATGATCCAGAGCTGCTGGAAGCCTTATATCCTAAACTTTTTAAACCTGAAGCAAAGCCAGAACTGCCTGACTACAGGAGCTTTAACAGGTAATTCTGAATGGACACTGAATTTTACAGTGCAGAGAAAAAATACTATGAAATGAAACATTTCCACCAGCTGTAAAAAACCCTGCTGCCTGTATTTGACAGTATATGCATAAACATGAACACAGGTTACAAGTGGCAAACAAAAGCATTAAGGAGGAAACTATTCTCTCTCTAAAGTCTGATTGTAGAACTAGGAATGTAAGGTGAATTGTTGAAAATACTGAAAGAGAGAAAGAAAGTATCAGATACAATGCACTTCATAAATGGAAATACAGGCTGTAGCAATGCTTCTAACTCTTTTCAGTATTTCTGTTGTTGACTTCAGTAGGTACAGGATTCTAAGACCCACCAGGGAGACGCTCAGTCAAAAGTTTGTTTGTAAGCTGTATAATGCAAACCACTCTTTTTCTTTTTTTTTTTTTTTATTTAATACAACTCACAGGGCTTGTTTCTTAGGCAATGATAGTACAATGAACTTTATCCTTCAACCAATCCCTCACACCCAATAGTTAGCAGACTGCATATTTTATTACATTTTAAATTTTTTATATCTTCAACAACCTTCAGTAACAAATTAACAGATAAAACATTACAGGCAGACTTAACATTCAAAGTAGAATGGGATCTAAGAGTGAAGTTATTTATGTAGTAACTAGTATACTAAGGCTGTCAGTAGAACTTCTAGATATACGGACAATACTGGCTTTCGAACTATTTAAAAAGTTTTAAAACACATTCTTACTTATGTCTTTTGCCTTTATTCACACCATTCACATTATCTTTGTTTATTGAAGTTATGGACAATTTTTCTCTAAATAACCCCTGCTGAGTTCCACACAGCTAAGCCAAACCAAAACCCTTCCTCAAAACTCCAGACAGCAATCTATTGAAAAAGAAAATAGCTCATGGCAGAATAAACTTAGAGAAAAATACCACAAACATCACTTGTGTTCCTGCTGTTGAAGTGGGCCTCAACTATGAGTGCAAGGACTAAAAAATTACACGATTCAACATCAAAACTGGCACTGCAGACACTACACTAATTCTGATTTCCTAACAGCAATATACATTATGTTAATAATGAAGTCTGTGTGGCACAATCTTCTCAGCAGACAGAATCGCAAATAGAGTCAGAGATATGTGCCACAGCTGCTAACACTGGAACAGTAACAGCACAGTTTATGTACTATGGTTATTGTTACTGAAAAATCCCCCGCCCCAAACAACAAAAAAATGCTAAAGATACATACATAGAACAGAGACAGCATCAGTTCTCTGTCTCACAAGAGATTCTGAGTCCAGCATGCCAATTGTTACTGTGAAAGACAGCATCAGAAAGGGCACAGAGGCCCCATTAATAGGGATATGTGTCTTGAGATGGTATCTGATGGCTTCTTTGTGGATTTTTAGCTGCTCTGTGATTCCATATTCTGTTAGTTGTCCTCTTTACAACACTAACTGTTTGGTTTTCTTTCTACGGGGGCTTTCTCTATGTATGACATGGCAAAACTCTGGCTCAGCACAGTCCGAATTTCTTGAACACATGTGCATTCGTATAAGGGAAAGGTCAATATTCTCCCTTGTAACTGCCATAAAAACCTAAAATCTGGCACATAAATCCAGATCTAGAGTGTGAAATTAGTAAATTCAAAACACAAGGCATACAAATATAATCCACTAGAACTCTCCTTGTCATGGAAAAAAATCCACATCCAGAAGAAAATTAAAAGATGTCTGGTGGACCTAGAAAAGCTGTTACATACAGTACACTCAGATGAATGTTTTCTAGCAAGAAGGCGTAGATCCAAAAAGAAATTGAGAATTTGTGAAATTGAAATTCAAGATAATAGCCTCTTGGAGAAGATTTTACAGCCATGACTTAGGTGTCTACACTCCTGAAAATGCACAAGGGAGTAGTGCGTCTGTTTGTGGGATTCAAAACAGCCAGCACACTGCCTGCCAAGCTAACCAACAGAAAACAATACAGAGAAGCTAAATGTGACTTAAATTTCTCTTTGCTGAAGCCATCAGCAGCTAATTCTGTCTATCCTTAGGTCAGAGCTAGATTAAGGTCTTCCTTTCCAAAACCAGAGCAGGGGTCATAAATATTCTTTTAAAACTTGTATAAATAATAAGGTTTATTTCTTTGGAAAGAGCGATTTCCTAGAATGTGGCCAGCCTGGTTTTATTTCTACAAGAATGTCAAACCCTGAGAAGAGGTGTAACAATATGGTTTTGGGCTCTTCCATGGAAGAGGTGGGAACACCCTTCACTTTGTTTTTAAGACCTGTACAGAAAATAATAAATCTCTTTGGGCTAGAGAAAGTAAACATCTTCCTCTAGCTGAATAATTAAGAAACTCACTTGGGGAAAGAGAAACTTGGGCCTACATCTGAGTACCCAGATCTTTCAATGCACTTTTAAAAGTACTACTTACAGTAAATTAAGCAAGCAGATTCAGGAGCGGAAAACAGGTCCTACATTTCTCTGCTATTAGTCGTGTGGCTTGAGTCTAGGCCTACTCTGTGTCTAGAGTCCTACTCCGTCCAATTCAAGTAAGCTTTTATTTCTGGGTAGTATTTTTTCTGGAATACTGGATGTGAGCAGTGAGGTCCACTTTACAAATAGATACTCTCAGACTAAAAAGAAACCAAATCTCTTGGAAAAGAGATCTGCTCACAGACATACTATTATTTGACGCAGAGGTTCAACACTAACAGAAATTGATTTTGAGTGAAAGTGCCTTGATGTGCTATTTTGCTCAAAGCTTGCTGCTGTGGTATATTATCTGTGTTTTCAGGCATGGAAGTTCAGGCAAAAGATTATTAATTAGAGAATCACAGATGAGCGTTGGTGTAAGATAGGTGCAGCTGCCAGTATAGCTAAGATAAAGGCACATCTGAGCATTTGTATAAGGAAAACATCTCAGGAATTAGTAGCCTATCCGCTTTGCATAGAAGGTGAGATATCTCTTTGGACTTCTGTGGGTCCCACTAAGTCATTCTGTGCATCTAGGTCACAGTATCCTTGATTTCTTTAATTGCTGTCTTGGAGAGAAAGTTAATGATACTGTATTAAACAATTAAAGTGCAATATAATGGCACCACTTTGATATCAGTGAGGGTATCAGCAAGGCTTTCTGTCATGCTTCATTATTCAATAAAGTGTCATTATGTTTGTTCTCCTGCAAAACACTGGTACAGTCATCATTAGTCAGGAGGGGGTGTGGTTAACATTAAGCGCAATGCATAGGAAGGAAACGGGCCCGAGATTCTTCCCAGTTTGTTCAGTGGTATCTGTTAAAATGGCACTTAAGACTTTACAGGCCACTTTCAGCTTTCTTTGTTACACAATAAACTGTAAAACCAGCACAACTTTAGCAGCTAGGGATGTCTGATGTGTTGGAATAGATGCACACACGCATGGCTTACAAGTATATTCAGCACTAAACAGCATCCAGAATTTTGTTTTCCACTGCCAGCAATGAAGAGACAACTCTGGACCCTGTAGCAGTGCAATTTTTATAACAGTAGCAGAATCAGAACTAAGGAATTCATAGACGTATTACCAGGGATCTAGTATGCATTTTATACTGCAGGGGTCTTGCAATGCTGGCAGGTCAATGAAGGAAGAAGCGGTGGCAGCCAATGTCAAGCACATTTACCTTCTGAGGTAGAGCTCTCAGTAAGACAGCCAGTGATGCTTTAACAGTACATAGCACTGGACAAAATGCATCATCAGAGAAATTTGTTTCTGAGGATCTCTGAATACACTGTTCAGACCAGGCTACTCTTCCTTCTCCTGGATGAAAATGAGTCTGTGCTAGCAGAGAAATGCTGCAGAACAGAGCCATCCCATCTGATTTCTCTTGGAGATTAATTGCTATTAGGACTGAAGAAGTATTTACTGGTGAAAAATTTTCTTGCTTCTTTTATCAGTGTGGAAGCACCTAGTAACCATCTGTGGTAAAGACAGCATGAATCTACATTTGTTGAAGAGTTTGTAGTATTAGTTAAATTAGTACCTTTATTCCATCTCCTTTCTTGGAGCTGGATAAAACGTCAAAGGTAGGATTATGAGTAACATACGAAGCACTGCATCTTACTCACATAGGACAAGCAAGTCTGACTAGTTCTGCCTCTCCTACCAGATAAATTCTTGCTCAGCTTTCTCAATTCCCAAAGACTACTGTTTCAAAAACAATACAGGAATCCAGTCCATCTGGACTGGGCTCTGATTTTATTAATTAATGGATTCTGAGTTCTACTGTAAAAATGCTGAGATCCAGAGCCTCAAAGGAATTTTAGGTGCTAACTTGAAGTGATGTGAGATTAGTAAAAGCTGAGTGTTCAGCCCGTTCCTTAGCACCTGAATACCTCCATGAAATTGGCTTTAGTTCTTGCACTCAGCTACACTGAAGATCTGAGCATTTGGCAGGGTCAGGTTCTTTGCTCCTATGTCTCCTTTTTGCACAGAATTAACAAGAAGCAGAATGTTCTAAGAATGACAGTTCCATTTTAAAATGCAAAACTCACTTTTTTTTTTACTTATGTAATTGAAGGTGCTAATCCAATACAGTTAAAACATTTATTCAGACTTTCCCAAATAATCAACTACATGTAGTCTCCTATGTTGAGACAATATAATGTTCAATAAGAAAGACTGCAGGTAAAAAAAATCAAAAGCCCTGCTAAAACAACAACTAAAAATAAGCATGGTTGTGACTGCTATTGTTAAAGCATGCACCTACTTTTTAGGAATATGCAAAGTGAATATTAAACAATCTCTTACACTTCCTGGAGCCACTTCCTATGGCTCTGAATCAGCATTTCCACCCTTATTATGAGCAATGACTACTGGAATTTTTTACACATGAGTTTTAGGCTTCTATACAATGAATCAGAGCTCAAGTGATACAGTTGATGTGCACACCAACACAGGTCATTACACCACCACGTTGTCAGACAAGTTACTGGTCACAAAAATATACTGGTGCTGTAAAGGAAAATTAACACCTATTACCCAATTACTGTACTCTCTTTTATGTTGATCATCATGTGCTTCTGCCTAGCATGCAGGAATGTTTAGTTCTCAGAGGCCAGACTTCCTATAGGAACTACATGGTGGGGTTTTTTTCCCACAAAAGATATTTGAATTTCCATAAAATGTCCTTCCGTTACCTACAGAAACATGGTGTATTTAAAACCCAAAAATACCACAAAGAGGAAGTTTTACACTATAGAATTGTTTTGCATTCTATATAGCTATTATTGTTCTATTCATATTGATTATCCCCTTAATTTACATATTGATAAGAATTAAATATTACAACAATGTGAGAATGTGTATCCTAATTAGAGCAACAATTAAAACAATCTTTATTATCCTGTAAGATCTACATCACTACATTCACTCTGTGCCAATTACCAAGCAATTATTTTTAATCAGTATCATACGGTATCCAAATTGACATTGTGACCTAGAAGACAGTTTCACAAGAAAAGCTTGATACCACAGGCACTTTGCATAAAGAATTTCCTTTGACCTCAAGAGAATTTAATGCCTGGACTGGCTGCTGCTGCAAAATCTTGTCTTATCTTCACCTGAGAAACAGTTTTAGAGCTTAATCCAGAGCAGTGCTCTTCTCTCAGTAAGTATGCGTGCTCAGAACTTTCATGATTTTTTTATATCTTACTGACCCTTTGGCGTTAACACCATCCCGTTCAACAAATGCTGCTTATACTGAAATTCAGTGAATTCTCTGTGTAATGACACAGCAGTACCATTTCTTTTAGGTCATGGATTCATTTATCTGAATTAATCTCTTTTTTTTTTTTTTTTTGATTACTTAATTCTCCCTAGGTTTTGTTTCATCTATAGTTATCTCGCTGAAAAATCTAGTCAGACCTTCAAATCATCTCTTTTCATTTCTGTTGGTATTAATTTCTCTGGGCTTCTGCTATAGTACCTAGAGCCACAGGAAATACATACCTACAGGTCTGTAGTTTTGAATCAAACACACAAAAGCTACCAAGGCTGGTGAAATGCCATTGCAACAATAATTAATTTTCACATGCCAGTATATATCTAGCTTTGCAGAAATCAGGTGCTCATGTATAGCTTAAAAATCTGACACTCTTAACTGGCCAGAATATATTCCAGCAAAGTTATGCAATTGACCAAAATGCAGAGCACATATAATAGTCTGTTTGGTCATGTTTGCTTATACAAAGGAGTCTAGAAAGGGACACAAAAACTCAGGGTGTTTTTTTTTTTTCAGCCTAGAAATGCAAATATAGAAGAATCATGGGAGGTATTTAGAAATACTGTTGTTTTATAATATTTGCAAATGTATGTAACAGTCAGTTCCTGCTTAGTTTTTCTTATCTTTTAGTTTCTTGGGCTTATTGCCTGAGGGAACACTTACATTTAAATAACATGAAAAATACTGGCTTAAGACTAGGGGTCAATTTTAGCCAGTGTTTCAAGGTTTAGTTACATAAACATTTTCTTCAGAAACAAAGCTAGTGTCCTCACCCATTCTCCTTCTTTCCAGAGCCTGTTGTCTTTGGCTGTTCTTTCTGTTTCATATTAGGCTTTACTGCCTCCTCCTTTGTATTGCTACAATTATTTGAGCATGATGATATGAACTAGATTGCTGAAATAATTTGGATTTTAAAATGCTCCTTTGTTTTGAAAGGTCTTTGTTTAACCCAGATCACTTAAGTGACCCAAGTTTATAGCACAACCCACATACATTCTAACTGGTACAACAATATGGTGCTGAAATATAGTGTAGTGGGAGGAACAACTGGGGATGGGAGAAAATGGGGTGAGAACTTCCTAAACTAATTACCTGCTAGAGAGAATGTGTTGAACTATGTTTTCAGGCCTATCAACTTATCACCAACAAAATAAGTTTAGTAACTGTGACTCACCAATGACAAGGTTTTCTTGCGACATTTTTTTCCCTCAGCTTTTCCATTTAGTTGAATTTTGAAGAAGTCTGAGGGTTTTATCTAAGGGAAAATAAATTGGATCTTAACAAGAATTTGCCAGAAAAACAATGAGAACACTTTTCCCAAAAGCTTGAAAATGTAAACAAGAAATTGTACAAATCTATATTATTAAAATAGCGTCTGCTGTTTTCAGCTCCTGGGAGGAAAAGAAAACAGTTTTTTTTAAATCACATTTTACTTTTATTTCTCCAATATCTACAGAGTTGCCACTCCCTTTGGTGGTTTTGAGAGAGCATCAAAGCTGGTTAAATTCAAGGTACCAGATTTTAATCTACTGATGCTAAATGATCCCAGATTCATGATCCTTGCAAACCCTCTTGCTACCAGAAGATCCTTCAATAGGACTCCTAAAGGATGGACATCCGAGAATATTCCTGTAGTGTTCATTCAACCTTCGGATTCCGACACTGTTCCAGAAACAGAGGACCTGTGAGAGAAGCTGCACTCTACATCATACAAAATGCAAAGCTGCACATCCGTGTATTTTTGGTCCAAATATTACTAAAGGCTACTGACAAAATTTTTCCTTGGCAGCTGGAGTATAAGCGTTAATGTCTGATGCAGTGTCTCTTTTCTGGCACCTAGTTTCATCTGTAGACATAAATAAAGTAATTTGGCAAATGTAACTGAGACATTTTCTATTTGTGTTTACATGTTCTTCTTTTACCTTCTAAAATCTTTGCTTGTCATTTAAGAACAAGTGTATTAAGAAAAAAAGTGACATTACTATTAAAGGGTTTGATTTAATAGGTATGCTGATTACAGCAAAACAACCAAGCAATACCACAACAGTGCACTCTGAGTACTGGCTGCTCAAGACAAGCTCTGACAAATCAACCCTTTTCTCCAACCCTGTTTTCTACTAAAGTTAAGAGTCTTGTCATTACTTCAGTGACAGCAAGTTTAGGCCATTTCCTCCTTTCTGACTCTTACTCAGCTTTAATTATGGACGTCAATATCCATGTCACCTCGATTTGTTTACAGAAAATACAGTAAATCTGGCAATGACAAAGATTACATTGTGGTATGAAAAAGTAGAGAGGCATTTCCTGGCTAAGTCTAGAATGTTTTTGTTAATCACAACTAAAAAACTCATCGATGACTGGCTATGTCAAACACACCAAATTAGTATCACTGAGCTATGTAACCACACGCTTACCAGAATGCTTTTGTTACTAGAAAGAAATTTCATAGACCTTTTCCCCTACAGCCATAGTACATACTGGGACTTAAAAGCATGCAAGTTTGCTTGCTCTTGATACGCTGACAAGCTCCGACACTTTAGAAATAAAAGTATCAGACTCTTATTAACTGCACAGGGGACAGGCAAAAAAACAGTAAAAGGGTGCTGCTTTTCTGTGTCTTTTTTTCAGGTTACAACTACATTCTAGTAAGAGGCAAGCATCTGTTCAGTAATTCCTTGTTTCTATATGCTTTCACGTTTGAGAAGTATCCAATATCTGCAGGTTGGATATTCTAACATAAAATTTAGTTTGTATGTGTTTTGAAACAGGAAACCTGGTTTCAACCAATAGGCGGCTCTCATATATCCTGGAGGCTTCGCCAGGGCATTTTGGTCTCTAAGCATGCCTACAATATCCAATAGTTTCAGGGTATCTCAGATACTATTTTTTTCTCTAAATCAGAGTATCCATAAAATTTTGCAAGCTCTATGGTAACATGTTAATTAAATTTTATCTCAAGATGAAACCCACAGAAGATCATGATGGTAAGCAAATAAAATAATGTTTTTCCAGATATTTTCCTAATTAATGTTTTGGTGGTGCTGAGGTACAAATATGAGTATTTCAGAAAGAATCTCAACATCTGAAGAAAAGAATGAGAGAATGAGATTTAAAGTGGAAAGATCGACAAAAAGTTTGTCCTATATTTTTGTGGCTGAAATCTGTGTCCATAAGAATGATTTCCATGTTTCAAATCTGGTTTCAAGGCAGGTAGTTGGCAAAGGAAATTCTGTCATCTATTTTATTTAATTTACTTTGTCACACAAACTGCATAAACAAATGTATAGGCCCTGAACAAATTTATGAAAGAAAAAAAAATCAGCCTCATAGACTGAGGACACTTCCCTAGCAAGGGGTTAGTTTGGGGACCTTAATTGTGCACATCGCACAAGAATTATATGGACAATGACAAAAAATATGAATTATTCAAGTCTAAAAATTCAAAGACTCCAGAAAAAAACTATAGTGAGGAGCAATGCAAATAAGTTCTGGAGGAATTCCTTTTTTAACAACCAGCATAAGCGTTAATAAGCCTATTTGAACAGAAATAGGAGAAAACTGGTGCACAGCGTATATACAGTGAGAACTGTGAAGATACATCATTTTTATTGTATACTCTGTAAAGACAACCTATACATGCAGAGCATGCCACCTTGTTTCTTGCAGAACACACATAATGGTAACTTTAGTTTCCTATATGTCTATGGATCTCCTGGTGCAGAATGGGCTCAGGAGGCTTAAGATGCTGGAGAAGTACTGAGCCTGCTATGCACATGTCCAGTTGATGGTCCAAATAATAGCATTAGATGTGGCTGGAAATTCCTGACACTCCTTAAGTCCTCAAATTGTGTCTGAGACTTCTGAAATGAGCTGTGTCACAGCAAAACTAGTGACTCTAGTTTTAATTCAACACTCAGGTACAGTTATCAACTGCAGCAGAAGAATAAGAACTCTGTGCCTCCTGCTCTCCTAGCTCTGCTACTATAGAGCTACACATATACTAGTAAATCAGATGTGCCCAGAACACTCTTTTTAAAACTGAGGCGAGCTGTCAGAGAAGAGTCTGCAGCTATTTATCTTTCCCATACCGGGTGGCTTTTGCCAAATTGCCTGTTGAGAACAGGCCCTTGACCACACTAAACTCTTGAACCATGCTTGGAAAATGTTTGGGAGAGCGTTAATTGGCAGAAGCTAGGACTGCGCAATGTGTTAAGTATTCAACAGCACAGAGGATCAACTGCCAGTGTCCAGGAATGTTCCCTGGCTTCATCAGCCTAGATGTAGCCTTATTGTGTAAGTCTCACTGCAATAAACAAATCTCTCTGCCAAAACCCAATTCCTTTGCCACAAAGGAAGATCTCTTGCTAAGGTTAGGAATTCAGATATTCTCTGTTAACTTCAATGGGTTTTAGCACCTGCACTGATTTTGTGAGACACTTATATGGTACTTGAAATGTATCCTGTAACTAGAGAAAAGACCCTTTGTAGGTAACTAATGATAAAGAACTTCAGAGGTCAAGATTCGCATTATTTTTTGTAGACAAAGAGATGGCTCTGAAGTGAGAGAATAAAGGTCTCTTCAATTATAGGTCTGCCAAGATCAACAAATACATATTTTTAATTTTTCAGTGGTGTTTCTAAAAGCTCCCTTTAGCTGTAAGAATACAGTTGAAAGAACAGATTATATGGAAAAATACATGAGCAACAGCTTTACAGAAACATGAATGATCACAGGTATATAAATATTTCAGAAAATGTCCTTTAACATCACTTATACTTTACCACAAGACGCTACTCACATTTGCTTCCAAAAGAGAAAGGGACTGAAGGGTATGATAAAAAGGCAGAAATGTGGTGGAAGTAAAAATATAGTTTAAAATGTCTAGAAGTCTTTATTCCTGAAGGCTTTTATTTTTTATTTACATCAAGGTACCCATTGCAGTAGTAGAAAGGAACTTAAAAATTAATTTAAATATCTTCAGTAAAATGTGGTGAATTGAGAAAATAGATCTGCTATTTCCCAATCTATCCAAAATACTCTGTGATTACAGTATGTAAAAAAGAAATGAGAGATGTACACTTCTGAGTAGCTCCATGAATACAAGGGCTTTTTTCTAAGACACACACACCTTAAAGGTCTTTTGACATGAAAAGCCAGGGTGTTCATGGCCTGTACTGTCTGCACTGTTGAGGATAAATCGATATCAGCAATAATAGTCATCAGAAGGAGTTCATATTTTAACCTTATACAGCTATGGCCTGAAACTATGGTTACTGGTGTCACTTATTATGACTTTTCATATACTTTGGTCAGACTCATAAAAATTATATATTCATATTTCACTTTACTTAGCTAAGCTAATAGGCCAAATTACCCTAATATTTAAGTCCTTCACTGGCAGCACTAAAATAATTTCAGAAGTACTACATACAGTGGATGATCTGAAATTTGTTTTTGAATCCAACAGGCCACAGTCTCTCTGAAGCTGATTTCTGATGACATACTATTTGCTTATGCCTGGTATAAGGTATGTTTGTATGAATGGGGTACTAAAAAACCTATATGGTCTCTTTCCCAGTTTCAACAAACTGCAGCTGATCAGTTTCGTGGTTGTTGTGCAATACACATTAGGTATCAGCACCAGGAAATGAACAATTCATGTTGTTTCTTTATTACTGTCCAGAAACATTTTGTTTATACGTAATCTTGTTCTTTGGATATGTATTTTTAACTGTTCACTCCCTTCTTAGATGTCTTGAATAAGTCAACATGTCTTGGCTGCTTTCCCTCCTGCATAATCCATATAACTGACAATTGTGGAAATAAATAATTATCCTATTGTCTCAAAGTATCTCTGTGTTTTAATTAATTTAATACACACTGTCTCAATCAGGAGGAGAGAAATCCTATTGGAGAGAGAATTCTGATCCTAGTGAAATCAAACAAGGGTTTTGGCACTGACCTCTCTGCAGATAGAATTTCACCATTCATTGCATTTATGTGCATTTGTAATTGAAATTTACGCTACTATCAAAGCTACTACGCATTCAGCATCAGAATGGATGTTTTAGATTATAGAGCTAAGCCTAACTACGTATGTAGTTCGTTTTTTATTGTACATATGAAGTGCAAACAACCCTAATAATGCCTCAGAAATACTCTGGGAAACTGCATGGAACTGTAGGAAAAAACAAATTAACACATATCTACCAAGATCTTTTAAAAGTTATTTTCAGAACAGCCATGAATAACCTGCACTCTGCTTCAGTTCTTAGACAGCCTTACTAATGAGCACAAAATATTCTCGGTTATACCTGAGAAAACAGGATAAAATATACTTCTTGAAATACAGTAAGACTGTGGAGCATAAAATCCTATATATGTTAGATTAGAATTTCTCAATGTGGAGTCCATAAATTATTAGCAGTCTACACAGAAATACCAGAAGATCCCCATAGGGCTGAAAAGTCACGTAGGGCTGGCTCCTTCATTATTCTCAGAGGCCACATACTGTTCAGAAACAAATAAAGTACTCAATTTTAAATAATAGGTTTGCCACAGAGCTGTTATGTAATTGAGTGTGAGAATATATATGATAAAAATAGTTATAAAATGCAGTCAGCATACTGATATAGTTTAAGAAAAGAAAATTGTATATAAAATACTCTTATTAAAAGGAAATTAAGAAGCAAGTGAAAGGGTAAAATCTTTTCACGGAAATAATATATTACTTTAAGCAGCCTGCAGGCTAAGTGTTCAGAGTAAGTTAAAACCATTACAGAGCTCTAACCCTTCCCTCCAAAAAAGTTAGCATGGCTTAAGAGTAGAATAGAGGAGACTCAGAAAACAAAAAGTCCAATAAAACCTCTCTGCAAGGAAATGGTAATTAAACTATCTAAACACAAATAAAGGAAGTTATGACAGAACTCTCCATGAATGGTATGGAGAAGATGAGGAGGGAACAATAACACAGGAACAAACTGATTCTTAATAAAATGATAAGGAACCAACTTTAAAATTAACTGAATAAATAGTTTTCCAAGAGATGCCTAGTTGTGGAACCTGGTGCTATAGGATGCTGTGGGTCAAAAGATATTAATAGCTGCAAAACAGGATTAAATAAATTCATAGTGGTAACTATGCTTATTATGGATAATGGCTACTAGTGATCTGAATCTGGGGCTTATCACTGGAAAACAGAAAGTTGTGTGAGAAAGAACACTCCGCACTTAGCTGATTTCTTTTTATAAATAGTTTCTACTGGGCACCATCAAAGATGGATAAAAGAAGGATCTAGTAGTCCTGTGAAATACTTGCTGTCTGTCTTCCAAAAATCGTGTGTTAAAGTACCACAACAATTTTAGCAGGTGCATTTAGTACAGATGTTTATTAATTTCCATCAAAATACCCATTATGGGAGCAGCTTGAGGAAAACCAATTGCCACATGTGAATGAGAATATTGAAAATATGTCAGAATCAGAGAGCGCCAGGGTTAACTTAAAACCTCCCACACAGAGTACAGGCGCTGCAGGGAACACAAAAGCCTGACCTCAGCTATGCCTTTGGCAAGACTTCTGATCCTATGCAGCGAGACCTCACCCTCCCATGTCCACACTCACCATGTTCCACATGTTCAGTATGCATCAGCTCACAGTATATCAAAGGAATTTTGTAGTAAGTTATGATTGTTACACAAAGTTTAAGGAAAATGGATAAAAGAGAAAGTTTCACTTTACTGATTGAACAGAAGAAGAGTCCTGGCGAAAAAAGCCTGAAAAATCCAAGCTTTGTACCTAAGTCCATTGCACGCTGGTTTTGGACACAACACAGAAAAATTGTCCCTCAGTTTTCCCAGTAATAAAATAGAAATATTAATGCAGGCTGTGTAAGTGCTTTTTTAAAGTTTGTTTGTTTTTTTCATTTAAAACAAGAAACCGCATGGTAAAAGTAAAGACAGAAAGTGAAAAATAGGTTTACATGAGTACATACATAATATGCCAGGCTATGGTGCATAATGAATACAAGAACCATTACTAGTGGAACATCATTCTACTTTCATTTTACTTGAAATAACATATTTCATTCTACAGTGAGCAGATTTTAACTGATAAAAGTATCAACAAATTACTATTTGATGATTTTAAACAGAAAGATGTAAATTTATTTTTTAAAAAGTCCAAATAACTTCTTTCTTACAATTATTTTTGGCCAAAAGTATGAACTAAGTTCAAGATGAATTCACAAATATTTTGTTTTCAGATGGAAACTGCATTTCTTGTGAACAAACTATTCATCCAAAACACCTATCCCACTATTTGCAATACTTTCCTACTTCGCAGAGACATTGTGAGACAAAGCTGAATACCACTTGCAAGAGACAGAGGATTTGTAATTCACTGGAAGAGTAAAAATAAGCCTGAATATTTTGAGCCAACCATTCTTTCAAAAGCAAATGGAGATTAAAATATTTGATGGAGTTTGCACAAAGAACAGCCTGAACTTTGCCAGTTCAGAGCTGGCTGTACTCATTAACGCAGGAATGCCCTCAGGTTGCTTAGTGTGGAAGGTATAACTTAGAACTGGATCTCATTGGAGTTCTGAAGGATGTCTGGACAGTCATCTTCCAAAAAAAACCCCAAAAGACAAAGCTTCAAATCTTCTCATAACACCACAGGACCCTTCTACAAGAAAATACATCCAGTTCCTCTGATGTAGGAGAGGGGAAAAAATGGAGAAGGATTTAAAAGGCCATTGTAAGGAACAAGGAAATCTTGGGTGGAATATAGAGCAGCAGGCTAAAAATCCCTATGGGGGGAAGCCTAGCAGCCATGCAGCAGCATAGAGAGTATCACTCTACTTCCTTTCCCTTTGTAAAGTTTCTCTGCAGAGCCAAGTTACTCAAGCTAGGCAAAGTATTAACTTTAAACAGTAGTTACTGTAGTCATTACACGCAAGATTGCTGAAAGATGACTATGCAAGATAACTACAAATGATTATAAACAAACATTTGAGGCATGACAAGCTCTTCCTAGGCTGGCTTACTGTACGTCAAGAGGCCAAGTAAGGCTTAATTCTGGCAGCTGAATTCTAGCAATATGTCATTCCTCAAGTTCTTAATGAGAACATTTCGACTATTTGCTGGCAAGGAAAAAAGTAAGAACATGCTGTTCAAATAGGAAGGAGAAGAGCAAGCATTACTGAACTAAAAAGGAATGTGCTTTTTTTCTACCAGGTTTGCAGTGATACAAATACATTTCATTAATGTATCACTGCTGAAAAGAAAGATACTACACATATTTCAAAATAAAACCAAAAAAGTCTCCATATATTTAATGACACTATTCATTCAGATACGGCGTATAAAATAAGCACAAAGAACAGAAAATGTGGAAATCAGAAGCATCAATGGGAAGTGGTAAAGCAGACCTGCAACTCCGCAGTTCCATGAGATGAAGACAGGAGGCATTTGCCCCAACCCTGCCATCTTTCTCTGCTAAGAAGCAAGAGAAACCCCCTACAGCACACTCTGGCACAGCGCTCATATCTGTCACTTGCAGCACAGTGGAGATACTTAGCAATTCTCCCTATCAGTCCAGTTTAACCTACTGTTGCTTTGAGCTAGTATATGAGAGACAGTTCAGACCTGAGTGTGCTCTAACTACAGCTTAATGAAGCACAGGACAAATCAAGTTTCATTCTATAATGTGTCCCTTGCACATTATACGTCACTGTATCATATAACGAACACTTTTTCTCTTAGCAATGTTTAGAGGCTTAGATAGTTAAAAGACTTCCTTTAACTTCCAATATAAATTTATTCATAACCAGCCTAGAGTGATCTCTTAACAAAAGTTTTTTGGGTTTTTGTTTGTTTGTTTGTTTGGGTATTTTTAATTAAAAGAAGCTTCTTCTCCTGTTACATTTGCTTCATGTTGTACATTCAAAGACTGTATGGTCTTTTACGCTTCACTTGTCTAAACCAAACAATCCAAGTTCTTTTAGTCTCTTGTCTAGTCCTCTCTTTTAGGCGTGTTTTAAATTTTTTTTTTTTTTTACAGCTCTTCTAAGTCCAACTTCTTACATGTGGATTTCCATATCTGTTCTCAGTTTTAGAGATAAAGTTTCATAAGCCATGCGAATCACACATTGCATTAGTACTCCCTTATCTGTACAAGAAATATAGGGCTGAATTTACTTAGGACTGAATTTACATTTTCCACAGTAACATCAAATCAGTGGCTCACAGCCACCCTTTCTTTGGCTTATATATCCAGTTCTGTCAAATTCTCTGCTCTTCCATCCAACAAGCTCTGAGCTTGTATCAGAGTGATCCTGCTATAGCAGGGGAATTGGACTAGAGGTCCCTTCCAACTCTGACAATTCCATGCTTCCATGCTTCTGAGAGAGCTCATGACCTGAAACACATGACCTTGTACTTTATATTATTTGATTTTATCCCATTTTATTTCTCTATACAAGGTCATCAAGTTATTCCGGTACAATACCGCCCTACAGAGACTGTTTCCCAGCTTTGTGATGTCAACAAATTTCATTAGCAAGTACCTGTTTTTGTGCCAAGATTGCTAATGAAAATGTTAATACCAGTTTCAATATAAATTTTCGGACAGAGCTCTAACAACTTCCCTCTGCCATTCAGTATAACATATTGCCACCTTTCCCTCTGAGGTACTTCTTTGCCTGTCTGACAATTAATCTAATTCCCCTCTTCTTCAGTTTAACAGTTTCATTTTTCTAGAAAAGCAGTTACTGTATCACAGAAAGAAAGCAGGCAAGTCTGGCATGTTCTGTAGTCTATTTACTTCCACGTCCTTATTTTTTTTCCCCCTCCAGAATTTGTTTTCTTTTTCTTTTTTTTAATCTGTATCAGGAGAAAATAAAGTGCCTGTCTTCTACAAAAAGCCAATATGCCTTTTTTGTTTGTTTGTTTTAAACCAACCTAGTTTATAACACAATCCTGTTTAATTTTGCATCAGTATAGACTGAAGTGTTGACTCAACTCATATGTTTTAAACTGAATAAAGTTCAGTTTCTCATACAGGACAAAATCAGTTTTTTAAATACTTGCTAACACTTTTGCATTCTATTATCTGAGGTATTTCATGTATTTTCAGCTTTTAATGATAGAGAATATATATTATGCATTGTTAACCACGGCAGTACTCCTAATTTTGTATTCACTGAATACTACTTTTTTGTCCTAGTTTTATTTCATGTTGGGTTTCACCCAAAAAGCTCAATTTAGCCACAGAAATTGGCTATGTGAATCCAAAGAATGAGCTTTCTAAGAGAACCTCTCTCATTCTTTTTCTGCTGCAGACATCCATTCTTATTGGCTTATATCCTAAGAGAAAGCAATAAACCAGACCTGCAAATTTGAAAGGATTGTGCAAGACTGATGCAACACAAAGGTCATCATTAAAAGTATGTTTTCAAGAGCACCCAGATGAAGACAGTTTCAAAAAAGTGCCTGATATATACAGCATACATAGAACTTTCTCATACTTCTACTGTTCCAGGAACTAACTTTAAAAACAGAACAGCCTAAAATAGGAGAGGATTTCAGTTGCATTGTTGTTCCACAGAAGTGTATTATTGGACTGGAAACTGGATTATCCGAGAGGAAAAGTAGTCATTTGCAAGATTTATGCAACCCCCACCCTTTCCCTCGTTCCTAAGGAATGAACACAATCATGCACACACAGATCTTGTCCCAGGCCCATTATCATCAAAAAGTCTGGAAAGAATGAAAACCAATGATTCTTTTTCTTGGGGTGAAATTCTAGATTACTTCAATGAAATTGCCTTTGCTACCCCACTGAACATCTTTTAGCACTTGAAAAACTACTGGGAAAAAAGGTATAGTCAGGATAACGTAGAACGAATAAGAGCGAGCAAAATATACTGTGTTTATTCCTGCACCTAAAGGAAGAACACTTTAAAAATAGTGGTTATGCTCCATGAAAGTGTGTCTACAGCTAACTGAGAGGAGGAGGAAGGAGAAGAAACTTGAACAGAAATGATAGGAAGTTTAGAATCTCAGCCCAGGAGACAGCATGCAGCAGGGTCCTCCCTGTAAGTCTGTAATGCCCTTTTATTTAAACTCTTCTGTGGTCTCCTGTGTTCTGTTTTACTTTTTTTTAAACCTAACTAAAATAAAGCAACATTTGTTAACACTCTCACTGCTTCTGAAGCTTAACTTAGAGCTTTTTAAGATGAAAAAAAAGTGATGCTTTTTCAGACAGGAACAATTTTTCTCTTTCTTTCATTCATGTCTTCCTATGTCCTCAATTTCTTTTTCCTTCCTTCTCCTCTTCTTACTGCTGATACTAACCCTTGTCTCATTACTGCATTCTTATTTTTTGACTTTACTTTTGTCACCACTATTCCATATCCTCCTCCTAAGTTGTATTTCTCCTCATTCTATTTTCAACTCTCTCTGTTTTGCTCTTGCTTTGCCCTTTCTCATAGCCCCAGTATGCATAGAGCACATCTGCAGCCTGTCCACGAGCAGAAGCACAGCCAGAAAGGCTATGAAAATACCTTTTAAACATAGTGGATCAGATAGGATAAAAAAAGGAGTGGGAAACTAGCTGACTGAACATGTCTGCCTCAATGAGTCTAAAGAAATGATCCACTAGCCTATTTTGAAGGAAAAAATGGGTATGTGTATAAATTTTAGACTCTATACAGGATGTGGGAATGAGAGCAATCAGATGACTAAGCTTCATGTGACTGCTTGCTACAGGCTACATAAGGAAATCTGCTAGAGTATGTTTAAAAGGAAAGGTTGTGGGAACAGGTACACATGGTAGGGGAGACTTGAGGACTGGAATATAGGTAGGTAAGGTTACACATGAAATAACGCGCCCTCACTTAACTTACTACAAGCTAAAGAGATTTTTTATTTGTTCTGCTCTTGTTTTTGATCTTTTCATGATAATACAGCTGAGCATACAACCCAGAGAACTTTGACTAAAACAGTGTTAGGGCTTCCTTTCAGTCCCCCTAGAAAATGCATACAATTATTATTTTATGTTGCAAATAAAAAAAATCTATTTACTTTTTCTCTGGTTCTTTTACTCCATTATGGCTTTCCTTCCTACCAATCTGTTTTCCTTATTATCAGTAACTCTTGCAGTATTAGGAGTACTGAGCTAAGTGCTCAGTGAAAAACAACTGCTCCTGAAGACAACTATAAGAGAGTCTTGGAATTTGAAAGTTTTTTCTCTCCTCTCTGGGCAGAAAAGTTTAAATGTATGATCTAACAATACCCCAAAGGCTTACAGAACATGGAAAATCACATGTTCTTAAATAGTTTAGCAATAGATCTTAAGTAACCCTTATTTTACTCAATCAAACTTTGTCCTGCTACTTTCTACGGAGAATGGGGCCCAATTTCCCCGATATCTTTCAAATTGCAGGTTCTTCTACAAGAATTATTTTCTTCATTCTTTTTATTCTGAGCAGAGTAGCACACCCTCTTAGTAGACAGTCTCTTAAGAACTCAATAATTACTTCGCAAAAACACAATGTCAGTTCCCAGACACTGGAATTAAACACTTTTCAATTATAATGGGAATGTCCCACAAGTGTCTCAATGACAAATGGTACTTGATCCCATAACATTCTTTATGATAGGCCAGTAAAACGGACTGAACTATAACAAGCAGTATAATGTCTAGTGCTGAATCACATTCAACGAAAATATTTTTAAAAAAAGATTTAACTAATAAACCACACCTTAAATTCTGCATTAGCTTCTGGAATTTTCTGCCTCAGACCCTGTACAGAATTTGCTAGTTTATGTTTTGCAAAATCCCTCAGTAAGTAAACAGTTCCCGTAAGTATATGAAGTTGATTTCACACGATTATCAGCATATAAGGAGGAAGAAAGATCAGTGCAGAAGAACATGAGTAACAGTGACAAAATCAATTTGCTACTCAATAAAACAGTACTTAAATAATTTTTCAAAACCCACATAATTTAGCGTTCTACCCCTTCAATCTGAAATTTGAAGCAGACGTAATTTCTTCATGAAAAATTTGAACATGAAGAGAACAGTAACTGAAAAGATTGCTGTAAACACGTTCCAAGTGTTAAGAAGAAATATGAAAGAAAACAGAGAACAGTTGTTCCAGTGCAGCTACAGGTATGCAAATGTTCATAGAAACACTTCAGAGGAAGTAGTCAGAATTTATTTACAGATCAGCCAGTGGCAACAACAGTATAAATGACACTGGAACAGAAAAGTTCTAAAACAAAAATAAACCCTTTTATGTGCGGCTGTGAAACATAGATTTGCAGCTCATTCATCAATGAAAATTATGTATGATGACCACAGCTTTGAGAAAAAAATATTTAATGCAATTACTTTTAAACCTTTTGATGTCTTCTAACTATGTTATGATTTTTCTTTTGGCAGATAACTTTCCATAAATGTGTTTTAACCTAGATTGTACATGTGCAAAAACCCAACCCCCTGGCTATGCTGAAGGATCTGGATATGGTCCGCCTCCATTCTCTTCCAACGCAGTGTTGCGTGTCACACTCCGTCCCCTACCCCCACCAACCACTCTGCCACATTGTTCTTTCTTCCTTTTGAAAATCTTAATACTAGCATGTTAGCCTGGAGCCAAGCTGAATAGTTGGATTACTGAGTAGAACTGTAAAAGCCTATTTTACTTTATTCTGGATCCCTCTTCTCCAAGTTTAACATCTTTTCAACTCTCCAGTCAATTCTCCACTTTAGCAATCTGTGTTACTAATACTACCAAACTACATAAACACCAGAACTAAAACCCCGTAAACATCATTCTGCATCCCTGCATCATGCATAGCACATATCCTGTACTGACAATAACTGCAACAGGAAATCATTTGCCCTTGTAGCATTGTTATGTACTTGCACCATTTATTCTAATTTTAAAATTCTTCTTTTAACTCATTTAGGGCTTCCTGTGCCACACCTGTGTCATTCTCTGTCTGAACTGTGGAAGACTCTATTAAGATTCACTGGTACAAAATCTTAAAATATACCATAATTACAGCTCACAGACTACACTTACTCTGAGAAAAAAGGAATAGAAGAAACTGATATAAATCCTGAGGGACTTCTAAAAATTAGCAGTGAAAAACAAATCTGTGCTGAAGAAAGGGCAGAGGCAAAAAAGAAAGCAGAGTTCACGGAGAAGCAAAAATATCAAAACGAGGTCATAATCAGAATGAGGTCATAATCCTACTTTGGGATTCACAGATGCCTTTGCTTGACTGGCTTTGCAAAGAAGTAATGCAAGGATCAAGGACGAAACTGATACTAACCAAAACGATAAGCAGAATGTTTGTTATAAATATACAATAACAAGAGGCACTAACAAAAACTTGATTTTTAATTGTAATGTTAAAATACTGACTTTAAAAATACTGACTTGGGACAATGAGAGAACCAGATATTGAATTCCTTTGAAAAATCACAAAATCTAGGAAACTTTTCAGAAAAGACAAGGCAAACAAACAAGGCATCTGTTAAAAAAATTAAAAAGTACATACATGTCAATTACTGGCCATAGCCTCTGAAAGTCTCAAGAACAAGCACTTTACACAAACCCTGTATTAAGTAACTCCAATTTGTGAATATAAGATGACTATCCAAATGACTGAAAAGCGTGACCATTTTCCAACAAAAGCCTGGAAAATTTAATTAAAATCCCCAAAGAATTTTGGGGTTTTTTTTTTGAAGTAAAAAGTTGGCTACTTGGTGAAAAACGTTGGAGAGCGAAACTGAGAAAATTGCCTTTGCCAGTGAGCTTCTTGTGCACTAGCAATATAATAGAAGAAATACTACCCAAAAATACCTGATCAAAATGTATTGAAATTGATTTTTTAATTAAAAAGGACACAAGAACAACAAAAGTGCAGTATTTAAGTACTGCAGCAAACTTACTTTATGCAGTGCCTTGTGTTCCACACAGTTCTGGAGAGGAACTTCACTGCAATCTGTATGACCTAAAGGAGATGCAGGAAGGGAACTTTACAGGGAAATCATTTACTATTGCAGATGCTATTGGAAAAGCGAGTGTGCTTGTTAGCACTTTTCTAATCCTGAAAGACCTTGAAAAAGCCAACTGGAAGAGAGACTACAAAAAGTTGTATTCAGCAGCATATGCACTAAGGAATTATGTTGGGTGTGGTAAAATATCACTACTAATCTAGAAGTGAAATGTGTTAATGAAATCTAAGTGTTTCTCCAGGAAGATGATAATAATAGTTAAATACAGAAGGTACTTGAGCAAGTAGAAATATGAGTATTCATCAACATATAATTCCTTTTGCAAATAACAAAAGGAAGCACCCCTCCCTCCCCAAAATAATAAAGCAGATAAAAATCATAGGGAACATGACTTTGGGGCAATGACCCTTGGGCAGGCACTATATAATACAGGATCCGTCTGGGAAACACGGAACTCAAATGGAATGCAACTTTTGAGATGTATATACACTTGTTCAGGGTTTGGCTTCAAAGCTGCCCTCGCTCCATCAGCCACCCACATGGCTGGGCCAGGTCATGGGCATCTTAAGGGAAGCCAATGTGCATACACAGATATCATGAAGTGAGCACTGGAAAAAAAAAAAAAAAACGCTGGAAAAACAACCGCTGCCTCGTTCACTTAACGGGTTAGTAACTCGAAAATCCCGTGGCTTGGAATAGGCCCAACTGAGGCTTCCTGGGCTGCGACCGGACGACACTCAGCGCTTGGCCCCAGTTACCTCAGCCGCAGCGGCTTTCACACTTGGGACAGCCGCGCCCTCCACCAGCAATAGAGCGGGGAGGGAGGAGACGGGGGAAGTTTGTGGCAGCCCCTTACCTTGCCACGGCTCCCCCAGCCCTCCGCCTCGGGCAGGTCGCAGGGAACCCGCGCCTCACCACACCGCGCCTCACCCACCCCGCCACCCGAGCGTCGCCAACCCCACGCGTTGACTGTTGGGGGGGGGGGGGGGGGGAAGAGGGGCACCCCGTCCACGCACGCGCAACCCTCACTGCACGCGGCGCCCACCCACTGTTTTTCTCCGGCCGGAGCGGGAGGTGGCGGCGCTGCCATTGGCCGGGCCCCACCAATCGCTTCTCCCCTCTCCTTCAGCGCTCCCGCCCTCTTCCTGGCACCGGGCACACTCGGGAACATCCGGGCTACTGCTGGCGACCACGGCCGTCCCACCGCGCAGGCGCGCCGGGGGGGGGGAGGAGGGAAGGAGGAGCGCGGCGCCCCAGAGCGCCAGACTTGGGGAAGAGGAGGAGGAAGACGAGGGGGCGGGAGCAAAAGTTGTCGTGAGGGCGGGGCCGCGGCCGCGGCCGGAGTCGCCGCCGGGAGGGGGCGAGAGAGGAGCTGCGTAAGGGAAGGCGCCGGGGACGGGAGGTGAGGCGAGGCGGGGGTCGCGGTCCCCGTCTGGGGCGCCTCGGCGGGACGTTCACCTGCCGCCGCGGGGCTGGGGAGGGGAGGCGCCCGGTGTTGGCCGCGCGCTCGGCTGTTGGGGCGCGAGTTGCCGTCTGCCGGCGGCGCTGAGGTGGCGAGGGGCCGGCCCCTACTCGCCCAGCGGCGCCCACCCGCGGACGGGGCTGGAGTGGGCGCGGTGCGGGGGTGAAATCCCTCCCGGGGGTGGCGCGGGTGGGGGTCTGAAGCAGATGGCGGGGCGAGCCGCCGGCCCGGTCCCCGTCGGTTGTGTAAGCGGAGGGAGCGGGCTGCCCCTGGAACGGGCGCGGGGTCTGGTGCGGGGACGGGGCGAGCTCCTGTGTGCGGAGGGAGCCCGAACGTGAAGTTAATGTGTAACGCGGGAGTCACATGCCCACCAGCCAGTTTTTCTGGAGTGTTTTCAAAGACTGTCTGGAACAGGAAATGCCAGTACAGGTAGTATAGGACTGTTTGAAATTTAATCAGTTTACAGCATTCAGAGGCTGTGTTTGCTGTGTTCATACAGCCCGAGTTTCACAGCCATGGAGGGAGCTGTATGCAAATTGTCTGCTTAGCATCTGTTCTGAGCTTAAATTTATCCCTTACTTTGATTTTCAATGCAAATATTTTAAAATCAGCTTTTCAGAGGAAATACAGCTTGTTCTCCTGACATATATTTTTCCCTTCCCAAAATAAGTGAGTTTTACATATCTCTTCTTAATGCTTTATTTTGCACATGTGAAAAAAAAACCCCTTGCTTAACTTTGAAGCTACTAGGATTATTTTAAGAGTAAAAACTTAATCATGTGAATAGTGTTATGCCCAATTCACGATGCAGTATCCTCTTTCCCCTCAAGGCAATGGAAATTGCCTTGACTGACTTTATTATTAGCTGTCCTGTTCTTGTAGAATGAAGGGGTGATTTTAGGTATCAAAATAATGAGAGCTCATGTTATAATCTGAAAATAAATTAGCTTCATCAGATGATACATAATCCTTTATTCCCTTAACAAATTGTTGCAAAGTTAGATGTATTTACTGGTTGTTTTTTTTAAATATCAAATTACTGGTATGAAAAGTTATTATCCAGTGGGATGTTGACTGTAAAAACACCTAAAATATGCACTTGACTTTCATATCAAAGCTTGATAGTGCAGAATCTTTTCCAGTCACACAGTGTGCCTGATGTACTACTGACAGAATTGTTTGGGTATGAGACCCATAGGACTTGAGGGTCAGGGTATTGGCACTATCACGTGTTTCGGTTACATTGCTTTCCCAGATCTTGATAGCAACACTTCGTAATTTTTCCTTGGTTAATGCCTCTTAAAACAGTAAAACAGTTAAGTCACTTGAAGGACACTGTGATGGGAATGAAGCCCATTTAAAGAGTTCTTCAAAAACATCCTCATGGTTTAAGCAGAAACAAGTTGGAGTTTGTCAGGGCCAGGTTAAATGATGATGGGTTGAGGCTGAAACAGGGGGACGGACTGGATCAGAATCTTAGATGTGCAGACTGAGTGAAATGTTTTTAAATAGGTTTGTACAGATTTGTTTGTGAAAGAATATATGAAATGAAAAGATTTAGAATATTCTTTTTTTGTCAAGCCTATAAAATATGGATGGTCTTAAAGATGATGTTCATATTACCATTCCTTGTAACTCAGTTACGTAGTTTTTCCTGGTGATTTAAGAAATCAGAAAGCTTTTTGGGAAGGAGCAGAACTTGGTATTTTGCACTTCTGTTAATGATCAAACATCTACACAGAAAACTTAAAAGCAAGGTTACAGTTTGAACAGGCAGTTAATCTAGAATAAAAAGGCAAGTGTGAGAATTATTCAAAGATACCCTTCTATCTTTTTGAGGCTCAGGAAAGAGTGCATGGTAATCTTTGAACAAAGCACTTTGTAAAGGAGTAGGAAGATGGAGAAACAAAAATCTTCTCTGTAATTTCTGTGCAATGATTCACTGTAAACACTGGCCCAAGTCATGGGTTCGGAATTTGTGTTAAGATCTTTACTCAGAGTTCCCATTGTAGCTATTTCTAAAGTTGGTTCCTAGTTGTAACAGCCCAGAGATGCTGAGCTATGAACCTGTTGTTTTATTTTTGATGCAAACAGGAAAGTTTTTATTGGAACCACTTAAAGAAAAAATTGTATACTTACACAAAAGCTGTCTAGGATAGCATCTACGCTTCTGGTTCCCCATTCTTGAAAGGGTACAGAGAAGTATGACGTGCCTAAGCAGTGGTTTGGCATATGAGGGGCAGCTAAATGCATAAGGGCTGGAGAAAAGACAATAGAGATCTTTAAAATAGAAAAAGACTGGGTTTGAAATCTTCTGAAGATTTTAAACGAGATTGGTTGGAAGATTTTCTAGAAGTGATGACTATCAACCACCCCTTTTTCTTTTCGGGACTCCTTGGTTTGGTGACTGAAGGCAGAAGGAATGTGTTGGACTAATACC
Organism: Limnodromus scolopaceus; assembly: GCA_028565335.1. Lineage (NCBI taxonomy): Eukaryota > Metazoa > Chordata > Aves > Charadriiformes > Scolopacidae > Limnodromus > Limnodromus scolopaceus. The sequence goes on from JAOXNO010000033.1 coordinate 5,527,198, forward strand.
ACTGTCTGGCATACTTGCAGATGGCCCGCAAAAAAAAAAAGCTAATGCGCACTGCTGGGAATGTCTTTTTTTTTTTTTTTGGTCTTGTTTTTATAGTGGTGGTCATGTTTAGTGTTACATATGTTGCAAGTAAACGCTATCAATGAAGTGTGGCTTTTTTCCTCTATCTGGTGTTTCAAATAGTGAGAACTTGCATTGTTATAAACATACTTCTTTGACAGCTTTTGAAGTGAGTAGTATCATTTTCAAAGACAGACTAGTGACTACTAAAAGCATCAGGTGTATCTTAAAGCAAATGAGATCTGTTGACGTATACAGTTCAACAGAACGATAAAGGTGGAAGGGGACACAATTTACACAGCGACCAAAAAAATTGAGTCAGCCCCGTTGGGATGGATGTAAGAGTTTATTAATTTCAAGTTTCAATCTTTCCCTATGTTTTTAAAGCAACTTCAGTGATGTTGGGTGTGTGTTTGCTTGTTTTCAAATGATCGCAACCTCCAGTATTGTCACAGTACAAATGAGATTTTTGTTCTGTTGACAAAACTTGGCAAATTTAAATTACAAGCTTTTGAGGTGTGGAAAACACTAAATTCTTGCAGTTGCAAGTTGTTGAATATTTGATGAATGTCATTCTGTTGAGGAGAAAGTAACCACGGTCCTAATAATGTTGGCTCACTGCAGAAGACTCTAGTGGTTTCCTATCATAAGTTCATTCTTTTGCAATATATTTAATTACTCGTCCTTCCAATTTTTATTGCCTTGTATCTAAATTCCTAAGTTATAACGTGTATAAGTTTAGAAATGGATTTACTAGAGCTGTCAGACCACTGGATTGGTTGCCAGACTCAGCACAGAGGCGTGAACTGCCAGCAGAAGCAAAAAGCTGTCTTGCTTAAAAGTAATCTCAGTATTGGCATGAGAAGGGTTTGCCATTAGTCATTTATGCAACACACTGAGAGTAGTTGAAAAATGAAGCTGAGAAGATGTAAATAGTGATTCTTTAGCCAAATTTCAGAGACATACGAAGTCAACAACTTTTGAACCCATTGGCAGGTTTCCACCCAGTTTGACAGAAGAGATGGAAGTCTTGAAGATGATTATATACTTAAAGTGTATGAAAACAGGCAGCTGGCTGGAAGAGAGAGACCTTGTAAGAAGACGTAAGGAACAGAGTTGGCATATTCTCCAACTAGGGAGAAAACTGTGTGAAAAACTCAGTCATGAGACATAAAACTATCGGGAGCCAGAGATTGATAGTTCCGGTATTCATAGGACCAACTGTTTGTCTAAATCGATATCAAAGATGCCTGAACACAAATGTGCTTGTAGAAAGTGATCTGTTTTAGTAAAACAGTAACTGCACTGATTTCTAAGCTAATTTAATTCTTCCATTGAAGAGACTGCACTAGCTGCAGTTACTTATGTGCTAGAGTATACCACCAGAACAGGTAATAACATGTTTTTATGCCAATTAGTGTATTTGTTGTTCTGGAAGCTATAAAGGCAAGTGCCAGAAATTTGTGACAGGCATATATTTTGTCCTGTAGGGCTGCACAATTGAGGATAGCCAGGTGCTTGATGAGATCATTGATGACTGAAGAAGAATGACTGAAATTAGGTAAGGTAGAAGAACCTAGGGTGATAAATAGACGTTGGTTTGAGAGTTCGTAGCCCTTGTTTAGTGTCTCTGGTTGAGAACAGTCACCCAAAATTGATCCCATCAGTCTGAAGGGCAAGAATATTTCTTTAACTCTCAGCTGCTAAAAATCTTAGGTAGCATGTCAATAACACTATGTGAAATAGCTGGTTGGCTTAAAGATTGCACCTGTTGAAGACTCTGTATGTTTCAATGGCTTACAGTCTGTCCTCAGTCACCCACATCTTTGTCAAGCCAAGAACTTAGAAAGAACTGGTAAATCCCAGTGGCTAATACATGCTACTGTGCTCTTAGCAACGCTGGCTCACCACACATATATAAGAACACTCTTCAGTTCCTAATTACTGTTCAATAAAAAGTCCAAAAAGTTTCGAATTTAGGTTAAGGGAGTCAGTGGTCTGAGTCCCAGTTGTCTAAAAGCTTAACCAAACGTTATGGGAGGTGGAAGGAACCAAGGTTGATCAGCAGCATCACTTCTCTGGTTTAGGGAACAATCTAAAATGAAGGTAGGCTTATCAGCAGAGGAACAATACTCTTGGGGGCCAATCCAAATCCAGAAAAATTTGCTGTGACTAAAGAGCATACATCCTTGCCAGCATCTTCCACAATAGCTTTCTTTGATCTTGGCTTTTTTCTTTCTTTCTTTCTTTTTTTTTTTTTTTTAAACCAAACCTTGAGATATTTGAACAACGTAAATTTCAAAACCAGATGGTGCTATATACTTTCTCTCCTGTGATGACAAATCGATGACAGAAGCTAATGCCATTGCTTATGGCACCATTGGGAGACTTGTCTACAGTGCCCCTCTTACTAGTGAGCCTAGTAAGAAGTTCTGCACCATAGTATTCGATACAGGGTATTAATGGAAAAAGGAAGGGTAGTGCAACTTCCTACTCCAGGCTAGGACTTACTAGTCAAGTTGGCCAGAGAATTGTGTGTCAAGATAGTATTATTTTACAGCTACTGTCTGTTCCTTGGGTTGACTGTGACCGTTTCGGGGGAGAAAGAATAGAAGATAAAACAAAGGGACTTAGAAGGCTCATTTAGTGCAAAATTCTAGTTGAAAAGTATAAGGACAGAGACATCTTTTAAATTGAATAACTTTCTGATGTACCAGTCTTGTTTTTTCTTAAATGTTTGACACATCCTTGAATTGCTGGGGGGTTATGTTTAGTTCAACATATGCAGTTTAAAGAATGCATTTATAAAAAGAGTAATTTGTTAAGGTTTCCAGTATAATTTTTAAGTCCTCACTTCTGATCTTTCTAGGGTTGTATCTAAATTTTCAGGAAAAAGTGTACTTACGTTGTGGGTAGTTAACAGAGGCCATATGAATATAATATCACAGTCCTTTGGAAAAATAATATCTGGCCCAAATATGAAAACTGTACAATGAATATATTCTGTAATATATTAGAATATGATTGTGTGTGCTTACCTGGTGTGAGAGTTGAAATTGTTTGTATTTACAGCTTTGTGCATGTGAAATTGAACAGCAAGCATGTTAATGTAGTGTAACAGTAACATAGAGCTGATCTAGAACCATTTTTTATTAAATTCTTGCAGTGAATCATTTTGCTTTTCTGAAACCCAGCCCAAGACCTAAATGTTTAGTACACGGGATGTTTGTTCCAGGGCGTCCCTGAAATGCGAGACAAAATTACTTTCTAGACGTTCTTTGCCTTAAATTGTTCTGGAAAAACTCTAGTTTCCAAAGCAGCATGTATTTTTCTTAGCAGTTAAAACACAGACTAGGTAAATTCAGAGATTCTTCTCCCCCATATCCATGCATAAATCTGTTGTTCAGAAACATGGGGAAATTGGGCTTGAAAGTATGATAAGAAAGAGACAAAAAAGTTGATGGAATCTCTTCTACCTTTGTGACTTAATATAAGTAAGTCCCAAGGATAAAAATGAGAAATACAGGTAAAATTTTTCTGAATGTTTTGTAATTTTTGCCTGTTGGTCTTAGGGGTCAGTTTCACAGATGTGTTTCTAGTAGCTATTTTCCTTTTCCATTTAAAGAAAAAAAAAAGCACAAATGTTCCCCAAATTTAACGTGAGTTTGTGTCTATCATTACACTTCAGATGAGAAAATAACTTGCTTATGAAGAAACCTGTCTTTTTGCACTAACTTCTGTATTTTATCATTGACATGCAGTCTACCTTACTTTTGCTCTGTTTTCTTCCCTTGTTTTGTCTGCTATACGCTGAGCGATCTGAATTGCCACTGTCGGTGGGGTACCACTGTATGATCAGTTTTGGAGACTATGGGCGTAGTGTATTCAGTAGGGAATTTATTTTACATCAGGAGACCATGGCAGCAAGTCTGGTGTTTCTGGGTCAGAACTGTATTGATCCTGTTGCTCCTGTCTACTCGAAGGTAGGATCACAGTGAAGGACATCTTAAGCACGCGTTGGAGTGCAAATATACTTAGCACCTTTAAGGCTACCACAGGCCGTCTGTACTGTTCCCGATCTTGTCTCCTTCCTGGTTTTTCCCCTTCGTTGTACCCCGTTTGATATTGCTGATTACCAAAAATTCATCTTCTCTTCAGTTTTGTCTTCTGGGACAGTAGCAGGAGGGTGGAGAAAACCGTACATAATTCTCCATATGGCAAATTATATGAAGTGGAATTAAGATTTCTGTATTGCCGGGGAAACGCATGCTCAAGAAGGTCTTTTTGTGACAAAAATGTTTTAGGCCGGTATAGATCTAGAAATCAGAAATCAGTAGAAAATATTTGATTGTTGAAAGAGTTGAATTTAAGATTCTTCTCGTTTTTTGTTTTTAAATCATAGTTATAAAGTTATTTTTAGGAATTAAAAGTTATGGTTCCCTGTGATAGTAGAAGACTTTGGGCCAAATTATGCTTCATATTACTAAGTGCTTTTAATGTGTGATACTGGCTTTCTGAATGTATGTATCTGTGTGCATACATATGTATCTGATAAGAAACAGCTATAGACCTTAGATTTTTTTCCTTGGCTCCTCTTTATTCATCTTTACTGTAGTGATTCATTATTTTCTATTTATGTACTGTACTGAAACTGCCTAATGAAAACACTTGTTAAAAATATTTTCTTTCCTTTTAATTGCTCTGCACAGATCACGTTATCACTTCTGCATAACTGACTTCAGAGAATCTTTAATCTTTCTCTGCGTTAATTTTTGTTTTACCTTCACCTCTGTTCCTGTTTCCTTAAGCATTTGGTCCTTTGTAGAAGAGTAGTTGTTATGCTGTGGAGCACTTTAACTTTTATGTGGAAAAAACCAAACAAACAACTTTGAAGTTGATACTCTGTTTAAATAATTTAAGATTCTAGTAAGATCTTAAACTGATAAGCATTTCCAGTTACTTGCTACATGTTTTTCTTTTTTCCCCCCTTTTTGGGTTTATTGAAGTGAACATAAAGAAAACAAAATTACCACATGACATTCTGTCAAGGTCGGTTTCCAGTTAGATTTCAGATTCCTTGCTCAGTACTGTCACAAATCACACTTACTGTTTCCAGTATTATTAAATCAAATTACTCATGGGTGAGATACAGTAACATCAGTAAACATACAAAAACCATCTGCTTATGCATGGGGCAAAAGGGACTTTTGGTTAGGTTCCAGTTATTGATTTTTTTGATAATGCATGCAATTACCAGTGTTTCTTTTAAATAAAGGGGAATGGTTTTAGGGGTGCAAGACTGTCTACAGGTATTTTTGAAAGTTGTGTGATTCATTTCTGTGGTATCCCAGCTGAACAGCATTTGAGCTGTAGAACTGCTTGATGTGAATATGTTGTTGGTTGTTCTGAGCTGGGGAAAGTTACCTTTAGTTTATACAGCTTTCCAACTACAAAATGTTTTGTGGTTTTTTGTTGGGTTTTTTTTGTTGTTGTTGTTGTTGGTGGTTTTTTGTTTTGTTTTTTTTAGTGTTGGTCACCAGTCTTGAAAGGCTTGAACAGTGGAAAAATTGTAGTGAGAAAGCTGCAAGATTTGAAGTATACCAGTACCTCTTTAGTATCTCACATGCTTGTAAAATATAAGGTGAATATCTTGGTTGTAATGTGAGGCCCAAATTTCACCTTTTTTTTTTTTTTTTTTTTCTTTTCCAAATATGCAGCCTTAATCGCTTTGGTTTATTTAAGTTTATTCTGTTCTGCCATTACATCAAATGTTGATGTGGATGATGTAGTAATACCAAACTGATTGAATAATCCACTGTTGTGAGATGATCACATCGTGGGCTTTACTTGTGTCTGTGGTGATGTTCTGGATAATGAGTCATTTAACTGTAAATATGTACCTTCAACAATGAGAGAAACAACTCTTATTGTTGGAATTTGAAAATCTTGCAATCAGTTACTGGGGCAACTACCAGAATGTTCTTGCTCTGCTATTAGCTATGCTTTTCTGGATGCTTTAAGAATGCAATGAAGTTAATGGCGTATTTATGTAGCGTATGCTAGGTAGTATGAAAGCTGAGTTCTAGCTGAGTATCTATAACATCTTATTAATCTTAAGGCGTAGAAATACACAACAGTTCGTGTGACTTGCTGGGATATTTAAACCAAACCCATCTCAGGCTTTCAAGTGCTGAATAAAAATATTTATTTCTTAGTAATCTTTTTATTAGACTTCAGGATTGAAAGTTAGAATAACTTGTGTTATGTGGTCTTTTTATAAGCTGTTGCGCATTGTTACAGAACCTTTACAATAATTTTATTGTCGTCTTAAGAGGTTTAAGTTAGAAGATAATCGATTATGACAGATAATCTAATTTTTCTGCCTTAAAACTAATTTTTAGGTGGCAGTCGTTTCTTCCTCTTCCCTGACTGTTGCATCTGCCATTAGATTAGGAGGTTTTTTTGGCCATGATCTCTTTTCTGATTTAGGTCTTTAACATTTTGGGAAATTCTACTTTTATATCTTCTATTTTTTTCCTATTTCAGATTCACTGGAAGGAGAATGAAATAAACATGGAGTCTTCTAAGCTGGAATATATTTTATGGGTCACAGCTAGAAGTAAAAAGAAGATGGAACGAAATGAGAGAATAGGAGTATAACGCCTGTCAAGAACTTTCCATTTTTGTGATAAACTTGAGATATAATACAACTGATGATTTATAGTAATACTTTACTGATACCCCTGGAAGGAGAAGTCAGTTACTGTGTGACTTGCTTAATAAGAACTTTTATTGTAATAGCTTTTAACATGCTTTAACCTTAAGTGGACATCTTTTTACTTATTTATATTTTTTTTTTAAGTCTGAGAGTTAGAAGTTTTGTATAGCTCTATTTTAACTGAGAGACTGGTCCTGATAGATGGCTGACAGCTGCTCATGGAAAAGGGACTTACGGCCGTGAATGGTTCCTGTTGAATGGAATGCCATGACTTTTGAGCAATTCTTTTAGGACCTTCTTTGCCTTGCACCCATCGTATCCTTAAATATTTAAGTGTAAATATTGCAATTATAAAGTCTAAAAAATAATGGCATGGGTGAAATTCTTAAGAAAACCTGGGGGTAACCTTGGAAAAGTTTATCAGCCTGGAAGTATATTGTCCCTGGCCCCTACAAAAGGCTTATTAAATGAACCCGGACAAAACAGCTGCTTTCTTAATAGTGCTGTTCAGGTAAGAAAAAATTTGATTTTTTTAAACAGTTCTGGTTTCGTAGCACCTTAGATGGTCATAGTAGGGGAAGTGTTCTCTTAGCAATGCTGGTTTTACTATTTGTATTGCAGTACGTGTATTTTACAGAAAAATACAGCACGCTTTTGAACAGTGTTAAATTCAGTTCTCAGTTACGCTTCTTAATGATTCCAAGTAAGACAGAGTAGCAGGTCTTTTTAGAATGGACTTTCCTAAAAAAAAAAAAAAAGTGGCTATCATAATAAAAAGACTACTGTGTGGAAGTAATTTTATTTAGGATTTAATTTTAAGGAATTGACTGAGAGTATTAAATACTTAATTTTGCAAAAAAAATGACAGCATATTATTTTGTTTGCAAGCATTAAGAATATCATAAAATCTTTCTTTTTGTATTTAGAAACATGACACACAACATTAAAACTTGCCGCTTGAATTTAAGTTTTCTGTCGAATAACAGTTTTATTGCTTGGCAAAATTTACAAAACACTTTTTATGTGGGACAACCAGTACTACTGCTTGTATTGAATAGACACTATTTTTATTAAAATACCATCTTCTCAGAATAAGCACATGAGTCTGTACTGGGGCATATCAGAAGGTGCATGTTTAGTCAAAAGCTTTCATTCTAATCATAGGAAAGATACACTTCATACCAAAGAAATATGACTTAGATTTCTTTTTACTGTTTATAGGCATGCTTATTACAACCAGCTTTTTGCATGTGTTTACCTACACAGTGTTCTGTTTTTGTATGAGCTGTAATTGGAAAAAAAGTTGGCTCTTTAGATCTCTCAAGTATAGTTTAATAGTACAGTGACATTAGCATGATAAAAAATTGAGCTTTTAAAAGCCTACTTATGACGGGGAATATGGGGATCTGCTTAATTCTACTAGAGCAGTGCTAGCCTTTCCACATTGTCTGCAAGTCAGAATACCAGGCGCAGTTTATACTATAGTCTTTTTAAATCTGGAAATTAACAACAACAACAAATTTCTAGGATGTGCAAATAAAGAGCAGAACAATATATTTTTTAATGCTTAGATTTTGGACCTGATCATTTTCAAATTGTACAGAATTGTTTACCAAACTGAGAGAGCTTAATAGATGCGTAGACTTCCTAAAAAAACCTGTAAGTCTTAAAAATTGTATGGATATAAACATAGGAGATATAGGAGAGATATCTATGTGGTGTGTATGTCTGTGGTATCAAAATATTTTAAAAATAAAAATGTACAATAGATTTAGTAGAATGAGTTTGCCGTTTTACATTCAGTAGGAACAGCATGACCTATATTCTCTTGCAGTTTTGCTAATTTCCCTGAGGGTACCCTAAAATTAAACCCTAAGTCATTTTTAGTTATAGTTTCAGACAATCCTACTACACAACCTACCCCTGTTTATCGAATGGTGGCTGATGATTGGCGACTGCCCTTTTACAAGGAGGAATGTGTTCCTTTCTTTTCTTTTAACCTCTGTTCAACCTTCAGAACTGAGGTTCAGACATTCATTTTCAAATGCATCCTAATTAATTTTAGCTTCTATATTTATAGATAGGAGTTATTTTTGGGGGGGGATTTGCAGGTGTTGTGTTATTGTGCCACTTGAGAACTCATTTTTGTTTTGTTGTTTAAAATCTCTTTTTTAAACGGACAATTTTCTGAACTACTGCATTGATTGTGTACTGAGGACATTAGATACTGAGTAGCTAAGCTGACATTACCTTTACATAGAGTACTTACAAAAGTTAGAAGCTTACTGATTAAGCACCAGGATTATTTTGATCTGTGAAAAAACAAATGTATTTCAGCAATCATTTTAGTAAAAGACAGTAAGAATGTAGTATAGACTTAACCTGAAAAGCATTTTACATAGCTTTTATTTCCACGTTTCCGTGTTTCCATCTAATTTCTTTTTTTTTTTAATTATTTTATTGTATTTGAAAGAAGGCATGGAAGGAGGGCAAAGGAAAGAAAAATGAAGTAAACCCCATAGCTGCCTTCCTCTTATGTAAAGCTGTAAGAAGGCTATTACAATCTTTGTGCACAGTTTAGCTTGCTGCTTGTTTCCTTAAGAGTACTTCAGCTCTTTTCCCACACAAAGTACGTTGTTTGCCATTGTTTCAAAAAGCTTAAAAAAAGAGATCTAAATTTTATGAGTTGTGGTGGCAAATGCGAACATTCCACTTCCACAAGTTATCAAACTAATGGAAAAGGACCATAATTCTTGTAGCAATGTTTGTGCTCAAGTTGTAGATGTTATGTGAAATTAAAAAAAAATGAAAATCTATGCTATGTTAAATGTGGAACCTTCAGAACTCATTACTTATTTTCTGTGAAACTTTGTTTTTGTAGGTATTATGGCAACTTGACATATTTCGACGAAGTTTAAGATGTTTAACTGGACATGTGTGTCAGGGAGATGCGTGCATATTTTGTGCTTTAAAGGTAAATAATAATTTTTGGAAGAATATTTTAACTAAATTATTCTAATTTATATCCCCATTGTACATATGTCTGGGTGATTCTAAGTCATTCTTGTGTAAAGAAACAATTTAGATTTAAGAACATTTGTAACATGTTTGCAACAGAAATATTTTCTTGTGTTTAAGAAAGAAATATTACTGTACACAAATTTTACAGTCTGCTTAAACATAAAACTTCTGTCTACTAAAAGACAGTATAACTTATTTGAAAATTTCTAGCTAGCCTCTCGGCGATTTTTTTCTTTTCTCCTATTTGTATGCATATGCTTTTGTTCTTTCCTGTAGTGTTTGAATACAGTTCTTTTACAATAACTATATTACTGTCTGATAAGGTCTCAAGATTGTTTTTTTACTCAGTAGTTGCTGGTAGCGGTGCACAACTTAATTGTTCAATTTGTCAGTAATGAAAGACAGGTAGTGGAACTGGAAAGCTAATGAAAGCTGGTAACTTTTAGTGTTTGAAAATAAGTCAGATCTACGTATCTTAACTAGCGCATGAAACTTGCGCTTCAAACGCAAAGTTTTGTAACTCATCTGAAGTCTGGAAACGTCAAATTCTGTTAGGTTCTTATTACTTTTACTGCACTGGTATTTGGCTGCCTGCAATTACTAGGGAAAGAGCTCTTAAGCATGATATCCCCGTTTCATTGAGTTAAAAACCCCAATGAAAAATGTATGGGGTATTTTCTTTTTTTTTTGGTAGTGTGGACTCTCTGCTCTTACTGCAATTTACAGTAAGGACACTTTTGACATTCTGATACAGAACTATAGATGTATAGTCAAATACAGTAGTAGATATGATATACAGAACTGGGAATCGTTCATCTGGAGCTGAAAGAAACAACACTATTGGAAAATGTAGTTAATTGTGGAAGTGTTTTTGACGATGCTAAATTGTAGGGAAGGAAAAGCCAAGTATTTTAAAGTTTATTCTCAGGGAGTTTCACAGACCAAACTTTGTTACTAAAAAAGTGTTTCAGGCAAGAATTGTTTTTAGTGACATTTATTTAATCTTTCAGGAGGTGTATAATCTATGTACAGTGTAGGTTTTTTCAGCCATTTTTAGTGTTTATCATGATTGCAATACGGTACAGATGGTATTGAATGTGTCACCTCTTTTTTCCAAACATTTTTTTTTTAAAGGTGTAATTTTATTTCTTTGGTTAAGATGGTTAATTTTAAGAGGCCAACAAGTTGAAGTGGGTTGAGACTACGCAAATTCAGACTAACTTCCTGAGACTTTTATTCCAATCTTTTTACAAGCTCTTGACTTTTCAGAACTTTGGGCTTTTTGTTTCACTGTTGTTTTGATGCACATCATGTTCTTTGGTGTGCTGGCCACTTGGTCTTGTTAGTACATAAAGTCCAGACTATAACTCAGGCATACCTATGGTTTCAGATAAAATCTTTTGTCCATCTTGGGATGACAGCTTTAGTTTCCTGGAGTTTTGTGTGTATAATGATTCATGTTCACACATCTTCTTGTGTGATTTATCTAAATGGCTTACTCTACCTAAATATCTTGCCTTGTCTGGACTGTCATATCTTCCTATTTTGATATATTCCCAAGAATACTGATAAGAAGTGGTTAGAATGGAATTAGTTATTGTTTTAACAGTGTAGTTGTGATCTTTATAACTCCACAGCCAGTAACATAGGTATTGAAGGCAAAACATTGTGGTTAACTCATTTGGAAGCATCTATCGTCAGTCATTATGTACACAACTAGTTTTGCTTTCTTGGCTTTTTAGAGAAACTGGTTGAGTGATTCTGTTTGTTCTGTGTTCAGAACCTGGGGCATTTGATTTTATGCTGTGTGAGGATGCATTTCAGTAATTTGTTTGTGACTTGCGTTGTTTTCTTGGGGGTGTGGTTTTGGGAGCTTTCATATTTTTTTTTTTTGGTGGTGGTCTTGGGCTATTTTAACCCTTCTTACTTGTTCACCAATAAAGGACATTTTTATCTGTATCAGCCTCTCCTATAAACTAAAATCGTATCCAATAAATTCTGGGTTATTTCAGCTCAATCTATTATCTTTTTTTTTTTGGTCATGTTTTGAGAGTTAAATATGCTCTTTTCTCTGGATATCACTGAGGTGGGACTCCGACTGTGCAGACCACTAAAATGAGCATACATACATGCATAGCTGCTTATCTGTGCTTTTTTTTTTTTTTTTTGGCTGGACATGTAAGGCTCTGTTGCATACCAAAAGTGACCTGGCAGCCAAAATGAGAAGTGATAAATCTTTTCAAAGGAGAATTAACTTGTATTACCAGATCTGTTAAAAACTTAAATCCTTACATGGAGATATTTACTGTAATTTTTATCAGTAGTCCATGCTTTTTGTTATGAGAGGGAAGTTTAAATATTTGACAGACACTTACCCTGGAATGCGTCATGGTTAAAACACCACCTTCTGTTAGCACTGGAAATTTGCTTATCTGTTGTATCTTTTCCTTCTGCCCTAATAGATTATTATTTTTTTTAACTGTAGGAGACCTATGTGAAGAATGCTTAACCTTATTTATATTTTACATGGCTTCTCCTGATTTGTTTTGCCTTTATTCTCTTCTTTTTTTTTCTAAAGTTTGACTTGAAATTCTTGAACAGTGAAATACACCCTTTAATATCTGCAAATGTTTTCTCATTCATTTAATAGCTTTTAACTTTCAGTTGTTTGAAAATCAGCCTCCCTTACTTGCTAAATGATGATGTCATTTGCATACACATCTCTGCCAGAAAGTAGTGGTCAACTATCTCTTCTGGGAAATAAAGAAAAAATCAAGTGCAACTTACTCTCATGTTCTGGAATCGCAGATATTGAGCAAATATTCTCTTGCATTGTGTGCACTGGTTCAGTAGAGAGCTGATTTAATATCAGAGATTTATCAGCATTCTGTGTAATTTATGGGAGTTTCTTGCATATCCATAATTTAATTGATATGCTCCAGTCTGAAGTAGTAATGTAAATGTTACATTATTTAATGAATGATGGGTGTTAGACTAACACGAGTGGTATTACATTGTGCCCTAAGAAGTACACACCATCTGTAAAGATATGATATGTATGCATGAACCACTATTCCAGGGATCAAATTTTAAAATTTGCATAATTACAGACTAGGGCTTGTGTTGCTTCTGGGAGCCAAGTCAATCACCTGCATTTTTATGAACTTCTATGGTGTTTTTCTGCTGGACCCAAGTTCAGTTTGGTAGTGTAACTTCTCATAATGGAATGAGTAACAGAACACAGAACCTAAGTAACTTTAAGAGAAAACAGTAATTTCTGAAGTTGTATAGATTCATAAACTTTTTATATATTGCTGTTTAGTCATGCTGCGTAAGAACTGACGTAGTTGTGTAGAGCCACAGTGTCTGGTCAAGTGGCTAAGGAAGCTAAGTAATTGTATTTCTTTCTAGGCAATATTTTCACAATTTCAACACAGTCGAGAAAAAGCACTCCCGTCAGATAATATGAGACATGCCCTGGCAGAAAGTTTTAAGGATGAACAGCGTTTCCAGCTTGGACTCATGGATGATGCAGCAGAATGCTTTGTAAGTATTCTTTTGTGTTAGTTGTGTAGAATTACTTTAATTTTGTGGATGCCAAGCTGGTCTGTTTTGATAGCTTCAGGCTCGCGGGTGGGATACGAGTGACATAATACTACTGACCTTCTTTATGCCAGTTTAGGGGAACAGGCATGTGAAGTAAGTGTCTGGTGACGTGGGGTGGGGTAATCTTGCATTTGCTCTGTACTTTCTTTCCTAACTCTGTAGCTCAGGCAGTGGGGCATGTGAAACATGGTTACTGCAAGAGGTCAGTGAGGATGATGAACTCTCAAACACTCCTAAAACATTTTGGATAGAGAGAAGGGTTTATCTTCACAGGAGAAGAGGCACCTACAGATTTGCATATATAGACTGTTCCTCCAAGTATTCTCTCATCACCTTTTGAAATATGTTCCACTGCAACTAGCCAGCTCATTACTGAAGTCTTCTGCAGAAGAGATTTCCATTTTCTTATCCAAGAGTGAACAAATACTTGAAGATCTTGACTCTTGCTGCAATTACTTTCTGCTTTTATAAAGTGTCTCACTGAAAAACATGAGCCATTACCTTGACCATAAAAGATGACTCAAGATAACATAGGCTTCTTTATTAGTGTTCTTTCTAAGAAGTCCTGTATTAGGCAAGGAAAATTGTTCACCATAAAAAAAAACCAACCAAACAAAAGAAAAATACCCCAAAAACCCAACAAAAAAATCCTCAAAACACAAAACCAAACAACAAAACCCCCCAAAATAACAAGCCAGTATTAATCTTCAGACAGATTTGAAGGACAGAAAGTATGGTTGCTACTTTGACTACTTTCAGCTTTGGAAGTCTCCACAAACAAATACCTGCCAGATGCATTTTTGCATACATAGGAAAATCCAGTGGAAAACTCCTGAAAGTTGGAGATCTTACTATCAGGTTAATGGACTGCAGTCATGAAAGAGAATTTCTCATTACTGCTCTGTCTAATCAAAATGCATTTGAACCCATGAAGTAATCAGCTGTCTGAATGATCTACTTGAATAGATTCGCTTCTTCCCATTACCTCTGTGTTTTTTTTGGCAAAAGAGGAAAAAAAGGCCATGCTGATTCAGGGGCCAAACTGATGACAATCACAGTACTTTTATTTGTTTATTTTAAGTTTAAAAAGTAAGACTCGGGATGGATCAGGCATGTGCTATTTATGAGCTTTTTCCATGCTTCTGTCAATGGTATTTGTGATGGCCCATGTGCTAAACATAATCAGATGATCAGATTGATATGCAGAGAAAAACATAAAAGTGTGAAGAACAACTGAGGGGCCTGACCCAAAAAATATTTCACTCATTGAGTGCAATGACATTAATATTGTGTTTTATTGTAAGACAGCTTTTAAATTTTTTCTTGAAGATTCACTTCCTTCAAAGGTGAATGCGCTCTGGAAGAACAGTGGGTAACTGTTATCTAGTGCTGTTTTGTTAATGTTTGGAAACCTTGAGATGACAGGAATTCCCATCCACTGTGTTGTAAATAGGGACAGAATTAAATACATGTTAATTTTGTAGGTGGACTATTTGGAGCCAAGAGTAGTAGTTGGAGTATTAAACTGTAATGTTGCTCATATATTCTGACTTTATCAGTTGTGTTTATATTTACATTATTATTTCTATTTAGGAAAATATCCTTGAACGGATTCATTTTCACCTAGTGCCAAACAGCGAAACAGACATGTGCACTTCAAAGTCCTGTATTTCTCATCAGAAGTTTGCGATGACACTGTATGAACAGGTCAGACCTTTATTCGATTGCTTTAACAAATACTTTTGGTTTTATGCACTCAGGACTATGGAAACAAATAATTTTTATTTTTGTAGTGTGTATGTCGCAGTTGTGGGGCATCATCAGACCCATTGCCTTTTACGGAATTTGTGCGTTACATTTCTACCACAGCCCTTTGGTAAGAGCTCTTATTTTATCTCACTTTTCTATATACACCCTTCCAATAATAAACAAAGCATGCCAGAGAAATGCTGTAAGTGTTAAAAATGAATGTGTATTCCTTTGTTAAAATATATTTTTGAGATGCTGTCCAAAAGTAACACTTGAATTTCAAAAGCAAGATATGGAGAGAACTTGCATTGCTACTGTTTTACCTCTGTATCTTCTTTTTAGTCATAAGATATAGTTAATTGAGAGTTGACTGAAATCTGTTAACTCTTAACAAGGGAAATCTACAGTTGTTTCCATTTATTTTTTTACAGTAATGAAGTAGAAAAAATGATGGAGAGGCATGAACGTCTCAAGCCAGAAATGTTTGCAGAATTGCTGCAGGCAGCAAATACTGCTGATGACTACAGGAAGTGCCCTGTAAGTAAACAAAGATGTTGCATTACTTTAAGATACAATGGAGAACTTCTTAGAATATTAAATCAGGCTAAAGTATTCCCCTAAATGCAATATTGCCTGTGGCCACTTCAGCACAGTAAAAAAGCCCTTACATTTATATTTTATTGCTCTGGTTATAGATAAACACAGCATTGTAGCTGCAAGTGGCCTGTTTAGAAGGTCGAGGTATTAGGTCTGTGTTTTACTCTTCTCTTTAAGTTGAACATAGAGCTAGGGGTTTTGATTAGTTGGAACAGGTGTATTTTTTGAATGAAGCTGCTTTAGTTTATATTCCTCTCTTCCTTAAATGTTTCTGTATAAATACTGTTAATTTAGGAACCATAGAAAAGTGTACAAGAACATACAGACCTAAGCCTAAATGATGAAATGGAGAGGAGATAAAAGAGAAATTGTGGTGGTGACTTGGATGTTTTCAGAAATTTTCTGTTTTAAGGTGGTGATTGGATGTAGAAGTTTAGCTGTGGTGTTCGTCAGAGTGTTTTTATGATGAAGAATTTTATCCTTAAATTGTTAGAAACAACCACCATAATTAAAATTGAGAATTAGAAGAAGTTGCCGAGTTGTTTTCTTGCACTATTTCTTGTCTAGTAACTCAACTTTGGACTTCCTTTTTTTTTTTTTAAACATCTTTGTCTTCCCTCCCATCACATATTTTTTTCCCTTTTTCTAGAGTAACTGTGGTCAAAAAATAAAAATTCGTCGTGTTCTTATGAATTGTCCCGAGATTGTGACTATCGGTTTAGTCTGGGATTCAGAACACTCTGACCTGACAGAAGAGGTTATGCGGAATCTGGCAACACAACTTTATCTTCCTGGGGTATCTGACTTGAAACTTACTATTGCTTATTCATTTTACATGTATCTTATCTATATATAAATATATACAAAATATAAATATATATATATATAAAGTACAATTTAACTTCAAAGTTTATGTCTACTTTTACCATTCTTTATAATGTGCTGCTTGATGTAGTTTCTGTGAGAGGGAAAAAGTCTCATTAGAAGTGTTGGTCTTATCCCTAAGTACAAAAACAAATGTAGAGGAATTCCTAGTTGAAAATCCAGGAATATCTTTTCAGTTTGAATTATTCCAGAGCGTTATTGTTTTACTCTTTCAGTTATGCAAAAATAAATGTTAAAATGGACCTAATAAATGCCAAAATCATTATTTATACTCATGAGAAATTGATACAACAAGATGTTTAATACCAATTGCCTCGGTAACGTGCCAGTAGGAAGTCTGGAAATTGAAGCTAAATATTTTACACGTATTTTAAAATACATAACCATTTTTACAGCTGTTCTATAGGGTTACAGATGAAAATGCCAAAAATAGTGAACTTTTTCTTGTGGGAATGATTTGCTACACAAGCCGACATTACTGTGCCTTTGCCTTTCATACCAAGAGTTGCAAATGGGTGCTGTTTGATGATGCTAATGTAAAAGAGGTAAGTATTGTTTTTTACTGCATCAAATGTAGTTATCTTTACTTTTCTAGATTGCGTTCTTCTGACACCAAGCTTAGAAGAAGACAAAGAAATGTCTTTATTTTAATGAAGCTTAAGTTTTGTAAATAAGTTTTCATAAATTGATTTTAGAATTGACTTCACTACTTGACAGTTCTGCCTTCCAAATGAAGGCAGAATGTTAATGGGCTTGTCTACTGTTGAACTTTTTCTTCTTTCAATGAAAAAGAAGACTTAATTACTGGCAGCTGTATTCATAGTGTTGATGTTCTGATTGTTAGCCCATGTAATACTAGCTCTGGCTTTTTGCATATTTACATAAACTCATGTGACAAAATGTTGAATATTAGCGTACCTCTGGAATTAGGCATTTGATACCTGTTTCTTAGTAAGTTATTCTTTCCATAATTGAATTCAGTGGTATTGATAAAAGTTTTGGGATTGTTCTTTTTTTTCTTAGATTGGAACAAAATGGAAAGATGTGGTCTCCAGGTGTATTCGATGTCACTTTCAGCCATTGCTGCTATTTTATGCTAACCCAGATGGCACAGCCGTATCTCCAGAAGATGCTCCCAAGCAGATTATTCATTGGTCTCAGTGCAAAGCAGCCGGAGGAAATGCGGAGGACTTGGGTAATTAAGACTTCTTCTTTTCTTTAATAACAGTATCAACTATATTTCTGAAATGGGAATTAAAAGCAGAAGATAATTGGCTGCTTTGTTCTTACATACTATGATCAATAATTATCTACAGGGCCTCAAAAGAAAAGAGATTATTATATATATTCAATATTAGAGCTGTGTGGTTTTGGTCTGATACGGGAATACAAATTGAGATTCATGGATAATGGTGAAAAAAAGATTTTCAGTTGTAAATTGTTTGGTCATAACTACACGTACCATCTGTAAATTCAGAAGAAAATAATAGTATATTTATATAGGTGAATGTTTTCATGTGTTTATTGATACATTTAAAATGTCTTTAAAAATGTTATAAAAAGACATATTTCTGTATTCGTATGAAGTTTTACTTAAAGTATTTGAAGTGTGTGTGTTTGTATATATATGTGTACAGATATACACACACAGATAACCAATTTAGGACTTTGAGGAAAATCAGAACGAGCTGCAGGAAGCTTCTTTCCTCAGAAATTTGTATAGCACAGGCCTCAATATATAAAAATCCAGTCTTTTGGTTTTGTAGCTTGTACTGCTGATTTTGGATTTTTTTTTGTTTTAATGTTAAACATAACATACAAGTAAATTAAATAAAAGGCCAATTGAATTTGACATGTTCCTCTTTACATAATGATTTAGCAATATGACATAGGCTGCTTCAGGGACGAAAGGATTGAAAACTGTATTCCACTACAGTCTACCACTATAAATATGGCAGTATATGTATAAAATATTACAGAATCTTATTACCTAGCATATTGAAATGGGATGTTGTTTTTCTCCGAGGTTTTTCTTTTTTTTTTTTATCTGTAATTGAAAGCTTTCTTATTTTTTTAATTTAGATATTGGAAACTTTAAATTAGGAAGCCTTTCATTTCTAAAGATAGATATGTTATTTGATAGGATTTGAAAAGCATTCTGCTCCTAAATCAGACCACATGAAAGAGAATGGAATTGGAGACCCTGCTAATCAAAGGAGTAATAAAAAAGTTCAGCCGGATAACTCAGCATTCAGTAGAAGCCATATTCAAGCTAGTGGTGGTAGAGGTCCAGGTATGTATTCCCCACCCCCAAAAAAACCCAAACGTGTCATATTATGAAATATTTAAGCTGATAGCATTTCAGGTATGCACTAACCTCTGAACTAGAACTGCTTCTAAAGGAAGAATTCCATCACTGACTTGAAGGAATCTTTGAATAACAACTAATGTTTAAGTAATATCTGCCACAGAAGGTTAACTTTTCTAGAGAACTGTAAATGCAATTTTTTTTTTTTAATACCCCTCATTATTCCTTCACTAAAGTGGCTTTTAAGGTCTCAGTCCATTTCTCAAACATCTTTTATGCCTTCCAATCATGTTGTCAGTTAAAAGGCACATCAGAAAATTGAAGCTGATTTGATCTTTTGGAGCATGTGGTGTGGCTCTGTGGATTACTGGCTATTTAAGGAACAGTGTTCCCTAACAGTATCGTGATATGCAGCATTATTTGTAGTTCTTTATACTGATGGACTTCATCTTATGTTTGGAAAGAGTAGTAAAAAAGTTATGTATTTAAAAATCCATTCTGTCTGTACATTAAGCTTCCAAGCACATCAAGCTGTACGAAGTCATGAGGCAGTGACTTCTACGTTACTTCTCAGTGCCTTTGCTCTGAATTCCTCATACTTCTCAGGCAGTGAAATACCACCTTCTCTTGAGATGTGTTTCTCTTCTGTCTTTATTGTTGAATTCCTAGACTTTTTAAAACTGAGAACACTTGGTTTGATTAACTCTTTTTTGATGGAGTGATGACTCAAAAACAGTCAGTATTTACCTTTTCATAAATAGAAGGACTTGTTTTCATAAGCAGTGACTCCACTGCTTTATTAAAAGTAAATCTTTACATTTAGACAAGATTAAACTTAAATTCATTTTTCAGTATAATTCATAAAATGTGATGTACCTAGTATATGCTTTCAGAATGGTTTGAGCATTCAGCTTTAAAAAGTAAGAGATGTAAGACGTGCTTGACATAATGCTTCTTTGGTTACTTTCATAAGCTCTGTTTAGTGGACTCCTTGGAGACACCCATACATTTGTATCTACACATGTAATTTTCTTAATCTGTGTTTTGTAATTCATTAGGTTTTTTAAGTAGCACTAATATTAAGAACTAAATGTTGTGGTACATAAATATATATGTGTTTTGACTTTAGTAATGATCTCTGACAAAAAGTATTTTTTGCAGCTAAGTTAGGTTACAGCGATCAAAAGGACAGGCTAAAGGACATATCCAGAGAGTGTGCTCAGAAAGCTGCTGATATGAAAAACTTCTCATCTTTACGGAAAGATGCAGACAAAGGACCAAGAAAAGAGTCTGGGAGACAAAGAGGTACATCTTAAAAATGTGACCAGAGAATCAATGCTTTTAAATACCTTCTAGCATCAATCTTATCTGCGCAAATTTTTTCTCCTTTTAACACACTGTAAGATTGGGGGGTTGGACTAAATGATCCCCGAAGGTCCCTGTGATTCCGTGATATTTCAGTAGTCTGAAATATGTACTGAATTTGTTAGTGTAAATATCAGTTAAATATTAATGAGAACTTTAATGGAGCTTTTTTATTTTCCTTCTTTAAGATTTGATTGGGGAAGATCGTTCCAGTGTTAAGTCAGGGTCTCCTCCAGTTGGAAACGGACTTAGACACTGTGCTGATCAGCGCATATACAGCAGCCAGGGAAAAGGCTCCTATAAGCATGACAATGCACCTCACCAAGCAAAGCTTTCTGTACAGGTGCTTGGATCAAATAAACCAGAAGCTTTTCCTGCTGGGGAGAAACCAATGATCAGGACCCGGACTGATGGTGTCACTGGCTACGATACAGACACCAGTCAAGACTCTAGGGACAAAGGAAGTATTATCAGCAGCAGAAGCAGAAGTAAAGGTTGGAAACCTATGCGAGAGACACTAAACGTAGACAGCATTTTCAGTGAGACAGAGAAAAAACAGCATAGCCCAAAGCACAAGGCAAATCCGAACAGTAAATCTAAGCATGAAAAGGATCGGAGCTTTAACCATTGGCCAAAAGACAACCAAATCCAGAAAGGTTTAATGACTATCTATGAAGATGAAACGAAACAGGATACAGGAAGTCGAAGTTCACTGGATTCAGAGGGAAAAGGGAATGCTGAAAAAAGCAAAGGATTTACAGAGAGAAAAATCCTTGGTGACAGCTGGCAAATTCAGAGGACAGAATCTGGATATGAAAGCAGTGATCATATCAGCAATGGATCTGCTAATCCGGACTCGCCTGTTATTGAAGGAATCAATTCAGCAGATGTCAAGAATGTTAAAGAAAGTGCTTCTTGCAGGTAATGCTAATGCTCTTAGAACTTGCAGAGGTTGTATTTACAGAAAAATAAGTTGTTCTAATGTTCATGTGTTGTTTTAAAAAAAAAGTCAAAGCATGCTAAAGTTCCAAATCCTTTGGAACTTTATACACTTGAGGTCAGGTATGTAGAAAGCTAGCAAGGTATCGAGAAATAAGGGTGTGGGCAATTAAGTGTTAGGTTACCTTCACTCTGAGGCTGCAACACTAGTTCTGTTTGCAAAGCACTGAACCATATTGTTATGGCTGTGAGCCAGAACTGCTAAGCCCTGCTAAGGGGCAGGGCGTGTTAATTTGAAATAATTACTACACTTCTTTAGTTACAAGTTTTTTAGACTTTCTGTAATGGAATACAAGTATCTATATAAATCATACCTGTAGCAATTGTACAGACGAGGAGATGGGAATGGCAGTAGGTAAATCTTGTGCTCTGTTACAGTTATTGTTCTGAAATACAGTTTTCTAGAGCAGCTTAGATATATATCGATCACTTGATAAGTGATTGACCTGTTTGAAAGAAATCTTTGCTGAGAAGTGTAGAATTACTAAAACTGGCCAAAAGTGTCGATAGTAGCAAAATTTTAGTAAATTTACTAAGAATTGATGTGTGCTAGTTAACAAGAATGTTGCGCAGAGACCTTGTGGAGTCTCTGTCTGTGGAGATACTGGTAACGCAACTGGAGGCGGTTCTGGGCAGCCCGCTATAGTTCATCTCGCTTGAGCGAGAGGGGTTGGACTAGATGATCTGAAGAGGTCCCTTCCAACTTAAATGATTATGCAGTGCTGTGAAATATAAAGTTATCAACCTTCCACATGCAGTTTTCTGTATTGTCTATCTTAACCTGTATGTGGAATGTAGTTCCTACTAGAACCCATGGTTTCCTCTTTTGAATTCTGTTTATATCCATAAAATGGAAGAGCAGACTTGTGAGACCAAGCCTAGTCACACGTTTGCTAGATTTGAGCAAATTTTTGGACATAGGAAAATTTATTTTACAGGGGAAGAGAACAGCAAATACCAGGAAATGAAAAGGCTCTGACTTCTCTAAGCAGAGATGCAAAATTTTAAAACTCATCTCATAAATTATTGTAGCAAGTTATTAAAAAATTATTTTTTTTATTTAAAACATAAAAAATACAGCTTCTGTATGAGTTAAAATTTCTTTGATTATTGTGGGAACTTCAAGAAATAAAAATCAGTCATTTGCTTAGTTCTTAGTTTCCTAGGGAATTATTTTGCATACAGAAGCATAAATAAGGACATAAAAATAGCCATGCCAGGATAGGGCGAAAGGTTCATCTAACATGCATTCAGTCTATACCAGTAGCCGGTAGGAAATGCTTATGAAAGATGACAGCAGATACAGAGGTATTTCATAAGTGTATTCTTCTGGCCTGTT
Source organism: Limnodromus scolopaceus (assembly GCA_028565335.1). NCBI lineage: Eukaryota > Metazoa > Chordata > Aves > Charadriiformes > Scolopacidae > Limnodromus > Limnodromus scolopaceus. Next base: position 5,549,845 of record JAOXNO010000033.1, read on the forward strand.
GTATTTAGCTGCTTTATTGTCTTTCTGAACTGGAGATTATGAGTGTGGTGTCCACTTCCCATTAAAAACCCCATGCCTTCATCTGTTGCCTTCTTTTCCTCCCCCTCCCTCCCATCTTTCCCCTCCCAACAATCTGCACAAAACCCCACTATACAAAATCTTTATGGGCTTTCTATTGGATAATGATATTCCTATGTGTAAAGCTACTCCAAGCTTTTAAAACATGCCCAAAAGGTAATGGGATGCCTGAATACTGCCTGTATCTTTTTATTAGAGAGGGTATGATAAATTTAGAATAACTTTACTCATGTAAGAATCTGCTTTCGCTGTTGTTTAAGTATTTGTCAAATAAAGAAAAAAAATGTAGTTGTCTTCTTGGGACTTTCAGAAGGATATTTTCTATGACTGGTTCTTTCTCCATTCACAGGCAGTACCCACTAGTTCCCTTCTAACCATTCAGACTTTGTCTCATAAAAACAAAGAAATACAAATGAATTACTTGAAAGTTCTTTTAGAAGGTGGAAAAAATTTACTTAGAATTTTGTTTTCTGTTAGGTTCTTTCTCCATTCTTCTTGTTTCTTTCAGTATTTTTCCTGTTTTCCTGTCCTTTCAATAACAGGAGTGTTTTTGTTTTTTTTTAATTGAAATATTGCCACTGTGTATCTTCTTCCCTACCTTACTCTTGGAGGAGGAAGGAGTTGCCAGGGTGTTTGTCAGCTCCCTGTCTGGATTGGTAAGGCATGGTTTTTGTTCAACTAAACCAGCAATACTTACTAAATCTGCTGATCTTTGTTTTAATTATTATTTTCTCCTCTTGGGTTTGCTGCTGTAATCTTCCAGTTTTCTTCCAGTTTGAGAAAAACTTTTAAAGTGAAAATCCCTATGAATGAAAGACCATGTGGCAAAAAAGAAATAGCAAAATATCAAACTAGGAAAATGGACAGGACAGAATATTAGTTAACAGGTTACATGTACTGATATTGATACTGATGAGATTTTTGCACTTTTATAAGACTTAAGCTTGTCATAGTCAGATGCTGCTATGTGTTTAGCTTCAGAATATTCAGGGTGCAAACTGTTAACACTGGAAAATGTATTTGCTTCAGACATGAGTGATACTGCTGATAAACTGGAAACCATATAGTACCACATGAATAGTAGTGTTCTGAAGCACTAAAGTACTGTTTTAGGTAAAACCTACAAATAAATTGAATCAAGTGTCCGGTAGCGTCTTCCATTTGAAAATCACTATAGTAAACAAGTATTCAAAACTGTCATGCTTTCTGGGTGATCTCTATTAATAAGTACTTCTTAAAATTTTTATGATATTTTTTAGTTTACAATGAGAAAAGTACAGATGGTAGTTCTTTCTTACAGATGACACGTCGTTTTGCTATTGTTGATAACTTTGGGAACCAGCTGTCTTTATTAAGCAGGCTGATATGATATTAGGATCAAGAAAATCTCCTTTTTATGTGCTGCATGTTAGGCATCCTGCTGTTGTACTCTAGAGTTGGGCTGGGATGATTGGGCATCCAATCTCCAGAACAAACTGGGAACAGCAACCTCCCAAAGTGTATCGTTTTTACCTGCCCATATTGAAGGATTCAGGTCTTCCTGAATTTCTCTGCATCAGCCCAGCCTTTCACATGGGGGAGCAGTGTTAAAAGTATTAAAGGCCACCGCTACTGTCTTAGGTATCTTCTGTAAAGTGTGTGTTACTAAAAAATGTGATGACAATGATAACAAGACTCACTTTCACAAAGACAATGTTTTTATGCTTGTATGCACTTGAGGCAATAAAGTTTGTGATCATACGTCAGCAGTTTAAGCCTTCACGTTACATGTATACTTCTTTTACAGCGAACAGAACTTGTCAACCAAAAAAGCTGACAATGTGTCACACTCAGTATCCCAGCAGAACAGGAACTTTTATGGTAAGAACTTCAACTTGTATAAAGAATAAGAAGTTTTCTAAAAATAATTTAGATGTAGCAAATGTTTATACTAATGTATTAATATTACACAAGAGATGGACAGATTTCTGATTAGCCCTTTTGTATTTTATAATTTTGCGGTGTAATTTAATGTCATGATATTTCACAAAATTGAAAAATATATATACAACTTATCATTGTGTGTATGGGGTTTTTTTGGGGGTGTAGTTTGGATTTTTATTTTTTTACAAACCATTACCAAATATTTCAAAGTCAGGCAGTTATTGGGTTGGCTGTATTGAGGTGGATTAGAAGATTGGTGTGGAATTTGTGGCTGTTCTGCCTGTGATATTAGAGGTCTTCTATACTTTTTTTCAGTAGAGAGTGCTCTTGCTGACTTACCATAGCCTGTGTATTCTGTCTTTTTAAAAGGCAAAAAAAATCTGTTTTGTGGGGCTTTTTTCCTCCACAGTAAATTACAAATTTTGTTCTTGTTCACATTTTTAACCTTTTCAGTGAGTTTGATGGCTAACGATGGAAAGTGTTAATGTCCTTTCTTGGTACATTTTGATGGAAGTGTGATGGAGCAGCAGTTCAGTTACACTTTTTTCATCATGTTGAAGAAAATTGTTTGTGCTATGATGGTAGCAGCAGTAGTAGTTCCCTAATTCTGTGCTAGGTCATGAATATGGATGGTGGGAGTGTACCTGTTCTTAGCACCTCAGCTGTGTGCTGAGTCAAATAAAAGCATGACATGTCTCCCAAACATTTGTTTCGCACAACCTCTATCACCCACGTACCAGGCTAGGAGGTGGGGTTTTTTGTAGCACTTGGATCTGTTCTAAATACAGGATTTTGGTGCAGAAAATGTGTTGTTTTGGGAGGCCACAGCTTCTTAATAAATTGTTAGATAATCAGGATATAACAATTCTTGCCACACTCGTCCTCTTCTAGTGTGTTCTGTTACAAAGCATTTTCTTCATAGGTTGATAGAACCACTTGTCCTTCCTTGTGCATGTCATATACAGCTGCCTCTTAAGGAAGTGGCCAGTGTGTAACTGCTTCTGGCTGGTGTAGGTCCTCTGTTCAAGAACCGATAACACTATTGTTCACCAGTGTTACTGTAGTGACATGACAAGAGGGAACAGTTTTAAACTGAAAGAGGGTAGATTTAGATTGGAGATAAGTAAGGAATTTTTTACTCTGAGGGTGGTGAGAAGCTGGCACAAGTTGCCCAGGGAAGTTGTGCGTGCCCCATCCCTGGAGGTGTCCAAGACCAGGTTGGACAAGGCTTTTAAGCAACCTGGTCTAGCTGGAGGTGTCCCTGCCTATGGTGGGGAGGCTGGCCATGGGTGATCTTTAAAGGTCCCTTCCAGGCCAAACCATTCCGTTATTTGATGACTGTGATTTTTGGATGACTCTATGTTGGCATAAAACATCCATTGTAATTCATTTTCACTGGCCTTAATCAATGTTTTCTTTTTTCTGTTGCTTACATTCTACCTTGAGAATGTATTTCTCAGTTTAATGTGTGTTTTGGTTTGGGTTTTTTTGGTTGTTTTTTTTCTTTTCTTTTTAGCAACTGTGCATGTTCCTTCCCTGCCCCTCCCACCCCCCCCCCAAAAAAAAAAAAAGAAAAAAGAT
>JAOXNO010000033.1:5553526-5566717 GCA_028565335.1 Limnodromus scolopaceus
TTCAAGCCAAAGAAAGCAATTTTGCATCAAGTTGTTATCCCCCCCCCCCCCAAAAAAAAAAAAAGAATAACCCAGGGTAATTTTGTTCACTCCCTGTGTTTTCTCCAAAAGAATTTCCATGAGCTTTCTTGGTGAATACTAAGGAAGATTTTTGTTTTTAAATGTCTGGGTGGACTTTGGTACCACTTGTTTTCCTTCAAGATATGAAGCAATATCAGGAAGAAACACTTGTAATAAGGAAATCTACTTCCTTTTACATAGTAATATGTCTGTTGGGTTTTTATAAAGTTGATAAATGCTTTGGCATATAAATATTATAGGTCAGCGTGAGGCCAGCCAAAATCATTATCTGCTGTTGCTGGAACAATGGAGTGGTGCTTGTACAAAGAGTTGCAATAAATATTAGGCCACTTCCCCAGGAAATGTTTGATTTTTATAGATATCATACTTCTTTTCAAATAATGTATAGTATGGTTTCTTCTAAGACTTAAATTGGGGGTGGGGGGTGCCATAACACTTTTATCTTTTCTGTCATTATTTTTTGGTTGTAGAAACAGAACTAATTTAGTACTTGTTTTATTTTGGCAACCAAAACCAAACAAACCAAAATTGATGTTCCATGGAATGCAAAGATCTGTTTTCGTGTGACACTTATTCTGCTTAAGTTCTGTATTATACTGGACTGATACAAATGGAAAACTACCCACACTTGGATGGCAAAAAGACAAAACACACCAGTGGCGAATACATGAAGCATTCTGTCAGAATGAAAAATAGGTGGGCTCAAACAATGTTTGAACTTAATAATGAGTATTCTCCAGAGAGAACCCTGTACCCTTCAGTATACTTAAAGCTTTCAACATGCATCGTGCATTTTCTTTTAAAAAGTGTGGTGATTCCAGGTGATCCTTGGAGTTACCATAAATCATTGATGAGAAGATCCCATCTATTCAATTCTTTGAATTCAGTAACTAACTTTTGAATAGTTTCATAAGAAAAATGCTTGTATTCTAAATCAAATGTGAAGTTCTCATATGAGCGCATGTTTTGGAAAATAATACATTTAGTGGAAGTGATTAATGGACTCAAAAGATATCTGAATAATTTGATTGCTTCACACGTATGTGGGGTTAGAGATTTATTGAAACTCAGTTTTTTGGTTGTCTAAAAAGTGTGCCAGGACATCTTTTATCAAGGACAGTAGTAGTCATTTACAGGTATCAGTTTTATTACCTTATCTTATATCTTTGAATATTATGAACAAGACATAGATTGGTAAGTAAACACTAAACGGACTCCTAGAAAGTAGTACTTTAAGAAAAAAAAAACAAAAGCCCTGTCTTTTCTGACAGAGGAACGGTATGTAAGAAATCTTTGTTAGCCTCTCATGGCAACTTGAAAAAATATCTCTGGGTGTTTTTTTGGTGTGGTAAACATCTTATGGAAATAATATTGGACTTCTAATTATGCCCACCATTTGTATAACTATGCCTTACCAGTTCCTCATTTTTAACTGTAGCTGAATAAGGCTACTGTTCAGCAGTTGAGGAGTTCTGACCCTGACTTACAAAAATAAACTTATTGTTAGAGCATTATAAAGATAGTAACATTGGATCATACAGTGGTTATGCAGATCAAATGGCTGCTTCTTTCACTGGTGTAGTAAGCAGCAGATAACTGTAGTGCTGAAGCCAGTGTCCCAAAAGGCAAATTCCTAGTTTGCGTGATCAAATTTTATCAGGAAAACATGGATATTAAATAAGCAGATATAATATTCTTGATTTATATTCATGGGTTAATGTTTTTGAAGTTTGAACTGATGAACTGCAGAGGCTAATTTTTTTTTGTTGTTTATAAAGAACATGTGACATGAACAGTACAAGGGCAGAATTTCCAACCTCACATTCTTCAAGTTGAAGAAAAATTACTGTAATTCTTGGAAGTTGGAAAGGGCTATAAAATTTTTTTAATGGATTTTCAGAGCAGACTGGATAAACAACCCTGCTTTGGGACACCACATGTGTCAGCTACTGATAATTATTTTCAATCATAAAGGGGTTTTAGTGCCTTTCATGACAACCCTCTCTGATTCCTAAGGCTTCCTGATTCATGTCTTCATGAAATCGCCACTCCTGACAGTTTAGATAAAAGGCATTACTGTTGGGAGGGTTAAGGAAGGGGAAAAAAAAAAAAGACGAAAAAATTAATCCTAGAAGCCCTGTTTTCTAGATTCTTCCCCTGCTGCCCCCCAAAGCTCCAAGCACTTCATTCTTGAACTAACCTGTCAGTAGAGTAAGGATTAAAATTGGCCAAGTGCCTGATGGCCTCCTGTTAAAGATATAGTATTAAAAGTTGCCTGTTCGATGATCTTATAAAAGGATGTACTTGGAATCAATGCCTTAAATTAATAATTGCTTCCCTTTGAAAATAAATGCAAAGCAGTATTTGTACAAATGCAGAGGTTTTCCCATTAATAATTATTCAGCTCAATAGCATGAGCTAACTCAAACTGAAATCTAGAGTCATTCTGAAGCTCTGGTGAATATGTAAAGAAGAATCCAAATTGCCTCTGCTTAGTTGTCACTTCAGAAAACCCCACAAAAAAATATATAATTATGAAAAAAACCCTCATCATCTTAGGAAAACCATATATTTATAGTAAGAATTTAAAATATGCAATGGTACTAAAGAAAATCCAGCTGTTACCCTTATGGTGCAGTTAATGTATATGACTTACCGTCTTTGAAGAACTGAGTAGTGAATTAAAGCATGGAGCTACTTTATTTACTTAATATTGAACAGAAACAAATAAATGCTTTTCTGGAGTGTCTTTAAAAGCTAGATTAAAGATTTTAGTTTAAAAAAAAACAACCAACCAACAAACAACCACCCCAAACCAAACCCTAAACTTTAAAGATTTCCAAATACAGTCAAACAGCCTGTGACAATTGAAATGTAAAGCACTCCCACATTTGTAATTCAGTTTATTAATGTGAGAAGTTTGCAATTTAAAATAGATGATGCAAAGGTTCAGGATTGGGTTTTAAAACAAAGATCTCTTAAGCTTCTTGAGATGGGCAGATCAGAATGAAGACAGGGTAGTAGTTGGTGTTCTTCGTTGATTGTTACTTCACTTCAAAACACTTAAACTCTTACACATCTGTAAGTACGTACCACTCCACCTCAAAAAAAATATCAGTGTGGCATTTCATTTTCATTTTTTCCAGATGTTTAAAGCCATGGATATAAAATTCACTAATGAATACGTAAGAAATGTTTTGCAGCAGAATGTTGCTCTAAAAAGATAATTGCTTGAATATAAGGAAACTTTTTTCTGGTGATGGTCACTTTTTTTAAAAATAGTATTCTATTTTGGACAAGTTCTAATGTGTCTACCTTATTGACTGGGATGACATGTTTTTTCCACATTTCTAAAGCTTCCAGTAAGTTTGTCTGTCATTTCAGTTAATGCAGTAAAATGTCTGGGTTCAGGGAGAGGAATTTGCCACAATACTTGTTACAAAAAGTATTACACCTTGTTTTTTCATTGGCAACTTAAAAAAAAATAAAATTGGGTAAACAAAAGTGTAGGAAGCATGCAGCTAAAACACACTACAAGGAAATTGAATTTACTGTGTCTTTTTGCGGTGGGCATTTTTTGTTTTCTCCCCAGAAGTTGGGCTTTGCAGAATTTTGCAAATGTTCTTTATGTGTAAATGGAGGTTTTAGAGGAGAACTTGTCTGTCCTACCTGTTGGCTATAGAATGGCTGTTAATCTTCTGAAAATCTAAATTAGCTATTCAGATGTGAAAACAGATATTTGTAAATCTCAAAAGCAGACTGGTTTGTACTTGAGAAACCGGTTACCTCATGTTTATTGGTAAGCTTCTTATGCCCCATTGATAAGGATGTCTGTCTCCAGCTGAGCTTAGTGCTTATGTGTCCCATATTTAGGTTTGCAAAGAACGTAGAGCCAAAATTCCCAATCGCGTCTGCGTCTGGTTTTAACCATGCATGGATATCCTGTCAGCAGAAGAGAAAATAACACGTCTATTTTTAAGTTAGCTGGAATTCTGAAGGCACAAACCACCTGGTATCGCTGAGCAGCTTTGGCTGAATGAATGCTGTGGTCACCCCAAGGAAACAGCTTATTAACCTTTGCTGCCGCCTCCTGACCTGTGTGTGATACTGCCTCTCGGAAGGGCTGAAAAGGCTAAATTCCTTGGGAGTAAAAATAAAAAAAAATTAAGATCTGTAATCTTCACATCAGGCACTTTGGAGAATTAAAGAGCAGATATGCGGGCAATTTATTTGTGGTTTTTAAGTAGATTTGCTCTTATATAAAAGTTGATATATTCAAAGTCTAGCTTCAGACACAATCTAGCAAATTATTTAACTAATTAATTCCTAGGACTCTATCCTGATGTTAGGACTGAAATTAAATACAGAATTGGAAATATTCACAGGAAAAAAGTGTCAGAGCCTGTGCTTTTTTAAGTGATTTATGGTTCATTAAAATTGGTAGCAGAATCAAATGTTTTCTGTTTGAAGTATTACCTCAGCATTAGTTAGCTCTGATGCCATCGCCCACTGGAACAGTTAGAACTTTCTTTCAGGTTAATTACTTGTGTGTTGCCAGTGTCACACATGGGCTCATTCAGTAGTAATATTTTTCCCATATTCTTTCGAAGGTTGTGGTATTGCTTAGTTTATTTTTTTTTTCCTCTCCATTTTGAGGCTCAAAGGAAAGCCACATGGGGGCTTTGTCTCTTGTGCCATGTGCCTTTTTAGTCTCTACAACCTGTGTTCTTTATTCAAGATGTAGCGTCTTTAGTCTTTCATCAGTTAAAGGTAGGGCAGATATTGACCCTCAAAACAATTATCACCCAACAGCATTGTCCGAGGTTTTTAGTTTAGTTCTTTTCTGTTGTTGGGTTTTTAACTCGTGTTCATGAGTCAAATGTTCCAAGACTTCGTTTAAACTTGGGGAAATAACAAGTGAATAAAAAAATATTTTATCCTGGTAAGATTACATCATGTAAGAATAGATACAAAATTTTTGTAGCTCTTGTTGATTAAAGTATGGAACAGCCTATATTACCCCATCGGAAATTGGCTCAGTACTGTCTGTTGAACACAAGATTATTCCACTAGAAATCAGGCACTATATGCTGCCTTTTTAGAATTTAATTTCTTTTTTTCTGAAATAGACATAGTAGTTGTATGAATCTGTCTACACATACACAAAATAAGATGTCTTTTGAGTGGCTTCAGAGAAGGTGACTGATTATAATGGGCCAATCATTGCATTAGGAAGACTTTTAGTATCTGTCTCTAAACAAACTGGCTGTTGCTTGTCACTTGCCAAGAGGGTATTTTATTCTATGTGGTGTTGACATGGATACTTCAATGCTTCCTTTATTGACTGTTAACTAGGAGCTGCGTTGTTCAGAAATTGTGTATTTTTAGAGAATGATTCTTTGCCTGGGAATAAAAGGAGCTTCTAGAGTGTGAGTGTGGTAGTACTGGCCCAGACACTCTCATGTTGTGTGTTTAGGACGCATGACTGAGTTATCTCTGCCTGCTCAGTATCTTTATGAACTGTACAGTTTGCTGTAAGGTTTTAAGTCCATTTCAAAGAATGCATAATGCATTTATTTAAAAAAACAAAAACAACAACCAAGCAAACAACAAAACACCCTAAAACCCCTCACAAACAACAACAAAAACGCAAAACACCCCCCAACCCTTACAGTATTCATTCCATTTAATTATTATTAAATAATGTGAAATTTCATAAATAGTTTCTATTTTGTAATTTAAATGACTTTGGATGTTTGAATAAACATGCTTTTATCAAAAGCTGCTTTTGAAAATGTGCTTTTAATTAGATGAAACAGTAACATGATCTTGAAAACGTATCTGTAGAGCTTCGAAATTGTGGTAATTATCTATTTTCTGGTAACATGAACCACCTCCCCACCTCACACACCTCCTCTATATCACCCTCCCGCAAAAAAACCCAAAACAACCCACAACCATTTCCTCCAGATTATTTTGGATGAATATAAGATCTGACTTTCTGTGACAGATGGTCTTCAAAATAGTTGTTTTGATCAATGTCAAATCTTGAAAAGAATTGATTGTCCTGTTGTGTGTTGGTTTGGGTTTTTTTGGTAACGTCTGAAGAATTAAGAAGAAGGAATTAAACTATTTCTGCTGATTTTGACATATTTTTTTTTTCTACCCCCAGACTTGAGGAAAGACCAGATCAATTCAGAAGTTAACTACAAACCTCATGTTAATTTCCCGACAGAATTACATTTGCAGGTGCCGAGTCCTCCAGTAAAGAGGTAACTAATACTGGCATTAATTTACTATGTAATAATTTAAGAAATACTGAATTCTGTTATGTGATAGTAATCAATATTAAGCATACAAAAGTTTAGGTATTGAATTTTTTGACAGACAATGCATTTTGTGTTTTACATAACTGATAGGTTTAAATGCCTCTGTTTTTAATTTTGATGCTGTCAGTGCAACCAAATAGCTTACATTGTTTTAAGCCGTGTTACCAGAACAAAGTGTTTTAATATTTTTCTGTTTTTAACTCATATACTACAACAGGCAGTGATCAACCGATTTGTTGTTAGTGCAATAGCCCCATAAAGTTTTGAAATACTTGGCTGGAAGGGGGGGGAAAAGGTAATTTCTGTTTAGTAGCTGCTGCTATATACCCGTTGCTTCTAATGTGAACTGTAAGGGCTCAGTACCTCTGAAAACAATCAAAGAACTAAATACAAATTTAGCACCCAAAAGTAACATCTAATGTTTAAAAAGTAGGCTGAGTCACAGGGATGCTTTGAAGAGAGCAGAGGTCGTGTTTGACATAAATTTCTTCAACAACCAGGATTATTTTACCTTACAGATACTCAGTCTCTTGCAGAGATTTTTTTGGGGCATTTTATATTTCACATGAAAGAAACATTGGAGTGATTTAATATAAATTTTAATCAAATGGCTGTATGTTAACCAGATCCTAATTCTCTAGCCAGTTAGAATATTTAAGCAGTGTTGCTAAGGCTGTCTTTGAAAAAAATCCTTAGGTTATTTGAGCTTTTTCTTATGTTTTTATGGATACTTAAATCCTGTGTGGTTTTGTATTTTAGAGCTGAAATGCCTGAGACCAACAGGAAATTTTTCCCATCATCAGCTCAACAGCCAGTTCTTAAAGACATTGTTAAGTCAGAAAGTAGGAACAAGGCAAACGAACAGAATTCTTCAGAGTGGCTCAATCCAGACAAGTTTGAGAAGATGAATGTGTCAGTATATTGTCCTGATGGCATAACCAACCCTTATACAGAAAACGTCTATGGAAGGAAGCTGATCAACAATGACTTTCACTCTTCCCAGCTGCAGTCTCATCATGCAAGAACATTTGTTCCCAAGCTGGGGATGTCACCTTCTGTGCCACAGAACCTGTCAGAAAGGCCCGTGGTGCTTGCCCCTCCTGGTGAGCATGCCGGGCATCCACTCCGAAGGGTGGATGCTCTTTGGGTGCCTGAAGCAGTGTACCAGAATCTTCCTCCCCCTTTACCACCCAAGAAATACGCTCTGTATACTTTGCCAGGATCCGAAAATAACTCGGCAGCTGATGTAAAATCAGCAGAAGTGTTGCAAAATAATCCATTAAGGCAAACAGGTACACCTTTAAAATCTGGATCAGAAGCAAGCGTATTTACAAATGAACAAAGGCTTAAAGAGCCATTTCAAGGGAATGAACTGTTTGTTCATAAACCAGATTCTCCACCTCGCTTATCAGTTAATGACTTTTGGACTGTGTCTGAAAACATCTTAAAGAAAGGACCTCGTCACATGGGACCAAGTGCTGGCTATGTGGATGGAAATGATAGTGTATCCCTAACAACTTATTTTTCGGTAGATAGTTGTATGACTGACACATACAGGATGAAATATCATCAGAGACCCAAGCTGTATTTTACAGATAGCGGAAGCTTTCACAAAGAAAAGCATCCTCCGTCAGCTGGAGTAGAACTGAATGCTACATGCCATGCTAGTATTGAGCCCAGGCATCCCACATCCGAGCAAAGGTACAAGGCAAATGTAGAAGGCATACACTGCAGCAGATAGATTCTTAAAATAAATCTGGATCCGACTTCAGCATTTCAGGTAGTCTGTGAATGGGCACAAACCTTGAATCACTGTGTGTATGATAACTAGGTACCCAGATGACTGTACTTTGCTTAGGAGTTATGACTGTTTAAATGAATATGCAAATAGAGGTGAGCGGAGAAGAGGTGCTAAACTTCTGGTTCTTTGATTTGTTACTCTAGTTGCCTTAATGCTTACCACTGTTACTCAGCTGGTCTTCTACAGTTTATATTAAAAACGGTCCCTTTGGGTGTATGCATATTACAGGAATGGGATCAACTAGATGTTACTAATTTTGTAAGAGGATTTAACTAGTTGCAGTTTTAAAAGTGTTCCTTCAGGCTGGGGTCACTACATGCGTACACTAACAAAAGGGATAAATATATTACCATATATAATGCAGTAAATACAGTTAGAGCAGTATTTGTTCCGGTAGGTAGGAGGAGGAGGTGATGGTGGTTTAGTTTTTTTTCAACCGACTTCTCTGAGAATCTGTGCTTTCACAAACCTTCAAGTGTCTTTAATAAAATTTTACCCAGAGAATTTCTAACTTCTTATTTGAAAAGCCTTAATAATAATAATTCTTTAAAAATGGTTCTTGTTCGCAAGTGTTAACTAAGATTTTCAAAGGGAATCCAAGTAAAGTGCAGTAATAGACTATCCTCTTAGTATACCTGCTCTAGGTTAGTGTGTATTTTTAAACACATTTATCCATTTGTTCACTCTGTAAGCTATATACTAACTTATTAAAATGAAACTTAACCACATAAGCTACAAACTGATATAGCAGAATAGGATGCTAATTTTAAAATACAGAGTTATCATGCAACTATGAAAGATTAATTTTTTAAGGTTTTAGATAAATTTACTGCTTTATGTTCAGTTCAGATTTATTCTACAATCGCATGCCAAGACAATGCTGCTATTTATTGAACTTCCTATCTTTTTTTCAGCTTGATATTTTGAGCAATGTTTAATGGGGGATCACACATTTGATTTTACTGACGTTTTTTCCTATTCAGAACAGTCCTACACAGGACTATGTTCTGTATTAGCAGATCAGGCAGACCGCGGTGGCTGAGAGGGCATGAGAAGAAGAGGTTCCTCTCTTTCTCTGCTCTGCAATTTTGGCAGCTCTGACATTTACCATGTTTTGTTAACCTGACTTATTTCAGTAACAAAGGAGATTTATTTGGCTTTATTTGGTTAGTTAAATCGGTGCATGGAACTATCTAGCAAGTGCTGAGGTCCAGCATGTGGCCCAGTGAGGGCTGGGGAGGAAAGCAGAATTTTGCCCCCACGGCAGCCCTGAGCATTTAAAATGACCCACTGTTTTGTGGTGTCAGAGGCAGGGGTTAGAGATCTGTTTTCATCTTATCCTAACATTGAACAATGTATAATTGAGAATTCATGTCAGCAAAGCCTGACACCATCTGAAAAGGCTAAATTTTGCCATTATTCCTGTTAGTGTTAACTTGGGATGCTGCTGATTACATCTAAACATCAATGCCTTTTAGTTATGAAAATAATGCAAGAAGGTTAAGTATGCATAATAAACACTCCTGCTTGTACTTGCACTGTTAGTCAGAAAGGCTTTTTTATGTTTATAAACCTTACATGAATTTTAGTGCTTCGACCAAATGTTGGCGATTGTTTAGTGTGATTACCCAAGGTATACATTTAAATAGTAGTTTTGGTTATTCTGTGTCAAGGTCAGTTTTTTTCTAGACTACGTGTAACTTACAGTAGAACTGGAACATGATATATGCAACAAACCAGGTATCTCAGATTAGTCTTCTTATTCCTACCTTCTTGATCAAAATTTGTTGTAGCACGCGGGGAAAAAATGAATTCTAGAATTTGTAGTGCAAATAATTATGCATGTTTAGGTATGGCTGCTGGTAAACAGCAACTTAAAAAAAGTATCCTTTTGTAAGAAAATCAGTTGAACACAGAAAAAGAACCCTGAAAATGTAAGAACTTGAAAGATTCCCAATTGTAATATTTTTGAGAGAGATTTCAGAACCTGTAAATTAAATGTTTCTAGTTCATCTAGCAATGTTACATAATATATGTAGGCAGTTAAGTAAAACTGTCTTCTAATACTTGTGTAAAAACAAAGATTATTGGAATTTGTAAATAATGTATAATTTGTAAAATGTTTTGCAAAAATCTTGTATTTGAAACGACAGTATTTTTATGTATGAATAGCACAGCAACAACTGTGAATGATGTTAGAACACTTATTTTTAAACATACATAGCAATGTTCATACTTCTGTACAATGAGCAATATGAATGCCTAATACTGATACCAATGAATCTGGCTTCCAGTAAGCACAACTAGTAAACTTATTTTTAAAGTAGCTTCAGAAATTTAGATGTACTGCAGTCTCCTTGCTTTGCTTGAAACAATCTTACCAGACAACTTTCTATGTGACCCATGTTTACCAGGTATTTAATTATAGCAAGTAGACAGCTAATCGAGGCACCTTTGTTTTTATATTTGACTCTGCACTCCATGTATGTATGTATGTAATATTTGCTAACTAATATGTGATAACTTGTTTTAACTTACCTAGGGTGCCTATTTATTTTTTTATAAATGTCTCCTCCTGGTTATAGATTTGTATAAGAGCCTAGACAATTTTTGTAACAGTAAAGACATTAACAAGTCTTGTAATTAATATATTTTTCAGTCTTTAGAATTATTTTCTTGCAAAGTTCTGCTTGTTCAAACTATCAGATAAATATTTAAAATATCTTTGTCTTCTGTTCTTTTACTATTCCATATTTAAAAAAAAACAAACAAACCAACCAAAACCAGCCTGGCTTTCCAGAACTACATTTTTAAACAGTGACAGGTAATACTACTATGAATGGTTGAAAGTTTTGCAGAGATGGTGGTTCAGTTACCTTTTATGAACAGTAAAATTAATCTTCTGAAGAATTTGTTTATAAGGTGGTTAAATCTGTTTAGCTTTCTAGATACTTATGCATAAAACAATTTTAATACCATAATCCCACAGACTTGGTGACAACTGATTGATTAGTTACATGAGTTGTCTTGCTGCCTTACTACTTTTGCTCTTTTAGGGATAGGTGAAAGTTGCCTTGATACATGTATTCATGTGCTCCAGGAGCGTATGAAATAGCTTGTAGTACAATGTACCGCACACCTGCACTTCATTAGCTTTAAGTTTTCTGAGATAAGTAAAACCTTGTATGGCAGATATGGCTGAAAGAGAAAACTAAATTACTAGAAGACACATTGAAATTTGTTAACTTTCTAAAGGCTATTAAGACTTATTCTTTATTACCAAAAGAGAAATGGAACATTACAGTGCTTCCTTCATAAGTTGTTCACTTGACATTTCCCTGGTGAAATCATGTGGGGGGAGGGAATGGGGAAGAGTAATGAACTTGTCTTTAATAGCTTCATTTTAAAAACTGGAAAACCTATTTTTCTATTTTTGAGAATGCAGTCAAAGTTGAGCTCTGAAACTGGTGACTTATTTTGTAGGTACCAGCAGCCAAAATCATAAATGCCAGCAGGTAAAGGCATCTCAGTTCTTAAAGCACAGGTCTGATACATTAAGAAAGCCACTGTCAATGGAAGAATTGTCTTTGACAATGAAAGACAAATAAAGGGAAAGAGAGCATATGCTCACCTTTGCATCCTGAATCCTCTTTACCCTGGTAGTAATCTGTTTTCATTTAATGTGTTAGAAGACACTGAAACACTCTACACTTCTGTCTCTGAAATCTAGTTACTTTATTGTATTTATTCCTGAAAAATCCCAATAGCCATGAACTGTATTTCTCAGAATTAGAAACTAGTATTCACAAGGGAAAAATACTCAAGAAAACTAAACCCCCTTCATAGTTGAAGGCTGTTGTCCCCAAAACACAGCATATAAAAAGCCTACTCCATGTTCTTGGCTTCCTTTTCTTTCTCCTGAGAATGCAACATTTAACACTTTGAAAATCCTCCTGTAGCGAGACAGGAAATTTTGATGTGGCACATGGAAGTTGAAACCTACTACTTACTTATTACTGTCTACTTAGTCATCCATGGAAGGTATACACAAGACAGTACATGTAACCTGCCAGCTACTCAAGAAGGCTGTTCTGTATAGCTAAGGAAATCAGGGCCTGTTTTATCTAAATCGGTGAGGACAGTTGGCTGCTCCTGCTCCTAAACACTGGCGTGGTTCAGAAATCACAGGAACTGGAGCTAGAATCTCATACAGTATGTGGTATGTCATATAAACTGTAGTATAAAGAGAGAAAGGTATAAGAGAAAATGGAAAAGCAGCAAACCCTCAAGATTAACTTTTTGAAAGTAAAATAGCTGAATATACTTCATCTATTGAGGGAAAAGGTCAGAGTTACAACTGTGGCCTACATAAAAGCTGGATTTTATTCTCAGCCACTCTACAGTCTGTCCTTTCAGTTGACTTTATTCAAACAATCAGAGTTTCATTTATCCTTAAGAAACCTTTAGGCACTAATTACAAAAGCACAGTCAAGCTGTCTTACATGACCTCTAAGGCACAGTTTAGAACACAGAAACAGGACACAGGCAAAATCCTGAACAGTAACACTTGTGAGACAGCCAGAGATATATTATGACATAATGTAGATATATGCCTCTTGCATTCAGCCCCAGGTGGAGTGGCGTTCCCCGTTGCCCACGCTGCGCAAATGGACCTCCTCTTCTACTGCCTGTTTCCTTAAGGTGCATCCTGTGATGAGATAGTGGCTCTGCAGAGAACAGAGAGTCTGGTTACCTTTGCAGTGCTACACAGGCCTTTGGAGGGCACAGTAAACGTGAACGCATAGAATCATTTAGGGTCAAAAAGACCCTTGGGATCGTTGAGTCCAACCATCTAGCCTACTCTACAAAGTTCTCCCCTACACCATATCCCCCAAAACCACATCTAAACGACTCTTAAAACCCCTCAGTCTCCTCTTCCTCAAACTAAACAGTCCCAGCTCCTTCAATCGCTCTTCGTAC
>JAOXNO010000033.1:5566817-5619182 GCA_028565335.1 Limnodromus scolopaceus
TCCAGCCACACTTCCCCAAGCCTGTAGCGATGCATGGGGTTATTGTGGCCCAAGTGCAGGACCTGGCACTTGGCCTTGTAGAAGCTCATACCATTAATGTTGGCCCATCGATCCAATCTATCTAAGTCTCTCTGTAGAGCCTCCTTATGTTCATGTAGATCAACCCTCATGCTTAACTTGGTGTCATCTGTGAACTTACTGATGATACGCTCCATGTACTTATCAAGATCATCAACGAAGATGTTAAACAGAAAGTGTCCCAACACTGAGCCCTGGGGATCACCACTTGTGACCGGCCACCAGCTGGATTTAACTCCATTGAGCACCACTCTTTGGGACCGTCCAGACAGCCAGTGCTTGATCCAGCAGATCCTATGCTCATCCAGGTCATGTGCAACCAGTTTTTCCACAAGAATTCTATGGGGAATTCTGTCGAATGCTTTTTGAAAGTCCAGTTATACAATATCCACAGCCTTTCCCTCATCCAATAATCGGGTCATCTTGTCATAGATGATCAGGTTCGTCTGGCAGGACCTGCCTTTCATAAACTCATGCTGACTAGGCCTGATCCCCTGGTTGCCCATTAAATGGCTTGTGATGGCACTCAAGATGACCTGCTCCATGCATCATCAAGCATACTTTCTAATCACAAGAACTTTTTTTTTTTTTGACAAAAACCCCAAACTGCTGGTTCTTTGGAATTAGCTTTATATTTTTTTCAGAGGTATCTGTGAAAAAGATCTGGGGGTCCTGGTGGATAGTAAACTATCCATGAGAGCAATGTGCCCTTGTTGCCAAGAGGGCCAATGGAATCCTGGGCTGCCTAGGGAAGAGTGTGGCCAGTAGGTCAAGGGAGGTCATTCTTCCCCTCTACTCTGCACTGGTGAGGCCACAACTGTAATACTGTGTCCAGTTGTGGGCTCCCCAGTTCAAGAGAAACAGGGAACTACTGGAGAGAGTCCAGTGTAGGGCAACAAAGATGATTAAGGGATTGGAGCATCTCCCTTATGAGGAAAGGCTGAGAGAGCTGGGACTCTAACCTGGAGAAGAGAAGGCTGAGGGGAGACCTTATTAATGCTTATAAGAATCTAAAGGGCGGTTTGAGGGAGGATGGAGCCGGACTCTTTTCAGTGGTTCCCAGTGACAGGAAGGACGAGGGGCAACAGGTACAAGCTGGGAACACAGAAAGTTCCACTCAAATATGAGGAGGAACTTCTTTACCGTGCGGGTGACAGAGCCCTGGAACAGGCTGCCCAGGGAGGTCGTGGAGTCCCCTTCTCTGGAGGTTTTGAAGACCCGCCTGGATGCAGTCTGGGCAATCCTGCTTTGGCAGGAGAGTTGGACTAGATGATCTCTAGAGGTCCCTTCCAACTCCGACAGTTCTGCGATTCCGTGCTTTCCAGGCCTTTTGAGACCAGGCTGCCGTGGGCACCCCAGCGAGGAACAGGCCGCCCAGCTGCTGGGGGCACGAGCTCTCCCCCCTCCCTCCGAGCACCCCGAGGCCGCCCCTTCTCCCTCCCAGAGCCGGTCCCTCGGCGGCGGCTGACCTGGGCCCGGCGCCCTCAGGGCAGCAGGTAGATGACTACGAAGAGCGCCAGATCGAAGAGGACGAAGAGCCACAGGTCCAGCCAGTAGGACTGTCCCGATAGCGACCGGCCGCCATCCGCCGCCGCATCCCGCTGCTGGTCCGGCTGCCCCCGCCGCGCCGCCGCCTCCATCTCCTCAGGGGTCCCAGGACGGCGGCACCCACTGCGCAGGCGCCGGCTGCTCTTCCGGGTGGACAGCCAATGAGAGCGGAGCGCACGTACTGTTGACACGCCCCGCGCCGGGCGGCACCGCCCCCGCCCCCTCACGGAGTGCGCGCGCGGCTGTTGTGATCGTTGGGGCGCAAGCGGCGCTGTGGCGGCCTCTGGCGCCATCCGGTGATGGTGCCGGTGTTTTGCCGCCTGCTCCTTCGCTGCTGTCCCGGCGGGCTGCCCCCGCAGCGGCCCCTTTCCCTCGCTGCTGAGGGGTTAATGGCGATGCCAGGCCGTGCGGTAAAGACGTTGGACGTAGTGGGAGCCCTGCTTCTCCTCCTGGTGCTCCCAGCCAGTCCTCAGGGCGCTTGGCCAGGTGAGACAGGGACCTGGGGAAAAACCGGTGGTCACCCTGTCACACAGGGTTGGCCTGGTTCTGTTAAGCTGTACTGGGACTTGTGCAGAGATAAACATTCACGAGTTCTTCCTGATACGGTTTATTGGATAGCAGATGGTGCCCTGGAAGAAGCTAAAAGTTCTTTGAGGAAATGCTGTTGTGAATAAATTGTTTTTTAGATATACTCCTGTCCTTGAAGGTTAGTTGATAGACACTAACAAACATAGAAAAGTTCACGTAGATAGTGTCTACTGTGTGCTTTATTTACACAACACACAGTTGCATAAGAAATGAAATTAAGCTGCATGATCCGATGGCATACTTATAGTTGGGATGTACTGCTCTCAGTCCAGTCAGTTCACTCAGTATTGAAAGGAGTGCAATTACTGTCGATTGTTTCTAGAAGTGACCAGAAATTTAGGATTATACCAAACAAAAACTTCCTCATTATAGCTATTAACCCTTTTTAGCCTCATATTAGGAGAAAATGCAATACTTGCTGCAGAATGCAGAGAAGGTGCATCTGATAGGAGTTTAACTTCTTGTAAGCATGCATTTAGGGGTAGCTATTTTCCTTAATAAGTTCTGTCATTAGACATAATGATGGACGTGAATTTGTCTTTATATAACAGGTATCAGTTAAGCATATGTGTGTTAAGTGAAGAATGATAGAGATTTTTGAGATAAATGATGTCAATAATTCCCATTTAAGTCTTGTAAGCATATATATTACCTTATTTAAGCAAAAGGAATTGTGGATTGTAGGTTTCCCCAAAACAAACGATTTCCTATTAGGTTGCAAAGTAATGTAATTTTGAAATTCCTGTCTAGGAAACAAAAGTATTCTAGTTGAATTTACTAGGCTCTCTCATTCACATTTGAATATAATGATCTTATTTGTTAGTTTACTGAAGCTTTCCTCCATCCCTTTAATTGATGATCTTATCTCAAGTATTGGAGACTGAGTCTTTAAAGATTTTTTCTTATTTTTTACGTACAGCTGCTGACCACATATGTCTGCAGTGTTTGGAGTTGCTAAATACTTTTGAGCTGTCTTTTTTTTAAGTTTTTTTTAAATAAGTATTGGATTACTTTTCATTTTGTGGCCTTGTATGTAATCCAGAATTAACTAAAAGAATTTCTCAAAATTTGACCAGAAAACATAAGCTTCTGATTATCGTGGCAAATTAACCAAACGAATCTGGTAACCTAGATCAAAATAACCATGAATCAGGGTGTTACTGGGCTGGATGTGGCAGAGTTAAGTGCATTGATATCAGGTGTGGGTTAGAGTTTGGCTTTCTGAACCAGAAGTGTGCAGTATTTAAAGGGTCAGCCTACAGGGGAGAAAGAAAGAACACATCCAGAAACTTAATACAGCTTTCATTCCAGCCAGTAAAGTCTCTAAAAAAAATAAAATGGCTTTCTCCAGAGTCCTGAAACCTTTGACATGTAATTGTTAATTAATGACCTGTAATTGCAATTTAGAAGCAATAATGACATGCAGCTGATAGCGAAGGTCAGACTCTGTAACAGCACTTTGATGATTAGGGCTTCTGTTTTACAGTTTAATCTGATTTTTCAGTGTGCATAGCTTAACTGAAAGAATCTGTCATACAGCTTATTGCAAGCCATTATTCTTTATCCCTCTCTCTTTTAAAGACTGTATTAGCTATAAAAAGTAGCCTGGAGATATGCACAATTTTTTAATAGTGTTGTTTCTAGATTTTAGGCCCTTTTTTTTTTAGTGGAGGTTTTTAGCTTTTCATAGCTTTGTTTTTCAGTTTTTCACCTCTTTGAAAATTGAAGGACTGTTTAAAATGGCATTCTCTTAATTGCGATGTATGTAGTATATCTACCCATTGAAAAATGATTACCTAAAAAATATCTACACCGGAAGTTGCATGCAGTCAGTATCCGGGATTGGAAATCCAAATTCATAAAGAAGAGTGGTCGGTCCTTTTACCTTGGACACTTTTTGCATCATGAGAGCATTTTGGCAGTAGAGGGAGCTATGAAACCCTGAAGACCACAAAAGTATAGGCTAAGAGAGGATTCGGTTATTAAAAATAACTGAAGGAAAAGATGTTTTCATTCGTTTATGGCCAGCAAAAAGAAAGTCAAGGAGAGCCAAGAAAACAGGGAAGTAAATTTTTCAAGGTACTTTAGAAGCCCATTAAAATCATAATGTAAATGTACCTGCTCAGAAATGATATTTGAAATTGGACCTGTAACAACACCTGAATAAGCACACGGCAGATTATCTAGCTTTCTACCATCAGCAGGGAATTCTGTCATAAAGTGCTGTGAGACTTTACAGATTCGGCTGCCTCAAGAGGCAGTTTTTCTGCAACCCTAAAGAAACAGCACAACTCAAGGGAGGTGAGGATGGGTTGAAAATAGTACTTACAGACTGGACAACATGAGCAGAACAGGGTGCATATTTGTCATCCACCAGAAGCAAGTGTTTGAAGTCAACAGAGGCTGAAATGTTTTTATGTCTTGTCAAGACAACTTCAATATTTTTATTCATGTCCTGAAAGAAACTCACTCAGAGCCTGCTAACACTCTTCCTGAAACAGAATGATTTGGACCCCATACCAATTGGAACAACTCAAAATCTGCAAGTTTAAAAGCACGGTCATGCTTTTAGAAACAAATGCAATGAAATTTCTGTATGTGAGATACCTGCATATCATCAGTATGTGCTTTATATTACTCCTATTGATATGAGGAAAATACCAATGGGATCTTATCTAAGTCCTCCAAGTGAGTTGTATTATGACGCCATATTTTATGTTGATTCCATATTTATATTTACATAGAATAGTCTCAGAGACTTGGGTGTTGTCAGGTTTATTTTAGGTTTTGCCATCCTTATTACACAATATTCAGTACACAGAGAAGCTGTTATTATTGTAAGGAAATTAAGTTACCCGTTGAGAACCAGTGTAAAAAGATATTTAAGTTCTGCTTATGAAAAATAGTTTTTAGAGCCTTTTACAGTACGGCACTCAGGTAGACTTGGTACAAATAACATTTTAGCTTTTGTATCAATTTATAATTGGATTTTTTTTTTTTTTATTTGAGACAAAGCAGTAAACATAAGAAACTAGCCTGTGTTTTCAACACAGCTATGTATTTGCAGCTTAGGATGTGCTGTGAGGGAATAAAAGAAAAAAAAAAAAAGCAGAGCATATGTGGAAAAATGGTCTTTTTTCATTGATTTTTGATTCTGGTGTGGTTCTGGGTAAAGTACTCAGCCCCTCTTGAAGATTCTCTTGGCTTCAACTCCTTCATATATGTAGGTCTGTTAAGAAATTAAGAAGAAAAATCAGTGGCTGCTATTACAAAGTTTAATTTCACAAATGCTATTGAAAGATGGTCAATGGTGATTTAATTAATTGTGACTGGTAGCCATGTGGGACCTACAGTCCCTTGTGCAGGCTCTGAGGAAAGGAATGCAAGGAAAGCAGCGTGTTGTCAATATGCATAAATTCACTATGCAAATATTTGAACCACTATGGGACAGCTTTTGGGGGCTTCAGAAAAAACCCAAAGTGTTGAAGTTCCATATTTCCAATATCACTACTTAACAAATTTCATCTATGTGGCTGCTTTTATTAGAAGTATGAAAAAGCATTGAAGGGTTGGACTTGCATGTTTTGATAACTCAAATCTCACATCTGTCCATAAGGTTGGTGGGTTTTTTATTCTTTTAAGAAGCTGGTGACCCTCTTGCAGAGAGGATCTTAAAGCATTACAGTTCAGTTCAGTTTCTGGCTTTACTGCAGAGCTGTGAAACATTTCCCTTTTATCTCAAACTTACCCTCTGTGCCATCATTCCCTGCCCCAACCCCAAACTTTGTTTTAAAAGGGCATTTATCAGCCATTGACAGCATTACCCTGTAGTAAGCTCCTGTGGTAAGGAGGCTTTTACAAGGCAGACACTTGGAAAAGGGTCTTTAGTCAGAACACATCTATATAGAGTATAATCTATATAGAGTGTATATATATCTTTGAGATACAGCTTGTATTCACAGGCTTCAGAATGCATTAATAAGATACAGTTCACATGGGTATAAAAATGTAAAAATCACAGACTGCAAGTTTTATTTTAAAGTGCTACATTTTGATAGATTACTTGAGAATTTTAACTGAATGAGGTTATTTGGCTTGAAGAAAATATTTCCTACTTGCAGAAAAGCTTTTGAAATTTTTTTAATCCATTTTATTGTAAAGTTATATGTAAGCAACTGGTTAACTCACCTGAACAAGTTCATCACCTACGATTTCTCTGTATGCTGTGAGTATTTTTCCATTATCTTTTCTGGTAAATTTTCCTACAAGTTTGTTTCCTTCCATGTTCCAAGAACCCTATAATGGGAAAAAAACCCACAAATATTTTGCAATAGATATGACACTCATTTTAAAGACTGCATGCTTAAAAGTAAGAAGAGATTAAAACAGTGTAATAATGCTTTTCTGGACACTTATGGAAAGGCTGTTAAAATGAAATTATAATAAAACCCTTAGTTTATTCAGTGGCATAATAGTCAAGCTAGATTCTTTTAGTGCTCGATACACCTTATTTTAAGTAATTTTATCAACAGAGAAAAAGTAATTTCTTCCAAATACCCTTTCTGCACTCTAGGTGGTGTACTTGAGTATTATAAGAAGTAAAATTGCAATTGTCTGGATTTTATTGTGTTAAAATTGCTACCTGCTCTGCTTTTTGGGAACTCTGTGAAACCCTGAGTTTCACAGTACAGTGTTGAACAATTAACAGTTAAGATTACCTTATGTTTTTGTATATAAGCTGCAAACATCTCTGAACGGTCACACTTTAAAAGTAAAACTTAAATTAAAAACTAGAAAGACAAGTTATTCATCTTAAACTTCATAAAGTTGTTATCATATAAAAAATATATAATTATTTAGAAATTCTCTTACAGTAAGTTCAGTCCCATCAGCCAGACTGTACTCAAAATCGACTCCCAGAGTGAATTCAATATCTAAGGTACGGAAGGTGCTAGATTCTTTGACAGTAAATTTGTTTCCATCTTGTTGAAGAGTGATCTTCAGATTATCATGGGCTCCTAATTTTCTTTTCATCACATTAACACCTAGAAAAATCAATTAACATTAATCAGGAAAAAAGTGTTTGTCTCTCCTTAGTGATTTTTATGTGGTCCAGTGAGTTTATTCCAGCATTCTAACACAGGTTTTTTTTTTATTCATCACTTTTTATTGACGCCATATTCACCAGTACAGATATATTACAAAACACTATCCAACTGGAATGGTTATGTTTATATCCATATAATGCACAGGTTGTACAAACTTAAAGTAAGTATGTTAAAATTACTTGAATTGTGTTTCTGTAAAATTGAAGAATGATGATTTCCTCTCTGTGTAATTTTTAAACTAGTTTCATGTTATCAAATTAATATTCCTGCTATAGAATTCTGCTTAAAGTTTATAATTCAAATTCTCTGAGCCTTTTCCTCAAATATAGATGTAGAGGTTCTTTCCTCTACTGGAATTAGTTAAGTTGCTTATGATTAATATAATGTAATTAAAATCAGAACATTTTTCAGTGTCTTTTCTGCCCCTTTTGGAGTCTTTTGAAAATAAATGCAGTATGCTATGCAAGGGCAGAGCAGCAAACAACAAAAGGACTAGCCAGAAGGTAGTTCACAGATAGCTTGAGTTTGTGTTTAGTCATAGGGGTATTATTTTTGTAGAAGTCATTGGAAAAGTAAGACTTACCCAGCGCCTCCATGAACTTTTCATAGTTTTCATTTCTGTCTATTTTCCAAGTACCATTAAATGCCATGTTTCTGTTTGTAGGAGGTCTGTTCTGAAGTAACAGGTCTTTGCAAAGAGAATTTATGTACTGGCTTATCTTGAAAGCAATTTACAGGATGATGTGGCTGACTAAAGCTCAACTGACGCATTGATCTTTTCAAGGAGTTTACTGTAGTTTAATCAAATTTCCAATCGTGACCACACTGCTGCTGAATCTGTCCGTTATTGCCCGCAAATCATGACAGTATCTTTAGTGCTCATCTTAATAAAGAATTGCTAATCCATTTGTTTTATTCACCGTATTTGAGTTGTAGTAAATATCAGCTATCTAGTGAAAGCAATACTTAGAATAAGAAAATTTCTTGACATTTTCTGTCTCTGTTGTATCTTCATGCTTGTGGGAGAGTCTTCATGCAACTGGAGTAAACGTATTTACCCAACAAACCAAACACAAATCTGTACTTTGTTATAATTTGTTAGAGATCTGTTCTGCTCAACATAATAAGCATAGGGCAGGGGATTTACTGAATATCTACATGATGTTTCAGAAACCTATCCACTTGCTTCTTGTCTAGTGCTGAGCTATGATTGGGATGATATTCTGTATTCATGTGTTCACTTTAATATATAGTTTAAATTCCGAGCAGTTTCTACATTCTTAATTTTTTCATTATAACACATTCAGTGGATGCTGTGTGCGTCTGACCCATTCCTACAACAGAAAAAGATGTGCAGCCAAGTCAATTCACTTGATGTGGTTGATTTCCATAGGTCCCAGATTTTTTCCTGTTCAAAGATAATGCAGGACATGAGTCTTCCCTGACTGATCTGTTTCTTCCCCAACTCCCCTTCGCCTCTGATTGGTGCTACTTGAAAGTGAGCAAAACTGTTGACCCAGCTTTTGTCTTTACCAAGTTTAAGCTTATAATTCATTCTTCTGTTCACATGGATGGCATCACCTTTGCTATCCGTTATTTTCAAACTGTAAATCCTGAATGCCCTATTGGATTTTGCTTACCACAAAGGTGATGATGGGTTGTGCTCATTTAGTTTTATTTAGTTAAAATTACTAAATTTTAACATCTTAGAAATGATGTCTAGAAAGAAGCAGAGCCTGCCACTCTTCTTGTACAAGCTACCTGTTCTTTCCTCTTCCTACTTTTTATATTCCTATCTTGCAGGGTAAAGAAGCCTGACAGATGGAAGGTGTTCAGGCTGTTTACTCTTAATGGTGGCTATTTAACATCACTGTTTAGGTCTCATTATATAGTTTTTATATGCAGTTTCTTCCTACATTTGCATGCAGTTTTTTATCACCTTGACTTACATGCAAGTTCTAAAATAAAATTTGCACAGAAGTTGGCCTAATTTCTGTAGAAAAAAATAATAATCCTGCCTCCATATAAATACTAGAATTCCAGAATTAACTGGTCTTGTAAAGGACAAAATTGAAATGCTGCATCTCACTGTGAACGTTGTCAGGTACAGGCAAGACATTTGACTTAGGGAAGTACAGATGTGCTAGCCACTGTAACTGGAATTGGATAAAAATCAGCCAACTAGAAAATGGAAGATGAGTAGTTGTGTTAGCATGGTACTGAATCCAAACTTGATGTCTCAAAAAGTGTCATAGCCCATGCCCAGTGCTGTCCCAATCATGGATGCCCATCTTACCCTTCAGCCAGCTAAGAAAACAGGCAAAATGAGTTTCTATTAGGATCAGATGATCTCTTTTTATTGCATTGGAGTGTGTCTTGACCTTTGTAGTTGTCCTTGTCAATCTATGTTATTTATTTAGTATATATAGCTAGTCAAAAATACCTGGTGTCTGATTATAGTTCATCCAATTTATTGTTGCTTAACAAAATTAACTCTTTTTACGGTTTCTGCGGAAGGGTTCTTTCTGACACTGGTGTAGTGCAACTTTTAAACCACTTCTGTTGTATCCAGTAGAAAATTGATGCCTGAAATAATGTGAACAATTCACATTATTTCAGGCATATATGAAATCTAATGAATACAAACGACCTTTTATTTTGAGTGTTTCAAGAAAGCTTTGTAACTTTTTATATGGGTTCTGCATTCTGTTCAAGAACCCGCTGATTCATTTCATTTAAGAAATGCTAAGGTATCTGAACTAAACAAAACTAATTGTATTGATTTCTTTCCTCATTTGAATCCAATCTATCTTCTTAACCTCTGAAAAAGTAACTCAAAATATTGACATTCTGCAGGTTAAATATGAATTTCTACATCAAAGTTACTTCAGCAGTTTTTCTGAACCTTAAAAAAGGGGGACCGTCTTCTGGAGCAAGTCCTCAACTAATAGGAAGATCTCTCAGATGTGCTTTTCCAGCCAGTTATTTCACAACTTGCCTTTCCCCCCTTGTGGTTCTTTGATCTCCCTCAGAAGTCAGGCTAACCAGCTAACTCCAAACCTTTTCAGCAAGGGAGCAGTATGTAGCTGGGTCCTGAATTTCACATCAAAGCTTGTTGTTCCATCTCTGTTCAGTTTTTCCTTTCCTTAACATTTCTTTTCCTTTGGCATGAATCCTTAGGATTCTGTTCAGATCAGCCCCACGGATCTGTCAGTTAAGTACGAGTCTCCAAAGGTGGCCAGTATTTATGAGTTTCATGGTGTCTCTACGTTGGTGTAGTGCTGGCAGCATAAAGAACTGCTTTCTGAGGTCTGATGGAATGTTGCTGCTAGAACAAGCAGCCACCTTTTTAATCTCTCACAATTTACATGAGATACTTAGGACTGTTAATGCACTAAAATCTGACTTCAGTTTTCTTACATTAGAAACTCTGTTTTTTACTAGAATCATATGATGTACGCTTTATTTAGAGTTTGAGTTCCTATAAAAGCTGTGTTTCCTTCTAAAATTAGAATTAAAATTGATTTTATAGATATATAATGTTGGGATATTCCACAACATTTTTCCTTCGTCTGTCTCCCTCTTCCTTTGGTTTTCAAAACTACAATTTTCGCTTAGATGGTGCATTGAAAAACTTGTTTTTCAGTATTGCTGGTTGCATTGAAGTCATGCAAGCTAAGGGTGTATAACCTTGTCTTCATGGCTTTCTTCAACGTGTCAGCTTCAGAACACTGAAATGGAAAAACTTACTAACTTTGAAGTTTGATCTTTAAATGAGGTGGATGGAGCTAAATTATTAACTTATATGGTCATGCCAATCTCATCATGCTGGTCTGTGATAATCATACCAAGCTATATTATGATGGTAATGAGGTTCCAAAGATCAGAGTGACAAAAATGCTTTTTCAGTGGGTTATATTCATCTATCCTACTTACTGGTTTGTGTCTTGATTTCAAGTTCTTCTGCCTAAAATTAGCTAGAACAATAGAACTCAGCTTTACCATGGAGTGTTAATGGCTTGGTGCCAGCATAAATATAATATACTTAAGTAAATATTATATGATGTATTATGAAAGACATGAATTCCTGTTAAAGGCATGAAGATTAACTGGTGTCTGTCAGGTAGTTGTGAACTGATATGGCAGAGTTTATGCATGTTTTCTATTGCATGATTCTCCTACATGTCTTGGTATAGATTGCAAAGATCGTTGGGCACATAAATCATTTAAGGGCCCTTGGATCCCTTATTGTGAAGTTTTACTAACCATTTAAATCACAATACTCAAGTTCATATTGATACAGTAAATAGATAATTCTGTGCCAGTAAAGCCAACTTTAGCATAACGATGGGTGGCCTAGCAACAAGACGTTTGATGGAGCCTAACTAATGCCATCTCTTGGATAAATAATTTCAAAGTAAATATAGCAATTGGATGTTGTGCAGCAGGATTAGATCATATTTCAAAGAGATTTTGTCCTGTTTCTGGTTTTATTTTTGTCCAAGGAGAATCTCCTGGATGTTGTTAGTATGCAGTCTGTTCAACATGAAGATTCAACATTTGCAGGTTACTTAGAAATTTCCAGTGAGCATAGATCTGTTTGTCTGATTAGTCAGTAGTGGCTGTGGATCTTAAAACTTACTCTTTAGTGTCTGTAGATGTTCCTTCTTAATTTCTGTGTAATGGCTCTGATCCATAAAGTGCTGCATGTTTTTGAGAGTTGATTATTGGAGAGAACTGAAGTGCATGAGCTAATAAGCTCCAGGTTAAAAAAATTTAGAAGCAAAATGCAGTATTTTCTTAGAGCAGTAACAGCTCTGATATTTACTTCATCCATTACTGCATGCTAAAATGAGTCTTAGGATTACCTAGAATAGTCGAATCCAGCCTAGTTTCAATGTAAAGAGAGTGACAGTGAACAATTGCCAATAAAAATAAGTGTGCTTTTCGAGCAAAGGTTATATGAATCTCTGAGTATTAGTGCCATTTGTCACTTGTCACATAGAGACTGATATGTCAGTTGACCTGTAGGGCTTTGTGTCAGGTTTATCTAAGGTATTTAAATGTACATATTAATAATATTTTCCTGTACTTTCCAGGCAAATACTTAGTAGCAGGCAAATTTAGGGAAGTAGTTTCTTTTTGTTCAGAATATGAAATATGGTCAAGAGGTGGGGCTGAGTTATAGTTCAGTGAGCTAACATTGTACAGTATTGAACATCTGCATCAGTCTTTTCAGTTTCTCCAAAATTTGAGCTGGACTTCGTTTATTTCAATAGAGCTATTTGCTGATCATACACTTTTGCTCTTGATAATGATGTAGCTCCAAACTCCACCAAAGACTATTGTGGTTATCTGGATTAGTGACTCAAATCTAATCTCATCTGTAAAATAGTGAGCTTCATAGTTCTTCTGAGCTCAGCATAATAGCAAGAGAGCACCCTCTTGTAATTAAATTACAAGAGAAATTAAGAAATTAAGTATTTGTATCTATAAAAAGAAAAGATGGCTTCAAGACAAAGCGTTCTTTTCTCCATGTCTCCTGTAAAAACAGAATGTATAGCCTGATACTGGTTCTATTTCCAGCTCAGAAATGGACTGTGTGACCTTGATCAAATTAGCTGCTCAATTTATCAGTAAAATGAACTTCCCTTTCACTAAGAAGCCATATATATGATAAAATAATGTGCGAGTGACTTGATTAACTACTAAGGGATTCTGAAGAAATGCCTGTATGTGATTGTGTCACGTGTAAACTAGTGGCATGATTTAAACATTGATTTTACTCCTAGTTTTTGTTAAAGACCTTTGACTTGGTTAAGCAAAAGAAACCTGTGTAAAGTGCATATCTATTTATCAGCCATTATGAACTGGGCATGTTCATAATGGCTGATATTGGATGGGCAGTAGCAGGCTATGGCTGAAAATCATGGAAATCATGCCTGCATAACCCGATAGCCTTCTACAATGGCATAACTGGATGGATAGATGAGGGGAGGGTGGTGGACGTTGTCTTCCTTGGCTTCAGCAAGTCTTTTGACACTGTCTCCCACAGCATCCTCATAGGTAAGCTTAGGAAGTGTGGGTTAGATGAATGGACAGTGGGGTGGATTGAAAACTGGCTGAAAGACAGAGCTCAGAGGGTTGTGATTAGTTGCACAGAATCTAGTTGGAGGTCCGTAACAAGTGGTGTTCCCCAGGGGTCAGTACTGGGTCCAGTCCTCTTCAATATATTCATCAATGACCTGGATGAAGGAATGTACCCTCAGCAAGTTTGCTGACGATACAAAACTGGGAGGGGTGACTAACACACCAGAAGGCTGTGCTGCCATACAGGGAGACCTGGACAGGCTGGAGAGTTGGGCAGAGAGAAACCTGATGAAATTCAACAAGGGCAAGTGCAGGGTGCTGCACCTGGGGAGGAATAATCCTATGCACCAGTACAGGTTGGGGGCTGACCTGCTGGAGAGCAGCTCTGAGGAAAAAGACCTGGGAGTCCTGGTGGACTACAGGATGACCACGAGCCAGCAATGTGCCCTTGTGGCCAAGAAGGCCAATGGCATCCTGGGGTGCATCAGGAAGAGTGTGACCAGCAGGTCAAGGGAGGTCATCCTGCCCCTCTGCTCTGCCCTGGTGAGGCCCCATCTGGAGTACTGTGTCCAGTTCTGGGCTCCCCAGTTAAAGAAGGACAGGCAACCGCTCGAGAGGGTACAGCAGAGGACTATAAAGATGATTAGGGGATTAGAACATCTCTCTTATGAGGAAAGGCTGAGGGACTTGGGTCTCTTTAGTCTAGAGAAGACTGAGGGAGGGGTCTGATCAATGCTTATAAATACTTAAAGGTGTCAAGAGGATGGCGCCAGTCTTTTTTCAGTGGTGCCGAGTGACAGGACAAGAGGAAATGGGCACAAACTGAAACATCAGAAGTTCCATCTAAACATGAGGAGGAACTTCTTTACTTTGAGGGTGGCAAAGCACTGGAATAGGCTGCCCAGAGAGGTGATGGAGTCTCCATCTCTGGCGACATTCAAAACCTGTCTGGACATGTTCCTGTGCAACCTGCTCTAGGTGGACCTGCTTTGGCAGGGGGGTTTGACTACACGATCTCCAGAGGTCCCTTCCAACCCCCTATCATTCTGTGATTCTGTGAATTGATTATCCTCACAAAGGATTTTATCTTTACTTGATAGTACAGATTCAAACCAGAAAATAATACAGCTGTTTGGAAAACAATTGAATTTCAGGAAATGTAAAAATAAATTTCTGTGTTAAATAAGAGCTTTGGAATAGCGGGGGGAAACCATGCAGCCAGGTATTTCAAGAAATTCTGAATACTGAAGTGAAAACTTACTTTGTCTATAACTTGTGATATTTTTCAACTGAAATAGAAGTTCCAAAGTTCTGTATGTGCTAAGAAATGCTGCTCTCCCCTGAAGGGCTGAAAATCTCAATGGCTGTCAGATTCCATAAGTTTAGATCCTAAAGCTTACTACTGTACTCACACACTTGAATTATTTCCAAAAAATCTTAACGGGTGAGATTTCATGGCAATGTGAAATGCATACCAGCAATAGCTGTCACCAAAATACAGCTGGCGGAAGGAGCTATTGTCTTTTCCATTTGTTAAAAAGTCATCCTAGTTGTGCAAGATGTGCAAGACTGAGTGTAATACTCTTTTTCACCTCTTCAATAAAAATGCCCTTGTTCAAGGTTGCATTATTTTCCTGGCTGGGTAAGAAATGTATTCCAGTACTCCTGTTGAAAACCGCGCCACTTCTCAGAGATGAATTCAAACATTGAGTAGGCCAGTGAAGACTAAGCAGGAGCGTGACTAGGTTGGTGAGTGGGCTGGAAAGGCTGTAGTCCCAACAGCAAATGGTTACTTGATATATGCAGATATACATAGACCGTTGTTCAGTTGCACTCGTAAATTGCCGTTGGTTCAAGCAAATGGAGCTTGTGTTTTGTGCTGAACTAAATATGGCCCTTCATAACTTTTTGAATGAGACTGTTGTTTGTCAAGGATGTACATACTTTTTGGTTTTGCCTCGAGCTAAAAAAAGTCAATCCAGAAGTGTTGCTGTGGAGAACCTAATAGGCAAAGAACAGAAATTGCCAAGACGCCCATTGGTTAGAATTACATCTAGGATCAGCAGTTCACACACAGTATTTTTTTCAGTCTTGTCTGAAGTTACGGGGTTGACTATTACCATCTCTCTTACATGCTGCCCTAGGAATTTATATTTGGGGGCAGAGGATGAAGATGGATCTGTATAACAGTTGTCTTTGCTGGTTGTATTTATTCAATAAATAAAACTGGTTTCTGACAGCTGCTAGTAAGTGTAGCTGCAGTGCTCTCTAGTGGTTAGTAGCAGTGATTTAATTTTTGTTTTTAAATGAGAAGTACTTTACTAGTGCCTCGTCTTATTAGTACTTATGTTGTAAATATCTTGGTATTAATAGCGAAGTTTTTCTCTTCAGTATTTCTGGGACCTAGAGAAGTTATTATAAAATATAAATTTACAGAAGCAATGATTTGAATCAGGGAACAATAAGGTGTTGAAAATTCAACTTTAATAATATAAATTAACAAACAGTAAATTTTGACATCGTTCTTTTTATTTTAAAAAGCATGAAAACAGTACAAAGAGAGGAATGAGGAAATAAGTAATAAGGAGTAGTTTGACCATAGAAAATAAGTTGACTATATTATCCATCAGTTGTACTGTAAGTAAGACTAATGATTCTCTTAAGTAATGTAACTAGTTTTACTAAGTAGTCATAGGACAGAAGCGAGCATGACCACGTAACATTCAAAAGACTTTAATACTGCTTAAAGGCAAAACATAATATACAGAGTAACCCCCTTAACCTAGTACAAAAATATGGTGCCCAGAAACTATAACTTTGTTCAAATATTTTTAAAAGATAAAAGAATACAAATGGACAAACTTAGTGGCTAGTGACTGTGATTAAGATTTTTTTATTAAACTATAATAGAAATATATATTAAAACTATTTACAGTGCATTTCACACTACATTCTTTCAAAGACACATGCAAGTGTCTTGCCATATGAATACCTAGAGGGCTCAAATTCTAACTTCAGTTACATCTCTAAGGTACCTTGGGCATCAGCAGGAATAGCTGAATACAGCAAAGAGCAGGTGAGGCAGGTGTTACCAATGGTAAGAGTTTGGTCCCTCTTTATAGGTAAAAGGGTGGATTTGACCCATTCTTTCACTTTCTATACAGCTCAATACAACTCCCACTCAGGTAAATGGGAATCACATACTTGACTTCAAATGGGCATTTGAGCATGCCTTAGGCCCTGGCATGACAAGCTCATGCTGTGAAAGTTAGTGGAAACTAGCTATTATATAGCATTGTCACATAAATATACATTTACAAACAGTGGTACTTAGATACGAGTTTCTCTATGGAAACAAACTTGTTTATGTAAAAAATAAACTTTCCCATGCAATTTCTATTCATCTAGCAATGACAAAGATAAAATATCTTGCTGTCACAATTTGCTGTATTTAGCAAGTGTCAGTAATTACCAGCCCAGATTCTGTGATGTTTCTTGTTCCTGTGAAAGTTCCTCATTATTTATCATACTCTGGCCAAACTAATTTTTTTATTCAAGCTCTAATCTTCAAGCTTATCTTTCCAATTAGTGCAAATCCCTGAAGAAGTACAGCAGGGAATTGTGAAATAAAGCTGAAACCTTGAGGAATGTAAACTGCATGTGATTTGACACGAAGAAGAAACTGCAGTATCACAGAGACAAGACTCCTAACTAAAGCTAAAGTATAAATTTGCCTAAAATACCAAGTCTCTATAAAACCTTTAAAAATGTATTGATTTATTATAAGTGAGGCATTTTTTCCATCAAAACTCTCTGCTATCTTCTCATGCATAACTGAAAGGGGCACCAACCAGATCACTCAGGCAACATCCCCTAATTTTAAGGGGATAGATCTGACTCCTTGTAGTCTTTCTGTACAGTGGGTTGGAAAATTAGTTACCTAGTAATTTTGAAAAATCTTATATATGAATGAAATGATGTTCTGATTTTTTCAGTTCATGCCACTGCCAGATAAAATGCATTGGACTGGAATTCTAAAGTTTAGCTTTACATGCATGCAGTTGTCAGAGGGTGATACATAAAATCAGGCTTCACTCCTCTCTTCTAAAGAAAAATCAGCTGGTCATCAATAGAATAGATTATTCACTTCTATCACTAGCCCACTTGTATTCTATGAAGATATGAGAGTAACCTGCTCTTAACTTTAAACTGATAATTAAAAATCAATACCATCTTCAAAATCAACTTTACATTATTTTCCCCTCCTTTCTTTTATTGTCTGAGATAATAGAAAACCTAGACATTCTACAGCTAATATTGGAATTGTGATTAACATGTTGGAAAAGAAGTACTACCTACAGCTTAAAAGTCTCACTGTTATTTTTAATTAGAAGATGGAAGGTTAATCAGTAATTTCGTGTATGTTAATACATACGACAAATAATTGTTTCAAAAGGGGAACAAAACCAGAAAGAACAGTGAACTTTAAGCATTAAACTGCTGTAGAGTGACTTTAAAAGAAAATATGTCCATGTCTGAGAAGATACTAACTTAGATATCTTCATTGAGACAAATATTAAAAATTAGTGGGGTAAATTCTGTACCCGAAGATTTAAATACCAAATTTCACAATGGCTTTAATGGACTTAAAACTGAAATGCTGAAGTGATAAACTCCATTTCAGTTTGTTTCTTGAATAATCCACACTGATTGCTTGAGCTACACAATAGTTGGGGAGACTATGTTTGAGACCTGTCTAAAATAATTAGATACACAACTTATGATGAAATGATGGCAGCTGCATAGCTTTAATCCACTAGCTGGGTTTGAAAATATTGAATTCTGAAGGTGATGAATTTCAGGCAGAAAGCAGCCTGGTTTTTTTTTTTTTTTTTTTTTTTTTTTTGTATTGTCACCTATCTACATTATGGAAGGAATGAGCAATTTCTGCTAACAGTTCACACAAAGCTATTACACAAAACCAGCACACTCAGACTTTGCCTTCAGGCAGAGTAAAGTACTATATAAACAATTTGATCACTCTGAAATTTCATGAAGTACAGTAAACTATGCTTTTAAGGTTCTTAAGGGTAGTTTGAAGGGTCTGGTTTTGTAGACCTATATACAGATACAGGTGTATTATGACATTTAAATGGTTTATTTACTAGGAACTGTATTTCTATGTATGTTCCAATATTTACAGTGGAAGAGATTCCGTGGGATAAATGTGCACAGGTATGTAATTAAATGTACGCTTATACTGTATAACTGTGTTGATTTTAAGTGAACCTTTGAAAAAATGCAACATCATGTCCATTTTTTTCATCGAAGGTATGAATCCAGCACTCCTTTCTAGTAGTTATAAATTTATGTCATAATAAAGCTTTGCTGAACACACAATATAGTAAAGAAATACTGGGATCTTAATGTAAATGATATGTCACTACACTGTAATATGACCATAGTTGATTTGCTGATTTGTCACCATGAATTACTAGTCTCAACCATACTAGCAAGAATACACCTTTATATACATATATTTTATTCATATTTATATTAAATACGTATCTCATCAGTTAGTGTAATAATTATATTTCAGTATCTCAAGCATTCAAGGAAAAGAATATGTAAGACTGTGTAAATCTTGAAGCAAAGTTTCCTATTTATCAAAAAGTACCTAAAAACTTTTTTTTGGGGGGGTGTATGCTGGGTGGGCAAGCTGCTGTCATTTTTCTGCATAGCTATGACATACTAACATACATATATTGTACTGTGTATGCATATAAATACACAAATGGCACACTGCATAACAGTAGCCCTGGAATTCTTAATTATTATTGAATTGCATACTTTCCATACTTTTTTGAAAATCTGGAGAAAAAAATCAGGATAAATACTATTTTCCTGAATTGGTTCCCAATTAAAAGTAATTTTTATTAGTCATCTTCACTTAAATAAAGTATCAAGTTGGTTTTTTTACTAGTGCAGGTTATTTGATTTCTTTCTCTTCTGAACATTAATGCCTCGTATACAAATGGCAAATTCCTGTAGCATTCTCAGCTATTTTTGCTTTCAGTATTCTTTTTTTCCTAACGATTTAAGAAATTGTGGTTAGTCATTGTTAACATTAACTAATACTAAAAATGATTTTTAAAAGATGTCAACATAAAACTCTCTTCAGAGTGGTCATAGCCATTTCATAATAGCACTGGCCTAAAGCATCAATGATTGATAGTCACCAGGAGTGTGCCATTCCTGCATCACTCTGATTCAGATTTTCATCTCTTGCTCTTGCAGTCACATTCTTTTCTACTTTTCCTGCCCATGATTCAGTCTGTTGGTTGCGACGATGTTAAATTCAACTTCCAAATGAAGTTAAAACCAGCATATAAAAACAATCCTGTTTAGTTTACATTTCTGTGTGCTTCTTGTAGCTTTCTACAGCAGCCATTCTTCCATGGCAGCCTGTCAGTTATGTTGTGACATTTCATCAATCTTGAAGTAGTTTCCATTATTCATGGATAATTATGACACTTCTGCCACAAAACTCCTAAGATCCCAATAGCCTAGTACTTCACAGGGTTTTAAACAATTTCTCCAAATGTAAGACATTTGCTAAGACATTCCTCTAATATTAAAAAAGTCTACTGGGTGCACAGACTGTGGGGCTTTTTCACTTCGAAACCCAGTTCTGTCTCCTGAAAGAGGTTGGCATAGTATATGCTGGATTAGGTTCCCCAGAGTTAGTCCCAATCTTTCCTCTGAACCTCTGGGAAGAGAACAGGCAAGACTGCTCATTACTTTTATAACATAACAGAGCAAGACTGGAAGAGGAACAAAGGTGCGAAATGCAGTAGTCGTTAAGATACTGGCCACGACATGATCACTAAACTATATACATCTATAAAGTTAATAGGCTCTCAGGGACAACTGAGTAACTGCACTCGTACCTTCCTGTGGAACAGGGTAGCAAAAACTACCCTTGCAGATCTTTTTCCATCTCAATCAGATGTAATAAAAGAAACAGACTATATAACCTTGGCATATACATGGTCATGCTATATCTTGAAATGTGGAAAAACAGTACAGCAGTGGCAAAACATAAGCCAAATTCATACAGTGTTTAGCAAAATGTAGTACTCCTCTACTACTATGTCTTCTATGTGAACTTAAGCTTGTGGTTATTAAATCAGCATCTCAGTTCCGTTTGGCTTGATTGCTTTCTCCATTAATCAGATTCTTCTCTTGTTGTTCAGCTAAGGATTGCCATTTCTGCCTATTTTTCCTACAGCCATCCAATAAAGGGTAGCAGGCCTCTGACACATGCGTTAGGGCCTGAAATAAATTAAGAACATGTAAAACAGATTACATTTAACAACAAAATAAGTGTTCTTAAAGATGACATTGAGAGTGACCAGAATGATTGAAATATGAGGTCTATCTATAATTGAAATTGAACTCGTATTTTGAACTTCAAGGAAGACTTCCTGCTGCACACCAAACATGAACACAATTACCTGGAGCTACTGCAGATTAGAATGAGCTACACTGTCCATACAGCACTTGATAAATAGGTGCAGAAGGAACCACGATAAGTTTGCTGTATTGTGCACAAGTGACTTGTCCAGTATTCCTAGTGAAGTACTCTGCATGGACTTGGTTTGCAAGCCAGTCCTTTGAGTGTGTGGCAAGGTTGGTCATAAGGATGACCTTAGAATGATAATCAGACACAGAGTAGGTATAGTCAATGTGACCATATTCACTGATGGTGTATCAACTGATTCAGAGGAGTTCTCCCAGAAATATTTCAATTAAACATGGCACAGAATAGTTAAATTGCACTTGACACTTAGTGCTTTTTAGGAATAACTGTAACTGAAGTCAATCAAATATTTCTCATGATGTGACTGTGTTACTATATCAGAGTGAAGGAAAACTAGATTCTGATATCTAAATACAGAATTAAAAAAAAAAAAAGAACAATTCATAAGCATTTTTGTATGTTTTTCTCTCCTGATGGAAGTGATGAAAATGTATCCTCAAACTATGACAGTCAGTCCTTACTTGCAGAAAAGTTTATGTTGGCTTGTGAAATGAAGTCACACTATTCAGAAATGTAAGCTGGGAGTTTAATAGTTCAGATGGTGCAGGACAACAAGGTATGGCAAAGAGTGCTTGAGCCCACTGATTCTATTACTATGACCCACTGCAAAGTACACAGAGAAGAATCCTGGCCCCTCTGCTGGTCACTATACAAAATCAGTCAATTTCACGTGGAATTCAGGTCTCATTCAAATAACATGAGGTAGCAGTGTCTAATTCTCCTGTAACTTTAGATAGGGACCCTACGGAATTATCAGCTTGTATAAATCTTCATAGTTCCTTTTGGCTTTGTACTCTGCTTCATTAGTTCCAGTAGACTTAATTGAATTATTCTTGATTTACACCACTATAAGAAGAATGGGGCTGTCAAGTATCTTTGCATTTTCCTGCTTTATTTATCTGAATATATCTGAACAGCATTTAAAACTGCTATGAGGTACTTTTTTCAACTAAAAATTAAGATAAGGAAACACATTTATCTTATTTTTTCAGATTTCTGAACTTGAGAGGAAGACTTGTAGATCATTCAGTTTAACTGCACTGGTTACCTAGCTAACACAAGCCACAAAACTTCAGTTCATTGGGATCTGACCTACTCTGAATAACATGGTAAGTCACATACTTGCACTGCTGTATTGGAAACTCTTGTCTGTTTTCATTGTGTGTCAAATTCCTACTGACTGGATGAAAGCTAAGAAAGCAGTGAAAAAGCTGTCATTACAACCCTGTTTATTGGTTGATTTCATAGCATTAGAACATTGGAGAGTGAACTGTGTGCTCATTCATTTTCAAAGTAACATTGAAGTCGTTTATATGTTTTACCATTTATTACTCATTGAAGAAAGCAAAAATCTCTAAGCAGGTAATATCCCCTACTTTTACTCCAGTCAAAATAAACAAACACTGTATCAGCTCAAACCATATTCACCAGGACTGTTAGAGGTTTTGTCACTTCCCCATAGGCTCCTCATTCTCTTTAGTGCTCTCTGCCCCTGCAGGTAAGTCACTCTCAATTATCTGTCAGGTTAGGACAGATGCTGGCATACTCTGAGTCTGTATAACCAGACACTGACAGCCTGCTACATGCTGTTCCAGGTCAGACTTTGAGACAAGACAACAGGTAGGAGTGATACGCTGAAAGCTGTAAGAGGTAACATGTTCTAAACAAAAAGATGCTGCTTAGACATGCATCCTGTGGATGTAGCACCTCCTTTTTTCTTCCCCAGTTGAAGAGAGGGGAGAAGATTCCAAGCATTTGTAGGTGCTTTTGATTTCTAACCAGGAATGGCTTTGTATTCACTGTGGCATAACAAAGCTGCAGTTACAATGCAGGGGTGCAGCAGCTAAAAATTACTCATGCACCTAATTTCCTTGCAGAAGCTGTACAGGAGTTGGGTACTGTTTGGACAAGTATCACTTGGTAACTGTTGATGTAATCTGCAGTTAATATTTCAGAGTAAATAAATTCTCTGGTCTTTTCATAAATGGAAAGGTAAAGCCCTTCCCTAACAAGAAAAACGATAGAAGTTCAGGCTCTGGAACTGTGAGCATTCAAACTTGCTCAGGTGTTCTGTTCAAAGAATTTTCTGTTTCTATCTTTGTTTCCTTCCAACTGCTGGATGTGGATTCTTATTAAAAACGAAAAGTTTACTGTGTAAGAGGGAAAAATTTGAGTAAGCGCCTTGTTTCCTCCCTTTGAAATTCTTAAGAGTGAAGTTATCTGTTCCTCACCTTTTCTTTTTCTCACCTCATTTCCTGTAAAATACTTCTTATAGGCCCAACGAACAGGCCTTCACTCTAGTGCTTTACTGGTTTTGAAAAATCAGAAATCTTTATGTTTTGTTTCATATTATATCTGACCAAGTATCTGCTTATACAGTTTGTGACCAGGATGAAAAACACTTCAATGAATTCTCTTATGCACTGCTTTTGTGTGTGATGAAAAAGAAGGAAAAAAATGGGATGGGAAATGCTAAACTTGGGTAAAATGCCTATACGTAGCATATCACCTTTTGCATGAATAATTCTGATTTCTCACTGAACATTCTGAACTCTTAAACACTTTTTATCAATGCACTACATGGATACCATTCTTTTCCTAGATAGCAAAGGATTTGTTTTGTGACTTTCCCTGATGATCATAGCAGCTCACTGGAGCTGTTGGAATTCAGAATATAACCCAAGGGTCTAACACCAAGTACATAGAGCACAGCAATCTTAACTAGGTTTTAAAAAATTGCAACAAAATACATTAATCAGACAAACATACTATTAATGATAAATACTAAAATAATCATTTCCTCAAATGAATAACGAACCATATGTAATATGTAACAAAAAAAAAAATCTTTTTTAACTAAGGGAGTAGTTTTTTATTTGATTGTTACTCTAATTTTAAATCTGCATCTATTAGAGGCTACAGTGAACAGTTCCGGTTTTAGATATTTGCAATTCTTTTTTAGGCACCATACCTCATACAGTTGCAAGCAAACAGCGTCTATGAATCCAACCTGCATGCTGGGAATTTTATTTTTCTTCTCTCTGTTCATTAGATCCTGCAGATAAGAAATAAACAAGCTCTGTATTTAAATGCATTAAATAAAAAACCCAACCAAAACCAAAGAGACAGGCTGGAATTAAAAAGCAGCACCTTAAAAAGCACCGCAAGTTCAGCACAGCAGGGTATCAGTACATGTGTTACAATGCAGGTAATTTTACCGTATGACTTGCCTTAGGAGATTGTCTTTGGACTGACAGAGCCCAAATAACTAGACAAATAGACAAGCTTACTGGTTTTGGACAGGCTGCAAATAGGTACCAATTTAGGAATGTATTTCCTAGACAATTTAGTAATACTGATTTAGAAGAAATAATGGTGTTTGTTCTTCTGGCTCAGAGATAATGACACACTGTTGGTGTTTGGGAACTGCAGAAGAAAGCTGACACTGGGAAGACAGGAAAGGAGTTGGTCCTATGTTCTGGTCAGTGAGAGGAATTGTGGCTTTTGCAAGGAATGTGAATTGCTGTTTGTAGAAGCCATTTTGAAAGAGGTGATTCTGCATGATTCGGCCACTTACTGTTGGTTCTATGTTGAGTTCCTTCCGCTCTTTATCTCCTTGATCAAAGAACTCAGTAGCTACAAGCTCAGCAATCTGTAAGAGATTTCACACATTGAGAGCTCTAAAAGTTTGCTTGCTGCCTACAATCAAGACTGTTTCCTGTGTTTCCTGTCTCTCCTTAGGACATACTGAATTGGGACCCCCCTATAATGAGACTCCCCAGCTTAACAGCTAGCCTTTAGAACTCTTCATGCACACATCTGTGCGCAAACAAAATATCTGCATGTGCTGATATTTAGCCAAGTGAATAAAATGGCACATAGGCATCTTACCACTGGTAACAGTTGGAATGATCAACACATAGAAAAAGGTCAGCTGATACTCCTGTGTTGTATCAAGTAACTGCCTTGTAGTAACACAGAAAAGTTGGAAAGAACAAAGATTCCTGATTTACCTTCAGATTACTGCTAACATGGTGACATAACTAAATGCACAGATATTGCTACAAAGACCCGAGAAAATCTTCAATCCACATACAGCACTTTGAAGGACTGCTTCCTAAGGCTCTGCATTCCACCACTGTCTTTACAAAAAGGACTGGATGGAGGAAGCAGAAGATGTTATGTGGAGCTTGTATTTAGCAAATCTTAAAATTGAGCATATACCCGTTGCTGAACTGGCCATGGTTTGCTTATGGCTGATAAATCACAAGCAGTCATCAGCATTGCTCTGTAGAAAAAAACCAGAAAGAAATCTATGAATTACTGCATTGTGAAATGTATGTAGCAACCAACTCAAGTGATTAGTAAAATAGAATATAAAATTTCAAGGAATATCAGTATCAGAGAAAGAAGTGAAATTAAAGCAAAGTTATAAAGGTCTCCAGGGCTCAATGATATGGTAGACTTCCACCTGTGTGAAGTGAGCACACAGAAATGAGCAAATCTTGACTGGCTCATTTCATGGATTCATGTCAAATGAACTGTTTCATTCTATTTGCTACTGGACAGACAACACGTTTATTTATTTATTTCAGATTTTAGCAGTGACTGCCATCTTTATTGACAGTATGAGGGCCAAGGACTGAAATAGAAATAGACAGAACATGACTAAATTAGACTCATTTTTAAAGGCACTGAATTTGAAATATGGCATCCTTCCTTTCTGAGACAGCCTATGTAAGCCTGCTTTTCTGTATTTGTGCATTACAGTATGTGTCTTTATTCTTAATCTTCTGTTTCCTTCACTGCCAGTAAGGAATCAGCTTCAAAACAAACTGACTGTCCTGAATGTTTAGTTACTGGCAATTCAATATTTGAGTATAAAGTATCAACAGCAAAAGAATATGCTCCCTAGACAGGAACCCTGCATTCTTTAGAAAGAGCAGAAATGCTCATGTAACTCCACATGCTACTTAACAAAGTTTATTATACAGGTTGCAGACCTAGTAATTCAGACCCAGGGAGTCATTCAGTGGCCTGTGTACCAGTCTGTACAGGCTGAGAGCACACAGATCTGATGGTTTTAATGAAATTCACAGCAACATGGCATGGAAAATTGGGTACCTAATAATATTAACTGATTTGTTAATCATTCTGCTTTTACTTACAAAAATAGCTCCTTCTGTGTGGGATCTTCCCAATTAAATTGTTTTTTCCGTATAAGTTCAAAAAATTCTCCTCTCCTCCTTTAAGAGAAGTTAAAACAAAAAATTTTGCAGCATACTGACACAATCCAAACATCATGCAATGACTATCCAGCCAAACTAGCCTCTAACTTACTTTATGTATAGTGCTAGGTCCGTGG
This sequence comes from Limnodromus scolopaceus, assembly GCA_028565335.1. Classification (NCBI taxonomy): domain Eukaryota; kingdom Metazoa; phylum Chordata; class Aves; order Charadriiformes; family Scolopacidae; genus Limnodromus; species Limnodromus scolopaceus. The sequence goes on from JAOXNO010000033.1 coordinate 5,593,198, forward strand.
CAAGAATGGCTTGTTTTATCATTTTCAGTGTGGCCTTGTATTCTTCAATGGAAAGGCTGCTGAGAATCTGATTTCCCTTTACAAAAGAACAAAACCAGTGTTATCAGTAAAGTGGGCAACAGCACACCAGTGTGCTGAAATGTCTCTTAGACATTAATCATCATGAGTTGCTTGCTGATATCTGATGTCATTCTTTCACCCTACTTCCTTTTGTAGAATCCCCAATTTAAAAATAAAAATTCCAGTCTTCTTGAGTAATGGCAAAAAGCCGCACGGCAACAGCATCATAATCAACTATTACAAAATGAAACTGAAAGCAGAGCAATATCAAAGCTGTTAGATCCATTTCATTCATCAAAATTAAATTCACCACTAACTGTATTGTAGTATTTCTTTTTCCTGTCCCCCCGCTCCCTGAAGCAGAGGAACTATAATAGATTCTATTACCTCCCTATACACCTCACGTAAATGAAAACATTTTCCTTTTATGAGGCAACAAGCTATTACATAGAAATATAAGCTCAGCAGCCCACTGTTAAACCAAAGCTCTATGGAGCTAGTAAGATGGCAACTTGCCTTCACTTTTTTTTCCATATTTTCCTGCCTGAATAAGAAAGAATCATTACAATACAAAGGATGTTGGAAGTATCATACCTGTGATATGAAATGAGCAGTGAAAACATACTGCTTTGAAATGATTGTGCATGCAGAATAACTGGTCATAGAATTAGTTAATAATATGAACCAGGAAGAATGTAGTTTTATTTGCATATTTACTTAACTTAGGTTTGGCTTCACTTTGGAATGTCAACATTAGCAGTGTTTGGTTTGGTCGCATCAGGACTGCTTTGTGTATGTGGAGGCTGGAATGTTTTTTGAAATGAGAGCAAGGACTTCGGTTGTTTGGTCATTCATAACAGGTCATGAAAATGGCAACAAAGCCTTTTGTTTCCTTCGGTCCACGGAAGCAGGTACTCAAAAGGATATTAGCAAGGCTTCCCTTATCAGGCAGCACTTGGAAAGGTTTGGTGGCACTCAGCAAGGGAACTGTAATTTCAAAACTGCTGCATTTGTTTTCTTTACCCAAAAAGGAATAAAGATCACTTAGGAATGTATAAGGATGGGGATCCATCCAAAAGCTAAAAATAAAAAGTAAAATAGGGAATAGTTTCCTTCAGCATACACAAAAATGTGGCACTCACTGGACTATTCAGGATCATTAGGCATTGATCAAAATGATGATGCTCCATGATTGAGTGGCAATACAGTTGAGCCAGTGGATGTTCGCTTCTGAGGAGTAAAAAAGACCCATCAGATGAAGATATCAAATTAAGCATATTACTAATCCAGGAATAACTTCCCTTTTAATGTCCTTTTCTCATTATCAGTTTACCCCCACCCATCCATGCTTGTTCTTCCCCCTTCTGTGTTAACTGGCCAAACAAAATGAATACATTTGGAAGGATGCAGGGGGAGTACAGATAAAAAATACAATGCTGTTACTTTGGCAGAGCACTGATAACTCTAGTTTTCTGCTTTCTGTTACTTGTAGAGACCAGCTGCACACAAGGAGCAAGAATGTAATACAAGGTTTAATAAAGAGTGAAAGTTCTTTTATGAAAATGAAAGGCAACAAGAAGGTTTAATTCACAAGCAAAATTTAATTGACAGTTTGGGGTTTTGTAACATCTTAATCACCTACCAGGCACGTTTAGTCAGCTTAACTACCGAGCTTGTAAGTAATAATGCAGACCTAATCGGAAGCCCACTGATACCAATGGAAAAATTCCTGCTGACCTCAGTGGACTCTGGTGCAGGGCCCAAAAGGTTGATCAAGTAATTACCCAGTGTTAGTAACGGTATTGGTACTTCATTCATCACTACTCTTTTCAAGACCAAACTACTGCAATATCATTATCTACCCATTGCCCAGGGTAAAATCCAAAAGGGAAACAAGATAGTGGTGGTAGTACAGGCAGTGAAAAAAAGCATGAAACCAGCTGCGTGGATGCAGAATTTAAAAAAAAAAGCCCCTGAAAATGAGTCCTACGTTTCAGTCCTACAATGCTTATGCCACCTCTTCAACTAAATCGGAATTCTTTTGGAAGTCTGTTTTGGTGCTTATCCTGAATCTATTACTCTAGTTATAATCTGACCTACAAATGTTTAATCATGTAAGAAATTCTTTTTTAGCATATAGTTCCAGGGGACTTTTTGTATGATTAAGGATCATCCACATGAATTAGTGGTTGCAGGACTGGGTCCCTCTCTAAGTGACTGCACACAGAGACTCAACTAAAAGTCGTAAGCGGAGAGAGACTCCAGGGATTTAAGAAGCACAAAAATGTTGAGAGAAAGATGGAAAGACAAACAAAAATGCGGAAAGGGAGATTAAAGGACGTGAGCCCCTGAGGATTATGGGCTGGCTGCCCAGCACCTCCTCTGAGACCACTGCAAAAGGAGTATAGAGCAAATATGCTGTGTGTTTCTGTAAGGAAACAAATTGTAGGATGGTGCCAACACATGCTGGTTGAAATTCCCATTGAGTTAAGGGGATGCATACTAAGTCCCCTAAAGTTCATCCTGACTGAAGAGAGAAATATGTGAGAAATATCTTAGGTTATCTTCCCAAGTACTGCACCAAGCTAGAGCTTGCTCAGTACTTACAGACCCTGGCTGTCTGGGAAGACAGAACTGCTGGAAATAAACTGAGGTCCTACTTCTGTAGTACACAGCATTTCTGTTAAACCACCATGCTGGGCCAAAGGACACCATTGCTTTCTCAACACAGTGGTTTGGTTATGCAGTTTTCATGCTCTGTGCTTGCCTACTTTACGTGTGGGTTTGAAAGAAAAAGAAAATAAAACCCCTGCATATCTACCAAAAGAACTCTAAATAGTAAACAATTCATTTCCTGTAATTTCTACTACCAGAAACGTTTTAATTTTTGAAATCCTGTTGCTTAAGAAAAGATGCTAAGTATCCATTCTCCCTGCTGCCAAGGATAAAACAAAAGAGATCTGTTCATGGAAAAAATAACTTTTCATTTAGGCTTAAACAAGGGATTTAAAAATAAAATTCATGGAACTTCCTATTGAAAAAGAATTATTAAGCTGTAATCATCACTGCTTTACAGCATGTGCGAATGGTAGATTATGCTGTCTATGACACTTTCCCAGGACATTTTTGAGAGGAGATGACGCATCTCCAGATGTCTTCCAGGAAATTTATTTTTAAATAAATAAAGCAAAAAATAGCTAGCTGGTTCCAATCACTGCAAGGCTACAGTTATTGCTGGAATCCCCTGTTAGGGAACTAGAAAAAGGTTATTCTTTCAATTTCGTGGGGTTTTGGGGTTTGTTGGGTTTTCTTCTTTACACATCAGTCTTAGTGTTATTCTGAACAACTATCTGAACGGCAGGAATTCTGCTTCAGCTTACTTATTTTCTTCTTTTCAGTATTCTCTGCCTCAAACAACCTTTTCCTCCCCTAGTATCATGCTTTACACACAGCAAGAACAGCAGACCTCTTCTAAAGGTAGCTTCAAAACCACCCTCCAACTCTGCCTGGAAAATATACAAGTATACATTTCTGCATATCTTTTCCCCATCTCTGGTCAGATCAGGTCACATTGCCATATCACAGTAATCGCATTATGCCATGTTTTAAGTCAAGCTATTTCTTTAATGAAGAATCATACACTGTTATTTGAAGTGAATACTAAATTCACTGAAAAACACATTTTGCGCAAATCTGAAACTATTAATAAAGTCTAAAAAACAAGTATTTTTATTAAAAAACTAAAATGTGGGGGAAATTTTAGGAGAGTTCAGATGCTTCATTTTGGTAACTACAAAGTAAAATATTTTGTTTAGTAAAAATATTTTGTTTCAGGGATTTAAAACATATTTTGACTTTTTGTGTTGTAAAGTTTTTTCTGTAATTCCAGAATTGATCAAAGGTAAAGAATACAGATAACCTAAAATTAATGCAAAACACTCATGCATTTTTAATGTGATTTTAAATATGTATCTTATCCAAAGCAATATAGAATTCTGGAAAACCATGGCAAAATCCTGAGTAAAATAATCAGAGTTCAAAATGATAGAGAGACACCTTTGTATCAGCTGGCTGCAGGTCTCAGCTCTGTGCTGGTCTGGACTAAGAGGAAGGGAAGAGCTGGCTGGGCAGGGAGCAGTCTGAAAAGCTGCACATTTCCTCCACCCTGTCCCTGGGAAGCTGGGACCTTTTGCTGTCACTGCATGGGAGCTGGGGGATGGGACATCCAGAACAGGAGCAGGAAGACGCTGCCCCTGCAGAGTCTATAAAGAGTTCACTCCATCTGCCGTCGTAGTTAGTCAGCAACTGAGGTGGTGCATCTTTGCTTTGGGCACTTAAATGTTTCTGGCTGTTCTCGCACTTACTGCTTTGTAAAAACCCGCTCCTTTGCACAGCCACACATCATCAAATCAATTAGGTGGTACTTAAGTTAGCTCTGCGGTTTTGATACTCATTTGTTTTTATTTAACTTCTCTCAGACTTGCTTACCTTTGTATGTAAGAGTTGTTCACTCCTCTGTGATCCAAATCATGGCTTAGAGTTGCTATCAGCAAAGCCAGTGTTTCTAAGTCAGTCAGTTTGCTCTATATGTAAAGAGTAATACAAGAAGTAAGTTAGCTTTGTGATGGGGATTTATTTTGCACAATGTGTTTTATATCTGCTCTCTTGTCTTTATCCACATAGCAGATAGAGTTCTGGCCCAAGGAGGACAAGGACATACAATGGTATGCTGAGAGTAAGGGTTATCTCTCAAGTTGTGGTGCACAGTAATAATCATTCTCCATGGGCCTCAGTGCAGTTTTCGGAGGGAACATCATCTAGCCCTATATATACTGATGAGAAGACTGATACAGAAGAAGAGGAAGTGACTTACATAATGTCACCCGGCAGCTAAGACAGAGCATGAGGAATTTTTTTAAATTCTGGCCCCATGACTTTTAGCTCAGCTCCTCTATTATCTCAAGGGAGTTAGGCTACATTCCCTAGGTAGGTATAAAAATTCATTATACAAATGTCCTTGGAATAATCAGAAGGGAAAAATGTCATGTTTTTCATTGATCACTGGACAAATAATTTAACAGAAATTGAAAACCCATGGAAAACAAAATTACCAATATCTGATTCATTATTAAATATTTTTTTCTGGACCTCCAACAAGGGTTAGTGGAGAGGTTACAGCGTCTCTTTTGTGATTATTTCGTATCTTTAATATTGTTCAATAGAATCAGATAGAAAATTTATTTAAATCTGTCCAGTGAGAAGGCTGGATAAAGCTACAGTATTCATGCAGCATTTCGTAATGGGACAAGAATAGCAGGCACAACAGTCAGGAAAGGAATCAAAGAACTGCTGGTGACAGCACTGCCACTGTGGGGCTGTACCCTCTGTACAATCAAATCCATTTTTTCTTTAAGCAGTTACAGCTTCTGTAGATTTGCATCTGCTTTCTAGATACTGCAACCTGTCCTTAGTCTAGTCAAGAGACAAATCAGTTTGGAAATGACTGATTTTATATTTCTCCTAGGAAGAGGTGTCCCCCAGTGCTCTCTTTTCCCCTCAAACTAGAGAAGATTGAGAGACTTATGTTCAATGCTGTTCTGACTTCAGAAATTAGGACATGAAAATCACTGTGGAGCAAATCCAATGTAGTTAGGAATAATACAATTTATGGAAATTGCAGTGGAGACTGACAGGATTCCAAAAATAGCAAGCAAGCTATCAGGATCATCAGAGATTGCTAGACCCGCACACAGAGCAAAACTACCATGTCCATTTCTGTACAGGAGTATGAAAGCCCTTGCCTTTGTCTCTTACAGCACCTTTTGTCTTTTTTTTTTCCACGTGAGACAAAGTTTGTAGGCAAAGGGAGTGCTTCTTCACTATTGGTATTGTGTTTTGGTCTACAAATAGAATTTATTTATTCTCTCAGAAGTGCTTACTGTAAAATAGTATAAACCAACTAATAGCAATTGTCTGTAATCAAACTGAAGAAGTATGTTAATTCAGAATGAACACAAACATTTTGTTTTCTTCAAGAATATAAAAGCATATTTTGGAAAAAAGTTGAATCAGTATCTTATTTTGGGGATCATCTAGCCCTTCAGTATTCGTAATAACGAATTATTAGGTTGTTGTGTAAATTATTATGTGTCTTTTAAGTGGAAGGTTGAAACATTGTTCAAAAGCATTGAAAAGAGCATTTAAATACTTGTCTCCAAAAAATGTTCTTTTGTTTCTCTAAACCTGTACTCAGCTCTTTGTTTGAACTCAAAAAAATTTCCTGTTGAATATTATAAGGAAACATCCTGAAATAGGGTCAGTACTTTCCTTCTCTGCCTTTTTGACATGCTTGTAGCATAAGCATTAACTTTAAAAAAGGACAAAATCATGTACGTGCCTTATTTGAGATACTCCCATTGGGAACATCCACATGATCATTTCCAGAGGATTCAACTGAAACTTGCTAAATAAAAACATGACAACAATTTCACAAACCAAAAAAAAGCCAGAAGTCTTCAGCAGAAAAATTTTGATTTCACTAGCAATACCACAGGATGATGAACATCTTACTGACATGACAATCAGAATGAAGCATCATTACAGAATTTGTTTAGCCAGAAGATTCTTGATGTAGAAACAACAAAATGTACCTGAATTTTACCAGATTTTAAAGCAGCAAACATGCACTGTGCTGTATTAAAGGCATGTCTCCAATTGTGATAAGCAACATTTTTCCGGTAGTTTTTCTTTACACTTAAAATCCATCTGCAGAGAACCTTTAAGAAACAGCATCACATAGTTAACTGTAAATGTATTAGAAATCTGTTCTTTTTATGAAAACAAATCTTTGTCTAATCCTGCTTGAAAACTGTCTTACAGAAAAATAATCTCCTTCTAACTCAATTAAGTTGAAATATAACATACTTGTAACTGTGAACATAGATAAGAATGTGCTTACAGCCGCTATTTCAGCCTCTCATTGAATACATAATATTTGTGGGTTTTGGGGTTTTAGTACTAATGGCTAAATGTTAGTGTCAGATGCACTGCTGTTAATGCAGAAACTGAGTTACATTCAGCTAACTGGGAGAAAAAAAATCCTTGTTTGTAATAACATATTTCAAAGAGAAAATTTGATTTTTTTAATCATAGAATGATTAGAGTTGAAAGAGACCTTAAAGATCATCGAGTTCCAACCCCCCTGCCATGGGCAGGGACACCTCCCACTAGACCGGGTTGCTCAAAGCCCCGTCCAGTAAGGTCTTGAACACTTCCAGGGATGGGGTATCCACAACTTCTCTGGGCAACCTGTTCCAGTGTCTCACCACCCTCACAGTAAAGAATTTATTTCTAGTACCTAATCTAAAACTCCCCTCTTTCAGTTTAAAACCATTACCCCTTATTCTATTGATACAGTCCCTGTTAAAGAGTCCCTCCCCATCATTCTTCTAGGCCCCCTTCAGGTACTGGAAGGCTGTTAATGACAGAGTTCTTTTAACAGAGTTTTTTAAAGACCTGCTTTGACAATGAACACATGGCTTTTCCCTCATATCAGCTTGTCAAAAGACAAGCAGAATTTGACTTTGGAAAGTCCAACTGATAGTCACAAATGATAGAAAGACAGTGATTACTATATTGCTGGGTAGTAGTTTTTTATGCAGGAAGAAAGTACGTCCTGGATGTTTTACACAACATTGGTTATATCAAGTTGTGGGTTATAATTTACTTCTAAGAAAGTCAAAGCGATGAAAGTCAGATAGTAACCTGATGTGTACTAAAACAGGTCCCTTTGTTTAAGTGGATACAGCATACTGCTCTATGTTAAATGCTGGATGAGAATCTAGGCCTTAGTTTGTTCAAGAAAAATTTTAGTGTTCCTAGTGAAAGATGTTGTACTGACAGAAATAAAAATCCAGTGTCATTCACCCACATAAACGATTCCACAGAGACAAAAGCAGCAGTATTCTCTGCCTTCCCACTGTTAAAAAAGGAGTACTAGACTACTGCGGGTTTTCTTTAGCTCCAATATGGAAACTTGAAAGTGTAGCTTCAAAGCTGTCAATGTTCTCTTACTTCTATTCAGATGGGTAATTGTGTGTCAGTTGTCCTGGTATTATTTTTGTTTTGCAAATTCATTACAATTGCCCCCCTAAGAACTAGAAACCCACTCACTCCTGGGCCACCTGACTCCTTCTCTTCTGTTGGGACGTACCCCTTAAGGAAGTACAAGTTCTTGGCCTTACTACAAAGGTGAAACTAATTACTGGGATACTCAAGAGATGAGACTAGGTAATACAGTACTCCTTTTGGACCTTAAACACTACTAATCTAAATTGGTCTATAAACTGGTGATCTAGAAAATAGATACCTGTTTTCTTTTACTAATTTGTTTGCCTATGAAGTCCTCCAAATTAATCTTGCATTGTGATACCAAACTTTTGAAGTTTTGTTGAAAAACATAGAAAGCAAAAATAATTATTAAAAAATGAAGGTTTTTACAAGTAGAAATTGTGTGTATTGACTGGAAGAGGCCTAAGAGATTATCTAGTCTACCTTCAGGGCCAGGAGCAAAATAAGAATACCGGTCTAGATCACCTCTGACAGATGCATTTCTACAACTAGATCTATTGGTAAAAACCTTCAGGGAAATTTCCACAGCCCACATAAGTAATCTGTTTGAGTCTTTACTATCTCTATAACTATAAAGTTCCCCCTAATCTCTAATCTAATCTTTTGTGGGGGAAACACTAAGATAATTACTTTTACTGCCTTATATGGACATAGAGAACAATATTACTGTCCTCTTTATAATAGTCTTTCACTTACTAGAAAAGTTGCTATCATTTCCATTTTTAATATTCTATTTTCTGGAGAAAAACAGCTTAATTTAGTCAAATTTTACTCAATCTCCTAAATTGTTAATTTTTAAAATTAATTTTTCTCTCTGTTTAACTCTTCAAATATGAGCTACAATGTAATTAGTCCATGGTCCTTAAATACCTCTCTGTCAGTAAAGAACGAAATTCTTTTTGCTACTATGGCACATTAGTATATTCTTTAATTAAAATTCTTTTTGCTACTGTGGCACATTACTGACTTTTACATCATTTCTGATACTAGCAGCTGAGAAACATTTTTTTCTGTTACCACTAGCTATTCTTCTTTTTACTATTATCAATTTACGCATTTGACTGGTTTTGTTAGTCTTTATATAATTTATTCTTGCTAGTTTTGAAATATTGCTATACATTTTCAAACTCATTAGAATTTTAACCAAGTTCTCTACCTCCACTCGCCAAGTTTTCTAAAAGCGTTTACAGTCCATTAACCAAATTATTAATCATTCAGTAGAACTCAGTAGAACCAAACTGAGGACAAGCCCCTGTACCACCCACTTTATATACCTTCCTAGTTTGCTAACTACTCTTTAATACAGACTTCCAATTATCATAGAATCATGCAATGGTTTGGGTTGGAAGGGACCTTAAAGATCATCTTGTTCCAATCCCCTTGCCATGAGCAGGGACACCTCCCACTAGACGAGGTTGCTCAAAGCCCCATCCAGCCTGGTCTTGAAATTATATTTATGGCAGGCTCATTTCACTATTCTCCTTATTTTCTAATAATTAAGATGTCTCTTTTTGTGAAGCAGCATTTGACAGATTTGACAGCATTCATACCTCATGTTTCATTTGGAAATTTTGGACCAGGTTGAGGTCTGTGAACATCCGAATTGTACACAGTGTTGTTTCAAAATCTGATAGCTCAAAATCACTGAAGTTGAAGTCAGTTAGGTTGAGAGATTGTGCCGATGGCACTACAGCAGCCTAGAGAAGAACAAGAGAACACTATTTAGTACTAGGAAAGAGAAAGCATAACATAAATACCTGCTTTTGCAGCAGAGAAGTAGTGAGATACTAAATTTTACCTTCACGTTATACTGAAACCTGATGATTACTTCTCATTTACCTTTCCTTAGCCTTTCTTGTTTAATACTATCTTCTTTGCTTAGATTTAACACATGCTTTTCCACAGATCAAGAGAATAAGGAAAGGATTACCTGGCCAGTTTTACTTAAATCACCTACGGTAAATTGTAACCAAGAGTACGTGTGAACTTGTGAGACTGAGAAAATAAGGCAGTTATGTGTTTGTTTTTATGGATGTGCAGACATCAAAATCTGTAACTCTTGACAATTTTCTAAAAATGGTGAGGAAAGAGATGCCAGTAGAACAGAATTCCTAACAGAATCCACATTCAGCACTATGGTAGTCAGAACATATCCACAGACAGAGCTTTCTAAGAGCTAGAAATCTGAAAAATTAGTGTTCATCTGTGATCAACAATCTTATAAACTGTAGATGTATTACAACTCTATGTATTACATTTCCACTTTTTCTAGTTATAAAATTCAGTGTAAAGGTACTAGTTGCCCCACACAGATGTTAAGGTTGCTAACAATTGAAATGGTAAGTCTTACACTATAGAACAAAAATTAGTATTTTTTTTTTTTCAGTAAAATAACAGGTGGAATTCTCAGTGCTATTTCTTTACAGTTGTTTCACCTCAGTATGAGTGTGGTTCAAAAGGAAATCATGTAAAACGAAATGGTTAAAGAAATAAGCCTATGTGTTTATCTTCCTCTTTGTAATTCTAGCATGCAAATCAGCTCTCCCTGTAACTATGTCTACCAACCTCTGTTTCATGTAAGTTTGCTGTTATCTTTCCTGTGTGTCAGAATCAGAAAGTCATGAAAGATTATGAAAAACAGTATTTACACAGGAAAATAATTCCAACATTCTTACATATTTCTCATACTGGTAATTTTATGTCTCAGTTTGGATTCATATGCTATTTCACCTATAAGCATGTGAAAGAACCAGCAGGCCTGTATGTTCAGTGGAAAATAATGCAACCATTCAGGAACATTAATGACATAATTTTGAAAAACTGCAACTGCAGCCTTGTATTTCATGAGGAAAGGGGCTGGAAGGACACAGTAGGGGCTCAACAGAAGGCCTAATGCCTGTGTTCTGACTTCATTCATAATTTATGATTATGAATCTTGATCTCCTGCCTTTGACAGCCACAACAATAAGTTTCATTTCAGCTGAGACATAAAAAACTGCACTCTATAGCTATTCTAGTGTTATTTAACTAGATCAGATATTTCCACTTACACTTACTGAAGCCAATAGAGTTATCTGTCCCCTATTTTACAGCATGAAAGTTCATCAGCTATTTTAATTTCAATTTATTGAGCTATGGTCAATAGCATTGACCAAACTAGAAGCTCTTGATCAATTTCTCCACCTCATGAATATTATAAAGAGCATGAAATAGCCAAGAAAAGAAGAGAATATGCCAATTATTTTCCTTCTTTGCATAATTACTATTTTTAAATTACTATTGCTTACTATAGGCATTGTATGAATAGTAATTAGTAGTGAATAATTGATTAGTGACTCCATTTATTACCTGGTTAAATACAGAAAATAATTTTTAAGACTTGTGTCCTATGATGACTGAAAAACCTACAGATAAAGCTTATAACTTCATTTCACACAACAAGGCATTACCTTCAAGGAAAGCCTCAAGCACAAGAATAGTCCATTCTGGCATGCAGGAAGTCAAGTGAGCATGGTAAAAGGCCAGTACGGGTGAACAGGGAATTCCTGAGTGAGCGCAAATGAAAACATGAAGTACACAGAAGGAAGAAGTGGGGATGGGCTACCTGGGAAGAATATAGAGACATTACCAACGTGTGCAGGGATGAAAGTGGGAAAAGCAAAGCCCAGCTTGAGTTGGAACTGCTGAGGGATGAGAAGGACAACAAAAATGGTTTACATAAATACCCTGGTAGCAAAAAGAAAGCTAAGGAAAACGTGGGTCCAGTGTGGTAACTAAATGGCAACTATAAACAGTTTTGCTTTGTTTCATTTATTTTGTATGATAAAACACAGGTTGCAAATAGGACCCAGGCTGAAAGGAGGTGACTGATGCAATATGAGATTCTGTAATATGTAATATGGAAATGATGATGAAAGTGAAATATTTGACCACAGCCTATTACACAAGGCAGATAATGAATAGAATAGAATAGTTCCAGTTGGAAGGGACCTAAAACGATCATCTAGTCCAACTGCCTGATGAAGCATCTATCTTCTGTGCAATCAGATTATTTGGAAGCAAAACAAAGCAAATCGCAAAAAGGTATATCCAGAAACATAATTTTAATCTATTTTTTCTGGCTTAATACAATGATATGAGTGCAAAATAAAAACTTAAAAAATTCCAAAGCCAAGTAAATTGCCATTCATCAGCTGACCCTGGAACAAAAATTGTAATATCCAATGTGTTAGCTTTAGCCACCAGGGAGGGTCCAGTTCATGCATAATGACTTGCTACATCACTGTAATTTAGGCACTTAGATCACATCTCCTCACATTTCATCAAAATTCTACAATCTGAAGCCTGGAATAACTATGAGTAATATCCATCTATCACTTCAGGCAAACTTCATATTAGTTAGTGGTTCCACATGCTGATTACAAAACTGAAGTCTTTCTATGATGTGTTAGTGGGTAGACAGTCAACACAAAAATATCCCAGTAATGGGTAGAGGTTATTCTTAATTAGGGGAAAATACTAGCAGAAGTACTTCATAGAAGTTTTTGGAAAGTCTTTGTCAGCACACCAAAAAAGAAAAACTAAGTTCTCTCCACCTTTCTGACAATTTAAGTTAGATTGCAAGGAAATAGTCATTTGCATAAGAACTGCCACACTTACATATTTCCCTGAGTCGGTACTTAAAATAATAACTTGCTCTGAACTGCTTTCTAGAATCACCTGTCTCTCTCCCAGGACTAAGAGGAGAAGCTAAGGAAGTAAATTTGCTTTCTCAATATGGGTAGCAGGTACTCCCTTTGTCAGTACTTACCCAGGACTTAGGTTAAGACTAGGAATAGGAGAACCGATGTTTTAACATGAATCACTTGATCTTGAAACTCAGTTAGCCCTATCTCTTTTCAAGTACTGCTACCTTTATCAATGCACAGAAACAGCAAATAGTTTCAGAAAAAAAAATGACAGAGGTTGATAGTTGCAACATTTAATTGTCTTCTACTTCCTGAGTAGAAGACAAAGGGTACATGCTAACAACAGATACTTGAAAGAGCAAGGTTTGTCTCTTTTCCTTGTTTTAGGAGTAAGGTTTTAATTGATTTAACTGAAAGACTGCAGTGTAGGAGTGTTGACCATGTTACTATACCACATGGATTTTTAGGGAAAGGCTCTATAATCATGTCTCATCATAGGATAATTAAGAAGAAAACCGAGGCTATTGTAAGTAGCTTGAAAATCTGTCTGTAAGGTTTTGCTGCTCCAATCTAAGCCTTTCAGTAGTCCACAAGTTAAACGTATTTGAAAGCTACAGTTTTAAATTAGAGAAACCACTTGCTGATAATTCTGTCACATATTTCACTTGTGACACACTGTAGCAATTGATGTTGCCAATGTCATATCTCCCTAATAAACTATATATTAACTATATTGATTAAAAGATAGTAAGTACAAGTATCCATTTCAATATTATGCTATAAAGCTCAAGTCCTATACCTACTTTGACATACCATTGATTCTGCTGAGGAACTTTGTGACAGCATGTGTCCTAGATAGGGGAAAGCTCTTATACTAAATCTTACATTGTGTTTAGTTACAAAATAACAGAAAGAACTACATTTTTTGTTTTGTACTACAAAGCTGTACATCTGAAAAGACAAGAGCCTCTTTAAATTTTTAGAAAAGAAGAACATAAACTTTTAAGAGTTAAACAGTGCTCTATCCTCAAGGATCAAAAGTGGCTTCCAAAACTAAACTGAGTTCTGTGATGTTCACTGGAATACTTGGGGGTAATTTTTGCCTCATTCCTTTGTGAATTTACGGTCTTCATTGCTCTTAAAACCAAATGGAGCTGCCATTAATACAGGTTCTATCTCTCAGGGAAGATGTATGTGCTTGTTTTCCTTTTTCAGCTCAAATTATCTGAACTAATCTAATTGCTCAGTTAAAATTCAGAGTGATGGCTTCATAGCATGAAAATAAGGATATTTGTTTCATGCCATGGGATGTGACATGAGGATATGTGGTATATCTGAGGGTGCAAAACCTGCCTGAATAGTGCTGCAGGCTAGAGGAAGCCAAATCTGGTGCCCTTATCCACACTGCCTATTGGAGATGGCCTGGGCTATGTGCTCTGGTACTATGTGCTCCGGTACTATGTGCTCCGGTATTGCTTTAGAAAGTGGTGGTTGACAAGGGCCAAGGTTGTGCTAGGGGGCACATGGACAGTTAAACAGTAGGGGTCAACACCGATTCAGTGATAGGTTTATTGTGGTTCTGTTTTATTTAGCAGTAAAGATGTAGCCACAGAGATTACAACACAAGCCCTGAAGGGAAACCATAGGAGATGTGTTGCATGCTGGTCTTGTCAGTGCCTCTTTATCAATGAGCAACAGTGTGGTAGGACTGAAGTTCAAAATCTGTGTGACGCTAGCCATTCTAGAACTATCCTTAGTCTTGTGCCAGTTCAGTCCCATACTACGCAGCTTGTGGTCCCCTATGTCTACCTTCGTCTCCATCCCTCCAATTTTTTTTCATACAGCAGAGGTGATGCTGTGTCCCCAGAACCAAGAGAACTAGAGAGACTAAGCACAAGCTGTGCTTTGAACTACACTTGAAATCATAGCTGTCTCTATTGCCTAGGCAGTGGTTTCTAAACACAGAATTAAACATGAGGACACTGCAAAGAAAAATAACCATAAAAATAAAAAAAATTGGTGCTTTAACAGTTACAGAATTTCTGTGTAAGGGCATAAAGCTGCATCCATCCTTGGGATGCCTGAAAGGTACCAAAGATATAAAATATTCAACATTCAGACTTAGCTGCAGAAAGAAGAGTTCTCAATAGTTTGCTTCTGAAATACTAATCACTGTGAGTTGGTGCTAACATTGCTTCAGTTGTTACTGTCACTTAAAATCATGAGAAAGGTGCTCAGTATTCTTCTGGTTCTCCTGTAATTGCAGCTCTCTGGCCAGCCTGTATCTCACATTGCAGGCATTGTAACATTTCCCTTTTATGTGATGTATTGATTCAACTCAGGAACCGATCAGTTGAAGCTTCACTATAATTTTTATTTCTGTGTTTCTTCATGTTTAGGAATCACATCTGTGTAAAGGACTGCCCTTTGTTGTTCTATTAATGGAATCTTTCTAAAATAATAGTAAAAAATTCAATTACCGCTGTTACCTGCAGCTCCCTCGTTTCCTCCTCAGCAGCTGAAGCGTGGTATGAGAGAACCTACAGAAAGAGAAAAGCGGCCCTTAGTACAAGCAAAAGAGTAATATGATTAAAAAGTATTTTTCCTAAAGCAGAATTTTCAGCTTGCAGCTGCTCTGCATTGCATTGCATTTGGTGACGAAATCTAGTGTCCATGCAGGGGCCCACACTGGTATTAAGGGAGTTCGCTGAAACCATATGGGGAGACGGTCTATAGCTTTCACAAATCTCCCACAGCACAGAATCTTCTTGAGGTAATTAGGCCAAGAAAATGTAAATAGTTTCTATAAAAAAAGCAAAGAACTCTGATTTTCTCTTTGGAAAGTTTTCATGCCCCACTTTCAAAGACAAATAATACATGAAACAGCTATAATTATGATTCTGACATTGTTGCCATAATAATCCTTTCAGGAGTTTATTCAGACATAAAAGAAAGGTTTGCCCTAACTGAAACTTGGCAAAAAAGTCTGAAAGACATTATGTTTGTTTTAAATTAACAAAATAATTTTTTTTAAGCTGTTGAGAACACAGGACATTAAAATGCTGTGGAGGTTTTTTTAATAACTAGAGACTGACTTTTTTTGTGTAAAGAACCCATCTTATATACTAATCTATAATCCTTCTGGACTGCGTATAGTATCTATAAAGTTATAGTATCTATAAAGAGAATTGCTAATTTGCCATATAAACAAACATCTCTTTCTTTAAAGCACTGAAATTATTTTAAGAATAATTTTACCAGCTCTTTATTCAACATGACTTAATACAGGTTTATTTGAGAGTTGTAATGCTTCTTTTAGAGGCTACGGGGTACATAATCCCCATTTTAGGAATTCTGCAAACACTCTGTTTACATAATGAATGTTAGGAGATCCAAAGTCTACAAACTTTTCACTTTCAGCTTCAAGTTATCACCTGAGTAATTCAACTTCTCAGACTAAAGCCCTCTTTAGCTATTAAACTTAACAGTAACCAATTCAAAGGCTGAGACCAGATGACATTAATTTTGATGGTTTGATGGAGTCTGAGGAAATTGCTGAAAACCTACAATAATGCTGCCGTTACTCCAGAAACTGGTTTGTCTAAAGATCTGAGCCAAAATCATCACAGAAAACCTCAGACAAGAAAAGGAAGCCCCTAATCCTCCAAACCATTTCCTCTTCCTACGTGAGAGAGCAAACCCGCTATGTGGCCAATGTGTAGCCTCACGTAGAGGAAAAGATGCATTCAGCTCACCACTAAATCTCATGAGTAAAGTTAAAATACAATACTAAATAAAATAATCTCCTGGCAGATAGAGAAACAAGCAGAAAAATTCCTATGCAACTCAACAGGCCAAATGCTGTTCTCCTAGGGGAGAACAATTTCTGTTCAGTGAGTAGCTGCACTTAGCTGCACTCATGTGAGTAGCTGCACTTAGGTGTAGACCAGACAGGGTCTGGAGAAAATGAGGATCTGTTTTGGGCTAATTAAGGACCACTTAGATTTTGAGCTCACCTCTAATGTCACCATCTGTTTGGCCATGGCTCTTTCCACAGCTTCGTACATCTGTGTATTCTGGATCCCCAAGCCACAAAAGATGACAAATGCTTCCAGGAACTGTTCATCATTTCTGTTGAAAGCCTTGATTTTGCCCGAGTTTTCCTCCATCTTATTCACAAGCTGGCAAACCCCTATGCCAGGATACAGAAATTAAAAGAAGTAATACAGAGAGCTGCCAGCATTTCACCTATTGTGTGGAACATCAAGAGAAAAATTTAAGTCTAGCACAGTTTAGCCTATGGTACAAACCACCAATACACATAAAAGTGACACACAAGGAGTGCTGTAGGATTTTCCCTAAAGTTTTTTTAGACTAATTGCAGTGTATTGTAGAATAAATGCTGAAACATTATATATTACTTAGTAGACTCAAAAGTATTTATTAGGATTTGTAAAAGAAAAATTTAGGCCTTTACAGACTTGAGCATCTTGTGAAATTCTAGGGTCATTTTCATCCTAGCTTTTATTATTAATAGTATTCTAGATTGATTTAATCCCTAAAGACAATTTGTCCTTTGGAGGCTAATTAAATTTTTGTAACCGTGCCAAAAGAACATTTCTGAAAGTCAGAACAGTAGTACACGGAGTTTTCACTTCCTTATTTGAGTCAGTACTAGAAATTTTTTAACATAAATGAACTAAATAGAGAATACCCAAGTTGAGACTCAAAGCTTAAGTATACTCACTGATTCTATGAGGATGTGATTGAATTACAGCTTACTCCAAAAATGACCAAACTCATTGAAAAGAATCTTACTGAATTCAGCATGTTAGGTTCAAACTTGTTGATAGTTGCATCTATTTACTTTTTGTTAAGAATTTCTGGTCTTTTTTTCTGCACATGCTATTTAAAGGTCTGACAGGTAACTTCTCCCAAACCTTGCTGCTGCTTAAATCCCTGACAACTTTTTAAGCAGAGGGAAGTTTACACATATGCTGCACTTTAGTTTTACCTAGCGGATGGCAGTTTCTGTTAAGAAATCAGAATATTAATTAAAGCAGCTGCATTTTAAGTATATCTTGTCTTTGGCCAAAACTGCTTTGGGGGTGATATTTGTCTTAAGTGAGTCCAAATGTTTTCCCACTCTCGTGAGTGTGAATACTAACAGTTTCAGGTCTGTTCCTTGCCAACTGCAAGTAATTATCCCAGTGAAAGTAATAGCTGCAAATTAAAAATTCTGAAAAAAATTACTAAATGAAAAAGTCTTCAGTTTCTATAAATGGCTACTGTGTACCAGTTTGTATACTTTAGGTATTTTATGAAGAACATTTTGCAGCGGAAAGAATAAAACAGTAAATATGTATTTAACAAGCAAAAGAGAAGATAACTATTTAGCGTGGTGTTTCCAGAACACTCTTAACAATTTTTAGGTTTTCTTCTGTCAGTAGAGCTATTCCTAATTTACACAGGATATATGAACAGAATCTGAATTTCTTACACTTTGCCACTGTAAGGTCAGGGAAGCCAGATTTGCTCTCTGCTTATGAATAGGGAAGAAATTATAATCAATACTATTTCACAGCAGTACCAACAGTGAAAAAAATCAGCAGCTACTGTAAGGTCTTGTCAGTGCTAATAATTTTTACATTAAAGTATTTCCACCATTTTAGTACTCCATATTTACAGACTAAAAAAAGTTCATTGAGGTTTTTAATTAAAAGGGGAAAAAGTCTTTTGAGGGAGCAAGCGTGCATCTTCCCTGCTACTGCAGGTAAAAAAACTGAGGAAAAGAATGTGGCACACACATGCAAACTGCATTTTTAGAAGAACATTGGCATTGCATGTACAAGTTTTAATGTCTGGTGACAATGTAGCACTGTGATTTTTCCAAATTACATTCTGTTTGGGGAACTTATTTTAGTATCAGAATCTCCTCTAAAGAGATCAGTTAGAATATTACAACTGTAGCTGTAAACTGTTGTGGGAGGGCTTGTGGTATCTGAATATTGCAAATAGGATTCTGAACCTTAACAGAATGAGATGACTAGATACTTGAATGACAGTAAAAATATACAATCCCAGCAAATAAGGATTCACTAAGAACAAGATTAACTTTCCCAGGGAAAAAGAAGCTGACTTATAAAACTCTATAGGAAAATCTCATGAAACTCACTTTCAGATCTGTTTAGTACTGTTTATGAAGTTATAATTATTTCCATAGCAACTGTGATGTAATGAACACAAGATTAAGACTCAATAGTGAATGAGCCACAAAAGCAAATGAATTTTTAAAAGACACAGCATTTTGATACACATAAATGTCTCTTAAAAAATGAGAGAACTGCAGTAAGTATACTACGTAGTACTTAAGACTTTTTACTAACCTTTTTCAAAAGCTTCCTCAAAGCATTGAGGGTCCATACATTACAATTAAAGGAACTCTTTTATTGGGACATAGTTATAAAACCACAGAAAGATTCTGTAAAGCTTTAACCACATACATGAAAAATGTACAAGTCAGGAAAATAAAAAAGCTCTTTTCATCTTTCTTGCCAGTAAGATTTGCTTGGTTTTACTGTGGACAGTTTTTTCTACCCATGCCCATCTGCACACTGCACTTCCCAAATTTTGGGTTTGGGTATACTAATCTTAATTATAATAATAGTCTTACATAGTATATAGTATGCTAAAGGAACTTCTGGGTCCCAAAGCCAACTTCTTGACCTTGCCCTATTAAAGGTATGAATAGTAGGCAGACTGTGAAACCTTAAAAGACTTCAAAGAACATTTCCAATGAAAATTATTCAGATTTGAAAAACCCACCTAAATGGATAGCCTGACTGAAAGTTTCAGTTTGAACTTTCACAGAAAGTAATAATAATAAGAAAAACCTATACAAGATCAAATGCAATTGTTTTGTTAATAGCTAACAGCATAGTGAAATCACTAATTAAAGCTCAACAGTTCAATCTTCATCTTGGTCTTCTAGGGTCTGGTAGAATATTTAAAACATAGTAGTAAAAGAATTCATTAATGAAGCTGATATCAAAAGAAATTTCAGAGAATTCCATTAGGTAAAGATGATATTTTTCTTTGTGCTTCAGGAGTTAAAAAAAAAATAAATCTGTCTTCATGGAAAGGGGACCTCATATTTACTCTGTACATTGAGTTATGCAGTTTTGCCATAATTCTCAATAAAAATTAGTTGAAGACCATTAAAAAAAATGCATTCTTGGCATTTACTTGCCAAATTTTGTAAAGCTGAGGAAGTTGGATTCATGCTGCTGTCTTGCAATCAGTGTATTTTACGTTCTGTTTGCTGGTGGAACTTACTGATGCCAGGAAAGCCAGTTGACACTCATTCTACTCTTCAGGGAACAGGGAAGTCCTGGTAATTTCCAAAACCATCATCATCCCTTTGTTTAAGGTGAATCTGAAACTCACTGAAAGACTTAAAGCTCATTAAGTTTATTCCCTGACCAGATCCTCCAAACTATTCAGGTGTACGGTCATTTTTGGGGACCCAGATGACAGCCACGTAAGTACTTTTAGGGAACTAGAGATAACTAGGCTTCTAAGTTTTCATAAGCATCTAGGCCTATGTGAACCTAAGTGATGTCAAATTACCTCTGAAAATGTTACCCCAGGAAACCAGTGGTACTATGGCCACTCTTAAATAGCAGAAAAGTAGTTCTAGAAAAAGCAAAGGGGATGCTGCAAAGATATTTACACTGGGTAGCTTTAGACACCTATAGATAGGACTGTAGGCTCCCTATGTAATCCACAGATAGAAGCAGGCACCTCCAAAGGGCAATTCGTAGCACCAAAACAACACAGCAGCTAGCCTTCTAATGTATGAATCTTTCTGTGCCTGAGTCTCATTTGAGGAAACTGTCACTGTCTGTGCTGTTCAGCTTGCCTTTCCACATGCCACCATTGTTCCCTGAAAGCCCAGCACTACAGACAGCTCAGGCCTGAAGACTTTATTTACTGATTTACTTCTCTTATCACTGCCTTGTAAAAGATCTACACAAGCAAGAGCAGTAACTAACTCTCTGAACAGGAAGCAATGAAAAGAATTTTACTTACAGAAAATTTTTGAATGCAAAGAAGCTATATAAATGGTGAAGTATCGCAAGAGTAACTTATTAGGTAAGAAATTTACAGTCAATTTACAGAAATTTGCAGTGGACTTATCAGTTGAAAACATGATAATCAAGGATCTCTATTCCTGGGTTGAGATTCTATGTTGCTGAGATTTTACTGTGGAGCACAGAAATATTTCTATTAAATGTATAAAAATATTTGTTGTAAAGATACCTACCTATCACTTTATTCTTTTTCCCATTTTTTATTGGTGTACACAGCAAACTCTTTATGTGTTGATTTACATTTTCTGCATTGTCATTCTGTTAAACAAACAAAAAGTACAGTTACAATTTTGAAGACTAAGGTTCAAGTGGCGGAAATGAAAAAGCTGTAGAGCTGGGATCTACAACTGTTCTTGGCTTACATACTCCTTCAAAAAGCAACAACATCTTCAAAGAGTTTCCACATCTTTTTCTGGGCAGTATAATAAACACTGTATCTGATACAAACTTTGGTGAATAATAATACAGGTAATGATGATAACCTTCATTCAGTAGGAGTTTACAGTGACTTGTGCAATTGTGCTAAAACTGCGCTAATTTTAGAATAAGTTCTTTCATTAGAAGGTACTACCTCCATAAAAATGACAACTTTGCACCAAAACAGTGTTTCACTCAGTGAAGCCAAAGAAGAGATCAGATGAGCTTTAGGACACGTTTATGCTCTCATCAGGTGATAAGCTGTAAAAGGAACTGACCTCTCCCCTTTCCAGCGTATCTCTTCACTTGCAATGTAAGGAACAGATACCATAAAACAAGAGTAACTACCTGACATTAAGCTAGCTGTGCATTCTGTGGCACTAACATTTTCATAAACTCTTTTGGTTTGTTTGAGATGCCTTGATTAATCAATCAATGCAACGAAAGAGGGTTTAATGGAGATCAAATTATGATCCAAAGAAAAACAGGGAGGAAAACTACCACCAATTAGGTCAACATTCTGCTGTCTTCCAAAGACCTTTTATCATGTCTCATGCTCCAAGAGAAGGAAACTGAATTTATTTGGGGGGTGAAAGGGTAGAAGGGTGTAACAAAAAGATAATGTATCTTTTTCAAACACTGGGTGAGAAAAGGACATCGTCATGCTCTGACTGCTCCTGGAATAATGTAGTAGTTGCTGAGAAGTACATTTGGTCCAATCTCTAATTGTATAAGACCCCCCCCAAAAAAGATACAGAATAATATTCTGGATCAAAAGGGGTTTTTTGCTTGTTTTCCACTATTATTGTTCTGCTCTCTGGTGCTGTGCAAGGACTGTAGACAGTTTCATTGCAGGCAAATGCACAAACACTATAATGCTTACAAGTGGCAATAGGAAATGTGATTCTTTACAGAAAACATTGAAGGACTACATCATGCCAGATACTTTACATGACCCAGGAATTTAAGTACTACTACTTAATAGTAGCTGTCCTGGTTTGAGGTAAAACAGAACCAATTTTCTGTTCAGTAATTCTACTTTTTAACTGGGCCTCTTCTAACTAAACTCTGAAATTAACAGCATATTGTTCAGAAACTGTTCACTCTCACAGTGATAAGACCTGATTATGCCAAGGAATGGTGTGCAGAGAGGCCCTTGCTTACACTTATTGCTATAACAACCAAGGTCAGGTAACTTCAGTATTTGCCCCATTAGAGGGTCAGAAGCGAAAAATCATAGAGGGGTCCCACCTGTGGGGAGGAGCGGACAGGACAGGTGATCCAAAACTGACCAACAGGGTATTCCATCCCATCTGCATCACGCTCAGTATAAAAGCTGAGGGGTCAAAGGGTCAACTTTTTTTCTTCAATGTCCGAGGAGGACCCTGTCTGTTCCTCTGCCTTTGATCTCAATCCCAATCCGAGCATTCCTGACTCCAGATCTGGAATCCAGATCTGGAATCCAGTTCTGAGTCCAGTCTGGGACTTTTCCCTGTGCCTGCTGGTGACGTGATCATCATCCTGGGAGCTTGATAGAGTTTTATATATATTGTATACATTTTTTAAATTGTTATTATTTATTATTTCATTAATTTATTAGTATTTTCATTAAAGTAGTTTAGGTTTTTTTCTAAACTCTTAAATATCTATCTCCTCCTCCCCTCTCTCTGGAGGGGGGGGCATCTGTCATTTTGATTGGCCAATCTGGCCAAAACCATGACAGTAGCCCATTATCAAGAGGGTATATGGAATAACTCAAGAGTGGGATTTACTTTTTTCTGAACTGCAACATATCTGTGAAATAAGCTGTAAAAAAGGATATAAGAATCATCATCTCTCCCCAGACCTCTCTAGCAAGGGCAGCTGAGAAACACAAAGTCAAGCTTGGATGAAAATTGGTTTAAGGCTACCCTGAGAAGAAGGGGCCTGCTGTTTCATGATAAAGGTCAGATGCATTGAAAGCCAAATCTGACTGGGTTGGAGATAAGACCATACTGCTTAATTAAAATGCCTGATCTAGTATTAACAAACAGGAAAGAGATCAAGCAAAACCAGGTTGAAATGCCTTTATGGAGTCTTGTAGATATTTGAACTTTGTCTCCGCTGCACTAACTTTGTTGGTTCAGGGAAGAACACATGTGCGTGACTACTGAAGCTTAGCATTTGTCTTCTGTATTGTTCTTGTAAGTGGCCTGAACCTGAGGCAGCAATGTCATAGCTCTTCCACAAATGAACCCAAGCTGTTGTTCTGTCTTATGTCACTACCTAGGTAGTTGAGGTCACCAAAGGATTTAGAAAGTACAAAGTTATTTTCATAAGGTGAGTAAGCATGCCGTTGAATATCCTCCAAAGAAAGAGGAGAGCCAGGATTTCCCTGTCAGGGTTCACCAGATTTCAAAACATTTAGCCTACAGCTCTACCTTGAGACTGCTCCTACACAGTGGTGGAGATGCAGCCACTGTGTCTTGAAACAAATTATCTAAAATTCCTTCTAGCAGTACTATTATTTTCTTTTAATGAGTTTCTTCTACACGCATAAGGTGTAAATCATCTGGATTCCAGAGAAAAATGCAAAAGAACTCTAACCCTACTGACAAATTGAAAGGCCTGTTTCAGACAAACAGTTGTTTGGATGACTCTCAAGGTATTCATTTTACTTTAAAATGCCTTCAAATAATCACCTCTTTATTGATCTAATACAGTATATCCATCCAATTCAGGTTTTACTTCCACTTCTGGAGTTAAGATAGATTTGGGCCCTGTACTGCAAAGTGGTGAGTGCTCAATTCCTGTGTTGCTCAATCCATCATAGAAAGACACTCCAGAAGATCCATGAATCCTCGCACAAAGAAAAAGGGAAGCAACACAGCTCCCCACCGTGAGCATGCCCCTTCTTTCCACCTACTGGAACAATCACATCGAACGCTGTATTTTCTGACATTTTTGTTGTGCATCTCAGAACAAAGAATTTGGTTTAAAGCTATCTGCTGATCATAATAACTCCTCTCCCTCTTATTACCCTCTCTCTTAGCCCTTCTAGCCAATAGGCTTAAATATAAGAAGAAGAAGAACGGACATCTTTCTAATTTCTGCATTGACAGGAAAATACAGAATTACAAGGTTGCTTTTTGTTGATGATGACATTGAAGGCAACCTGACTGTAATCTGAGTCTTGCTAAGTGATCTTCCCTCCTAACTCTCCAGTGTCTGTGTGTGCAGTAGTACACCATACCACAAGCTCACACTTGATGAAGTGTGAAGTAAAAGCTTCCAAAGAAGAGCAAAGTTGTTCCCTCTCCAAAACTTGCATCTATAACATTAATCTTTGCCAGAAAAAGAAGCGAAAGGAGAGGATAAAAGGGAAGGAACTTCTGAGAGCCTCCCAACGCTCAGTAAAATACCGAGGATTACTGTGAAAACACCTAACTGTTCTTCACCTAAATATTTTCCATAGATCGTATTGCATGCTCTCCACATCACACTGACTATTTATTGACAAATTAACATTAGGCTTTTTAAGTAATAGCTGTAGGGATGAACTCTCCCCTGGCCACCCGGCTCACTGTATGAGTATTGTACCATTTCGTTACTGATAATGAATTTTTTCAAGCAAACGTACCTTCCTTTGTGTTTGCATAATTCGAACTGTGACCATTAAATGAATAGAAATAATAAAGGGAAAACAAAACGCTTGAAAGGTAAACAGAAAAATATTTTCCATTTCTGAATTTCAAATCTAAACTTATTTTACTTACTGTCCAGGGAAATCTTCTGTCTTTGCAGACATCTGGGATGTTGAGGGGCTCCATTGTATTCTTGACATACTGAGCATACATATAATTGATTTTGTTTGTATCATAGTCCCTGAAGGATACAACATTATTATTGTTATGTGCTTAGTATGAAAATGGGTCATTTCATTATGCAAAGCAGGTAATTTTAATATCTTTCCTGTATGAGGAAAGGATATAGCCAATAGATATATGATGGATTTGAGTTCAAATCCTGCCTCCTAATCCAGCTGTCATCACAAAACTGCAGAGTGGATTGATTTATACATTCCAACATTTCTTTAATATTCAACAACATTAACACTGAACACCAAACTTTAAACAAATCAGTACAGTTTATGCAGATGAATGAGAAAGAATGAACAACTGTCTTTATATTGAAATAAACAGAACTTTTTGAAAACAAACTCCATTCACAAATCTGACACACTTGAAAAATCAATACTGGATGAAATTCACATATTATTTAAACAGAGTGCAGCAGAGCACAACATTTGTGAATTTTCTGCTTCCAAGTTCCTTTCAAATCACAATCAGTTGCTCCCACCCAGCTTGGTGTCGTCTGCAAATCTGCTGAGGGTGCACTCGATCCCCTCGTCCAGATCATTGATAAAGGTGTTGAAGAGAACCGGCCCCAGTACCGAGCCCTGTGGGACACCACTCATGACTGGCCACCAACTGGATTTCACTCCATTCACCACCACTCTCTGGGCCCGGCCCTCCAGCCAGTTTTTAACCCAGTGGAG
>JAOXNO010000033.1:5619264-5651624 GCA_028565335.1 Limnodromus scolopaceus
AGACTGTTCCCTCTCAGCTGTATGGTGTGCCCAGCTGATATCTGGTAGGTTGAAGTCTCCCACCAGGACAAGTGCAAAATTACATAGTAAGTTTGAAATTGTTTTAAGTAATACTTCCCATCTAATCCATGTCATTATATTTCTACTATTGCCCAAAATTGTGCTTTTCAAGCATAGCAGAAGTTCTAACTCCAGCGGTTGACTCAGTTCTTGGCATATAATTGTGCTGTCTCATGAACAAGATTCCGATATGCAATTAAGCCTCGAAGATTGCTTCCCTATCAGTTATGAGAAATAATTTACTGATGGCCCACGTGAGCAGTAAATTACATTTTGAGTCCATTAACTAGTAACCATGAAAAGGATAATTACCAGGAAGGGTAAATTCTCTTTACTGTTCCCATAGTGTAGAAGAGGAATTAAACAGGAACTTTCTTTTTCACCCTGTGATCTCACTAGCCTGTTGTATCTCTGTACTTCCTGGTTGTACATCCTCTATAATCATAATGCAGCTCAAAAGTTTTTAGTTGCTCGAGCCACATACTTTAGGCATAATTTTCTAATATATGGAATTAAATTTAGTATGTTAAATGTTTACTGCAAAAGATCAGAGGGTACGGAAGGGGTACTGAAATCTCCATTTTCTCTCTGCACACTGTATCTGTAGTAGGGCATTTCTCTTAACCGAGAAAGGTAATGGAGACATTCATTTTCAAACTTCAATACAGAGATTAAGACTAAATTTGGAAACTATTTAATCTGAGTATTTTAATTCAACTATTTCTACATCTTTCCCTTCCTCCCAGTTGGACTTCTTAATGGTTTCTTGAAGATGAATGAAAGTTTAGGATTTTATTCTTGATTTAGTCAGTGATGTTGAGTCAGCTTCCCTATCTATGAAATAAGAATAATGATTGAAATAATTGATTAAAATCATAAATAGGATTAGTATCCACTAATGTGGGTATGTCTACTCTACAACATAGTCACTATACAGACTGCTTACAGATCAGTTTTAGAGCAGCCCACCAATTTAGATTTTTACTTCTCACATTTTGTATATTTCCATAGCTTAGCCTTGTGATACAACTACATAGTTAGACCTGCCAAAGTGAAGAGATCAGGCCCTACTCTCCTATTCTGCTCAGTGTGACCTTTTTAAAGCAATAGAGTTTGTCTATGTAGATATTTCAGGGCAAAACCTGCTCTAGAAAAATAGCAGTAATACATGGTACCCAGTGGAAACAAGGTCTGTTATTGTGAAATAAAATAATATTAAAAGCATAGTTTCTTCAACATTCTCCTGGGATGAACAAAAGTTTGAATTCATTGGTTTACCTCTTCAGATTTTCAGCTGAATCTTCTAATTCCTCAGATTCCATGTGAAACACACTAGAAAATGAATCCTGGAATACCAAGAGGATATATTAATATATAGGTCTATAAGATTGTCATAAGTTACAATAGTAGTATTCATTAAAAGACTGTTGCAGATATCAAAGTCCTACTCTGTAATAAAGACAAGCGTAAAAAGATTTGACCTGATTTCACATCTAGCAGCAAGTGTATAGGATCCTACCACAAAAATATCTTTTGATACAACTTTAAATATCATTGAAGTGTCTTCAATCTCTACTGATCACTCTAAGAAGAAATGCCAGTATTAACAAGCTACGCCAAATTTATCTGTCAGCACAGAACTTCTTTATTTTAACATTCATCCAATTCTGGAACTGCATTGCTTGGACAGGAGAGGACATCAAAACCTTTTAAACATACTGACTGATCACTGCGTTGCTTTTCATGCAGATTTTTTAATAGTTGACAAGCCTAAATGTACAGAGAAATTAGATTCTTTCTGTACTAAAGATTCAAACTGCAGACTGCAAACTAGCAGCTACAGTTTATCTAACTTGCAAAGACAATGTGAATTTGCGAATACAAAAATTATGTAAATTCCTCTTCTGTATTATTTTGTGCTTTGCTTCAGTGAGCCAGGATTTTGGGACAGACCATGATTCTGTTCAGATACCTTGTTTGGATACTCCCTGCTTAGATATACTCAAGAAATAAAACCTCAAGAAATCAAAACTGCTTCTACATAGGAAGCAAAGGTCACGTTATTTTTCTCCCAGCATTTTCCTTTTTTCTGTTCTACCTCAGCAGCCAAGAAAATGAGTTATGAAAGAGTTCAACATTCAAGATCTATGCCACAGGAGAGAGCTTAGAGCCGTAGTTTACAACAGGCAATGCAAAATGGCTGCATAAAATGGCAGTCTGGCCTACACAAAGACTGAAGCCTCTCAAGTCAACAGCTGACTTGAGTAGATGCCATAAAAGAAAAGGCAGAGGATGAAAAGGCGACAGAACATACTATGGGTTTGAAATACTATGAAGTCAGAATGGAGGGAAGCCCACACTGCTCCCAAGCAATAAGCACTTCTACCTTAGGCAAAAAACATACTCACAGTACAGTCTTCATCCACTATGAAGATGGTACATCTCTGCACTTGCATGAAGGATATTATAGTGGCAGCTATCTTCTTCAGAATTACTTCCAAAGACTGCTGCTCTTCAAAAATCAGGCTAGCAAGATCGAGAAGCACCTGGGGAAAAAGTCTTTTGTGAAATTGTGACTTAAGCAATCGTTATCATTACTACTGTCTTTGATTCTTCTCTTCCCTGAATCAAGGAAGTCAACACATGTGTCTGTGATTGAAATTAAGTTTTGGCTCTCACACAGACTGTAAGGTAACAGTAAATAATAGCCAGTTTGGCACTTTTCATGGAAGAAATAAATATCATAGTTAGCTGTCTGATGTTTTCAGTCAGAGAGACAGAATAGATTTAGGCATGAGCAGTTCATGAAATGAAACCTGAGA
The DNA here is from genome assembly GCA_028565335.1 of Limnodromus scolopaceus. Taxonomy (NCBI): domain Eukaryota; kingdom Metazoa; phylum Chordata; class Aves; order Charadriiformes; family Scolopacidae; genus Limnodromus; species Limnodromus scolopaceus. The sequence continues at coordinate 5,622,147 of JAOXNO010000033.1, forward strand.
AATCCAGACAACAGTTATTTGTCCTTAGGAAACCTAATAGTTTCCTAGGGCTTATGTGTGCATTCTAAAAATATTTACATTTCTTAAGACTGTTGAACACAAGTTTTATCTGTTGTAATTCTAACATCCTAATGAACTCAATTGGGGAAAACATCATTTAGATACAGTCTGCTGTATTTCAAAGCTGCTGCTGCAGGACTTAGCTGCACAGATGTGCTCCTATTATATTCCTTTTTTTTCTCACAAGAAGCATGGTGCCAATTTCAAAAGATTATCCAAATTTGTACCAATTTACAAACACTGATAGTCACTTGGAAACTCAGACGTACCAGAAAATTTTTAAAACAACTGCTGCTTACTTGTTTCTCCAAAACTTTTTCATATTGTATATGGCAGACATATTCACCTGTAAAGGCCACAGCATTAATAACCCATCAGTTAAAAATATGGCTGCAAAATACAGTTACATTAATGTGAAGGAAATTCAGTTTTCATAGCATCATAGAATGATTAGAGTTGGAAGGGACCTTAAAGATCATCAAGTTCCAACCCCCCTGCCATGGGCAGGGACACCTCCCACTAGACCAGGCTGCTCGAAGCCCCATCCAGCCTGGTCTTGAACACTTCCAGGGATGGGGCATCCACTTCTTTCAGCAACCTGTTCCAGTGTCTCACCACCCTCACAGTAAAGAATTTCTTCCTGATATCTAATCTAAATCTTCCCTTTTTCAGTTTAAAACCATTACCTCTCATCCTGTCGCTACACTCCCTGATAAAGAGACCCTCCCCATCTCTCCTGTGGACCCCCTTCAGACATTGGAAGACTGCTATAAGGTCTCCCTAGAGCCCTCTTATTTTCCAGGCTGAACAGCCCCAACTCTCACAGCCTGTCTTCATAGGACAGGTGCTCCAGCCCTCTGATCATCTTTGTGGACCTCCTCTGGGCCCATTCCAACAGGTCCAGTTCCTTCCTGTGTTGAGGACTCCACAGCTGGAAGCAGAAGTCCAGGTGGGATCTCATGAGAGCAGAGTCGAGGGGCAGGATCACCTCCCTTGACCTGCTGGCCACGCTTCTTTTAATGCAGCCCAAGATGCAGTTGGCTTTTTGGGCTGCCAGCGTACATTGCTGGCTCATGCCGAGCTTCTCATCCACCAACAACCCCTAGTCCTTCTTCTCAGGACTGCTCTCAATCCATTCTCTGCCCAACCTGTATTTGTGCTTGGAATTGCTGTAACCCAGGTTCAGGACCCTGCACTTGGCTTGGTTGAACTTACATGAGGTTTGTATAAGCGCAAATCTCAAGCCCAAGGTCTCTGCCTCCCTTCCCTCCAGTGTGTCAACCATGCTGCACAGCTTGGTGTTGTCAGAAAACTTGCTGAAGTGCACTCTATCCCACTGTTGATGTCACCGACAAAGTTATTAAACAGCACTGGTCCCAGTACCAACCCCTGAGGAACACCACTCGTCACTGGCTTCCACTTGGACATTGAGCCATTGACCACAACCCTTTGAGTGCGGCTATCCAGCCAGTTCCTTATCCACCGAGTGGTCTATCCATCAGATTTTGACTTTCCAATTTTGAGACCAGGATGTCATGTGGGACATTGTCAAACGCTTTGCATAAGTCCAGGTAGATCTGATTACTGGACTCGTAATGGGTCGATCTGATCATTACTGAAAATATGGTTAGTGACTATGTATAGTTGTAGTACTCTACAAGAGCAATCTGTATAACTGCTACAATTCTACAGGGATAATTCTATCTGAAATTTCTGGAGTATGTACACCTCTGGTTGTATAATATATACAGTGAGCCACAGGATAACTTCAGGCAGTATTGAGTACATTGACACAGAATGAATTTTCTGACACGTAGCTTTACCTTCTTCCCCTACATGTCCACTTTGCAGCCCAAGCTGGAATGTGCCCAGATACTTCCCAGTACAGTTAGTTAGAGCTTTATCAGAGATACACAACATTCAATCAGAGCAATAAAAACAGCCAAGGAATAACAACCATATGAGAAATATCAGGAGTAGGCACTGATTACTAATTAAACCATAATTTCTATGTTCTTGGGACAAACCTGTTGACCATACCTGATTACGCCTGTTCTCAAGCAAAGATGTTTCATACAATTGAGCGTTGTGAAGAACAATTCCACAAAATGCCAAATATGCTGCAAAATCCTGAGGACAAATGAACATCAACACCTCATGAAGATAATGTCTCACAGCATCTTAATTCTATTCAAAGATAAGCTACTGCAACTTTTTATTCTCACTTCGGAGTATTAGTTAATATTTTAAAGTTATTCTTGGCAACCACACATTCAGGATGGGTTTTTTTTTTCAGTTACTCATAATTTATTTCCTCAAGAATCTATTCTCCCTTTTTTAAACTAATAAAATTCACAGTTTGTCCTGGTAAAAGTAGAATTGATATAAGAAGCATCTCAGAGGAATCAACTAATTTTGCAGCAATGCATATTTTATCTAGAAAAACTGAGTGCAGACAATCAGCCTCTCTTTTTTGGGAGAATTCAATCTCTTGGAAAGTGGAAATAAAATTATGGTAACATAGCAAAACCACAATTTTTTTCCCTTTCAGAATGGGATTCATTCCGATATCCTGCAGATACTCAGTATGCATTTTGTTTTAAAGGGGAACTTTTTAAAGGGAAAGGATGAATTCTGATTTTTTTATTGCTGAAGGTTAAGTCAGCTTCTTCAGTGTGAGTGCTGCCTGTTTTAATATACCGATCTGATTGTGAAGTCTGGAAATGTTTGGAAAGCAACTGCAGTGTTAGAATTAGGAATCAAGGTGCTTGTTATCTGCTCTACTGATTATCTCATATATTGTCCACAATTTTCCCAAAGCCTTTTCTCATCCTGCAATTGTTATATTGAGAAGTGATAAAATATTTAAAAAAGAATCACTACACAAATTTTAATACTCAAAATATGTTTGTTGGGGATGCCAGGAGAGTTAGAATCATTTAATAAAAAATTATATCTATTAAAAGTTATGAAATTGTTTTAGAATAAGCCTGTGTTTCAGAGATGTATGAGAGATACCATGCTGATCCAGAAATTAAAGTATCTCACATCCACATTTCTCATGGCCTCAGAAAAAAGAAATTTGCAGTTTGCCCAGAATTTTTACTTTTTCAGAGGCATTTAATTTTTAGTAACTTTAGAATTTCTGATCAGTGTGAAAAGTAATAACATATCCATCCCCTATTCCCCTATGAAAATAGAAGAGACATAAATGTCCAGCTTTTATACCTTTTCATCTTGTTCAGTGAAAGTGCCACCAATTCCAGATTTCTTATTGATTGCTTGAGCCACACCAACCACCTAGTGTATTCAAAATGGAGTAATTAGTTAATTTTCAGGAGTCTGTCATTGGATTCTATTTCTAGACATATTTATAGAAGATAATAAATGATCATTACAGGCATTCATTTGGTTGACCTTTGGGTAACAGAAGATATTTAAGCTTGTTTTTTCCTAATTCATTCATATTACAAATAGCTGAGCATGAAGCTGAAATATAAAAAAAAAATAAGTAGCATGATTCCTAGATGCTCTTAGGAAGAGGGGTTGATTTAATCCAAAATTGATTCTATAAATTGGAACAATCATTTCCTAGAAAGACAACAACAGTTTACACTTCTGCCATCATAAGCCAGACCACGCAACAACTCCCTCTAAAGTTCATCTGCTTGCGTGTGTAGAAAATACCCTTCCTGCTAGCTCTGACAAAATTTCCAAAACATACCCTCCTTAGTGGATCTAGAGTTTGGCTACAGTGATCTTTTTGCATTTTTTATCTCTCTGACCCGATTAATTTTCATCTGCTAAAAAATAGCATACAAAGGTTGTGTTCCTGCCAGATTCAAGTTTGTTACTCAACCTTAGTATATTTTTAAAGGTAGGCTTTTACTAAGACCACACCAAACCATCACTGAGATGAGATACTTTGTTATGCTTCAGCCGTTAGTTAGACTATCCTTCTTACCACAATACATTGATATCTCGCGTTTTTAATTATCTTCCCTGTGCAGCAACTCAGAAGGCAGGGAAGAATCCTGGTTTACAGATAAAGAAGCTAAGCAAAGGGTAAGAAGTCATTCACAGATCCTGCAGGACATCTGCAACAGACCAAAGAAGCAAACCCATATGCCCTGATCAACATTAAAGGCTTTCCATTTAGTTCTTTCTTCTCTGGTAACTTGGATCTGTTTTTCAGAGCCCAAGAAAAACAAGAGAATTTAAAGAGACCTTCATACAAGTCAGTATGAAGAGAAAGTGAACATTGTTAAAAAGATTAATTCACTGGGATAGTATTTCTGTAGATTCCTCACTGAGGCTATTCAAGCTGTGTACTGGCAGTGACCATTCTATCCTGTAAACTAGTTTAATCTTCTCCCGGATTCTGCGCTTACGCTTGTACTTCCGTGCTTCAGCTCTTCTGAGTTATAAATTAACCACATAATTTCACAACACTAAAATTGGAAGGCTTTCAGAAGGTGAGACAGGTTAATTTCTGCTGAGATACTTCTGAATTTCACTGTCGATAAGGTGAAGATGAGAGGTTTTCTAACTCAAATATTTTGTCATTCCATTAAAAAAAGGTTATTTATTACTATACCACACATTACTAAAGCACATTCTTGTTCTCTATTACATCAAATCATTACTATAATAAATGTTTCTCTGAATTTCAAGGCCTTAGCCTTTCCCTAATATAACTCAATGTTTCCACTCTTTTTGAGACTTTGCAAATTATTATTAATTTGACTTTAGGTTTAAAAGAATTGGAGAAAGTATAGTTTCCTTGATCTGTGAAGTAAAAAAAATTAATATTCTGACTGTTAGTGAGTAATGACAGGTTTCTGTAATTGATATCAAGAGTGGCACCTATAAGGTGGTTGAACCCAATGCTGTTTATCAGGGTGGATGAGAAAGGTACCAAAGTAGATGACCTGAGGGGTGCCAAGTGGAGGGTGGGGACAATTATGTCTGAGCCATTACTTATATTGGTGGTCAGCAATGAAGCCCAAGGTTTATGGTATCAAGCTGAATAGCCACTAGCAGCACCTGGAAGGGATTTTAGGTTAACGCAGAGCTGAAAGAGCAGCAGCACCAGAGCAACAGGGAGGTTGGAAACTGGGAGAGCTGGAAGACATTCACTAAGACTCTGCACATGCTTATAATTAGACCTTTAATCTATTTAACTGGCTGGATCTCATCTTCTGTTAAACTCAAAAAATCTATTCAGCAGTAAACTCAAAGGCTGGAATCTGCTAGCATAGATGATGCCCACCTTCCTGAGTACAATAACATGAAAGAGTACACGGTAAGAAGCCATAAAGCAGAGCTTTTGATTCTTTTCAGATTTTTTTGGCACACTTAACAACAAATGATTGACAAAGCTGCAGAGAACTTCCTTTGTTTGAGATCTAAGTAGTGTAAGACCAGTGCAAGGTGTTAATGATGGTATTTTTTTTTCACCTTGCTTTTTTGGGATAAACAATATCAGAAAACTGTGTGGCATGCGTGTTAAAAAAGTTGAATTTAACTGTTAATCATTAAATTTATAATTGCTATACTGATGAAAGGCATACAGTTTCATTTTTGTAATGGAAAAGAAGACAATTTATTATCTCTCTGCCTAGCCTTCCCAAAATACTGATGTTACAAATAAGGTCATTGTTCTGCGGCATGAATCACTGCCAACTGTGAGCTCAAAAATGTCTGTCTGAAATAAAGCTTAACTGTCAGCTCCATTCCATACAACCCAGTTTTTCCCACAGTCAACTTCTCATTTACTTCAGGGCAGAATATTTCTTATCCAGTGAACTTTCTTACTGTAGTAACAATGTACAACTAGCCTTATATACTTCTATAACAGACTTTGAATACTAAGCAAATCCTTTAACCAGTCAATATGGTTTTATGTTAACCTACATGTGCAGAGATTAATGGTTAGGCCTTTTCTCATACAGTCTTCTATGGGTATTTATTTAATTTTATTTTTTTCAGTTTTGATCCAGCATGAGCTAAGACAACTTTAATGAGGTCAGAGGCTTTTTAAGGCATCCAGAAGGTGAGTACTTTCATCTTGTGTAAATACATCCCCTCCATGAAAGGAAAGTCTGTGACGCTTAAAAAAGCGATAAGAAAACAGTAAGAGGACCATATTAATATACCAAAAAGACTATTTAAGCTCCCTTTATTAGAACTTCAGGTTTCTGATACAATAACAAAGGCATGTGTTCCACGAGAAATGGTCATTTTTAGATCTTTGCAAAGGCATTTCAATAAAAAAGGTTTTAGCTGAAGAGTGAGAGAGTAAATGAGGAGAATAAACCTGCTGAAAAATCATGGTTGTCTTGATGATGATAAAAATTTTGTGCAGATGCAACCCTTTTTCTTTTCTGGTGGCTGTTTCAGTGGCATTTAAGCTTTTAAAGACAACTTTGTAGTATGTGCCATTTTTTCATACAAAATAAACAGTTTTCAAAATGAAACCAGTTGAAATTCTGACCTCATTTATATCAGTACAAATCCCAGTGAACTTCACTAAATTCTGCAGAATGTGGTGTAGAGACAGTAATGAGAAAAACCTCAGATGGATATTATTTAGCCATTGGAGTCTTGCCTGCAACCAGGTAATTAGGAGGAGATGTAGGAAACTCAAGAGGATCTGTTCCTGTTACTAAAGTAATTATGTAATTAGGACAAAAGTCAATCATGTGGTAGCATTTTAGGCCATGAAGAACATACGCCTGCATTTTAGAGAATACTAAGCATAGTATGAAACACAAATCGTTATTTTTAAAACTTACTATAAACAAATCTGAAATAACAATAGGCCTGATCTGTGATCTCCAGCTAGGACTTATGTTCATGCCAGCACAAAAAAAGATTGAATCAAAGGTGACTAACTGCTCTGAGCTCAGCTACACAGAAAACTTACTCAAATAGCAGGTGCATTAAAAGTGTGAAATCTTTGTGGCAATAAAAAAGACATATCTGAGATAAAGCTAATTCTCTGTAAAGCTTGGAGAATATCGTAAAAAAATGACAGTCCACTCAGACACTTGCTCATAGAAGCACTGTTCCAGTCTAATAAAAAGGTGTTTTTTAAGTTACTTATGTGCAATATTTTATGTGTCTTTAGTTCTCTAACAGGCAGGCACCAAGTGAACTTCTTGAAAGTTGAGTCTTATAGCAATAAAGCAAAGAGATATATCTTGTTGTTCTCCTATGCTTACAGAATTACCCTGTATATTTCTTGGTCACCCAAGACAAAACCAGTATGAAAGGGCTTGGTTAAAATCAGCTATGAAAGGGGATGACCACTAGAAAAGCTTAAGGTAGTACTCTGGACTGAAGAAAAACAAGACTTAGGGAGAAGAAAGACTGAAGTAATTAGTATCTGCTTATACTTTGATACCTGTGAGCTTATGGCCTAATGACTAAAGTAATCAGTGAGCTGTTCAGTGCTACAAACTATTTTCAATGACTTTACCCCAGTCTGACTAGTAGACAGGACTGTAGAACAAGGAACATCTATAGTAGTCACGCAGCTCCTAACAAGAGCCTTCATCCAGGTTTGCTGTACTGGAAGCACATAAGAGGTGGGCAGAAAGGAAGAAGCTGTATGTAAAGTATTGTAGTGGTCTAGCTTTCTTTAAAGTCAGCTGGAAAATTTTCCCTTGGATCAGAAACCAAGTACTTCGCTATTTTCCATTCAGATCACATAAAATAGGCATACACCAAAAGACAAAAAGCAGTTTTGATGATGGAATTGTTCTCTTACTTTCAGTCCCAAAAAGAGGGTATAAAAAACCCTTCAACAATTACTGAGTCAATATCCACACTTGTTTTACCACATCTGAATACAGCCTTCCTAATTGAATTCTTGCTGGCAACACAGGTAATCTTCCAAGTACTGCTTCCATACTGCTATTTATTCTGTAACTTTTCTTCTCGATCTATACCAGTTATCCCGTTTAATAAAGCCTGATCCACATTACAAGGAGAGATTTCTTCTAATTATCAGAGCTTTATTTTTACTATTTTCTTGCAATAGCTGACTCCTGCCTCTAAAAGTAGCAGGTTACGTAGAGTATTTCCCACTAGATGATGACTTCAGTGCTGATGGCTGTGCTCTGACTTCTATCTGGATTGTTTCATGCTGCAATTTTTGCGCATTAAGATTACAGGCCTAACTGTGAAAGCTGTTCCAGCTCTGCAGGCAGCTAGTGCCCTATTTAGTTGGTTCTTCTGACTTAAAAATACAATTAATATAATTTTGCTTCCCAAGAAGATACATTTTTATTCACTTTGCTGGCATCTGAAGAAAAATTACATTAAGCCAAAGAATGGTAACAGGAATAAGGAAACTCAACTTTTATCTCGTTTTAAAGATGGGAACATACCCACTTGAGAAGACAGACTAAACGGTTTTAACCTTATTTTGCTCTTCTAGACTTGGAGAGGTTTGATTCAGGCTTATAAAATTATCCTACAGGGACAGAACTGTATTTACAGACTTTCATTTTTAATCAATAGAACTTTCACATCCTCTTCTATCACTGATGCCAGCAGTAGTGTGCATGATTTCCAGCAGTCTAGCTACAATAACATATGTCTCAGCATAAGCTGAAAATCCAACCAAGATGCATGTTACTGATCTCCATAATCCTGCAGCAATACTGCTACTGGAACTTGCGTTAGTTTGTTTAAAATTAGCTTGGCTAGATCTACACTATACTGCAGTGACTGTGATGTATTATAGCTGAAGTGTTCACTGTGGGAGAAAATAACAGCTGGCTAACAGCAATATGCCTGGTCACATTTTATACAACAAAAATCAACAGGCTGCTCCAAGTAGAGTAGCACCCCTGATTTGTTGGGAAGAGCTTCCCAGTGACAGGAGATAGGGCAACGTAAACAAAAAGCTAAACAATTGGAGTGAGCATTGTCAGACTAAAACATTTCCCTAGCCAATTAGGAAGAAGTTCAACCTTACATATTCAGAGCCTGGGAGATAGGTCTCAGTTAATTCAGCTAAAAGGAAAATCCAACAGAGTTTAGTAGAAATTAAACTGAAATAGAATTTTATGGAAATCATCTTGCACAGCTGAAAGAAAAAAAAAGCAGAAATAACAGAAATTATGTCATTTCTGTAGATGTCCTATGGCAGCTGTGATGACTCTGTGCATCAGAGACCATCCATTCTACAGATATTCCAAACCAGTCAGAAAGCTGTACTGAGTCTTGTATCAGCTCTGGTTAACTCTGCAAGTTGGTTTAAGCTAAGGACTTCCAGTCCCTATTCAGTTCTGTCAAATTTTGTCAAAATGTCTATTTACAAATGTCTACAAAACCAGATGGAGAAATTCAAAGTGATAATTAGTTGCAACTTCTGTAGTTCTGTTTCTGGGTCTCTGAATCCAAGACCAAATGAAATCAGAAGAAAGTGACACTGTATTCACTGACTTTATTAAAGCAGCTCTAGAAAGCAAATCAGTACCATTTGAAGCTTCTGAAAAATTAAAGGTTTAAGGACACATCAGGAATGAAAAGCTGCTTTTTGAGATACACTATGCTGAACTGCCACAACCTTAGGTCTTCTGCCAGTAGTGGTAAAACCCTGATTTCTGTACAAGCACTATAGCACTGAAACTGTTAGCATTAACAGCTCCAGCTAAAGCCTATGGCCAGCAATACCAGTTTCCTCTTGCAAAAGAAATAACCACGGTGACTCTGTGGTACAAACTGGCTAATACTAACTTTTCATTAGTGGCTTTTGTACTATTGAGGGTAAAACTTCAGTCTGTTTTGAAGGTTTTGATGTGTTCTCTGATACACATCAATAATCGAAGTAGCAAGTCTTACCAATGTCTAGATAAGTGTATACAGTTATCTGCTCTTACAGAAGAATCACCAGAAGAAAAAACTTTCAGGATCAAAATGGAATCTTTGCTATGTATGGTTTCACATTCATCTTATAACAAAGTTAAATACAGGAAATAGATGTTATAATGATTTGACCTAGAACCATTTCATTTTTCTAAGTAGAATACAATTCACGTTACCCAAGACCTGCCTTCCTCATCGTTCTTCAACGGTGATAAAGAGCAAATAATAACAGCTTTGCATGCCAGAAAGCACCATGTGGCAATACGTTTGTCATATGATGGGATGGAAAGAATTTCTGTTTCCTTATTACAGATTGTGGAGCAGAGGTTTACAAATATCAGAACTTCGTTCAACGCCCCTGAAGTCAGATGCAAAGCTCAGTCAGTTTGCATTTGTAATTTTTCATGGGAAAATGAGAACTCTTCATAAAGCTAGCACTATACAAGCCTCTATGAGCTGATCTTAAAGGACATAATCAGCAGAAGTTTCTACATCTGAAAGGCAATGCTTCTGTGGCATTTCTGTCTGCAAGCATAGGTTGAGTAGGGGATTAAGAAAAGTTCTTTTACTATTAAGTGCACGCAATCCCATTCTTCATGTGCATCTGTACAGAGGTAAAGTCCTCTTATTGCATGGCTTTTTTCTCATTGTTACTAGTTCCTGTGACCTTTTTATGAGCTCTTCTGTGAATCAAACTGTTTTCTTCTTTTCGTCTCTGGAATTTCTTATTAGCTGTTATTTTTAAGTGAGACTTTGGTTTCTCACATGCCTCATGGAAATATAGGCAAATGTGAAAAACATCTACTGGAAAAATCACCATACTTCAGATGGCCCAGAGGACTTAATAATCAGCATGAGATTTTCTTCCTCTCAATTACTGACTCTTTTGTTTTAAAAAAATAGTACTGACACTAAACAAACAAACAGAAAACTCCAGTTCCTTCTCTTTCTCAGTGTTTATTTTTGGATGTCTTCCAGAACTGTCTTTTGACTGTGGTTGCTGTCATCCTGGGCTGAGGCAGCATTCACTAGCCTCAGTATTACTAGAGGGGCGTTGGGAATTTTTTTATGTAATTTTTTTTTTTTTTTTGTTAACAGGGAGGAGCCAGTATTCTGGTTTTGTTGTTTTGGGGTTTGTTTTTTTAAACAGAAAAAGCAGCAGAATGCAAATGGCAAATGAAGGACTGATTCACTGACTCCAACATCTCTCCAGAAACATGTCAGCCATGTGTTACAGTGAGAGAGAGAAAAACCTTCTGGTAGAGACTTTAAAATCAGAAAAAAAAAAAGTGCCATCCTTTCCTATAAGAAATCGCATAGTTTAGCCCCTTTAAATTATTGCATACAAGTAGAGTGTAACACTCTCTTCGAACTTCAGGTTGGCTGAACTTTTCAAAATAAACAAATTCCTGCTTCATTTGCACTTGCTGATGCACTTCAGAGTAGAAAGCTAGCTGAAGATACGGCCAATTGCAGGTTTATTCATCCTCTAAGTCATGGTGTATTGGACCAACAGACTACAGCTCTTATTCCTTCCCCCACCTACCATCAGGACCTGGTAAGAAGTAAGCCCTTTCACTCTCCCTGGCCAGCAAGATTTCGTAATTCATTTCTGATCCAAATTACATAGAGCATAGCATTTTTTCCATTCAACAAAAAGAAAATGGGATGACTTGGGTGAAATTTAAAGCCTTGTATCAGCCTGACATAGACCACTGGTCCCTGACAGCTCTCCATACAACATCTGCTTTGCTCATCAGCTGGCCCAGGGCCAGCAGTGGTTGCTGCCAGTTAGAAAGGGGAAGACTTTTAAGCGGGAGTAGGAATAGGAGAGGATGAAGTGCTGTCCTTGGAAGAACTGAAAAAAATGTTTTAAACTGAAATTAGCAGTAGCTGAAGAAAGGAAATCCTGGCTGCTCATCTAGGTCAGCTAGAGTAAGATTCAACAAACAAGTTAAATTAAGAGTTTAATCAGTTTATTTAATGAAAAAAAGGTTCAGTGCAGTAAGAGTCAAGGTGACATGTTCCATAAGAGTAGTAAAAGATGGAAGAACAAGAAAAAGAAGGTATGATGTCTTCAAACCAATCCTGGCAGAATTTCTTTTTGGAGTTATAGTTTGCTTCCAGAAAGCTCTAAGTACTCAATAAAATAAAGGGATTACAGGAGAGAAAATCTCCATCTTAAAGCTCTGACACACTCTGCAGAGAGCCTTACACTTTGTGAGTATTCTAAGAACCGGTGATGTGGCTGAAGGCTACTACATTTAGGATCAAAAAACCACCAAACTTACTTTACTTACTCCCTAAGTAAAACAATGGACCTCACTATTTCTATTCATTGGCTTTCATTGCCTCTACTGAATTCACTCTTCAACTATTCAGTGCAAGACATCCTTAGTCCATAATAAGAATTCTCCCTACTGCAATAGCATCAGACAGGAAGAGAGAACTGAGAAATAGCATGGACAGGAAATATGTACAAGAGTTCAACGAGCAGATTCACATTGTTTTAAATTAGGAGTGATTTAAGTTTTACGACTTGTGGATGACTTTTCTGAATTACGTTGACACCATATGTTTTTTCAATGCCTGACATTAAGCACTTAACGTGTTTCTTAATTTATTACTTATGAGCTGAGCTACTAGAATGTAAAAAACAGCCTTTTAGACAATGATAAAACCCATTTTGTGTCCTTTGAAGAAAATAATGTAGATACAGCCTAAGCTGCAGTACAGTAACTCTGTAATCAGCGATCTGAGTGTCCACTGAGATAGACCAATTAGTGTGCAGAGAACTTTAATGCTGACAGATACTTGGTACAGGAAGCAGGAATAGCACTTCTAGAGTTAAATACATATATTCTACTTCTGCATCTGGGATTAAACTCTTCTTGACAATACCATTTGGCTTGCATTACTGAGCTAGATAAGATAAAATTAAAGTCCAAGCAAACATCCAAAGTCTTTTTAAAAAAGAGGTGGGTTTATACTGTAAGATAATGACTGCTAGCTAATGGAAGTTTAAAATATTAGCATAGGTGGAAACGGTATTACATGAAGTAATCCCAATACTGGAACTTACCTCATCCCTATGATTCTTTATCGGCATACAGAGAATACTCTGAGTCTTATACCCTGTGATCTGGTCAACTTCTGCATTGAATCTTGGATCCTGATGCAAGAAAAATACACAATTATTTCACTACTTGCCTAAAGACCAGTTCTTTTTCTTCCCGGGTTTAAAGGTTAAGAAACTTACAATATTTGGCTTAACTGTTACCTAGGATAACAAGGGTTCCATTACCAGGTAATAATTATATAAAGTTGTTAATATCAGTGTGTTAAAACAACAACAAAAAAGCATTTGTGTGGAACATGAGTGCCTGTGGATAAATACAATTGCCAGAAAGAACATAAAACGCCCAAACCCCAGGAGAAGCCTTTCTTGAGCCCAGACCATCATTGTAATAAATATATAAATGGACTGACCATCCCCAGTATAGCTTTTACCATCAAGAAAAAATTATAGAAATATACCAAAAGACACGTCTTCAGAGGAACAAAGTTTCATGAATGTGGTTAGTGGTTTTGCTTTTACCAGAGATTGCTTGTTTCATTTTCTTCAGCTGAGTATTGTTATAAAACTCTGATTTTTTTTTTTTAAATCTTACTAAAATGAATCAGACTATTTTTAAAGGCTGCTGTTCTTTCTCTAGTAATTGATTGAGCATGATGGACCCAATTCAAGAATGAACTTTTAAACTATAAGGACAGATGACATCCCACTGAAAACATGTACCTAGCAAATGTTTAGACAGTTTCTGAGGCAGCAAACAAGTGTTTGTTGAAAATGAAACCACTCTTTTTTGCTTCTGAAAAAAATCTAATCAGTAATGTTACCTAATTCTATAAATGTGCTCAGATTGACCAAGAGATGATCAATCAGAAACTATAATTTTCAGCTCTGTATGCCTTTATTAATCAATTAAGCAATTCATTAAAATTTCCATCATCCCTGAATTCAAAGCACAAGATCAGCATATCCAGAGAGCCTGGAATGAAGAGAGATGTTAAGCTGAGACGTAAGAGATGTCTCTCCCAGTACTGGATTCTCTTCATTTTTATATCTGGCCTTATATTAAATCACAGAGTATCATTCCATTTGGGAGACCTCGATACAGTTCAAAGCCTCATCCCATTCTTGTTCATTCAGCTCCTACTCTTTGTGCCTCGGGTATAATAAAATTCTACAACATATTTTTAGTCGTAGGACTCCAGTTTTGCAGACAATTATACTCACAATTTCATTCATTTTGGTGCATAAGTATCTTACATCCTTATACCAGCAGAAATGTAAACATTTAAGTGTCCATTTGCAAATACTGGTGTCCACATTGCTGGTTAAGGTAGGGCTGATACCTGACTGCTAACATCAAACTTGCATAATTTATTTTGATGTTAGCATTCCTCTAGCATTAGTTGTAGCTATGTTTCTGTATATGCCTGCAATTATAATACATATATTACAGAATCATAGAATTATCTAGGTTGGAAGGGACCTTTCAGATTATTGAGTCCAACTGTCAACCTAATACTGACAAAAACCATCACTAAACCATATTGTTAAGTGCTACATCTATCCGTCTTTTAAATACCTCCAGGGATGGTGCCTTAACCACTCCTCTGGGCAGCCTGTTCCAATGCTTGATAACCCTTTCAGTGTAAAAATTTTTCCTAATATCTGATCTAAACCTCCCCTGGTGCAACTTAAGGCCACTTCCTCTGACTGACCGGGACCTCTCGGTGGGACCGACCCCCACCTCTCTACAACCTCCTTTCAGGTACCAAAACCATGGAGACAGGTTTGCATCTTGACTGGTTTAAATCAATATAGCTCCAAATACATATAGTAAAAGGGCAATATCGTAACAGCTGATACTATGGCTTTTCCTTTTTTCAAGAATTGCTCAAGATAAATTTTCTTGGTTTACCTCATACGCATTCTTGATGTTCAGAGGCTGGCCTATAGCTGCTACGTGACCCACAATGCCCTTGTTCCACTCCAGGCGAATGCAGTTGTTGGAAGCTTCTTCCAAGGTGGAGCCTTCTGCCACATCAAAGAGCCTGCTTACAAGAAACTTCTCATTAGAGCTATCCTCACAGACCAAGAACAGGGAATAGCGATCAGCTGCTATGAGCTCATGGATATGTAGGAAAATTTTATGGCAAAGCGCTGTGACATCTAAGTGACTAGAAATATCTTTCACAAGTTCTAATAGTCTTGAGCACTGATCCCCTGCACTGGTCTCAATCCTTGGAGGTTGCAGAGGCATCTGTTCCTTCTTTTCAGAGCCAGAGAGAAAGCTCACTGCTCCTACAGAGTCCTTAACAAAAATAGGCCTTAAGGGTCTGTCAAATTCAGAAGCAGAGATTTTCCTCGCTGGTGTCCCAGAGTTGGTGGTCTCAGCACAGGCAGGCTGGTGACAAGCACAGGATTCACTGTGGGACTTGGTTCCCTCCTTGCAGACTGGGATGGTGTGAATTCTCTCAGCAAACCATGCATTAACCATTTCTCTGTAAAATAAAAATACAGTGAATGATGTAAGTTAAAAATCCTCAGGAAATAATACATATTTGAAGAGGACACCACAAAGAGGATAACTTTAAACCTTTTCATACAGTGGACATGAATGCACCTTTAGTGCTCCTCTGTATCAATATTCTTCAATTTTACACAGCACTTAGTCTAGATTAAGCAGTAATGTTTTATGCCCCATAAAAAGGAAGCTATTTCTGCCTAAAGGAAATACCTGAATAGGGCAGAGGAAGACTGCTTACACTGTGGCTTTCAGAATATAGAAGATCAGAAATTTATACTGTAATTTGAAAAGTTCTGGTCCTTCCCATTCCTAAGATTTGAATTTCAGTATAAGATGTATATATATGCATATAAAGACAAAACTTTCTGTTTTAATTCTGTTTTTTCCAGACCATTTCTAACTTTTAAAAAGATAGTTTTGAACTTTAATTCTCTCTGTTAAATCACCCGCAGTCCCTCCTATTTTTATGTCGCGTATACACTATTTTTAAGTTAACTGCTCCTGCACTCTCAGGGTTAATGAAAAATGCTGTTTTGACTCAAAACACAAAGGCTTTGCTTAAAAACTGTCAGAAAGAAACATGAATATTTTTAATTCAAGCCTATTCAAAATAATGAAAAGACAGACTGTTTTCATGCATGTCGCCTATTTTCTTTCCGTGCAGATTAAACTTGTCTAACTCAACCCAAAATACTGAATACCCCTGGTTACATTTTTGAAAAGTTTACCATTAATTTAAAAATGTTATGCACCTCTAATATTTCACTGTGTTTCTCAAATTAACTTAGTGCTAGAACACCAACCTTAATAATTGAATAATCCATAAGCACATATATCATCAATAACATGAGTATACTTTTACTTATCACTATATTTTCTTGTCCAAAATCTATTAGGCTTTTTTTTCTTTTTTTAAACACAGGGCTTTTTATTTCATTTACTCAGTGTTGAGGATTCCTCACAGCACATGAACTACTCTCAGAAGAAATGGGGTTTTTTTTCTGAATTACATAATGTATAGCCCTATGAACAGCAAAAATCCTATTAAAAAGTCTGATCTTTTGGAAACCTTTCATGGTGGTCATGTTTTAAATTTGGGATATTTTTTATTTGCTCAGCAGACCACAGGAATTTCGAGAGTGAAGCTGAATGAAACCATGGAAATTAGTCAGGTTAGTCAGCCGCTGATCGGTTACATGCGTCAGTATATGTTAAGTACTGAAAGCACTGTACATGGTCTTTTTTGGCCAATACTGCAAGTGTAATTAACCATTAATTCAAAGTAAAGTAATCGATTATAATCTAAAGTCCATCATTATTATTTTTATTAACAAGCAATCCACGTTATTTGCCTTCTGTTAGGAAAGTTTGAAAGAGTTTTTCAGATTTTTGCAATCACATATCATTTGGAGATCTCAACTGTAGGCACACATGCTATGAAAAATTGAATTGATGTAGGAAATAGAGTGAGTGTAAAGGGAGCACCTGGACAAAAGAAAGTAATTATGTTACTGTACTCATTCCACTTCATAGAATCATAGAATGGTTGAGGTCAGAAGGGACCTTAAAGATTATCTAGTTCCAACCCCCTTGCCATGAGCAGGGACACCTTCCACTAGAGCTTTAGTGTGAGCTACCTGGTAATTTTTTTCCCCTCAAAAAAAAAAATATTTGCCTGAGGTAAGTATCATTCAATGTAGCACTGTAAAACCAAATTCTTCTCTTATTCACACCAGTGCAACTCCAAATAAATGAATGATAGACTATTCTTTATTTTGGCTTCTGTCAGTGTACTGTCATCCTCATCATGCAAAACCTATATATATGGTTAACATCATTTATAGCCCCAGTGATCTTCAAGGGTGAATGGTCAGTGTGGTCACACAGGACATTTGTGAATTTTCTGACAATGAGAGTCCAAAACCACTGAATGAAAAGTTGGGCACAATTAAGGCAGTGGGAGTTTTGCCTCGAGTTCCACAGAGCTAGAATTTCATTCCATGTTTTTATATTTTCCATGAAGCTGCGGGAACAGTGCTGGCTGTAGCAATAATATACCTCAATCAACATCTATTGTAAGTTTCCCAGCAATCGAAAGGTAGTCCGATTACTGGAAACATGGTGCCAGAGAACACAATGAAATTCCATTGTTATTCTGAAAGAGTTTTGGTTCATTGCTTAGCTACTTATTTTGAAAGGAAGTAAGTTCTGCTTTTTACGTATATTAATAAAGACTACCAATGATCCCTCTTTATTACAGCAGCAATAGGTTTTAGAGTTTTCTGTGGAGCTATCTCATTCAAATGTTTCCTTCAGAGAAGCATAAAGAACATTTAATATATTATTAGAACTTTGAATTTAACAAGATTACTTTATTGTACTTAAACAGCATAAATATTAAATGTGGGTGCTGTGACCATGTATTACCAAAATGTATAATATAATTTGCATTTTCACATTTGCAATATCACATTTGCAAAAGCTGTTTCAATGAGAGTCAAAATAAGATGTTAGCATTTGATAACAATTGGAACTTTCATTTCTTAAACTGAATGAGAAAACAGAATAAAAATTTGTGATGAAAATGACCAAAAGTATCCTTAAGAAAAATAAAAAACTTAAAATGCAAAAATTTGTAAGTAAACACAGCACAACCTCTAAATCGGTGCTAATAACTCCATCATCATATACGTTATGTTTCACATGGATTCTTTTTGGTTTACTCGAATCTCTTCAAGAAAAGAAATTATGTGGAAATGTTAGCTTTTTCTAAACAAAATGTAGCATTTCGCAGTAAGGCTACAGAAAAGAATCTCAAAATGCAAGCTGGGTGCATTTAAAGTCTCAGGCACAAGAAGGTAGATATAGAATAATCGATAGTTTTAAAAGAAGGCTTGCGACTTGACCCAGTTTCATGGCTGTGTGTGCTGACTTGATTTTTGAACATCGAGGACTGGCATTAATGTAAAGTAAGATTTAAAAGTAACAGTAACAACCTGGAATCAGATGGAGAGCTTTCTTAAACTAGCAAGTGTTTAGGCATAGGAACCCATGTACTTTGCCTAGGCATGTCTGAAAATGCCCAGATGTGAATCTGTACTATTGCTGATTGTAGAGCAATCCCATTCACTGTTCACTTACACCTGAGATAAGGAGAATATAAAATACTGTCATTTCACCTAGCTCTGTTTTACACTGAATTTACATATGTGAATGTGTTGATATAAGATAAAAGGCAGAGAAAGAATCAGGTGCCGTGTGTGGACAAAGCAAAAGCTAAAGCAGAAATTTGGTTTATCAGTTAAAACCTGGCATTGTATTTATTCTGGAATGTTCTGTAATGATTGTCCCCCGGCATTAATGGTGTAGTAATAGCAATCAGGAAGAACAACGTACTCTGAATTCTAATACCAGTTCTCAAACTGTGGATAATTTAGTTTTTACCTTCTTGCCTTTTTACTATGTAAAATAAACATTTCTTTATTTTCTTGTGGTTATTAAGGGATACTGTAAAATCTTTCACATGAAAGTAATTACATTTCTTTAATAAGAACTGACTGCTTGTTAGGTATCTGCGCTATTTATGAAGCCCTTTGACATTGAACAGAACTATATGTGGAGCTGCATAATTATGAGTAACATATTCCTGTTCCATTTAATGTGTCTTAGATGATGGCCCAATAACTTAGTGTGCGATTCTCAAAAAGCTCTGTAGGTTAACAACAACAAATTCTTAAATACTCTTTAAAGCATAGTTTTCAAGTTCAAACCATTTAGGCATTTTTATTTGGGCAACAGGAAAGCCGTTCAAATTCAGCTGGAATAAGAACAGTGTTCACTGACCTTTACTGAATGCCTCTTCGAACAAGGAAACTATTTAGCTCCATTTACTCACGGTTATACACACAGATGGAAGAACTAGCATTTCATATTAACTTATGTATTCTAACTCTATTTCAAATCTATCAGACAAAGTCTTGGCATGCATTTGCTTGTTGACACTCAATCCTAATTAACAATGTATGACAAAGAGAGTATTATTACTAACACAACTACTTTCTCAGCACAGTATTAGCTCAACAGATATCCGGTATTAGACACATTCTGAACTACAGATGAGGTTACTAGAAATTAGTAACAGGTGCTATGTATGATTAAAATGTCATTTTGAAAAGGAAGAAACAAATGTCTGTGACTATTCAAATGAATAGTTTTCAGTAAGCATCAAGAGCTGATTGTAAAGACAAGACCCTTGCTGTAGAAGTAAATTTAGATGTTGCAGGAGTGTATTAAACAGGAGCAGATACTGATGTGATCTACACAGATAGTTAAACCAATGCAATGTCTCCATCCCAGCATAGCAATCATTGCATGCTGACGAGTTACAGGCATCAGCATCCATTCCTTGTAAGCTGCATGCATCCTTTACTCCAGTAAGGACTCTACTTGAGAAAGCTGTAATTTATCCGAGTTCATAAACAGGAATAGTTGAATGTGAAGTATCCATTTTTAGTCACTTCTATCAGCCAAATCCAGTCTTTCCTCTATAAGGAGCATGACAATAGCGACTGGTGAATTTGGCTGGTGACCTCATCAGCAGATGACAAAACTGGAGAATTTTGAAGAGATAAGGATGAGAAGGGGATGAAAATACAATGACAGGTAAAAGATTTGAAGAAAAAAAAATGATTGCGTGATCATCCCCTCTATAATCACTTGTATACAAGCACACATTTTCTGCATTACATGAGATCTCAGGAACTTCAGAAGAATTAAGACTCTTTTGCCCTGATTTGTTAAACACTGTACAGAAAGTAGACCTGTCCCTAAAGCAAGAAGTTTTTGATAGGAATAGACAACAGAAATAGAAAATCACTGGGTGAGAAAACAGAGACACAAGGAAGCAATATGGCTTTAGCCAGGTCCTGCAGAAGGGCCCAGGCAGACCTGAAGACAGCCTCAGGTCTAAGACCTGAAGAGAACTTGCTTTATTTCCTGTGCTTATGTATGAAACCGTGCTGACCTAACACTAATTACTACTACTCATACACTGGGAATATTAAATAATTTATTGTACTCAGCTTTGCTTCATTATGCTCACCTTCAAAATAGCATACTTCTCAAAAAAACCCAAAACCCAGTGAAGATGTTTAAAGAGTAACAGCCAGATTATAATTGTCTTGCTCACACATGTAAGCATGCTACATATGTAAGACTATACCAATGTGACCATTCAGCAAGTACTTGGTGTCTTTAGACAAAATGAGCAAAAACAGAGCACAAAAGTAATACTGAGATGCAACAATGAGAATATACTGCATCTTAATTATTTTGCCAAAGAATGCATAATTATTACTGTACCATAAGAGCACTGAGTGACTTTCAGTAAAACAACAAATAACTCCCTGTTTTCTCTGTGGCTTATAAATCTTTCATATATACAATGTGTAATGTTTCAGTAGTTGTATGGACTGTTTTGCTAATTTTTCATTCAAACCAGCAGCTACTGACAACACACTTCAGAACAGGGATTCAACCCAAACTTGCCTACTAGAGAATGCCAGCTTTCAGGTATCTGAACTTCTGTGGCCTAATGCTGCTAATGTTAAATCAACAGTATTTCAAGCCAAGCTTTGTAACTATTTTCTCAATTGCTTTCCTTAAAATAACCACTAGGTGTCTTCAAATTTCTCTCCCGCATCTTGACATAATTTAGACATAGAAATCATTTAAAGCATTAGCAACAGCTTGAAAACTATTCAGTTTTAACAAATGAGTTTGAAAGTCAAAGTCACTTGGATATTATACTTGCCTGCCCATTTTCTTTCCAGTATTTCCTGTTTCATAATCATGTTCTAAGTTGTTTTGTCACCTTTCTGGCCATGGAAAGATTTAAATAAACTGTATAAGGCCTCATTAGAGGGAAACAATAAACTGACTGTAAAATAAATGTTTTAAAACTAACTAAAAAGTAGATTGACAAAGACAATGGCTGTTTTTCCTTAAACCCTCTCCAATTATAGTTACTAGAGTTTCTATTTCTAACAGTGGTAAGCAAACCATTTTTGAAGACAAAGTATGACTTAAAGTCAGTGCCAATTTTTTGGCACAACTCAGTCAAATATATAAGCATACATTTAACTTTAAACATGTTAAGTGGTCCGACTGACTTCTGTTTGAATACAGATCTAAATTAAGAACTCTAATTCTTGATTCAAACCATGCTCATGAAACAGTGTAGGAACAACTTTTTAGAACAATGGAATAATGTAAATCTTGTCTAATGTTCATATTATTTTTTAAAATAGGAGGCAGAGGTTGCTTTATCATTTGAAACAAACGTATTTGAAATGGGGGACTAACACTAACAGGCTGTTCTTGGCTATTTTCAAGTTTCTTTAACAACCAAACTGCAAGTTTAACTTTTCACAAGAAAGCTTTCCTCCCTAGAAGGCACTTTCTATTCACAGTATAAAGACAGAATAAATCCTGAGGGACTGAAGGTCAAATTCTAGAACATGACCTTTATTTCTCTTCCAAATGTCTACTTCTTGTTCCAAGCTCAAAAAAATTAAAAATAACTATGTACCTAATGATTTTGTTGTGGAAAGCAATAGGGCATGCCAGTGACTTTAACGAAAGATGGATGAAAAATTAAATTCACACCTGCCTGGAGACTTCACGTAAGTCTTAGGTAGTACTTCAGTTCCACTTAAATTCCTAAAACAGGGGTTAAGTAGGACTTAAGCGGTGCAGAGGCTTTGGGATGGCTCTATGTGCTGGGGTGAGTTCACCATAATGCACAAATAAATGGGAAAATATATATCTTTTACTAAGCAAATATATTTTGTGGCTATATTTTTAGTGCCAGACCTAATGTGAAATTACAACCATTGAGTTATTCACAAGGGCAATTTGAGTAGGGCTTCTTTTCTGGCACTTTGTAAATAGTTCCTTTTGTATTTAATACTTTTTTCTTTTTCTTTTTTCCCCTTTTCTTTAAGTAAATCATATAAATATAAATTTATGTATGTTTCTTGGCCAGTAAGGAAGAGAAAA
Source organism: Limnodromus scolopaceus (assembly GCA_028565335.1). Classification (NCBI taxonomy): domain Eukaryota; kingdom Metazoa; phylum Chordata; class Aves; order Charadriiformes; family Scolopacidae; genus Limnodromus; species Limnodromus scolopaceus. Next base: position 5,644,748 of record JAOXNO010000033.1, read on the forward strand.
ACTTGTATTCTATCATTTTATTAATTATATTTATTCATGAAAAAAGCAAAATGCTTCCTCTTTAATGATGAAAATAGGTGGTAGCATTAGTTCATGTCACAAATGTATTGTCTAAAATTGCGTTGCTTGTAATTTTTGATCTGGGTCATATATTCCCACACAATTCAGCTTTAATCTACCATTCAAATAAGCACAAACATAGGCTATGATGTACTTTTTTTTGGATCTGAAGACATCAGAGGTGATAGATCATGAATTTTATCCTTGTGCAGAGAGCTAGCACAATGTCCACACACTAGGGAAGTCTCACTTCAGCTTCAAAATTAGACTGACAGGTATTTTTGTTTTATATATGTAGCCTTTCTCCTAATCCGGTAGAAAAGACGTGAATTTCCTCCTCCTGTGATGACACTTCAAACAGATGCCCAACACAAAACTTCCATGAACTTCTACAGTTTAGAAATAAAAGAAAGGTGTCTAACTTTCTTGTCTCCCACAGAGGCAATGTATGCCTCAGCTCCACCTTTCTTCTTAGTTGCCAGAAATTTGACCCTGTTTTCTAAAGTTTTCCAAGAGCAAAAAAAATGGAAATGAGATTTCCATTGGCACTACCAAAAGTACTGTAATATGATAATAAAATTACCCTGAACAACAGAAGGCAAAAAATTAGAAGGCAAAACCTGTTAAAGTAGTTCACCCCACCTTATTTTCTGCCTGTCCTCTAAGGCTTACCAGTTGTATTTTAATGACTGTATTGTGCATGTCCGTTTGTTTATTACCTATGGTAAATGGTACATAGTAAAAGCACATTCTCCTTGTAGCTGCTCAGTAATATCTGCTGATTAGTTTATCATCCCACCAAAGATTCTGCGTAGGTCTTCAGCTTGTAGTTTTTTGGGAATTAAAGATGTAAATTTCTAGTAAGTGTTTTCTTAGTGTTTCTAAAATGACAGTTTCGTCAGTCTACAGTAATTGCTATTTTAGACGTTGTTTCCAAAATACTCCCGCACACACCTAGCTTTATTTCCAAGAATAAATGCCAAAAATACTTAATCACATTTACAGCTTCATGGATATGGGTAACATTCCTTACCTTCCTGAGTGCTGTTTGAATCAGGAGATTAAAATATTTTGGGATAATCTTAATACTTTGCCGTTATCAAGAAAGGCATAGAGGTATGGATACATTATTTATAAGTGGGACAACTACAGAGATCATTAGACCAACAAGAAAACTTTCCAAAATTTCATAGAAATTGATTTTTTTTCTGTAATTCATTCTCAAAAAAGCTCTGTAAACATCTAATAAACCGAGTGGCAAAAAATATCCTGATCCCTGCATTAACACCAATACTTCCTGTGGTTTTCAAGCCATGGCCCAAAGAATCAGTGGGTCTGCAGTCCTCTTCTAAATGTTTTGCATGGGGTAACTTAGAAAGCAAGTCCCCTTTCAGCATAATCGAACAACTTGCATAGAATTTTGTGCCTCCACTAGAAAACTGCTTTCAATCACAGAAGTTAAAAACCCACTGCCTACTTACCAAGGTCATGTTAGGGATGAATATGGCTCATACCTGTATATTTTTAGGATTATTATTTTTCTGTATGTCAGTAATATCTTTTAAAGAAAAAACACAGGCCAAAGCACATTTCAGTGTAGAAAATCTTCACTATCTCTACCTTTGAAAATCGGATTTTTCATACACTTGTCCAAAATTTAATTTCCTTTCAATTAGAAAAAATTAAGAACACATACACTACCAAACAAAACAATGACATAATGCATATGACATATAATATTTATGAGATTAAACACCAAATAGCCATCTCAAAATGAAAGACATTTTTTAAAAGCCCTCTAGACTCAGATTAGAAGGCAAACGTCCTAAGTAATTTAGTACCACAGGCAGCATGTTACAAATTGATTGTCCACCCGCCATCAGGAAGAAAAAACCCCAAGCAACTGTACTTGAGTTTTATCAAAGTAATAAATGTAATTGATGTATTCAAGTTGTGCAATCTGTGAATTCCAGCAAAGTACAGTTTCCCAGTAAATGCCACTTCTGGAATCCTCAGTGAAGCGCTATGAAGTACCATGCTGTTAAGGACTTTTATTTTTTCAAATACAACCCCACCTTAATTCATTTGTAAATATTTCCCAACCCTGCTAATAAGCCAAGATGTATTTATAACAAAATAATCTTATTCCCAGTGAAAGGCTTACAAGACTTGGGTTAATAATTTGTATGTATCATGCCATACATCTCGGAAACCAGATAAAAACTGCCTCGAACAATGCAGTCGCCTCTAATCGAGAGGAGAATTTTTACTTTGGCTGTTTTGGCAGTCTCTTCTGATCGCAAAGAGCACTAAGAGAGAATCACTCCCATATTTTTAAGAGTAGGGACAAACAGGAAGTCAGAAATACAGAAGTATTCCATAGGGGGTTAAAATAAGTTTGATATTTGAACATGTCAATGCATAGATTATTTTTTTTTAAGGAACATAAAAAGATAAAACTTCAGAAAGACAAAAAGGCTAACAAATTCGGGGGCAAATGCAGTAGAATTTCTTGACAGGAATGGCTGCAGATTATGCCTTTATAATGTCTAGTTAGAACAATTAAATTTGTAACAGCAGCTACAAAGAGCCTTTAACAACAGTATGGGTAAATGTAAGACACAATCTAAAAGAAGAATAATTTTACTTCAAAATGTTTCTGCTTTCTAGGAAGCCAGAATATGATAGGCAATTCTAAAACTTTGAAAGGGGAAAAGTAACAAGAGGAGCTAAAAAAAAAAATAAATAAAATTAATAGCTTAAATTTAGCTGGAGCTAGGCATTTAGAAACTCTTAAACCCGTAAGTGTACAGTAAAAAAAACTCCCCAGCCAGAAGGTTCATCAAACCAGCACACTGCATCACTAAGTGAACCAAACTCATCTCGTCACTGAGCGTGCTGGTGACACACTTCCCCTTTGCTGTTCTGCACTTTGATCATACTGTGACAACACTTCATGGATTAATAGCTATTTATATTATCTCTGTATACCACTTGTCTCCCCGGTAGAAAATAAAGTAATAAATAACTGATTCTGCAGCTTCCTACTCATAGGATCACAGTGTATTCACATACTCGAAGGAGGCAGCAATTTGAAGCTATTCACCTGGCTTACATGCTTGTAGGATTGCAACCTTGCACTACACAGGTGGAAGTCAATAAACCTAGCTTTATCGCAGAGTATCAGCCCGCCTACCTATCAAAGACTTGAGAAAGGCAGTAATGAGGCCTGCCTGGAGACGCTATCGGCCTCGAGGCATTGCAGGATCAAAATACAAGGTGTAAGCCATTTGTATATACTTATGTTCTACAATACATTTTAGGGGAGAGAAGGAAAGCAGGTGCAAATTTGTTACATAGATGACCTGCATCCCTTTTCCCCAAGAATCCAGAATGTGGACTGGGGAGCCTAGCAACTCTAACAGTTACCTTGTTATGAACAACAGTTAATGCAAACTAATTGTGAATAAAAAGACATTTTCTTTTAAAGCCCCACCTTGGCAGAAAATATAATTTTTATTTAAACCACAAAAACAGATATTAATATCAAACTGACCTACACAAGATGGAACAAGAGGCAGCTATTCAATGACTATATGAGATGATGTGACTCCCATACTTTAAAAACAACCACCAAACCAAATCTGCAGGCATAAGACCATGCAAAGTATTTATTTTATAAGTACTATTTAGACACCTAATTAAAACATATTTGTGGGAATTACCAAAAGAGCTACTGTATAAAACACGATGGGAATTAAGTAATTGCCCAGAAAAAAAAAAATTTAATACCTATCATAAAATTGCTAAATTAGGTTCTGATTCAAAGCACATTACTATCAGTGGAGAGGGCTTGTATTACTCTTAAATAAATGGTTGAGCTAGCGATCTTTTCCTATTCCTGTGTATAAATATTTGAGAAACAGATACAGAAATTATCCATTAGCAATTGTGCCTTGCAATGTGAAGTAGAATATGCCTCTGTGCTCTGCAAGATACCACATTAACTACCTTCTTGGTCTATTGCTTTTAGGACCTTTGGCATATTATGAAGCAAAACAAGAAATGAAAAGCAGTAAATTAAGATTAGAAAACAGTTGAAACTAGTTCAAGGAACACTGCTTTACCTGACAGAGTAAATATAATGCTAAGTAACAAAACATTAACAGCATAGTCTTTGTTCAATGTATTGCTGTTGTACAAAGACTCAACTAAAAAGAGCATGGCATTAAATTTTAGGGGTTTTCTCTTTTCAAGCTGTAAATGACACTACAGCGTAGAACATTAAGCCTTTTTACAAAGTACATCAGTTCTTTCAAGCTGCTTCGCTTTATCCCAACAGGATATCATTTTAGTGAATACAATTTGAAGAAACATACAATCAAATAACTTGTCATTTGTCTTTTCAAATACAAACTTACATATAAAAGAGGTATTCCTTATTATGGAGTTATAGTTTTCTACTTATACAGTAAGGACAAAAAAAACCTCCATTCTCTGCAAGACTGGGGAGAAGAGAGTTTTGAGACAAATGCAACGTTTCCATCGCTTCAAAAACATCACAGAATTGTTGCCAAGCAAGAACTCAAAGTCAACAGGTTTTCTGCAAAACCCTCTCTAAAGGCAGAGGCATCACCGTCATAGAGACATGACTGAATTGTGTTTTGTGAACTACTGCCTCTTTCAGTCCTGCACAAACGCAAAACTGTGTCTCAGCATTTAAAAAAAACCAAACCAAACCAAAACAAACCTACAAAAAAAAACAAAACCCCCAAAAACCTGACTAACCAAACCTCTCCTCGGGGAAAACAAATCTGACACAGCGGTTACTATTAATTAGCATTCCTATTTGTTCAATACTACTTCCAGTTTCCAAAGGAAGTGTGAGAGGCTGAACTAATAAAATGCTACTTCTCAAAGCTGCTAACACCTTACTTCCTGGGCAAACAAGCTATCCTTCAGTTCCAGACCATGGACTAGTGTTCTGGAGAATATCAAGGTTAACTACTTCCATCTATGCATCCTACACCTACGCACAGCCTTTTTAAAAAAAATAATAATAAACATTTAAAAGACTTTTTTAAAGGCCTTTTAGTTATTTTTTCTGTTTAATGAATCTAAGGAAGAAGCAGCAGAAGAAGGAGGACCGCATGACAGATGGTCACAAGCAAGCAGGTGACCCCTGAAGCTTTCTAGCTCGCCACGAATCAATTATTAATGGGGATTTCTTTTCTTACCGCCCCATCCCATGCAGAGAGGAGCAGCAGCAAAGCCTCAGTCAGAAGGCATCCATCCCTGCCCGGGGACTCGGCAAAGAGGAACGTATCGGCGGCGGGGAGCAGATGGTGCGGAGCGGGAGCGTCTGAGGACCAGACCGCAGGACTTACTAACCCGAGCTCTCTCTCCACCAAGATATACCGTGGGAGTTGCAGATCGCCTGTGCTCTGCATCCCCGCTGCTTTGTTTATCGGAAAATATTCAACATGGAAACCTGACTCCACTTCTAAAAATAGCCGAATTTCCTCGGTTTCAACTCGAAGTCCCACTGCTGAAGTGTGACAACGGTGAGCAAATACCTCGTCTTGTCTCCAAAAGGCAGCATGTCCAGCCGGGGGGGTGTGTGTGAGTAAAGCCCAGAGGAGCTCTTCAGGTCTTCACATGAGGTGCCTCGCAGGAGCCCACTCCCCGCAGAGCCCAGCGCCCGGGCGCCGGCCAGTGAGGCTGCCCCCTGCCGGGGGGGCGGCCACGCTCTCCGCGGACACCCCCCCACACCCCCCGCTCCCGTCGGGGCACCCCGAGGTGCTCGCCCCACCGGCCGGAGCCCCGCGGCCCCTCCTCGGGGGGAGCTCTGGCCTCACACGCAGCACCGACGGCTTCAGCTCCCGGTGCCTCAGCTCCCGCGGCACATAAACCCAGCCGGTGGCCGCCGAGATGTCAAAAAAGTGGCAAGCCCACGGGGGCGACTGAGCTCTTCACGAGCAGCGCTTTGTTTTGAGATTACTAAGTAATGACATGACCCGCCCTCCCGAAGAGATCTGATGCTATCCGGCGCTTCCACATATTTCTACCTAGTTCGCTGGGCAGGGAAAAACACATCGGCTGCTACTCACGAGAAGTTGACTATGTCTGTTTTAAACCGAGGAGAACAGAAAAATCAAGAAATAAAAGCTCTGGGCTGGGACAGCTTCATCCACCGGCGAGCGCCGGGCTGGCGCTGCCGGGCGGCGAAGCAGCCGCGGGCCGAGGGGGGGGGGCGCGGCGAAACCCCCCCGGCGCTCGGCGGAGCAGAGCCCGCATGTGCGCTGCGGGGCAGCCGGAGGGAGCTGCTGCGGCTTGGTTTCAGTTTGCGCTCTTTCAGAGGTTAAGGCAGGCGAGGAAAAGGGGCTCGCTTTTTTAAAATACATATTTTTTTTTTATTATTTTCTTTGGAGACAGCAAAGGGAAATGGAAGAGCGACCTATCGCTGGGAAGAAAGGATCTGCCTCTATTCGCCGCCGCTCCCGTCTTACCTTGTAGCTTTCCTAACAAAGTAAGAGCGGGTAAAGTCGCCGTGATCGTCCAGCCACGCTTCCACCGCTTCCTGCTCCGGCGGGGGGGGGCAGCTGCGCTCCATGCTCCGCGCCGCCGCTCCTGCCGCCGCTCTTGTTGCCGCTGATTCCCCCTCCTGCCGCCGGTGGCCCCGGCTCCCGCTCCCAGGTGTGCGGGCAGCGGGATCCGGCCCAAGCGCCGCGCCGGCGGCACCTCAGCGCATCCCCGGCCCGTCCCGCAGCGGGCAGCCGGCTCCACCTCCGCCCCGGCCCCGCAGCGCCCCAGGGGG
>JAOXNO010000033.1:5651632-5746598 GCA_028565335.1 Limnodromus scolopaceus
GCCCCGCCTCGCCCCGCCCCGCCCCGCTGCGCACCGGCAGGAGCCCCAGGCACCGGCGATGCCCGGGGAGGCAGAAGGAGGCGTTTGTATCCGCCGCCGGGGCTGGCGGCTCTGTGCGCCGAGGTTGAGCTGGAGCCGTTAGCCCAGGAGGTCCCCACGGGGCCGGGGAAAAAAACAGAGAAGCGATGAAAAAGTAAATTGTTCTCCCGGAGTCTGGCAAAGGGATTTTTCTCCCCTGCCCCCGTTTCACAGTTATTTTCTTTTCAAGGTATGGCCTGTTTCAGCCTGCTTTGAAAAAGTGGTAAATTGGATGTCACTTTGGAGTATTTCACTGCTGGGTGTCAATATACGCTCTTTCTTAGACCTCAGCCTGGATATAAGTACTAAAGCCCTGGCTTTTCAATCTTTTATGCCTACGGGGAGGCTTTCAGGTCTGTTTTAGACATGTAATAAGCACAGCCTAGCTTTGAAGATGCTCCAGACTCACAGCTCCTACCTTCTCTAATATCGGACAGCTAGGATCAAAATTTTGGTTAATGCTGAGTATCCCTTTCATGTATTATAGTTCAGTTCTGATATGCATGTGCACACATTTATAATCTGCATTTACAACAGACCTTACACAAAGTATGATGCACATGGACTGTTTCCTATGTTGTCACGTGCAGTCTCTTTGAAGGTAAGATATGAACAACAAATAACAGCATGTTTCTGGGGAAAGGGATGTATGGGGTCTTTAAAATACCCTCCTGTGCTATCAGTTGAGAAATATCACACAACACGTTTTCTGCTCCCCTTGCAGTGGATGCAACACAGTGCGCTGCAGATAGAGCAGACATCCCTGCACACCTTAATAATTTTTTTTGCAGTGCTTATAAAGACTTGACTTACAGAGACTTGACTTGTAGAGAGGTGGGATTCTGCAGCCTGAGAAGGGGCAGCAGCAGGAACTTCACAGCAAAGGGACTAAGAGCCTGTCCACGAGCTTGGGGGAAACATTTTCTCTTCTGCGTCTTTGTGTCACATCTGTGCATAGCACTCACTTGGACATATGTGTCCTTTGGCTGTAAGAGTTTGTGTGTAATATGAGACACACAGAAAGGGAAGTTTTACATGAGCATTACTCTGTTAAAAAAGGAACCTCAGGAGAAATGTGTATGGTGACCAAAGAGTAAATGTGAATATAAAAGTATAAACCACTGAAGACATGCTGCAAGAGTCAAGCTGCTATTCAAGGCAAAGAGAAATCTTTCAGCAGGGAAATACAGAATTACCAAGCAAACTGCATAGACAACATAGCAATTAATGAAACTGATGTTTAGTGTCAGAACCTGGAAAATGTGGTATGTTAAAAAAAAAAAAAAATAGATTTCTAAATTAACCATTTCATTTCAGGAAAAGGGTTGTGGGATTACAGTAGACATGGCAATAAAAGCTTCTAAGCTACGCAAAGCTTTTGGAAAATAACACTATGTTAGAATGCTATAGAAGTATAACAGAAATGTAAACCATACAATTATAAAATGCAGATTTTATAAATATCTGAAATGCCATTCCCTGAATGGTTTCGTATGGCATATTGATCATAGTATTGCTCATTGCACCTCAAAAAGCAGTTGCAGACTTATCAGAGGTGATCTAGACAGGAAAAACAAGAATGACCAAACGCATGGAAATATCTTTTCTGTAAAGAAGCAGAAAGAGTTTGTTTACAAAGGGATTAATAGAAATATATAGTTTAATTACAGGTATTTAAAAAGTAAGATGGGATTTTCTCTCTGTCTCATAGGAGAGTAACAAGGTAATGGTCAGCGAAATTATGTCAGCTGCAATACATAGCATCTCATTTTGTGTAATTAGGAGTAGCACTAATAGAAATAAGCATTTATGTTGTAGTAACATCCAGTAAGCCCCAGTCAAGAACAGATACTGTACTGAGCACAAACAATATTAAACACTAGGCTAGCTGAGAGGCATACAGCATCCCTGTATGCCACAAGGTACTGGGACCCACTTCATGCCACAAGGTACTGGGACCCTTGGGTGAAGCTGCCTCTGCTGTGGACAGCTGCCCAGGCTGGGCCAGTGTATGTATGAGCATCTATCAAAGGAGGGGGAAGTTGGGCAGTGCTTTGCTCAGGGTTGACAGCAATGCCATTATTTAGCATACAGATAAGAATCAGTAAAGCCAATGCAAATTATTATCTTCCTGCAAATTCAATGGCAAAGCAGCAGTTCAAAAGATTGCTACCCAAGCAATGAATAGCATAGTCTTTCCCAAAAGAAATAGACATGGAACAGTTAGGGGAAAAAAGGGATACTTTCTCTGTATCCGATGAATTTCCATGAATAATAATGAACATGCTGTTTTCATTTTTAAGGTGACAGGAGGGGATGAAGGCCAAGCATAACAAAGAAGTGAATGGTAAAAGTGGAAAAAGTCTTCCATAATTCTGGCTTCCAAAGTGCTCTGAAAAAGCTCCATGTATCTTAGCTCACGCCCAGCTTTTCAGTTTGTCTCCTGAACTCAGACGACAGAATTGATGTGCAGTAGCTATAAACCTGAAAAGGATTTGTAGTAATGACATACAAATAAATATGTCCAGTTCAAGTGTAAAAGCTGCTTGTGGCAAAGCAGTATGCTTGAGAGCTCAGTATAGAAGCCAGGATGCTTTTCCAGCAGTAGGCCATTCTATAGTGAGACTGGTTGATGAAAAAGCTTTTTAGCTGAAGTATTTCATATGTAAGTTTTGCAAATACTGTCATGGAATGAGATAAGAAAGGTGGGGTTTTTTTTGTATGTCCAAGGCACATAAAGTATAAATTCTGCTAACTCGTGATAATTAGTAAGAACAAATATGGAAGTACGTCATCAGAGAAGTATTTATGTGTTATTTTATGTTCAAATAACTCTATATTTATTTAAACTTATTGGAAAGTAATTTATTTCTATATCATTTCCTGCTAAAAGAGAAGAAAATAAGATTTCAAATGTCACCACAGTTGACTTATTTTTCTGACTTACTCATTAGATGAAATGGAGCAGCGTTCAGCTTTGCTAAGTGGGAATTGTCTGTCTGTCTGCCATTGCTTAAATCTGGAAAACAGTTGGTCCATTTTGGCTCCTAAAACAAGTTTAGGGCTGTACTATATTGCCAGTGAGGCTAGAATACGATAAGGTAGAGGAAACTATTCCACTTCTTTATTAGCCAGCTCTTTTACACACAAACGCAAACACACACGCAGTGGAAGAATCCTAATATTAGTAAAGCAAGTTTCCATTCCCCTTCCGTTATTTAAGTTGCATAAAGAGAGTGAAACAGCAACCAAAATCCAATTCATTTAAAATCTAATTGTTACTTAAGTGATGAAAATACTAAATCATGAGAATGTCTTATCAGTTCATTCTCTCAGTCCTTTCCAAATAATTACTGGAAATGCTTCCCAAATAAACATAGCTATGCTGAGCTGCTCACTCATTGCATAACCTGCCTTCTCCTCTGGGATAAAATTACATGTGTCCTACAGGAAGCCATGTAAAATAGTAGCTTCCTCCTATTTTAATTTGAATGTGATTGAGCATTTGCGTCAATCAAAGTAACATGCGAAATTATTGTTAACCTCAGGAAAGCATCGGCTTCTCAAAGTTGTTTGTAATTCACAGACATTTGTCTGGAAAATACTGTCTAACTTCATCTCCTGTAAAATGTAATTTAGTATTTGAGTTTAACATATTAGCGTTTAATATGTCAGCTGACCAGAATGCTCAAATTTTAAGCTTTTCTACTTTCTACTGGAAGTCTCAGGATAAATTTGAAGACAGTTACCAAGTCTCTCTCTTTCCCAGCCTTCTCTCCATTAAGCTAAGTAGTGCCACATCTTTCAGTCCTTCCTTGAACGTCATGTTTTCCAGCCCTCTCAACATTCTTTTTCAATTTGGATGTTTCCCATATTGTCTCTACAATTCCGGTCTTACCAAGGTAGGATCAAGTAATCCAGTTGAATGCATATCAATACTAAATGAAGCGGAAGGAATATTTTGAGTACCTTGGAGGCTATATTCCTGCTAATACAGTCACCCTTGGATATGCCTTCCTTGCAACAGCCTCATATTGTTGACCTGTGGTTACCAACTTTAGTCTCTATTCCTTTCTTCTAAATACCTGCCATGTCAGATGTTGCCTGTGCAGCTGTTTACTTCTGCCTAGCTCTTATTTTCTCACTCTTGAATCTTTTTAATTTCATCCTGTACTTGCAATCCATTTCTCCAATTTATCAAGATTATTTTGAGTTCTTTGCCTGTCTTCCAATGTGTACTTGGCCTCACCAAGCTTAGTGCAAATTTGCTGAAGGGCATGGCTCTGAGCAATGTTTGGGTATGATGCAAGTAGGTGAAACTGTAGGTGGACTTCTCAGCATCATTACTGGTTTAGCTAGTTAGAACTTCTGGTACCTGAGTGCTAGAAGCACGTCTTCAGTGCTTGTGAACATTCAGACACAGCCCTGATCTAGAATAGGGAGATGATGCCATGGTTGTATCGTGTAGGTTAATAACAAAAATCAATACATTGACTGGTTCAAGTGAGCTACAATCCCCAGTAACTGTGCACCCATGTAGTCCATATCCAGTTGCATTCAGCAGACCTTTCTGGGCTTCTGACATGTTGAAAATTGAAGCTGTGATTGACCTGTTCTTTCTTTTAATGTATACATAAAGTTTGGCAGAGTTTGAATAGGAGGTAGTAGATAAGTTGGAAACCTGTGTAGGCCAGATTTCATTCCATGCCCTTCCCAAGGGCATAACAAACCCTTTTTTCATTTACATGATACATAGCTTATTTTTAAAGAGATTTTTAGCACCTACTGGCTAGATAGTTGTTTTCAATTAGCAGTTGCTCTTATTAGTTCTTTTACTAGTAATTGTGATTTTGAATTGAAGTATTGGTTTTGTACTTACAGATGATTATGAAGTCAAATTATAAGGGGCTTTTTTTCCTAATTGTGGTGGTTGGGAGAATGCAACTGAGTGATGAACTGTATAAAACAAAGATTAGTCAGATGTTTTTCAAGTACATGTTCTTGCAATTTGGACCGTGCTGTTTAGGACTGTATGGACTGCTTAAGCATGTGTGAGGAGGAGAATCCTGACTCCGATGGAGTAGTGCAATAGCTTACAACCATGTCAGTGGATCCAGAATTTAATTCAATTCACAGCTTCAGTCTCTCTCTGCATTCTCAATTGACAGGTAGAAAGAGTTGCCCCAATGCCCAGTAGCTAAAGGCACCGCCTTTTCACCACCATGCACCTCTATGCTATTCTCTTTCTTTCATGTTTCTTAAACATAATGCTGCTTCACGCGAGGCTTTGGAGCAGATAAATTATGTAAGTGCAGAAGACAACAAGATATGTATCAAAATCTGTTGAGCATCTGACCAGCATTGGGACAATGGGCAGCAGGATGTACAGCTCAATGTTTTCTGCTCTGAGTATTTGCGTAATATGGCATGCCAGAAATGGAACGTGGGGGAATACTTTTGTAGGGGAAAACAAGAAGTAAATCCACAGCAGTTTGAAATACATTACTCTTATGATGATCTCCTCATGTTTTCCAAATAAAAGGCTATGGAACCTTACCCAGCAATCCAGCATTAATGCAAGGTTTTAGAAAGATTATTGGTTTTATGCAGGGATTCAAATCTAACATGTCCCCGAGTATGTTGTTCACAGTTTTCCTTGTTGCTGAACATTTCTACTGGTTTGCCATTGCATTTATCTGTCTTCAATAGCATGTATGGAGCCTATTAAGGTTTTTTCCAATAGATTAGAAAGTTATCTACTCTCTCATTTCTGTATTCATAGACCATAATTCTCTGTTAAATTTCTCACATATTGACCTAACAATTGGAGTTTCTAGAGGCTTCCTATCATCACAAATTATTAGTATCATTTCTCTCAGTAAAGCCCTTGTTTTTCTGGAGATGTTTTTTTCAGCACATTTTCCCAGTAATGATCTCTCTGAAAGCACAGCGAGGTATAATAGCACCAATATCTCCTACCAGCTATCCCCATCTTGTACAATAAGAATAACTTTTGCCTACACTTTGCTCTGAGAATGCATGTCTGCTTGGGTCTACTATTACTGTTTCTTTCTTTTCATAGTCACTGCTTTTCACAAAATCATTTTCCATCTTGGACAGAGTTTTCTTTGTTCTTTTAATGAACAACTTTGTCTTTTCTGTGTTAAAATTTACTCCAGACCTTACTAAGTGATCTTAGTTGGTCTATATTAATGGCCTGCCCTTCCCATTATTTATCAGTCTATAACTTTTTGTTACTTGCAGCTTTTTCCAGAATAATTTTATATTTCTTTTCAGATCATTCAGTATGGTTTGGGTCCATTTAGTATGGACCACCCTGATATTATACATTGCTGGGGGTTTTACCAAAAATGCTGTAAAGTTGTGAGCCAAAGCCCTACAGAAATCTTACAGAAGTTTACTTTATCAAACGAATTCATAATCTCATGGGAAAATAGGAAGTTTGGGGTTTTTTTCCTGATAAAACTAATTTTTTATGTTGACTGGCGTTAATTGTACTATCATCCTTTAATTGTACGCTGATTGCTTCCTGTACCAGCCTTTCCATCAGTTTTCCTGACATTGATGTCAGGCAAAATGATCTGCAATTTCCTTATTAAATAATGGAACAATGCTTGCTTCTCCTCTGTCTTCGGGAACTCATGTGGAATTTCAAGACACGTTTTTCTTCATTTGGTTCTTTTTAATTTTATCTTACTGAAGTTTAGGTTTAATACCTGTTAAACAGGTAGTATTTTACTTCCTGATATTTTGGAATCTTAATAGTGAACATATGAATTTCTGCTTTGATAGATCATACGAGGAATATTTTAGCAGCACAGGGCTGGTTAATCCTTCTGGTATTGTTTGCTGCTATCATTACAGAATAATCCAGGCTATAACATTCACAAAGTGTATATGCAGTTAATTTCATTCTTTTCTATCTTACCATAATGAGTAAAACTGCTGTTTAGTCATTGCTTTGGAAACTCTGTGAAGCATCTGCTGTACACTGTCTAAGGTGCTCAGAAAATTTGTATCACAATACAGTCCTACTACAAATAGATAAAAGTAATAAATTTGGCTAATGACAAAGCTTTAAAGCATTTTATGAATCTAAATTTATATTTTCTCACTGACATTATTTACTTAGAGTAATAGAAGACTTGATCTTGTCCAGACCCCAAAGTAATTAAACTGTTGAACATTTCCTATTGATCTATGTGGAAGACATTTTTGAAAGATGAGGTGTTCCTTTGACCCAGCTTGCACCCTACTTAACTGAATAAATGAACTTCTTGACCCATTAGGAGGAAACATACTTTAGTAAAACTGTCATCTGATTTACTCATGAGAGCAAGCATTATTGGTGTTCTATATGCATGACTGATACTGTGAAAATAATTATGAATTAAAATCATCACTATACTTTCTAAAGACCACATCTGGAGGCAGAACTTCTTTGTACCGGAAGCTGTACCACAAATATATCTCTTTCTTGGGTGGGTATGTCATCAAATATTCACATATGTTTTTAATTTATGGAAGGAGGAGGGGGATGGAGGTTTGTACCTAGTCCAATACAGACCCTACAAGTAAACACAGAATATATCCCTGAAGCATTATGCAGTGGGTGTAAAAATTGTTTTAAGGGCATTTTAGGAATGCACAGGCATATTCTGATAATTAAGTAAAGCATTAATCTGTGATTGTGAAAGAGCAACAAAAAATTAAACAGTAAACAAGGTGAATAGAGAGATTACTTATGTATATATAACTTTGATATTATAACCTAAAGGTATAACCACAAAATCTTCACTGTTCTTGACAGGCAAGGAAAATGTGTAATAGATTAGTTTGTAACTAAGGCTAACTGCAGCACTGCTAAATGAATATATTGGGCTTGTATGGCATTTTATTTATACTCAAGAAGAAAATGTATGAGCACAGTCAGATTGAAAAGAGGTTGTTATACATGAGTCTGCATCTATTTCTGGATCCCATTTGATTTTTTTCAGAGGGGTATGGCACACTCGGGATCCTTCCAGTTTCTCTTTCAGCTTTCATGCCTATCCCTCAAGAAATCTGTGGTGTAGACATTTGTTCAGCCAAGTGAGTCAAAATGAGTGTATTGACAGTGCACCATTGCTGACTCCAAATCAGCTGCAATCTGATGAAGAGATGTTCCCCACAGTGCCTGTTCATCCTAACTCATCTCTATTTTTTTTAAAGTTTTGGCTGACCTAAGGTCTTGGAGCCTCGTATCAAAACCTTTTGATACCAGGTAACTAGTTTCTGCCTGGTAAATAAAAGAAGAAAACTATTAGAGCAAATCAGTGAAGTGGATCTTAAGACTCTCCCATCACGTTGCTTGGGGTCAGCACCACCCTGCCTTCCTGAAGAAGTGGAGCTGTATTTCTCAGGAAAATAGTGAGTGATCCAAGAGCTACCAGGTCCAAATCGTCACGGGCACATATCTTTTCACACTTGGTGCTCTGTTTCTGAAATTGCTACTTACATTTCATCACCGTCAGGTTGCATGCTGTTAGGTTTCTGAGGCGAGGGTTGTCCATGGCCACGTGTTTCTGCAGAATTTAGCATAGTTGGTACTTCATGAACTACTGTAAAACCAATACAAATGACAAAGTAAGACAATTTTTGTTGGAAGCCAAATACCATTTGCACCTCTTAAAAGCTTTTCTATTAATCAGTGTCCCCTCATTAGAGCAGCGAGGATAGCAATAGTTGTCACTGGTCCTATACTACAGATGGCTATTGCAAAGTGGAAAGAATATGTGATTTGACTTAGGCTATAGAAAAAGTTTCTGCTATAGCTAAAATTACATCAGATGAATCACTTGTTTTTAGCATTGTGTTTACTCTTAAACCACTGGGGAGCTGATTTTTAATCTGTTTGTGCCTTCTATAGCCATGGGGGTTACACAGCTGCTTCTGGCAGTTTATACCATGTCCTAGGAGAGACAGAAAGAGTTATGTCAACAGTGTGTTGCGGGCTGCAAGCAACCCTGCCCAATTCTGAGATGTAGCAGACCTGATTTGGCATTTTTGCTCCCAAATGGATAATGTGATCATCCGAAAACAGCATGTGTCTCACTGGTAACTGCCTGTGGGCTCATGAAGGAGAAACTCGGCCACTCAGCCCTGAAAGCAGGTAGCCGGTTCATCCCTGAGCAGGGCCAGGGTCATGGGGGTACTCGGAGCTCGGCAATAGGCAGTTCTGGAGTATAACAGGGATTTAGTCCCTGAATGGGACACCAGTATGGATGTGGGTGGCTCTGTTCATATCTTTAAGGAGTTGGTTAGGTACCTTGGGATTTAAAATGCCAGCAGTGCCATATGTCAGTACTCCTGGAAGCCACAGCCAAGCATCAGTGACCAGCTACCTGGGATTTTTCCCTTTAAAAACGTAGGCATAAATTTATTTTGGTGGAATACAAACATGTGAACTGTGGCTATCATTCTTCAGAAGCAAAAAGTCTCATGTCACGGAATCACAGAATTGTAGGGGTTGGAAGGAACCTTTGAAGATCATCTAATCCAACCTCCCTGCCAAAGCAGGTTCACCTAGAGCAGGCTGGACAGGAACGCGTCCAGGAGGGTTTTGAGTATCTCCAGAGAAGGAGACTCTGCAACCTCTCTGGGCAGCCTGTTCCAGTGCTTTGTCAGTTCAGTCCAGAACTGGACACAGTAGTCCAGATGTGGCTTCATCAGGGCAGAGTAAAGGGCTATCTATCCAATAAAGGAGGCAAGTACCTGCATGTTAGTTGCTGTGGTATCCCACTTTTAAGGACTTCAGTGTAGATTTTAGACCAGGGGAGAATCAAATTGTGTGAGAACAAAGCTGCCAGAAGAGCTAGGTATATAGTGATACAGGGACAGTGATATGGAAATAAACACCGAATTTTGCTAAACAGTTCCAGTTTGGAACAATAATATTAAGGAAACTTTTGATAAGCATGAAAACTCCTTCCAACTGCTTGTGAGCTGCCGGCTGTGTCTGACGTTCCTGCTTTCCAGCTGCAAAGTCTGGTTTCTTTTTACATACCCAAAGAAAAATCATTTAATTTTTATTTTAGCTTATTGTATTTTATTTATTTTCCAAGTAAAATGGTTATGTGGAAACAGAAGTTTTTGTGGTGTTCTCATGGCTCAAATAATAATCTGAGCACCCGTGGGGGAATTAAATGTGACACAGTATGGGCCAGCCTGCAAAGACAGCTGAGCTCTTGCTGGCCGTGGCCTGGCTTCTCAGTTCATCCTGCACCCAACACATACACATCGCTTGCTACTTTCTTCCTTTCCATATGAGACCAGATGACCGAAGAAATAGACTGAAAGGCAGGATTTTTATCTGTGTGATACATGGCCTTTGTTTTGCTTTGTTAGTGATCTAGAAGAGGGACATAAAGAGTTTTATGCTACCTATAGTGCACGGTAAGCACTGCCAGTACAGTGATATTAACAGAGAAAAGCATATGCAGAAAAGTATTGCAGTACTGGACTTCAGTACTTTCATACCAACTGCAGATTCATTTGTAATGTGTAATCTGAGTTTGCAGTGTGTGCATTTTGATTATAACTGCCAAAAATCTATTTTACCTTTGACAGCTGACTTTATGGATTTTGCAAGGGAAAAACACTGATGATTAAATGGGTATTGACAGGATTGGAATCTGTGTTTACAGGAAAACAGCTACTGCAGGCCCCTCTGAACCACACTTCTTCCTCCGTTCTTACTTTAAGGTCCTGAAAACTCAGGCTAAGTCAGGAAACATTTGCCATGGTATGTTCTTTCAGTGTAAAAGAAATGCAATGTATTATTGCTTATTGACCAGAATACTTTTTAAGATAAATTTACATCTCCTATCAATCTGCTGCTTAGTGTCATTCAGATGTGGATTGATTTATCCCTCCAGCATTTCTGTTGTAGGCAAAATCTTTTTGTTAGTTTATAGGAGATAAATCACAGCTATTTGCTTTAGTTACTTAGTGGCTGACTCTTAATTTCTGGATCTCTGTGTGCAAATAAAAATATGACCTTGTTTGGTTACTTAGAAGTAGTTTGGGGAGATAAGAGAATACAGAGCTGTATGGAAAGAAAACTAGCAAAAGGGAAAAAAACCCGCAAATCAGTTTTTTGATGGTTTTGAATTTTTAGTGAGGTTGAAAGATGTTCATTTTATATGGACTAATATTCAGTTTAACTGATGCATGGAGTTTAATATTACTACTAGGAAAAACAAATTTTGCCTTTGCTATAATCTTGTAATTCTATTGCTTGCTATAGTATGAATTATTTAGAATGGAAAATGAATAACAAAAGAATATAGATACATGTATATAAACAAAAGGAACAGGAATTGGAATTCTATAGTGCTTATAGTTAATAATAAGGGAAGAAAATAAAGAAATATAAGTTGTTCTTAAACTAGTCAGTAAAATTGAAAGTGAATGCTGCAAGTTCTCCCAAGTGCTTTCCAGCCATAAAAATTTGTAGAACGTGGATTTTAACACAGATATAACCCTGCTGAGCATTGAGCTGAAACATGCATAGTACTATTGTTTTAATTTGCTTACAGTTCTTACTTGCTGCAGTGGTCCCTGAAGGTTCAGGCTGTTTTTCTTTCAGAGTGGCTCAAAGGAGTAGGACAGTTTGGTCACTTTACATCTCTGTAGGAAAGCTTCAGATTGAAACAACTTCTCTCATTCAAAAATAGAGCTTCTTTCTTTTTTCTTTTTTTTTTTTCTTTTTTTCTCCAAGATTCTTGCCGTTTCTGAAGAGCTATGCTCATGAACAGTAATATACAATAATTTCTGAAGCTCTTACTACAAGTTAATAAAAAAAAAACCAAACCAGTGAAATGTCTTTCGGTTTGTGTGTTTATCTGTGTCTCTGAATATTTGTCAGTTCCTTTAACTCCAGGATCCTTCAAGTCCACCAGCCAGTGTCAGGTAAATCTGGTGGGAAGATAAAGATAACAAAATAGCGTGAATATCTTGAAAAAGTGAGCGCCACTGACAAGAGACACAGTGTTAACACCCTCATTGAGAGTCAGGGTGTCACTGAACATCTCAGGGGAGGACAGTACAAATGCAGCAAAGAGCTCTACAGCCTGCCGGTGCTGGAGCTTCTGCTGGATCTCTGCACCGTCCCAGACAGGAGGTAGACAGTGAGGTCTCTCCTGCACAGTGTTAGTTAGCCACAACAAATGGCTCTCCTGCTTCTGTCTGGATTCTGCCTGCTCTCTTGCTTCTTGCCCTCTGCTAAGGTTGAGCTTAAATATTTCTTACCCAGTCCTTCAAAAGACAGTATGGAGATAGCTTAACTTTTTGTTTGCCCTCCTATTTTTACTTTCTTTTTGGAAGCAATCAGAGAAATGTCCCTCTGCACATTGCCCATCACCCTATAAATACCCTTCCAGCTTCCACATTGAGTAAAGTTCTTTTCTGGTATCTCTAGTGTTCTCACCACATTTCACCATATTCCTTTTCATTTGCACTCTTATCAGCACCAGTGCTTGAAAATATCTTATTCTCTAGTGAAAAAGCACAATATCCTCTCCTATCCAAATCCCTCAGAAAACTCTTCTGTTGTAGTGTTTAGAAAGAGAAGTTAATAGCAATAGAGAGCCATCATTATCTGACCATGTGCACTGGTGGTTCTGGTTTATTGCAGTCCTTTTGATCTCACTGGGTGCTGCTCACAGATCTGGGCTGCTTAGCCAAGGTCCTTGGGACATGGACCAGGCCTTTGTGTTTTGCACATAGTGTTGCTTCTTTTCTCTGGCTGAATGTCTTGACCTTTAAAAGGCAACTCTGAGCCTGTCAAAATGTGCTTTATTTAATCAAGAATGTAATTCAGAGATAGCAAATCTCTGTTACAGGCCTGAAATTCTCTGCGTACTGTTCGTGCCAACCCAGCTTTGCTCATACAGATGTTCATGAAGCTCAAATAGAAAGAGCTATAAACACAAAAGAAAAGGCCTTCAAAAGGATGAGAAAAGCTTTTCTTACTATTACTTTTTCCTTGTTAACAAAATGGGCAATTTGGGTTCAGGTTAACCCGTTTTTATTCCAAAAATCAGAAAAATATAACTGGTACCTTATTCAGCAGCAGAGTAGGTTAGACAGCGAGCTAAGCACAACACAATGAAACAAAGCAATTTAAAGAAAGCCATTAAAGGTAAAAACATTTGTGTAATCAACAACAATGTTCCTTTAGTACAGGACATTACAAGAGGGCTGGTTGTGCTGCAGGCCTTGTTGATTTTTCACTGAGTGCAAAGTAGAATAGAAACTTTCTATGTAAGTCCTTGGGTGCTAAAGCAGGAAGGTGGCTGTGTAATCTGAGCTGTCTGACCCTGGCAAAGTAGCAGACTGTAGGCTCACTGCCTAAAGAAATTATTAAAAAAAATCAGTGCTGGGAGGAGAACTTGCTGTTTTATTAATGTTTATCAGATTAAAGAAGTGAAATAACTGAAGCAATACGTGCAGTGCATAAAAGCAGGGGAGTGAAAGGAAAAAATGCTTTTGAAGTGTGCCATGGCCTCTCTCAGAGAGCCTCTCTCATCGATCTCCTGTCCAATTCATCCAGTCAAACAGCTGGCGTGGTGTGTGCTCTGCAGGCAGACGAGCTGCGTCATTCATGCAGTTGTGTTATCTGGAGCACAGATGCTTCCACTTGCACTTGGTAGCTCCTAGCCAGCTTCCAGAGTTTTGGCGGGATCATTCATGGATGTTTGACACACAGAGATGAGACAGAAATTCATTGAAAAGGGATATGAGGTTAATACATAGACTCGTCTTACTGTTGTCTTTATCAAAGTCTATAAAGTCCATCTCTGTGGATCTGGTAGGAAATGATATTTGCACATTGCATTAAAATTCCTTCTTGAAAGTTGTATATCCCACAAATTAAGGAAAGAAGTGCACTGATCTGTCACTGCTGAGGCCGAGGTCCTTATCCACAGAGCACGGTGCATGGCTCACTCTTCAAAGAGTCTTTTAATGTGCCTGAACAGCAGCTTAGATTTCCTTGTCCTAGATGAGTCTCTGCCTGTTCACATCCCTTGGCTCCCTTAGGTCACTGCAGTTTTGCCAATAGTGAAAGTAGTAATGACTTTCTTATGTTAACACAGTCTACTGGAAAGTGACTGGAATGGCAAAACCTCGCTTCTCACACGCTGCCAAACAGCCTCCAGACGAGTGGTGGGCTTCGTTCCTACTAACTAGAAGTCTTCATAGAAAGAAGAAAGCTTGAGGCAGCACATACATGCCATTTATTCAAGTGCGTGTTCCCCTATGAGTTGTGGTTTAACTCATTCACTGATTCTCTGATTCATTGCTGCCGCTGGGCAGCTCAGCAACCTAGCAGAGGTGTGAGGCTCAACTAGCACCCTTCCCTTCTTCTCAAGACCGCACATGTGCTGTGGTTGACTAAACCTCCACATGAAGAGATTTTACCCTCAGGGCAGTTCCACAGAATACTGCCATCTCCCTCGTCCTCCTCAGTGTTGCTGTCAGAGTGGTCAGAAGGTTGCTTGGGATTAATGCCAGTACAGGAGAACGCAGGATGTAGACCAAAGACCTTTCTCATTATTCCTAAGGACTAAACCTGTCCCTACAGAAGTCAGTGGAAAACTGAGGTGGCCCTAAGTGTACATTTATAGGAAAAGAGAAAAACAAACTAATGACAGGGAAGAAGTGTTTTAACAAGAGAATCTAATTTTTCCCATTTCACCATGTGTTATTCAACGTACGGTGAGCACTGTATTTGCTGGCAAAGGAGGGAAGTCTGGGGAATCTATTCATTTTCCTCCACATTTAAACAAACACTTTCTCATAACCATGACCAAGAAAGGAAGCAAAAGTACTTAACAAACTTATATTAAGTGTTCTAACTCAATGTTTATATTTTGTTCCTGAAAAATATACTGACTGTATTGATAGCATAGTGGCGTTCAGCTCCTACAGTCTGATGTGGGAGAGGGCTCAGTGAATATTTTTAACCTTGTATGGAAACTTAATTTTGTTTTCAAAATACCTGCAGCTCAGAACAGTCTGAGCCATTCTGAAGCAAAAACTATGGCCTTCAAAGAAAGTTCCTACAACTCCTCCAGGGAAATCATGTCTGAGAGAAAAAAGCTAGCAGTGTCCAGAGATAGGTCTCCCTCTGAGGAAATCTGTCACTTCCCCTAACTTTCCAGTATTTTGATAATGTGATTTTAAGACAGAAGTCTTATGAACACCAAGGATACTCCTGTAGGAAGATGATTTCTTTCAAACAGATAGCTGTCCTCGATTAATTCCAAATTGCTACATAATGCCTTACTAGCTAAGGTTTTATAAATTTGCATTTGGTGGATAAACCTGTGATTTCACTAATCTGGAAGCTTTTGGAGATAAACACCAATATTTATGAAATTGTACTCTGTTCCCCTAAGTCTGTCTTTTCCATTATCATGCCAGAAGTTCTTACTTTGGGAAATGTAAATCAGATTTAAAATATGTGATTAAAAAGATAATTTGGTCTTGAGAAGCAAAAATATTTAAATTTTGTTTACTATTTAGTCTCTTCCCATTCATTTTGAACATTTCATGCTATAGTTCCCTTGTGCGTAAGTAAAGTTTTACAGGTTAAGGATGAGCTGCAGCTTCTAAATGCAATCTCTGAAGCAAAAGGAAAAATAATGAATAACTATTGTATTTTAAGAATACATCTGGAAGATTTGGATAAAATATTTTTATTTCTTTCCAGAGCTTATAATCCCAATTATCAAAATAATGGCCGTCCTGCCACAGAAAGGATAAGTCATAAACTGCATTGCATGGCAGATTTTGTGTTTTAAATGAACAGTGTTGCCATTGTGTGGCTTTGTTTTCCTCAGGGAAGTCCCACATCTTTTGCAGAGCTGAAACAAAATGTTTTACTTTTACTTATTAGCTGCCTTGAAATAAATTAAATTAATTGGAATGATGAAAAAAGGAGAAACCATGAAAGATGGGTATTTTATAGCAAGGAGTGGCTCATTGTTTCATATTTCCGCGATAATGACAGGATAAGATGCATAGATTCCTGCCCATCATTAACCTTGCCAAATGCAGTAATGCAGTAGACACATCACAGGCTTAGGATGAGAAATGACTGAAGTGATACCTGGATTGATCTTTGCTCTCCACTTCACTGTCATATTCTCATCACTACTCCAAAACTAAATAAATTTAAGAAGTACATTCAATCTTTATGCTGTTGGTCAAATTCTTCTCTTTACCCTGTACTGTATGTTTTGAGTGACTCATTTCCCTAGGGTTTACCTAGATTTATGCCAATGTAATGAAAAGGAGAAGCTTATTGAAAATGACATTTTGTCTTCTTTGGGAGATTTGCACCAGAAGTGGTGTTGCTATCAATCAATCAATCAATCAATATGGAAGTGCCAAATCTGGATGATGGTAATGTGTTTATTTCACCTTGGTAATTTTGCTTTAAAAGCTGTTACTATTTTTCTTTACACAACCGGATTCAGCTTTTTCTAAAATAACATTTTTACTGCTTGTGTACCACAATAGTTTACAGAAATGGTCTTGTCTCTGTCTCCAGTGCTGTCGTGGGAATACTTAGTACTGTCCATCAGTCTGAATCTCTCTGAGTGACTAAGATAGTGGATGAGCCACATCAGCTCTATGAACTTTGCTACCACACAGGAAGTACAGTGATATTCAGTAAGAGCTAAGGATAGATACAGGTTATCTGTACGACCAAACAAAGTAAATAGACATCCACTGGATTCAAAAATATTTGTTCTGATGCTTTAAGGACCTTATCCTCTGTAACTGTGAGCTTAATTCAGATTTACATTGGAAGGAGAGGAGATTCAGGTCATTTTTGCTGTGAAATAACAGGTATAAAAAGGAAAACAACAAAAGGTCTCGACAATTATTTCTTGGCAATTCCAACTTCCCGTTAGAAGCAAACACACATGCTTTTTTCAAAATGACGCAGATGTCTCCACACGTCCATAGCTTGGGAAGACACAGATGGACTCATGTTTTGAGAAAAAACAACAGGCAGTCAGTTTGGAGAGGAAAAACAGTCTTTGATATTTTGTGGCTGTTACTTTTTGATAGAGGCACGCACAGGCAGCCAGCCCTGCTGCAGCAGGGGAGAGCTGGGTAGCCCTGCACAAGTGCTTCCCCAGAATCTTCCAGCTGCCAGTGCTGATCTCAGAGCCTGAGTGTGCTCTGCTGTGCACGCGTGGGATGGAGGAAGTGTGCAGCGGACATGGGCAGGCTGTGGTGGGACCTGGCCACCAGCTCTGTCTCCACCACAGCTGCGTTGCAGGGATGGTGGGAGGTGATGCTCCGG
Source organism: Limnodromus scolopaceus (assembly GCA_028565335.1). Classification (NCBI taxonomy): domain Eukaryota; kingdom Metazoa; phylum Chordata; class Aves; order Charadriiformes; family Scolopacidae; genus Limnodromus; species Limnodromus scolopaceus. The sequence goes on from JAOXNO010000033.1 coordinate 5,669,097, forward strand.
CAGGGCCAGAGGTATGCTATGGGGGGAAGGGGGGCTTAGCATGTGCCAGGAGCACACCAGTCTCATTTAGCATGCTCGTCTGTTTGAATTGGCTTCTTCATGGAAATGAAGAATTTCCATCTCACAAATTAATCTATGGCCATGGTGCAGAGACCAGCAATAAAAGACCTGTGGAAAAATGGGTGGAAAGCTGGAGCTATGAACCAGGAAAGGCACTGAGTACCTTAGTGGCTCGAGTTCTCAGTTTCATGAGCAGGATTTCCAGCAGTCCGATTTCTTCCCATATGCAAGTAGGGGCTTAGTTACGCTTCCTTCTGATTTTCTGCCATTTTTGTCTAATTGGCTAATTTTTAGTGGCTTGACATAGCAGAGTCAGAAATCCTTACCGCCATTTCGACCACTGTCATGATCTAGGACTAGTTTTGTTATAACTGATTATTTGTTATAACATTATATATATATAATTTCTGGACATAAAGAAATAAATAAAAATCCCTGACCAAAATAGTTCATAATTTAACATGAGCAATAATTTACATTATTTAATTATCTTTGTCTCAGATTACTTCAGCTGCAAACAAGGCATAAAATATTTAATTTACAAAGGCATTGCAAGCCTTCCTTCATTAACACTTATAAAATGTTTACATAAGAGAAATAATAGGTGCTATATCATGTCAAAGTATTCCTGAGGAGAAAGATGTGTTCAATTCACAATAAATACGCAGAATCCCATATGGAGAAGTGTGCCAAACATAGGCTTGAAACACCAGCCTGCCATTGACATCTAGCTGAATTTGGCCAGAAGGTACACTATAAATACATGGGATCTGATTTGACATAGGTTACATTTCAGTTGCCTTCTACTGTAGAGCATTGATCTTTGATTTTGAATCATTATTTTTCCACATATCAAGTAATTTGATATATGAAAGTATGTTAGTGGGGACTGGAAGTGGAGGAAGTTGCCGATTTGTCTTTTCTAAGAGATCAGCTAGGAATCAGCAAACTGTCAAACAAGGGTTTATTCCTGTTGCTGAAGTAAGACGGATTGCCCTGCCTGCTTTCACATTTCCAGCCAGGGCAATTAAAAGTCTACCATCCATCTGCAGATTATACAGGAAAGAATTTTGTCTCCTATTGAAATTTCCTGTACTGTAGGCGACACCAGGCAGTGCTCTGAGTTGATCAGTGTAAAAGAGTATAAAGGAGATCAGAGAAAGAGAGAAATGGGTTTTGTCCGTGTCAGTTATAAACAGCAGGAGGAGAGGCTTTTATTTCAGGAGTCTCTACCAGTAAATGGATACTATTGCATGTTATCCCTGAAAGACTCCTTAAGTCTTTTTTCCAACCAGACTGGAAAAACTCATATATATATCAAGAGTTTTCGCACACTACCATAAAATACTTGGTTATTAGGGAAACTTCAAATTCCTTTTACCACTGCAAGAATAAAATTGTCACTTTGGAACTTGCCTTCCATTAAAAGGCAAAAAACTGTAATTCTTTCCAGGAACTTAATCAGAAAAAGTTTTCAGGGAATATTTTCTTTTTAGCAGAAAATGCCCACTTACAAGATCCACATGGCACAGATTCAGCATATGATTACACAGCAGGGGGTGTGCAGCAGTGGAGAGTGCTGGTGGGGACTCACAAGTCCATTGTTTGGCAAGGTAGAGTAGACAGTGTTTAGCTTTGGTTATATCTACTCAAGCCAATAAAATAATCGCCAGTATTTAATAATCTTAATATGTCATTAAGATTATGGGGAATTTCTGGGAAATAGCTACAGCGGCCAGACATTTGCCCAAATGATAGTCTATTGGAACAAATTGTGGCTGCCTTGTGTGTCAACTAGGTTTCCGCTCTTTGAAAGGGGAGATAGTAAACTCCACCAATACCTTGTCAGGGAACAAAATGGATCATAGTACCTTAGTGCTCCTTCCTTCAGTGTCCTAAGGGCTTCCTATAGTATGGCAGGTCATATTCCTAGTGGAAAAGAAGACTTGTTATACCTTTGCTTGTCACAGGACTTTCATTGTCCTGAGCAATGACTTTGCATTGAAATGATTTCCCCTGAAAAATGGGTAGATAATTCACAGCAAAAAGTGGGGGGGCTGAACTGCAGTGTTCAATGCTAATGAAATGGTTAATGATCTGAAATTATTACATGCAGTGTTGTAGAGAAGGACACTTTCCTGACTTGTTTCACATCCCAAATGCAGGACTTGTTTGTGGCAGCCAGTCGTTTAGGGAGGCTGCTGAGCTAGGTCCTGTTCAACCTCCAGCTAACTGGATTCATAAGGTTAATGCCTCCCAGTGCAAATTTGCTAAAGTTTCTCATAAAGAATTACCTTTCCTCCAGCAGAAGTTACTGATCCTTAAAATTTGTTGCCACAACTATTCATGAAATTCATGCTAAACACCATTCATTTGGAGGAAAGGAAAGGAAAAAAAAAGCAGCTCAAACCACTTTGAGTAATACTTAAACTACCATGGATTATTTTACTAATATCTGTTTTAAGGAGTTAACTACCTGTGAATTATGTCAACAAATTTTAGGAGACACTAATCCAGAAGTGTGATCATGACAGAAGCCTTTTCATCCAGTTGATTTGCAGTCAAGACAAGTGTCTTCTCCCTATGTCTTCTTTTCCAAGGCCTTATGGCACTGTTTGTTTGAGAAGTAAGGCTCCTCTGAAACTAAAGTTAGCCAGAAAAAAAGAACAATTTGATTTACAATATAATTTACAATTTAATTTAATTTAGTGCTGAGAAGGCATTCTGAGAAGCATGGTAGTAATATAGCTGAGGGAGACTGAGATAGATAGGCTTGCACTAACGTCAGCACTAATAAAGAACCTGTTTGCAGCAGCTGAGATAGTGTGGTCAGAACTAGCTCCATTATGTCTGTGCTCTACTACAGCGTGCAGTGCAGATAAAACCAGGATAACATTGCAGTGTCTGTGTTTGAAGGCTAGCTCTCATGGCAGCAAAATAGCTGAGGCTGTTCTAGATGTGCTCATGGGGAATTTTCACAAATTCTTATTTTCAACTTGCAAGGAGATACAAAGCTTTCTCTTAGGGGCTTAGAAGAGAGTTTTAAAGAATGACACACAAGTAGATGAGTCTCACTTCAAAGACTGCTACAGTTTTCATGATAATTTAAAAGTCGGCATATTCTGTTGTGTAATGCACTGGATAGGAAGTCAATAGAGTTGGTTTCTAACATTTTGTCTCTCAGAGCTTATTTCTCCTCCTACCTCTAGTCTGTTGGGAGTGCGCAACCTAAATTTACAAGGCAGCCTCATATTACAGATATTACACAGTTCTAAATACAGTGGGAACATGTAATTCAGGTTCTCAAGTGCTACTGTAAGACATATAACAAATAATATTAAATATTACCTTGAGACATAACTTTTCAGTTTTACGGTGAGAATAGAGATGCAAGTGTGGAATTCAGCTGTGCAGATGAAGACTCTGGGGGCTTTAGAAATGCTAGTAATTTTAAAGCTGTAACTTCATCTGTGGCTTGTGGGCATTTCAAATAAAGCGCTTTATTCTTTGAAGGTATGTGTGCATGGATATAATTGGTCAAGTATGTAGAAAAAAATACTGACAGAGCTTGCCTCTGTACATATTTTGGGAAACAGATTGTTTTTATGAGTGTGATCATAAATTATAATAAAAAGCATAAACTGTATAGAAAATGACAAACATTGTAATATGCTGACTTAAAAGTTCAACCAAGCACTAGATACAAATTGACTTTCAATTCTAAGGTTCCAAATAAATATATTTTTGCCTCTCTAGATTTATATAAGCTGTTCTAGTTCTCCACTATTTTCCTCTTAGTTCTCAGAGCTGTGTTTATATTTGGATCATTTGGCCTACTTGAGCACCCTTTTCTACTGCTAGTCCCTAAGTTTGATTTTCAAGTCAAGCACTCTTCTGGGGGTGCTCAGCACAACAGTCCCTTGAGGGCTAAATTTGGAAAGCATAGCATCAATTATTAGGATTAACCGCCTTTAGAGTATATTGTAGCAATGAGTTGAGTTAAATTATGGATTTCCCAAAGCTTCCTAAAGAACTATTTCCTACTTCAGACCAGGGCACATGCTCTGCTATCTGTTTAATCAAGTGACAGAAGGAACAGCTGTAGCCAAAAGCCAGAAAAGGAACAATTATCTAGTCAGATAATTTGAACATCTTTAAAAATTGACTCCACAGTGCAGAAAAATATAATTTCATTTTCCTCCAGACATTAAAAATATTAATAAGAAGTCAGTATGAATTATGAACAGTACAAAGTGTTCAAACCAACTCAACTGTAAATTTCTTTTGGCGAAGTTCCAGAGGTCTAGTTTAGTCTTACAGAAAAGATTTTTGGCTTAACACTGTGCTGCTTTTTCAGTTCCTTTGTTTTAGTACCAGCAAAGAGAAGCAGAAGGCTGGATCAAGCCATTCTTCTCTGGGACAGAAGCTGAAAAGATCAAGGGCTCTTGATATTATCTTTAAAAAAGAAATAGGCTACTGACTAAGGTCAGGAGTAATGGGAGGGAGTTACTTCATAACTAATTTGGAGACCTTCTATGAGTTGGTTAGAGAAAAATTATGTAATTCTGAAATGATAGCAGAGAAAGCACAAACAGCAAATTATTCTAATGAAGCCTTTCATTATAGCTGTTCAAAATGTGCAAAAGGGCAAAGTAACAAGTGTAAGTACATTTTGTTTTTTCTTTGAAGCAATGCCCAGTGTCACTTGAGCTTCATTTGTTCAAGTAACTAGGAATATAGTGATACAAAAACAGATGGTGTTTGCTGTTATTGGATGACAGATGTTCTCTTATCCTTGAGATTATGCAGTTAACTGTAATGCATTTATAGCTGGGCTATGCAAAATACTGAGCATCCTCAGCTCTCATTATCTGCCAGGGCAGCTGGAGGGTGTCAGTACCTCCCAGGAGGTGCATAGCACTTAGGAGTCAGGGACCTTATTAGCTGAACTCTTCACCTAAACACTTGCTTTTGATATGTCCTGATCACCAGTTCCACTGGAATCAGTGTTCAGCCTCTTTGGGATCATCTTCCAGTGACCCTCTTTAGTCCTGAAATCAAAGACCTTTCCGTCTTTTCAGGAAATTGATCAAATGCCAAAGAACTGTGTCTAAAATGGTCACTTGATTGATGCAATTATGTGAATGATAACCTTATTGAAACACACATACCTACATTGCATAGAGGTAATAAAGAGAGATAAGATAATCTTAGTACTCAGTGGAAAACGCTCAGTGAAAACTAAACAGTTCCAGATGCTGGAAAACCTCCCCTTGAACTTAACGCTGCTGCAGTATAAAAGCATTGGGCGAGCCCTGTAGCCAGCCTGGACCCTGCGCGCCTCGTGAACACACCCATCCTAGAATTATCAAAGAGATTTTCTTCTCCTTCAAAGGGGGTTTATTTTGAAATGCCATTTTTGAATTTATTAATATAGACCCTGAGATGAGGCTGGCAAACATATAAAAGTCAAAGTCAGATTTCAAGAGCCACTGTACGAATTTATGAAAAGGAAATTCAGTGCAATTCAGTGCAATTCAGTGAAATACAAACAGAGTATGTACATAATGCACAAAGAAACGCACATTGCAAAGTGGGACTCTGGTGATATGCATTTATTAAACAGAAGCATTGAAAATCAGGATCATATCGTGAGAAGCATCTGTTGAAGTTCCCGTTCCCAGATTTTGTGATCTTGGTTTGAAGTAAATGGTTTCTTATTTTCAGGAACGGTGGACATCTACACCTTATTTTGCCAACAGTTAGAGTATCGACGGCTTTGGTATTCTGTGTGTTGATCATTCTAATCTGAGTTGGGCACTCCAAAGGGAAGCACACAATTTTAGTGAATGCTCCTGAAGGTGCTGGTTCTTTTGTATTGTATTGTAGCACAAAGGCACATTCCAGAGTTACGGAATAATTCAGTTGTGGGTTTGTTTTTTTTTTTTAAATTAGCAAGAAAGACAATCTGATGAGCTAAATATTGGTTTGGGCCAATGTGTATAAAATGTTTTGGAGGTAACCTAGGAGCAAGTGAATCTTAAATTATTTATGATGTATTGAATGAAATGAAGTAGTAAAACACCAAAATTACCATATGGTGGTTTCTGGTAACCTATTTAGGTTAGTCGGGACTAAAGAGGACAATAAGGATGATCAGAGACATCTAAGAAAACTGAGTAAGTTGATAATGCAACAGCAAATTATATTAATTTGTTGATTAACACAAATAATGCATGTTAAAAAGTGACTTCTAGAATCAGAAATATTATTTCATTTTACATTTCAGTGCTCCAAAGATGAGGACTCCTTCATATAAAAGTGTAAATTGGATTTCACTTGATGGTTCTCTGGATTTTGAAAAGCAGATTTTACTTTGTAGCCTATGAAATACTGTCATTTGAAAAAAGTTAATTTCCAAGGAATTGCTGCTTTTAAAAAAGTGGATATCTTATACCAGCTCCCTCTAAATTTTTCTCTTTTTTAAAGAATGCTATATTTTTATGTAAGCAATACACATGCCAGGCACTTGCATGAAAAAATATGATGTGTATAGTGCACTTCATTTATTTCTTGACATAACAACATAAGTTGAAAAAACACAGCAGTTTGTAGGAATTAAGTTATGACATAAAACAGACTATTTATGTCAAGAAAATGAGACAATTTGCAATTAAAAACAGAGAGATGAGGACTGGCTACATAGTTTGTGCAAATCTTATGTGGATTGTATAAAAGTATGAAAGCGACTCGCTGTGTCCATATGACAAAGTGCAGAGCATTGTCACTCCAGGACAGATTACACTAACAGTACGGAGTAGTGTTTCATTATGGAGGAACCTAAATACTCAATCTAGTAAGTGTACGAACCCCATTGCTTAAGGAAGTCCTGATGTGCCAATGCCTGGTCACCTCCTGTGACCTGGAAGGGTCCAGGGCAGTACTCGCTGCCAGCACACAGCCTCTTGCCCACAATCTGCAAAGGGAGGACGTTTTTGGGACTTCAGCAGTCAGCGGTAGGAGTTATAGCATCATGTTAAACAAACATATTGTCTGCCTGAAATTACGACATAATTTCAGGAGGAGCAGACCAGCATGAAATAAGCATTTGAGGTTCAGTCCACTTTAGGCAATTTGCCCAAAATAATAGATGATGATTAAAAATTATATTTGGGTTCCAGATACCCATCCAAATGCATTCCACTTGGCAGCTTGACAGAATAGTCAGTTTTTACAATTTTATGCCATTAAAATCAGAGGTCACAGAAAGTGTAACTATCCAAACATTAAACTAATTATTACTACCCTGTGTCTGTAAAGGGCTTTGTTCCCTGTCAAGACGCCTTGACACTTTAGCATAAATACCTTCATTCTCCTCCCCTTCCATCCTTCTCTTCCTCCACCCCAACCCACACACAAAGTGGCATTTAAATAAGACTCTTCACACTATGTCATAAATATTAATGACATGAAACTTAGGGCTTGGCATTTTTCATTAATGGCCCTCTTCATCACTATTTCACACCTGGACTGCAGCCAGCCACTCTGCAATGGGCTGACATTTTTTTTAAACAATGTTAATATTGAACTGAAACAAAATACTGAGATAATTTTTCACAAATTTAAATTGTTGGCAAACCCTCTCACCACATTGTGTGCTTGGGATGTCATTTGGCGTGACTTCATGAACAATGCCCTTGTTGGCTTGGCATGGTTTGACTTGTAATTACAGTTTATGCCTTTCAGCTACAATACCTCCAAACAAGCTGTGGATGGGAATTTGATGTAACACTTGGGCTGTTTTTGAAAAAATAATACTTTTTTCCCTACACTCCTGCTTTTCCAGTCATCTCCACAGAAGGATTAATGCCATTGTTAGTAATACAAGAAAATGTCTTTCCTAGTTCCTGTGGTCACTTGCATGATTCTGTCCTTTCAGTTTGAGCTGTACCAATTGCTTGAAGTTGTAAATTAAAAAACAAACAATGTTTTGGAGATATTTATGACATCATTCAAGATTTAATTTTCTGCTTTCTGTCTGCCTGAGTGAAATACATGCAGATCATTCTCCTGAATAACATTGACGGCTCAATCCTACTAGATAATGAGCCTTCTGAACAAGTTGCCAGATATTGTCACCCTTCCTTAAGCAGCGAGTATGTGTTTGGCTCTTCTTGCTCTTCATTGTTTATCTGAATAAGAACCACAATGTTCATGTCTCATAGGCTTGAGCTTTGAAGTTTCTAGATCGTCACTGAGAAGCTGGTGTTTCAGTGAAGCAATTGGCTCAAATGAGAGCAATAATTCACTTTTTTGCCTTCAGTAGAAAGTGAAAGTAGAAGGTGAAGCAGAAACATTTACTTGGCTCATTGCAATAAAATGTATTTCACAGTCTGGTGTATGTCATGACCTTTAGTGCTTTGAATTAAGCAAAATAAATTGCACAGAAACTATAGGATCATAGGGTTAGCAGGAACATGAAGTCACCTAATCCAAGGCAAAAGCAACAACCTTTGGCTCCTTCATGACAGGTACTTGTCAGCCTGCCTAGAAATCTTCAGGAGGGATTCACAAAACCTCAGTCAAACTCTTCTGCTCTTCATGGCCCTTTCATTATAAAATGTTTCCGAAGATGCAATCTGAATTTTCTTGCTTGAATTTTAGCCTGTTACTTCTGTAGACACATAAAGTAGCTTTCTACATGTCTAGAAGACTTTTGTCAAGCTCTCCCTCAGTCTTTTAGGCTAAAAATCCAACTTTTCCAATATTTTATTATAATTAATATTTTATAGACCATTTATCATTTTTATTGCTATCTTTGGGAATGTCTCTGACTGGTTCATAAATTTCTCAAAGTGTGGTCCCTGACCTAGGCATAACAATCCAGTTAAAGCCTTATCAGTGCTGAGTAGAGCAAAAAGGTTACTCCGCAAACTTGCATGCTAGTTGCATTCCAGAATGACATTTCTGTGTTAGCAGCAGCGTCGTTGTTAACTCATGTCCAGTTTCTGAGCAACTATAATTTCTGTTCCCTTTCCTGCCTGAATTTCTTCCTCCTCAGCTCTTCCCTGTTTAGTTCACTGTGCAGGTTATTATTCCCAAGTGTTGTGCTTGCACTTGTACAAGTTAAAAAATATCTGAAGTTTTCCATTCATATCTCCAGTTTATCACAACATAGTCTTGTCCTCCAAACTACTTACAATGTGCTAGACTTCATTTGTCTCTAAATCTAATGAGCCTGTTCTGTGGTCTGCCATTTGGGTCAGCAGTGAAAGTACTGAATAGCACTGAACCCAGGACAGACCCCAGTGGAAAATCCATTTGATGCATCTTTCCATTTTGATAAGGAACCCAACTATTCAGCTTTGCACTCACACCTGAGATCCTTTTTCCCTAACTGACTTATGATGAGCGATGTGGTCATATGAGACAGTATTACAGACATAACACTAATGAATGCTAAATATTTAAGATTCATACTTTTACTTTCCTCTTTTTGGGGATAAAAAAAATCTTCTGCAAAGCATTCAAATCTGTTCTGACTTATTTTTCAGGATTTTCAAAAACTGAACACTGCAACTGTAGCATTACAGGCTACGTATCTCCTCAAGAGCTTTATTTCTCAAGAATACAATTCTGAAAAATTTGGCTTGACATGCAGTTTACAGAGTAACCTTTGAAAGCACACATTAAAAATGGCCTATTTTTGTATTGCTTTGTTTCTTCTTCAACATATAGAATTAAAATATCAAGAAACATTCTTTCAATCTGAATGCTCTTGATATACTTACTGCAAGCCTGCACATTTTAAAAGTTTGTATGATTTAATGGATATGTACCAAATACAACACAAATTATCTCTACTGTGCAAAGAGAAACTCAGGACGTATTTTAAATTCAGATAAGTATTTGAGTTTTAGAAACTATGAGCATTTGATGACTGGATTTCATCCACTCTGAAGTCTCCAGCCATTCAGTAAATTCAAAATTGGTGTAAGAATGCTTGGATCCAGGATGCAAGTTTTGTTAAGCTCTCAAAGTTCTGAAAATTTACAGGTATTTGCATTTGGTGTTTTAGTTTGCCCCAGGTTACTTACATCTTTGTTTTACTATGCAAAGTGTTTTTTTTTTAAAAAAGAAGTGCTGCTATGGAGGGGTGTTTATCAGATGTATGCCCAACTGTGTATAAAATGTTAATGGACCAGTCCAAAACTGATTGCGGAATGGGCTATGATGTCCAGCTGTTGTTCAAGGGCTTGAAGTATTTTATAAATGCTTACTTTTAATTTATACTTGTACTCTGAAATATGGAATGCTTTGATTCTTAATTTAGAACATTCATGCCATGTTTTGACTCCAGCAAACAAAGGCAGATCACCTAGGTGTTTACAACTCGGAAAGGCTGTTTCCTTTCATTGCTGTCACCATTAGTATTTTCTATACAACGGTAGCTGAAGTGTGAACTGTAAAACTCGGTGTTCCATAGTTTGAAAGCAGAAACATTGCTGTACTCAATTTTTTTCTGAGCAGAGGGAGTGGAGGACTGCCTAGCTGAAATTAAAAATGCAAGGAAAGCACTGTGGTATCTGTTTTTAGGATGTTGTGGAGTAGCAGTGAAGCGAAGTTTGACTTGTAAGGAAATTGCCACTTTTGGATGATAGGAGTAACTGTTCCCTGGAAATGGTACATAGATGTAAGCATAGAGAACAAAATGTTGGTAAGGATGCATAACACCTCAGAGATGCTAAGGCACAGGCTAAAAGCCAAAGTTCTCAACTACTTGCCAAATGCAAATATTCCACTCTAAAGGGATCACAGCACCCTCCATTTCCATGGCGCTTAGCTTCCTGAAACCCTAAACCCTTTTAAGTGTTAATTGCTTCACTTCATAATGCTCCCTTTAGGGGAAAATAGTACTTTCAAACCATTTTTTACATCTGTTGAAACTTTCTCACTGAAGGATTAAGTTGCTTACTCCAATTCAAAGTAGAAACACAGATTTGAGCTCCAGGTTGTCTCCTATATGAATATCAGGTTTAATCCTACAAGTTGGCAAGTGCTTCAAACAGCCAAGAAGCGAAGGAGTCCCAGTCTTTGTACAAGTAATACTTGTAGCCCTTTTACAAGTAATGCTTGTCTTTCTGTCCTACAGGGAGATGTTGAAGTGGTATTAGGTGACCTGAACTGTATACCCATTGAAATCTGTGTAGAACTTGAACTACTGTCTTTACAACATATTTTCCTGCTGTTCACCCAGGAAAAACCTTATGCAACTGTATAGAATAATAGTACTGTTCACATTACACAGGTCTCACAAGCTGAACTGGTGAGCTTTGCACTCCAAGCAGAAATGAACTCTGTGTGTTACCATCCTTCTTTTGATGCCCTTGCAAGGATAAATTCTTTTAATCTGGACTTTTTTTTCAAAGTTGTTTGTCTAAACACTTCAAAACCATTCTGGTGTGGAAGGGTAGGCTGTCAGCATGGAGTCCTGGTACCTCTGAAAATACATGTCTTCCCTATAAGTGTCTTGAGGGCCAGTCCGTTCCAGTGAAATTCTAACCTGAAGCCAGTAAGACTTATTTCTGTCAGCCTTCGGCTAACTGCAATTTGTTTAGAATGAGCTGAGATCTGGGGGCTTCCAGTATGACTGGGGTGTACTTAGTTGTTGATAAGCATATGTGGAGTTTTGCTGTCTGGGGTTGGCTCTAGTGACTGCTGTTACAGCCCAAAAGCCCCACAACATAACTGTAAGCCTAAACCCACTGGTTTGAGGTCTACATAGATCTGATTTCAGAGTAAGGTGTATGTGCAAGGAGCTATGCCTTGATATCATGCTAAATTTGCTTTCACAAGTAGAAACTAAAGATGAGATCTTCTTGTGTGGCCAGATAAAAAACATATCCTGCTGTACGACTGAGGACATATGCAAAGTCTTAGTCTCAAATCTTCTCCAAGAAACTGTTTCTAAATACATGGCTATGTGTTGGTCAATTGTTTATTAATTTTTTACTGCTAGTATATTTTACAGAAGACTGTATGATAGGAGCAAAGCAACAAAAACATTACCAGAAGATATTCACTGCTCTTCCAGCAAATGCGTGCACTCATTTTCATTTGCTTGTTGTGACAACAACAGAAAGTATTGTTGGACTTGCGGAAAGTGAATGTTGGACTTTAAATTGAGATTAATTTAATGATGAGCAAGAGTTTGTTTCAAACAAATTTAGTCTGGAAGGCTGTCCAGACTAGTCAGGAAGAGAACAATGTCAAGGAATTAAGTTTAACAAACAGCTCAGATACTGAATTGTGAATATTGAGCACTCAGAAAAATTTCAGAAGGGTTGACATTGGTTATCTGGTCGAAATGAATAGCGAGTAACTTTTTGAATGGAAAAGGCTGGCTGGTTTGTTGACTGACAATTTCTCAACATGAAATTCAGCTGACTCCACTGCCTCTCTGTTCTGTTCTTCTCACTCATGTTTACTGGTGTTATATTTCAGAGTATTGCATTGAAACTAATTGGTTTTTTTAAAACTAATTACTACCTAGCTAAGTAAAGAATAAAGAACATGGCTTTGACACTACTTTAATTCTTCATTCTCTGTGTCTAGCTCTAACTAACTCTACAAGCATCCTATTTTCTTATTTTTATGTAAATGAAACTAAGTAAGCAATGTTCATGTTGCATATTGCCTTGGTCTATCTTGCAAAAATCATTAGGGCCTGGCTTTTCCACAAAAAGGAATGCAGAATGCTGTCTGCTTGTAAGTTTGTGATTCATGCCTCCTGTCAAGGCTACCAAACCAGTAAAAACACTGGAATGTAAAAAAAATAAGCATGATTATGTATTTCAGGAAAACAATTTTCTCAAGAATGTTTCTGGAACAAATCTTCAGTGTTTAGCTATTTCTAGTTGATATTTCAGTGATGGAATGCCTACTGGCACCAATTTGTACTACGGAATTGTCCCACAGGACAATGCTTTGCTTTAGTGTGTTTAAGGTGTCTTTTTTCGGATTCTTGTAGCAGCAAATCCTTTAGCAGCTCATTACTTAATGGAAACTAAACAAAGCTTCTTCCAGGAAAAAAATGTTGATCTCTATCACCCCACAGTGAACTTCTTTTCTTAAATACATAACACATGCTTTTGGAAAATATCTTCAGTTTAATCTGGACACTGTAAACTCCAAAGACAAGGCTATGTCCTCATTCATCCATCTTGCATAGCTCAAAACTCAAAAGTTTCTGGTGAAAAGGAAATACAGAAGATATTTTTTGTGTATAGAAATCTACCTGTGTGCTATGACCAGACTTTTGTCTGCCATTCCCATTAAAAATAGCAACCTACATAACTAAGAACTCAAGGGTAGGCTCTTATACATAGATCTCCTAAAGGCTCTGACAGACCTGCTTTGCTCTCTGCTAACAGGTATTTCTTTAGGTGTTTTTCCTTTCTTATAGAAACTCATTCTGCTTTTTATTGTTCAGAAAGGTCAGTGCTAGCCGATCCCTCTATACCTGGTGACCTTAATGCTATGTCTGCTTCTGCTGGAGGAGCTTTTCCACAGCTTTTCCTTTCCACTAGAACTACTACTGAAAAATCCAGTACTGATTGAGCAAAAAGTAGTATAGTGTGTGATTAAGATGCAAAAGCCATAACTTTAGCAGCTGATAACTTAATCATAGATTTTGAAAAAAATAATAATGACACTGATCTTTGATCATGAATATCATATACTTCATGTACTATTTTAATTCATTTGGAGCAACACTGGATCAAGAGGAAAGATCTGTGCCAGATTTCACTGCTGTTGTCATTTGCAAAGACACGATACACTGTTTTAGTGGATCCATGCGGAGGTGTACTTCCACGTTGGCTTTTGCTTATGCTTTTGCAAAAAAAATTACCCTTCTTTCTGCAGGAAAACGGTTCTGCGTAGAGTTGAGCAACCAGAAAGCATAATGCCCTGTGTCTCATGAAAGCAATGAATAAAAGAAAATGACAAGCTATTTTGCAGATTTATTTTGGAAAGATGCTTTCAAAATGTTTGTCCTTTCAAAGCAATAAATTACAAGATTTTATATCTAGTCATTTCTAGTCTAGTCTATATCTAGTCTATCATATCTGACTTTACACTGTATGAAGACATCTTGCTCAATTTGTCCTCACTGTATCAGTGAGCTATTCCCACTGGAGAAGTCTCAGTATGTGGAAAAGAAACTATTCCTGAAATCAGTATTTTATACTGCCAAAGCAAGTTGCTCCTGTTTCTCCTCCCACTTATCCCATAATTCCTGAAAATATACAGTTCCCAGATATAAATGTAGAAAACCTAAAATTAAAAACAGATCACTTGCCTTCTCTTTTGTGGATTGTGAAATTGCATACTTCATGTTTATAGAATAGCTACTATCTAAATGTAGAATACATGGCAAAATACTGCTTCATCCTTTTGGCAGGTTTGTATTTGTGACTATTTTACTTTAAAGTAATCACTTCTGATTTATAGCAATATTATAATAAAATAGGACACAATATTGTCTGCTCTAAAGAATCTATGCTTTGAAGTAAGTGAATAAATCAAGCAGGTAATGCAGAAGATCTGCTATCTGAAGTCCGCTGCACTCAATTCTGAGGTTCTGTACTCCTTCTTGGATTACATTCAGATAACTGGAGGACAATTTTCTCAGTACCTCTAGCAACTGTTTGTTTTTGTAGAGGAGGCAATTTTCTTTTTTAAGCATTACCACCATATAAGCCTAGGTTTCTCTAGAGTTTATGTAAATAATTGATGCTATTTTTGATTACAGTTCTTTCATTGGTTTAACATTGATAGGTTTTGCGTTCATTAAATTTAAATACAATTTTAAAATTCATGCTATGATTATTTTTATCTTGTGAGATGCACAAAAAGTAAACTAGTGCTCATTTTGGTTATATAGAATTATAAGGTTTCATGAACATATGAAAGTCATAGTGGTATGGATAGGATGACAAGCATTCGGCACATAAACACAAAGTCATAAAATATCTCCCCAGACTCAGAGGATCTGATCTCTTTTCCATAATTTGTCTGCAACATCATTCATGAAGGTCTTATTACTGCTTATGCCATGTTATCATTGGAAAAATGCTATGGATAAAGGGCCAGAAATAAGCTCTTTTAGCTGAGTAGCTCTACTTTATAATTCATGCATAGCTGTTTTCTTTTTAATTCATATTCCTTCCTTATTTTCTCATCCCCTCACATTGCTTCTTTGGCCCTTTTACCTATTTACTACACCCAAGCAAATATCTGTGTGTATGGTCTTTGCTAGTAGGACTATGTATAGTGCACCATTGCAAGATCATTCTTACTGCCTTATTTTTTAAAAGAAAAATCTTCCACAGGGCACATTTGCACTAAAAAGCAAAGACAGCCTTTTCAACACAGCTGGAAATACCTAGTAAAAAAGAATATTACATGGAAAACGCTAGCTTGGCTGGCGATAACAAGGTTATAGTCATCTGCTAGGAGTATGAGAACCAAGTGTCCACTTTGCATGTCTAATCTGACAGAATGTAACTTATTAGTAACTGATTGCTTTTTTTCATAACTTCCAGTAATAGAAGGTGTTGAAAACTATACTAAATTGGGTGCATTTCACATAGGTTTCCTGCCTGGTCCTGTCCGCTGACAAGACCTGGATTCATTATTTCATGCTCACTTTTATGGCCTTAGGCACAGATTTAATGCCATAGTTATGTGGACTAATGAGGCATGAAAACATGGGAAAATACCATAAAAAAATATCAAATGGTCCATAAGATCGACTCTGTTTTAGAATTTTTGTAGCTGTTTTGTATTTTATGTACATGGCTTGCCAGAAATCTTAGAATCATTCCATAATTTATGATATAGAATTATCAGATTTGGGTTATAGACTTCTTAGTATTATGGTGAACTATTTTGGATCTGTTTCAAAAGTGACTTTGTGTGCTCATCAGGTGCAAGTCCTGTCACTTAATCTTGTCTTAGTCTTACGAATCTCAATATGATTACTCAAAGTTCAGGGAGTTCAATACAGAGGCCTCGCAAAAAGAAAGAGCCAGAGATAGCCCCAACAGAATAATAACTGTTCAAAGCATCCAAAAGGGAAGACATTTTTCATGGATATTTCAATAATTTTTCCAGATCTCTATATTGCTTTTATACCATTCCTCATATTTTCTTTTAAAATAATACCAGTAATCAAATTCCATTACAATAACGCATCTTAGTAAAATCAGGGCATAGACTGTTTTTTACTACCACAAAAAGGTTTTTTTTTAATTGTGAAGTTAGGTTGCCGAATGCTCCCTGATAGCTGTTGATGAAGGACAAACTGACAGGAATGTGTGCTTAGAAGATATCTTATCAAATCTAGGCCTAATTAGTTAGTTGGTGGCCTAAAATAAGAAGAAAAATTATTTTAAAAAAAAATAGAAACAGCTGATATTTCAAAAAGAGTAGAAAATTAGTATTAATACAGAATGAAGTCCTTGCTATTCTTCAACATCATTCATTCAAATCCAGTCTTAAAAAAAGGTCATCAAGCTGCTCATATTTCAGTGCTTCGTCATCCTTATAAAAATTCCAGATGCTGTTCTTTCTTAAAATGCATAAACAATTTGTTGTATAGCATCTACACTGTCTTGCAGCACTCACAGTTTTCCTAGTGACACTTAAAGTGCATGATTACTTCATTACTAAGCTTTGGGAAATCTGTTGCTAATATACAAGAGTTCCCCACTGGGCAGGCAATAACACAGTGCATAAAGAGACTAAGATAGATTAATAAATAAATAGCTAAAGAATTATTACTTTCCTGTTGGTGATGAATGCCTTTTGTTTTTCCCAATACCATCCTTCCTTAATACTGTGGGGTTTTTTTCCAAATACAATTAAGGTGGGTATGGAAACAATGCCATTCGGGTATCGTTCTAAAGAAAAGCAAAAGCTGTAACGCTGCTTAGAGCTCTTATCTGAATGTTCCAATTACCCAACAGACATTGAGCTGAAAAAAATGTCAGACTAGTCCAAGGAAAATAATGTGAGGAGAATATGATAAGTGTTCTGTACTATGAAGGTGAAGATGTGCTTCAGCCTTTGTTATGTTGTCTGATGCTCTGAGAGACTGTGCGTGTCCTGCCCCAGTGCCACGATGCATGGCTGTGCCTCAAGTCAGGTAAGGACTGCAGAAATTCAGATGATCTCTCTCTATTCCGTCACACTTCCAGGCAACAGTCAAAATTGAAGAAATGTAATTAAGTCTCTGGAATGTGAGGGGAAAGTTCTTTTTCAGGTCTTTCCCAGATCTTAAAACTAGTGATCACTCAGACCCATCAGTAGCAAAGACAGAGAAACTACATTAAGGGTAGGGAGAGTAAGGTTTGATAAGGAAAGCCAGGACAGTAGGTAGCACACCATATTGCTCTCCTACACGCTCTTCAGTCCCTAAGGGGGCACCAGTCACCTGTCCTTGGGATCAGTCCCACTTTTTGCAAATGACAATAAATACAGAAGAGAAGTCCTATAATTTAAGCCCCGGCTTATCTGTTTTCCCTTCTTATATCCTGATACAAAGAAGGAAGGAAGCAGAAGGGGGAAGAAAATGCAGCAGAAGAACTGGAGGAGTTAGAGGGGAAAAGAGACTGATGCATAAGCTATTTCTCTTTAAGAACTTGCTTAGCTCAAGCCTGGTCCCCAAAGTATCTTCAACAACCCCTGATTCATAAAAGCCTAGTGTGGTTAGTGGTGAATATTTCTGTTCTCATCTTCCCTGAATTTCAGGGTTTATGACTTCTTAAGAGGATTGTAATGTATTGAAGTTCATCTCTTCGTAAATAGTTCATGTATGTGGCTGGCTGCAGCTATGTCTCTTTTGCTGAAAAGCAGGGAAGAAATCTAAGGTGCTAGGTCACTTGTCTCACCGTGTTTAACCGTGTCACTCATCTGCTTCAATAATAAATACATTTAGGGTAAGTGTCATGAAACTGACACTGCATTAGCAGCAAAAATGTTGATATAAGTTATTTGCAATTTTCTGTTTGCTGTAAAAATAAGCCATCTTTAGTAGATAATCAAAGTAGTAACTAATCCTTTACCCAAATTCAATTTTATTGCAGAATTCTGTAGGTTTGTACTAGTTTAAATATTAAATTTCCACCTCAACTGCTTCTTTGCACAGGCTGGGCCAGATGTGCATCTGGTATAAATTAATATTGCTCTGTTGATGCTACGAGACACAGGAAGATTTCCATCAAGCAGTGGTCAGTTCCTGTATGATTAAACATATATTATGTCATGCATTTGGACATAAAATGCTTTTGAATCAGGATTGCTTTGCAACCAATCTGCACTTTATTTGCCCGGTATGTAGTAATGGCTATAGAAGGGGTAAAGCACTGACCACTCAGTGACCTTAGTGATACATACCTGGAATGAGGGAAATAAAAAGAGGGTGGCTCTAAAGGCAACTCGTTGGGGAGGGGACATTAGAAAGGCAAAGAGGTGGCTAAGAAAGCGGGGGACCAGTAATTTACTGCCTATGATGAGAACTAGCAAAGATTCAAGGAAAGTATCAAACTGGTTACAAATATATAAAAAGGAGCTGTTTTTCACACAGCTGTGGAAGTCGTTGCCACTGCACGTTGTGGAAGTCAGAAATAGGAAAGGGCTCATAAAGCATTAACAAATGTCATGAGAGTAGGATTATCGGTGGGTACAAAGTACCCAGACCCAGATGCAAACTGTGTCTCGGGAGGTCACTAATTCACTAATTGCTCCCTGAAAAGCTGGAAACCTACAAGAGAAAGCACGCATGATGCATTCGCAGTTTCTTATGCTTCTCTCCTAAAAAAGTACCCATGACTGGCCACAGCTGGGGTTGTTCTGCTACTGGCCCAGATGTCTCTGCAACTCTTCTTGGGCTATGCTTTTAGTGCCATTCATGATGCATGCTGTATTGCTAGAGGTATATACATGGATGCAAATATATGATTGAGTAGAACAGATCGTTAGCTGATGTTCATGTAATTGCACTGGTTTCAACAGAGCTGTGCTGGCACATCGCAGCTGGGGAACTGGCTCATAAAGTTTGTCCCTATGGAAGTTTCTTTATGACATTATATTCTTCCTAAGTGTCTGATGCAAAGAAGAAAAGGTCAAATAATT
This sequence comes from Limnodromus scolopaceus, assembly GCA_028565335.1. Classification (NCBI taxonomy): domain Eukaryota; kingdom Metazoa; phylum Chordata; class Aves; order Charadriiformes; family Scolopacidae; genus Limnodromus; species Limnodromus scolopaceus. The sequence goes on from JAOXNO010000033.1 coordinate 5,688,357, forward strand.
AATATTATTGTCTTAAGATAAGTAGTCTTTTCAGTGTTATTATTTCCCCTTTTTATTAGTTTTTATTTCCAATTTAGGCCTTTTAATATGTTACTGTCAATATCTGTAATATTCCAAACCATCAGAAGAAGAAGCTAAAGTTGTTAATGCAATAATTATCTATTAGATCTGAGCTCTGTGCATATAAATGTTACTCTGGAATTATAACTGATAAATTAATTTGTATTTTTATATTTTATGGGTTCTGTGGCCAATCCAACTTACAACTTGTTTGTAATACTTTTCACAATTTTGTTAGTTCTTCAGTATAGAATTCATTGACAATTAAGCTCATGTGAAGTACACAGAGTAGAGAAACACATCCAAATCATCAAACATGTTTACAGACATTTCACCCACTTTCAGACTTTACAGTTAAGAATTTATAGTTTCTGTAATGGGTTTTGGAATTTTTAAGCAATAGCCTATAATAATTTTCCTGCTCTATCAACTTTCCTTGCATTCTCTTTTTAGAACTACAATAGAAATATGTATTAAATCAATATGTTTTACCTATTCATGAAGCTTATTTCACAGAAATACTTATGATTTTGGCAGACAAATTCCCAAGTATGTTTACTAAACGTATTTATTAAAAAAAGACCTTGTCAGAATGTAATTCTATCATTAAAAAAATCTGCAGCAAGCTAGTAATGTCTGATTAGTCCCTTGTTTCCCTTCAGTCGGTGAAAACAATTTCTGTTTTCAGACAAATTTTTTCAAGATAAAGAATAATTTCCTATGCTACTTAATGGAGCTTACTAATAGCGAAGAAAAAGAATTTCTTTATGGACTGGCTATGATGTCTGTGCTAGGTGCCCTTACATGAGGCACTGCTAAATGTAAGAATAAAATACACTTCCTATAACTAATGGAAGATTATATATTTCTTTTTTTCTCCTTCTTTTGTGACCAATAGAATTGCATTTTACTTTGATCTGTCCAAAGTATTGGATTGCAACCAATCACAATTCACTTGAAAGGCAGCAGAAGGAAAAATGAAGAGCAAACTCTATATTTATGATCCCTATTGGGTAGCTTTTCTTTGTAGAAAGCACACATCGAGAGCTTTAGAGCAATCAGAACAAACGGTTTGGAAATATTTCCAAAAATATACTTTGTGCACCAAAAATCCTCAGTCCAGGGCAGTGAAACTGTTAAATACCTCAGGCTGTTTTTTCAAATAGTTTTCACCTGAGAAAATAGATTTCTCTGAGACCGGTCAAAATGTTTTGTTTCAAAATTTAGAAAGTGTATTTTTGAATTTGAAACTATGCTTGAGATTAACTATATTCACTTAATATGTCAGTGTCACTAAGTGACATAAATTGTGATCAGTTGGCCAAAAATTCAATTATGTACACAGTTCTACTCATGCTTTTTTAAAACTTATTTACTTGATATTAATTTCTACATCTTTTATAGATTATCTGCTTAGTAGATATAAATGGGCATTGCACAGCTGAGACCCTGAACCCGTAACTGTTGGTTCTGATCTAGAGCAGTGATTTCAATCCACAGCAGACAGAGAAAGTCTTTCTTTAAGGTTCAGTTCACAAGGATTTTCATCACAGAAGGAACAGAGAAGATTATTGTAAAATATGGCACAACTGCGCATGTAAGATTGACAGATTAGTTGAGATACGATTTATAACAAATTCTGAAGTGAAGAAAGTTTCACCCAACTTCTGGATTTGTAAGAAAATATTGTGGAAGGTTTACAGTCCACACCATTCCACTGATTTCACATCAGACTTTTGAGGTTTCTTCAGAGCATCATTAGCCTTTTTCATTAAGCAATCTGTGGCAATAGTTCAGGTCTAAACTGTTCCTCTGAAGTAACTAAATATAATTTAAATAAATAAATATTATAAATAAACATGAAAGCACTCTCCTAAAATACTCTTTAAAATGTTATGTCTCTCCCTCTTTTTTATGCTTAATGATCTTCTAGACCTTGATGTAATCTTTTCATGTTTTTCATTAAACAATACCTACTTCTGCTTCATTTCTTGTTTTTCAAAATGTGACTGGTGCCATAGCACATTAAGGGTTCCCCTAGCAACACAAAAATACACTTTCCTTGGAGCTGCATCTCTCTAGTCTAAAGCACTTAAATCATGACCTTTTAGCTACAGCTTGTTCTGAGATTAATTAAGAGCATTTAAAAACAGTAACGATAAAGTTTAGCACATTCTTTGATCTGCAGAAAACAGAAGTAAATGCTTGTATTTACACTCAAGTAAGGGGGACAAATCTGGAGCTTTCTACACCCAGATTAGCAATGAAATACTTGCATCCTGGGTTTGTATAATATACTTTTGAATGGAATTAGAGCCCTGTTTTGGACTTGACATTCAGTTTCGTTAAATATTGTCTTTACTGAGATCGGCACTATGTGAATACACACAACTTTTATCTAAGGACTACTAACTAATTGCAATGAAATTTGTTTATACAGTTTCATATTTATTCTGTGTCACAATACTTCAGCTCTCCAGATTTATTACACTCTTCATAAACAGCAGGATGTGTGTATGCACACACTTCAATTTGCTGAAGTTTACTCAAGCCTAACTGGAATGAAACATAACAAAGAAAATGACTTGACATTCAAGATATGTTTAGCTTGCTACTAAACCTTTCCAATAGTGGAGCTTGAAAGCCTGCACAAAATCCTTTTCAGGACATTTGTCTCTTTCCCCCTTAATGGAAAAAAAATTCATAAGAAAAATATCTAATCTGAATCATTTCACCTTAAAATATTAAAACCACAATGACAGAGTGCAAATAGGGGAATGTCGTTTTTCTTATGATGGTAATTTCCTGAAAAGTCCCTTCTCAAAACCTTTTCAGCATAAGATAAAAGTTTTGCTTCTTGCAGCTTTGCTTGAGTTCGTAACAGGAGACCTTCACTGTGCTTGTGCCAATCTGTGATGGGACTCTCTAAATCCTGGTAGAATACTTGTCTTTCATTACTTCATCATTTTTCCTGACATATCATACTATTTATTGACAATAATCTGTGCATATCCTACCCTTTCATTAGTTTTGCACCGTTAAAGCTTAAGTACCAGATTTGGCAAACTTCTTCAAACCAAATTTCAAACCATTGGTTTCAGAATGAGGTCTCAAACCCATAATGTAATAAGTGGTTGGTTGTAAAACTTTCCAGGATGGGGAAAAAGCACCAACTATCAGATAGCTATGAACTGCTCTCTCCTTTTTTCGCTCCTTAGTCTTGTCCTGTGTTACCAGGCAGCAAATATTCAAAGCTCTAGATATAAATAGTCTCTAATTTACTCCAATAATAAGGCAGGTACAGATTTGTGGTGATCTCATTGTTTGAGGTGGGTAAATGTAGCTGAAAGATAAGTTTTCTTACATAAAAAAAATGTAAAATCTCCCAATATGGTTAACTTTTCTCTTTGTTTCCTTTCTGCAGGTAAGCCTAGTTCATTCAAGGCCACCTGACAAAAAAGGTTCCCAATCTTACAAATTTGGGAGCTCTCAAATTTAGGAGAGTTATGTATGTCCAAGTGCCTATGCACATAGGTCCAGATGTAGAAAAGCACTCTGATTTGTGAATTTTGGCAATCAAGGGTTTTATTTGCAAGCTTGTGTGCTAAAAGCAAAAGAACTCTGGATTCCAGTTTGAACGGATGTGCAGGGAGGATATCTGCAAAGCAAATGTTCATCCTTACTTGAAGTGCTGTTTTATTTACACAATAGATTAATTGAACAGACATAGAGCTGCTGCTGAAGGATTTATGAACAACCTATGGAAATGCTTTCTGTAAGAAAGCTCAGTCCATTCTTTTAGAAAAGAGATGAGATACGTAACTAAGAAACATAACAGGGAAAATTACAACATTAAGTTCTATGGGTAAATGTTAAATGATTTTAAATAAAAAAATAAATAAAGACCACATACAGGCCACTGAAAGTTATAGGTGATAATTAGATTTTATCTTTCTGGTAGCATTTAGCTTGTAAATAGCAATAGCCCTCATATTTCTGCTGTATGTGATTTAATTTCAGAATAATCAATTACAATCACAAACAGAGAATTTTTTCTTTAAAAAAAATAGATATTATTTGGTTTTGGTTTACCTTTCTGTAACAGTTTTTTCTGCGTTAAGTTTTTCAACATAACTAACTGAATTTTGAGAAAATTCCTTGCTTTTGGAATAAATCTCTGTGAGAACTCTGTCTGGACATAGATTTAGGATTAGAGGAGCCAGTAGAAATAACTGAATGTATCTACTCATCTATGACAAATATTACTATTAATTTTTACATCTATTCCTGCTTACCATTCCCCAGACTCCCCAGTGAATGTTTTTGTGATGTTCTGTTGCAATATTGTTAAAAAAGGATGAATGACTACACTCTGAATAACTTCAGAGAAAAGTAAACTAAAATTTTTATTGTACTTAAAAATAAATAGTCAACAAATTACGATGCTATGGAGACAGAAAAAATAAAGTGAAGGTTTCTAATGTTAATTTACCAAGTCTGTTCAACAGGCAAACAGCATTTCCAGTTTGATTCAATTTGTTACGGATATTCCCCTAAACACTCTTTCATTATCACTCAGGGTGCTTCAATCATTAAAAGACCAATGACAAGTGGTGAAAAGCATGAGGGTTCCCATCCGCTCATGGTGAAAGAAGTTCTATACAATTTTGAGGTGGAGGGTGAATAAATCCGGACATTTGTAGCTGGGGCTAATATATCGTAATCTGTAGACTTGATCCAAGGTCCACCTAAATCAGGGAAAGTGGTCCAGTGACTTGTGATTTGTGACACAGTTCCTATCATGAGTTTTTATGTTGGTTAGACTCCTTTCAGCTGGTTGGTGCCTAGTGCCATTTTGGTGTTGGCTTTCTTGGATTTGCTTTTGCTAACGTTCCTATTATTTGTGGGAAAGCACAGTTCTGGCCCTATGCCTGAAAGCTAGCTGCTCCTGCCCTTCCAAAACACTGCCAGTGCTGCAGGTGTGCAAAGCAAGTTGTCCTTGGGATTACCTGGCCATTTGTAGTGTGGATTTAACTCAGCTCCCATAGTGCCTCACCCCCATTAGTACTGGTTTTCTATATGTAGAACTGATTATATGAATATGATTCTTTTCGGGTTACCAGCTCTAAAAATTAGTTCTACTTTTGCTCTAGTACAGTTTAAGTCTTCTATGATGCCCAAATCTGAGGATGCTTTAAAATGTTACACAAGTACCAAAGCAGGCCGTTTCATCTCTGAAAGAATAAACTGAGGTAGAACACAAGTCAAGAAAGTTTCCAGGAGAGGAAGCAAAAAACTGGCTGTTTATTCATAACCAGATGTACTTGTCTCTCTCTGTTTGCATTAGTCCTGGCTCAGCTTTCTCCTTGGTTGTGCTTTGCAAGTATGAATGAATATTATGACATGCTGTCTTCCAGTGGTTCCATGTAAATAATTATGAGGAAAGGAGAAGTAGATGGAGTTACACACCCATTTTGCATTTTAGCAGGTATTCTGAAATTTCATACCTAGACAAAACATGGCATACTGCTTAATACGTGTCACTGCCTTCATTCATCCTGCTAAATTTCTGGCATGTATAATTTTTTTGCAGCAAGCAGTTCCCAGCTGGAAAGGAGAGATTATATCCTGGTTGCCAGAATGAATGAATGAATTGTTTAGAAAAAAACAGAAGGTGCAATTCCAGTTGCTCATTGTGAAAAGGAGTGAAAGGCTATGATTAAGAAAAGACCAAGTTATGCAGAAGTTCATAGTTAGACAATAAATATTTTAATGAATTAGTAGAGAATGTCAAGCTTTCAATTACGAACTCTGAAAGATACTGAAAAGAGAAATGGCCAAGCAGCACCGAACTTTGAACAGCAACAGGTTCTTTACCTTTCTATGATATTCTGGAGTAGAATCAGCTCCAATCAAAAGTGAAATGCGATTATGGCCACATCGCATGGCAGGGACTTTCAGTGGGGGCAAAAGGGAAGATAACCCCTGCACACACCTGGTGGATTTGCGCGGGCAGCCCTTACGTATACCATTCTTCAAAATCTCTGACTGCCTGGGAAGTATTTGAATTTGTGCTTCTCACACTTCTGAGATGTATATAAACACCATTTTCAAGATGAGAAATCTGAGTACAGCAAGTTCACGGCCTGGCCTTCATAGTTAGTGGAAGAGTCCAGCCTCATCTGTAGGGAATAAGGCCCAGGAACATTCAGGAATTTTGCAAACAGAGAGCCTGGGAGTGAGGAGCAATCCTCACATGCTGGTCTGGGAATGAGATGTCACTCTGGTAATACCCAGTGTTTTAATCACAAAGCATTTCCACTTAAACAAAATGAGACCCAGGGGGTCATTAGGAAAAAGACTGGCTCCTTTATTCAGCAGATTTCAAAATTGATTATGTTTATGTTTGACTGAATTATTTATCCATGTCAGGAAAGTCAGGAAAAACTGAAGAAGAGCTCAGAGTAGAGAGTGTGACTGAGTGAATTTTTCATTGAACTTGGGAACATTTGTGTCATGTTCTCACAATGAAGTTTCCTCCAAAATTGCTTCTTAGGCCTAACATCCCTGAAACTGAAATTGTTGAATGACAGGAAGATGATCTAAAATCTCTTAGCAGATCTCAGAATTTCACATAACATTATTGGCAGGGACTGGACCAGCTGCAAATGAAGGACAAATTGAAGTCAGGCAAAGAAATACTTCTTGGCCTTGCCAGTTTCGTTGTGAAACTTTGAAACTGCAGAGGCCTCAATGCCACTGAGGTGGTGCTACTGTACCCTTAGGAGCCCAGAACTTTGGTCAAGTGTTACAGAGCTTTGGCTGTAGTGCTGAATTTAACCAACTGTGTATCAAGTGCCTATAAACACAAAGACCATCTGGCTTTGATTACAGATACTTAGCAATTTTGAATATTGGGACCAAACTCTAGCAGCAAGCTAAACATCAGACAGGGGTGCCCAGAGCTTCAAAAGAGGACATGCAGAAACTCCCCTGTCTATTATGTCTATTCCACTGGAATGAGGTGAAAGACCCCTCTAATTACTCAGTGAGATCAACTGCTCTTTCTGCCCCTTCTCTCTGGGTGGCCCTGCTGCCCGCAGATGCCGTCTCTTCAGCTGATGTAAATGAATAAAGTAATGATATTAGAAGAGTCTTGGCTGGTTTCACAATGTAAGAATATAGTCCCCAATTGCTCAAAATCTTCTTATTGTTTGACAGAAGAACCGTGCTCTTTACACATTAGTACTTCACATCTGATGAACTACAAAATGCCTTTTTTCCCAGAAGATTCAGAGCTGAATTTTACACATTTGGAACAATAATAATTAAAAATATCACACACTTACTTCATTGCGGCATCATGAAAAACATGTTACAGGAAGCAGCTGTGCATATTATTGTAAGAATTCTTCACTTTCAGTTCAGGCTAGCTGGATAATGTTAAATAGTGTATTTTGATGCAAACCTTTGCTGACTTTACCTTGTAACTGATTCATTGGGTAAAATTTTAAAAAATAATTTTTAAAGCTTGCTTATAGGAACTCAAGTACATTTGAATAACTCTGAGATAAAATATTTCTGTACACAAAAGGAACAAAAATATCCCTAGATCATACCCAGACTTCATTTACTATGCCTCCAAACAAAACTTTCCCTCTGTGCACTGCTATGTATCTCCACATACTCGTGTTAATGGTGTCATTAATCTTTCCTGCAGTAATCTCTACCTCTCAGCTTTTACACATTCAGCACCTGGGTCAAATTTGACCTGGCAAGTTTGTCCTTGAATACTATCATTTACAAAGTCCATGTTAAAAAATCTATGTATTATCAGAACCGCTGCATTTTATCAAATAACTGCCACCAGCTCTTGCCTGAAATAGTTCATTTGCAAAGCTGTTGCCACCGAACTGTGGAAACCAACCATCAGTCAAAGGCTTGTTTTGCTCTTTGTTTTATAGCAATAGCAAATGAACTGCAGATGGAGCACTGTTTATACTTTCCCATCATCTCTAGAGCGCCTGGAACTGTTGCTGTGATGTCATTATGTTTCAGCAGGATATAAAGAAAGTAGCAACACTGGAAATATTTATTTACTGGGTTAGGGCCAGTTTGACTTGTACTGTAGGAAGAACATCAAGGTGCTTGAAATGGAAGGCTACAAGATCTCACTTTTCATGTAGATCTATAGTGAAAACATCACACAGAAAAAAAAGTTCGATACGTCTACTGATCAAATAGAAAATAGAAGAACTTGTTAAATTTTATGTAGCTTCATGTCAGAAGGAACTTTTGTTTGGGGTGTATATCTGAAATCTCTGTGACTGAAATACTGGCCTTTCTGGCTGTGATGGATGAGTTCTGTTGGATTAGGGCATGTGATTTATTATGTTCCCACTCTCATGTGTCTATCTCATCTGTCTGCAGAAGTTACCTTGCAGGAGTTACAGAAGTGAATGATTACAATTAAATTTGCCAAACCGCAAATCACAGAAGCTGCAGGACTGGCATGTGTTCGCCATGGGACGATCACCTCTGGAAAATGGTGAGTGGACAGCTGAGAGTAATAATGCTTTAAAACTTTATAGCCAAATCTACCAGTGCCCATCCGTCCCAGACAGAGATGGAAAGAGCATAGGTAGATTCAAACATATGATCTTGTATTATAATTACAATGCATTACTGGAGTACAAATGTCCAACAAGCCACTGTGATTGGCCTGTTCAGGGGAGCAGACAGTGAGGATAAAGCAGAACTAAATGGGCTGGTGCAGCAAACCAAACTGTCCAACCAGTCAGAATTGTTCACACCAGCGCAGCGTCTCTGTTGACCTCACGACAGGCATAAACTTCAGGCAGAAGTTCCTGGAAGGCAGGATTGTTTCTTAGCATTGTATTGATAAAATGTAATTGGTTTTATGTCATCATAAAGTTTGATTCTCGGTACTGCACATATAGCAAAACAGTTTTGTCTTGCATATGGTGCTGCAGCACCTCTACTACCTCATTTGTTCTCTAGCACTGTACAGAGCATCGCTAACTTACACTTATTTGAACCACATACTTGCACATATGAAGTGGTGATCTTGCTTGATAGAGAATATTGCAATAGGTTCACCTGGCTTGTTTGCAACTTTTACAATTCGTAGTACAAAACTCTCGCTAGACAATGAGGAAGTAATATTGTAAAGAAACCCTGTTTTCTGGCAAAGCAGACAAAGTTCTTTTTGTGACACCATAACCTTCATTTGTTTCCTTTATCACTGCTTGTGCGCTTTCCAACTCTCTGTTATCAGGCTTTCACAGTGACTGTCTCAGTCACTGATGTGACTTACGGAGTTTCTGCTGCAAGTACAGATTAATGGATAAAGCCTGGTATAGAAAGCGAGCAAGTCTATGATTAATTTCCTGAATTAATGCTGCTTTGCTTTATGCACAACAAATACCAGCTGGCTTAAACCACTACTCCTAAATTCTCCAAAGAGGGAAGAGTCCCCTCATGATGTAGATCCAGGATGGCGAGTTCCACACAAGCCCATTTGTGCAGTCCTGGCTTTAAGTGCTCCGGCTCTAGCCCAGGGCAGGGTGCTGATAGAGGGATCAGTGCTGGCTGTGAGGTCACCTAGCAGGTGCCTGTAATTTAGATTAACTATAAAGCTGATCTCTCCTCAGTCCCAAGGTTAGCACCTCTGTGGGGATACAGCCGGTTGAGCTGACCTGATTGGGAAGTGCTGGTTGTTTTGCTTCTGAGCTACTGCAGCCGATCCTACGTGGCAGGGATGTGACTTCTGATGACAGCAAGGATTGTGGAAAGGCTTAATCCCAAGTAAGAAGTTAAGGCTGGTCTAGTACGTGCTGGTAAAGTAGTTGAAGTTTGGGTAGATTTCATTCCCTTCTCTCTAACAACTTACAAGAAGCTTTACATCTAATTCTGCTTTCCTAAGCATAGAGTTCCTTTCAGCTCAATTAAGCCAGTCTATAGTAGAAATGTGGGAATGAATTTTTCATATGGCAACCTATGAATAGTGGACAAATGTCCTCTGTTTTTATTTTAATAATGAAATTTCAAGCCATCTATACAAAATTACTTTATTCTGACTGTAGTGTTTAGTACTCAATTTCATTGCTGTCTGTAGGAAGGTACATTATTATGTGTTTAATAGTAACTTAAGACTCACTTAGAGGTTTTATTATAGCATGCTTTTTAATAGTGCACAGCTTATTTCTGGAGAGGTTCTGTTCCTGTATTTGTGTTTAACTGATGTTTTTTTAAAAAAGGGTGAAACTTTAAAGATGTTAGTAGTATCTCTGAATATTTATGTTGGAAGGATTTCAGGAAGTCATTTAGTCCAATTCCTCTGCTCCAAGCAGGGCTAATGTCGACATTAGAGCAGGATGCGTGTGGCCTTTTGCAGTCGTGCTCTTGGTGTCTGAGACCTGAGGTTTCACAGCCTGTTCGGTCCTCTCAGTAGGAGCCACAGTGAAACATGCTCCATGCAGCCACTCAGTTCAGCTCCCAGGCAGCCTCAGAAAAAGCTTGCTAGAGATTGCTGTGACCAGCCTATTTCTGAAAAACTTTTTCAGCTTGTTTGGCTTTCCTGTATTGAACTCGTGCTGTAAGGCAGAGGAAAGTAAATGTTCGGTAAGGCTTCACAGGGAGAAAGAACAGTGTGGGATATAATTTACTAAAGGTCAGGAGAGGGAGAAATGGGAAGATATTTTGGCAGCCAAATGCAATCATGAACTTGCTTTCTGTTCACTTGATCTAGTTTCTTCTGCTCCTACTTCCTCATCACCCTTTTTTGTCACTAATATAGTGTTTCCTTCTCTGAATAGTTTGACTGTCAGTCCCTCTGGCCTGGGGAGGGGAATCCTGTTTTTAAAGAAAGCTAACGTACATACAACTCATATTTTCTTCTCATATTTTTTTTTACTTCAGAACTACTCATTGACTTTGCAGATTCAGAGAAAATGTAGGTTACCCTGCCCAGTAGGTTTCTCTGGTTCTGCCCCGCTGTAGATGTATGCAATTAGAAGAGAATGCAGATAATGAGATCTTATGAGAAGGCTGGGAGAAAAGCTCTTGTTCACTGAGCAAAGTCCCATGACTATGACCCTGAGAATCTCTCCTACACTGCGGTTAGAAGGAAACAATTAAATACTCCAAGTCACAGGAATAAGTGATATGAGGAGAACAGGCACTGTGTTGCAGCTACAGACCTGCACAAGGGGAGGACTAATCTGGGTAATTTAAGAGATGTTTTTACCCTTGGGCTAGATTCTAATTCTGGTTATGCTGGGGTAAATTAAGCACAACTTTACTGACATCAAAGGCTCTGGTCAAGATGATCTAGCTTCATGCTCTTGAAACTGAGGTCAAGCCCACTTGTTTTTCTAGGCAAGTTCTACCCAAAATAAATGGGTGGAGCAAGGTCAAACCTATGATTTTATTCTTTCCTGTGGGCACTTGCACAACTCAGTATTTACAGCTGGCTTTGTCTTTTAAAGGGCATTTTTGTTTGGCATTTGAACTGGCAATTGTCTGGCTGCAACTATTCAACTGCCCTGTTCCGATGGGATGAGTTGGGGCAGGGAAGTTTGCGAAATAGAGATGCAAAGGGGTATGAAGTGATTTATTATTTTTTTTTTATGGTACTGTAAGAAAGCAATACTGGATTTTAGGGGTTGAGGTCAGGCTATTATAAAAATGGAGCTTGTTTTTTAGCCTGTACCAATTTTCTCCTTGCACTTTAAGTTAGTGAGCCATATGCAGAGCAGAGATGAAAGTCTGAAAGTAAATGCCTGTGATTTTATTTTGAACAATTTCTAGCACTTTTCTTTATAATAGAACATAAGCATCAGGCAACTGCTGAGATACAGATCTGACTTCAGATTGTGCTTAGCTCCATGTCATTCTTAAGTTGGAAGCTTGTACATGCACCAAGGATGCCTTTTCTTGAACTAACATTCACTGGTTTAACTTCCAGTATTTCTGTTCATGATTGTATCACATCTTGCAGCCAGAAGAGAACTAAGTGTCTTGCCTCAAGGCAAAACCAGTATCAATGCAAGTAGCAACTTTCTATCTACGTGCACTTTAATCGTTCTGTACCGCACATCTTTCTTGTGTCTCTGTCTGCCTGACTGCTGTGAGGAACTGTGCTAAAATCAGGGGTTTCCTCATAGGAGTAATGCCCTCTGGCATTTCTTATGAGTGATTTCATATTGCTTTAGAATCAGCAACATGCTATGTAAGATGTTTCTAAAAAATAGAAATCTAGCTGCTGGCTTTGCTGTTTTTCTTTCTTATAGTTTTTTTTGACTTTGTGAGAGAGCATATTTTCAGTCATGTTCACAATCCAATGAAAGTTAAAGTTGCTGGTGTGGGTGGTTACTGCATTCATGTGAATGTTATGGTAGGGGACTGATCTCAAACTAGTGAGTAAATTTTAAAAAAACAAACAATGCAACACCTCCTGAAACTATTTACACCCCACGATTTATGGTTGAAATTATATTTCTTAGCCGCTAGGTGGCAATGAGATGTGCACTTGTAGCAGGAGACATGCAGGGGCCATCTGAGGTAATACTGGGAATTGCATGTGCGACGCCATATTCCTATTAAGTGACCAGCACCATGCCTTGGGGCTTCCAGCGTCTCTCTGCTCACTTAGTGACTGCAGTTTCATTTAAGAGCCACTTGGTATGAATCAGTTTTCAGTCCACTTAGCAATGCCATCTGTAGTATGTTTCAACATTCTCTGTGTCCTTTGGCAAGTGACCATGTTCTGTTATTTCAGCTCTGAGCCTGATAACCTATAGAAGTGATGATGGCTTTTTTAAAGAAAATGCCAGTTATCTTGTCAAGTTATGCTGAACTTGAAATCTGCTCAAGTTGGTGTTTACTGGTTCCAGCAATAAGAACAGGTAGGGTATTCTGCTTACCTAGTAAAGAGCTTGCAATAATTTAAGAATGAGTTCTGAGAGAAATATTTTCTCCTGGCCTATCCTGTGGTTGAAACATTTACAAAGAAAAGGGGTAAAAAAATTCTGTCAGGATTTTTTCCTGGTGAGGCAAGGAGATAACTGAGGAACATCAGCAGAGCTTAGCAGCAATTGTCCCAAGTTGCAGCAAAGGTAGACATTAGGAAATCTTCATTTTAATGGATGATCTGGGAACCCTTTATCTGCTTGTAGTTAGGCATTTCTCTGTAGGTATCACACTTAAACTGAAGGAGTTTCATTAGTAGTAGGATACTACTTCAACAGCAATAAGGGCTTCATAGGCACTTCCTTAACATCTAAGAAGGAACTGCTTTTGAAGCAGCCACAGGTTGTCTTCTTCACTTCATTCACTACTTTTAGTTCCTAATGGCGCAGTCTGAGTCAACAGAATTGTCAACCATGTTCTGCGTGGGGTATAGTGTTTGGTAGTACATGCTGCAAATGCTTGTTACAAAAATTATACTAAAAAGGAAGTTGCAGTAGCAAAGTTAAACACTACAGATGTAAAGCAGCAGTATTGTAGATGTTCATGCAAATTTAATTTCTTCTATGTCCATTGTGGTATCAGTCTTTAGTTATATGGTCAGTTCTATAACTTTCTCCCACTTTCTGCTTATTTCTTTGTGCAGGAAACAAGTGCATTCAGCTAAAACTCTGACTGAAACAGTTCAAGTTAATGACACAGTTATGAGCATATTTTCTTGTGTGCTCAGGTTCAGTTCCAATCATCATTTTGTATGTACATACAAAAAATATGTACTTTCTTTAGTAAAGTAATGTGATCTTAACATGTAAAACTGAGAACCTCATACAAAGCTCAAAAAGGGAAGTGAGTTAGAAGCCAGAAAAAGGACATGGTAACAGTGAAAAGATTGAATTTCATGTAATGAGAAGCAGTCTCAGCATGCACATTGCCTAGCCAAGGTAAACCACACAATAAGTTACTGTATAAACGCAATCATAAAGTATATAATCCTTTAATCTTGAGGTGGCATCAGTGCAGTTCTGTTGTAATTACCTTTATTATGGATAGGAGAACCCGATGTGGTTCCAATTCCTGAAAAGGTATGGTAACTTCTAATTGTTGGAAAATAGATAAAGATAATTCTACAGTTTCACATGCATGCTTAAAATTCAGCTGTCAGATGTATTTCTCTTTAGCTATGCTTTGGAAGGTGCTTAAGGAGAACAGGAGTTTAATAAAGCATCTGGATCTCATTGAAGCCTGCTTTTTGTTTTTGTGTTTCTTAATTTACTACTGTACTTTCCAGTTGGGCTGATAGAGGCACAAAGAGGACACGACATTGCTCAATGTCACAAAACAAATTTGTATCTCAGCTTAAATTTGAAAGTGGTTTTTTTTGTCTTTTGCTTTCAACATTAAGTTTAAGAGCTTTCAGTATGACTTCATGGTATTTTTGCTTGTCACTTGCATTTTAACTTGTAAAATGCTTCTTTATTTTGGAAGTGATTTTTTTTTAAAAGATGTTATAGAAGGCTTTATTTTTTCCACTTTCTTTTGGTCCGGTGATGCTGTTTTGTAGAAATAGTTGTTATCCATTTTCTTACTCAAGAGCACAGGGGTGTGGGTGTGTGTCTGTGATTTGATAAGACTCCTGGCTGCATGCAGCACTGCTTATGTGTGTCTACCCTGTCAGCACATGCTGGTGTCCCACTTCCTTACAGATGACCTTGTCCCGGAAATAAAAAAACCCAAACCAATACAAAACAAACCTTGAGCTACTCTGTAAAATGTGCTGTATGTTAGAGGTAATCAATACTTGATTCTTAATGCAGATAGTTGGCATGTTCCACTATTTCTCTATTGACTCTATTGTGTTTATCCTAGTTAGGGGTCTTCCTTCTGGCTGTTCATCCTCTCAGTATCCATTTTCCAATTATTTCCAACTGAAACTTTTGCTTTCAAAACAAAGAGCTGCGGTCACATCCATGTTCTGATTGTTGCCTGCTGTATTCCTCCCTCGCAGGACCATTTACATTTTTAACGAGTTTGTTGTCCTCCCACTCTGTTAAACTATGCCAAAATGCAGAATGTAATTGAGAAATAACGTATGAGTCCTCTTGTAAGGAAGTAAGGAAATCCAAAAGGAAATTCCACTTCTTAAGCCTCTTCAATTCTGTTAAGGCAAACTATATTTTTGGTTGTCTGCTTGAAGGGGAAAACCCAACCCTAGCTATTTCATTGAAGATGTCTGTAATCTTGGCCATGCTGGCTGTCTACCACTTAGATAAGTTAATGCCATTTCTGACATCCGTAGATCATATCCTTTGGACTATTGTGTAACCCAGCCAAATCATTTCAACGGGCATAAAGTGAAAAGACAGGAAATCTAACCTAGGGTATAATCTGAATGCAATACATCATTTTACAAGAGACATGAAGAGGGCTCTTGAGACAGTAAATAGAAATACATCTAGTAGCAGCCATTTGGATCTCAGGTCTTCAGATGTATATTCATGCTCACAGATCTAATTACTACTAATGAAATGGAAAGATCCATATTGGCTCAACTCTTCTCTAATGCACTGCTGATCACAGTTATATAAGCCAGTAAGTGAAAAAACAAAGAGCTTGGCAAAATTAAAACACTGTTTGGTCCAACTTTTTTGTTCACGATCCATGCAGAAAAAGGCATGGGCGATTCCAATTTACTTTTTATCACATAGATGAGATCAGACCATCTCTGACTTGTGTGGAACAAGCTATTTCCTAATGCAAATTACAGCAGCCACATGGATGTTTTATCAGAGGAGCTATTCTTCTAGCTGGGATCATTGGAATACTTTCTGCTCTCTTTCCTCCTGTCTTACCTTTGAAGTGCTCCTGTACTCAAGTGGTGTGGAGGTAGAACCACAAACCTGCTTGGAGCACAAAGGACCTGTGGATTTTATCCACTGAGTTGGTAACAAACCCTGAAACATAGATAGTACTTTATTGTAAATGTGGCACGTAACCTGTGATTCTCCTAAGTGCAGCTGCAAGTGTGATGATTCCTCCTCAAATCCCTGTGTTTATTCAGAGGTTTATCTATTACTGCAGCTCTGAAAGCATCACAATAGAATCCCTTTTGCCTGTATATCTTTACTCTGACTAAAATTCTCATCCCCTAACCAAAAATTCACATGTTTCTCACTCACCTGGCAATACTTAAAGCATTGTCAGGACTTGAAACTCTCCAAGTCATTGGACAACCATCAATACATGTACAAGTTCTTTGGAGAACTCATTGAACATGGTTGAGATGGATGTCAGCGATTCTACGTTTACCAGCCAAAAAAGCAGTAGAAAAATACAAAAAGTGTGCTAATTAGTATTGGAAAACAGGCTTGGCAAATGAGAGCATGCAGAGCATAGTGCTTTATAGGGTGGTTAAATTTGTTTCTTTATTCTAATCTGCTGTGTTTTGAAGGGTTTTGTGAAGCTGTGGTGGCACTGGAGACAGTAGGGATGAGGAGCTAGAGAGAAACATTGTTTGCATTCAGTCCCCAATTTCAGAAAACTTTGAACCCTGAATGATTTTCTTCTGGGACAACTTTTAGTGCCAGTTAAGTTACAAGAGAATTTCTGAAGCCACATGCCCATACAATTTCTCTCTTTTCAAGCTTATAAAATAGCAAACTGATAGCATGCATCCATCCTTTTGACCATGTAGAGCATACGGCAATTGAAAAGTCATTGGGCTGCCCCTAGAAGCTGGATTATGGATTCTAGCCAAAAGCATGGAAGCTGTAATTGGTGTGGAAGACTTTTCTTCTCTTAATCATGCCTTCATATTTGATCTCTCTGCAGTCTTCTCAAAGAACAAGTCATTAGCCACTCCTTTGGAAGAAGAAAGGCTTGAGGCAGCATAGCTTGAGATTTGTTTGACCTTTCAGCTCTGCTTTTCTTTGAAATCAGGATTACTTCTGCTGTATGCAACTTGGATTACACAGGGAGTCCAGTCATCTGAGAGAGTGAGGCAAATAACAATTTTAGGGTCAGATTTTCAAAGGAGCCTCACTCCAGTGACTGAAACAAGGAATGATACTTTTGGGGAACCCCTGTATATTGGCTTGTACATTTTTTTCAGAAGATTTGATAAGTGTTATCAGAGTAGTTGCTAAAGCTACTTGCATGAAAATCTGAATGGTAGGTGAAACTTAAAATTCTAGCTGCTAAGAACAGGTCTTACCTTGTGTTGCATGTTGAAAGCCTGCTCACATCAGGAGAACATTTAAGCAAGAATTCAGTGTGTAAAAGGAGAGTTAAATGATCAAAAAAATCCTCACGAAATGCATTATAGTTATCTGCTGTGACTGTCCAACAGAAAGAGCACACTGCTTTCCCCAGACCCCAACAGGGTTTGAAGTTTCAAGATCAGTTCAAGAGAAACTGATCCAGTATGTCTAGAAACAAAAGATTGCTGAAGGAATTGCCTTTGCTGGAAGAGTAGCTGCAGAGATGTTCCTCTTAAATGAAATTAACACCATACCAGACAAATCCAATAAAACAGAAACCCTACTAATCATACTACAGAATGGTTAACATTTTGAATATTCAACCCATTTGTAACCTATAATTAATATAGCTAATCCATCATTTATATAAGCATGTTGTATCAGTTATGTTTTTATTTGTTTAGTGGTGGCAATAAAATCAACTGTTGTGCTTCCTGTTGAAGACTTAGGGAGTTGTGAGCAGACCATAACAGGCCCTTTGTCCTCAGTAACACCTCCTGTAGGCATGCAAATCTGTGACTCAAATTACTATATACTATTATGGAAAATAGGCCAAAACCTATGCTACACAGTTCTGCTTGTAGTTGTTTCAAAGTATCCAAGAGACCAGATGCACATCCAGAACCAAATGCTCCAGCTCAAGGCCAACAATACTAATTTGATAGGTATATAATGTCATCCAGTGTGTGGAAACAGAAATCAGGACAGCTGATTTAATCCCAGAAAATACTGAATGTGGTTAATAGCTTTTAGTGATTGGTTGTTTTACTGATGGTGGGATTTGATAATATCCAAATGTAAATACTGTTTGTACAATGTGACCCTAAGTTACTGTGATTTATTTTTTTTTTTCTCCCCTCCCCTTGGGCAGGGGGAATTTGGGTTTTATCTTGAGTAGCTGAGACAAAAGTATCGAAGTACAGTAAATCCAACATAATACTTTCTTACCCCAAAATACACATTCCAAAACACTGGAAGAACATGGTGTTTTTTTTCTGAATTATTTACTTAAAGAAACAGATGAAAAACAATAGCTTTTCCAGTGGCAAGTTTAGGAAGCTCATGACTAACTAAATTAATGTACTGGGCATACACCTTTTTATGCAATATACAAATACTTCCATCTTGCTTCTGTATTAGTGCACAGAGTCAGAGAAGAGATCTCTAAAGGCAAAGCAGGAGTTACTCTAGTAGCACAGAAACCAAAAGGAAGATAGCCTGAAAAATGACTTGACTTGGATTTTCTTTCTACTTCACATACATGGTTATAGTATATTGGAATCTCATATGCGTACATGTAAAATTTGTCTTTTAAGCACAATTAACATTATGAGGAGCAGGTTTAATATGCAGTTGGGGGCTTAAAGAGCTACTTGGAACTTGGGGATCCAGTTCTATAGTGTATGCTCAACCCTGGAGCCAGAATAACTTTTTTCTGATGTGTAAGGGGAGTGAGGCTTGAGCAGAGCTGGTGGCTGAGGGGATGTAACAGCTCTCGGTGTAGAGCAGGCAAGTGACACTGCCTGTGTGTCCCTCCCAGAGCTGCCAGACTGTGCTGATGTAATTAGCTCTGAATATGCTGCTCTTCAAGGGATCACTAGCAACGCCAAGCACCTGTGTAACTGCTATGGTGCATAACTTCATTAAATTACCTGGTTTCAGCTTGCATTATCAGGTTATTTTTCTTTCAGTCAGAGGCGTGTATAAGAGAACATGTCTCTTCCTAGGGAATTTAAATCTGTTGTATAAAGTCTATTACTAGAGCCAATTATAAGTGCAAAGAATAGCCTTTTTTTGTTTGATGTGTATCTAGAGGAAATATGCAAACCACATTTCTGGTTTATCTGACCTCTCTGTAGTAAGTTCCAATCAGATTTATTTTTCAATTAACTATAAAAAGGGCAGGATTTTAAAAGCTGTAATTCCACATTATTCCCACCACAAACCTCAAACAGCTGCACTTTGTGCTGGGAAATGCCTTGGAGGCTGAGGAGGGATCCTTCTCTCCAGGCCGTGTAGATGTTTTACAGCTGCGAATATGGCCTCGAGGTTACAGTAACTTCCTTGGAGAGCCCATCTATACGTGGGACTGGCCAAGCAATTTTGCAGTTATGAGGCGTGACCTTGGTCTGTTCTTCCAAATGCCTGCTGCGGTGGGAAGAATGTGATGACTGGAGATCTGCACATCTTCACCTTCTGAAGCCCTGCTTTTAGCCCTCTGAAACCTCACTTTGTGTATACCTACTCCATTTTGGAGCCCTGCTAACACACATGGACAAGTTTGGCAAAGCCCAACGTGAGTGTGCCTGTCTGTGGTAAGCAGTAAGTGCCTGCCTGGGTGTGAGGTGCTGAGTGGGGAAGCAGAGAAGTCCTGGGGTGGAAACTGCGCTGACGCAAATGCCTTGTTCCTGGTAATTTAAGTAGTGTTTGTTTTATGTACCCTAAACTTTCTCAAGCGACTCTGAAAGCCCCAGCTCCAATGTCTGCTTTACAATTATCTGACAACTAATTTAATAAAAACTCTCTAAGTGGAATTAATGCAGCTCATGTTCTTCAGGGCCTCATCTGAAGGCTTTGCAATTACTAATGGGCAGAACTTTGCAGACGCTGCACTGATCAACTAAGCTCTGCTCTAATGTTGTTTAAAAAAACCAAACCCATAATTGCCTTCACCATGTTGTTTCTGCTTTGCTATTTCTAAGCTATGCAAATTCATGAAGTTGCCTCTTGTACATGATTATGAATTACTGGTTGGGGTAAGGTATCTAGCAGGCAGCTTAAATAGAATAAAATATTAAATGCATTTTCATATTGCATGTGTTCTGTTTACTTATTATTCATCAGAGACTCTGCATTTGACTCAGAATAATAAGCACGAAGGGGACAAGTTGTTTTCTCAGTAACAAGAGCAGATACAGCAGAAGGTATTTGGCCTATAGTTCTTCGCTTGAAGAACTTTGCCTGAAAAAGATATGAAGAAAATCTCAATAAAATATCAAGCTTTTACCTATTTCTGATTATGTGAGAAATGAACAAGAGAAAGTCAAGGCACAAATTTAATAAGAAGGAGAAGAAAAGTAGGCTGCCAAGTGTATCCCTAAAAATTAGAATTTTCTTACAATTTGTAAGAGCAACAGCAGGTTTTATTAGTGGCTTATAAACAACATTGAAACCTGGAAGTGATAATTAACAGCAGCCCACGGCTTGTTAAGTCCATGATAGAAGGTTATAATTCATATGCCATCTGGAGGTGGAAATTTTGTTGAAAGCAGCTCTTAACACGAGCTCATCACTTGGTGCTGAATACTCTTTTGCATGATTATCTCAAAGAACAGCAATAGAAATGGGGAGGCAACAATTTCCAGAGTAAGAAACAATAAATTCTGTGAAGGGAAGAGGGCAACTATATTTTTCTTTGACTTATCGATATTATTCTGATTTCAAGAGTTTCAGTTAGATCCAGAAGTCTGGGTGCTCTGTGGCACTAAAGGACCTATTTGGATAAGAAGGCATAGGGAAGGGAGATAGCAAATGAAGAACTACTAGAACCCAACAACCAAACAGATGCCATGTAGTTAGTATGGAGAGACAAATGAAGTTTGGGGACATAAATGCAAAAGTTGTTCTTCTCCTGGAAAAAAAATAAAATCCTCATCTTTCTCTGTTTGTGGACTTGTGTGGCTTTTCAGTGGTCTGAGGAGTATGGAGAACCTTGGAAGCCAAACAGGATGGTAGTTGAGTAAACAAGGCAGGCTACAATAAATATGTAAATGAGCTGACCAGTCTAACAAGTATTAAATGTATGTTATTGCATGGCTTGCTTTAGACTTGTGGATTAAACCATAGGGAATGTGTGCTTTGAGATGGTGTGTGGTTCTTGTGTCTTCCTAGGTGAGACTGGTGATCTGGTTACACTGTGCCATGTACCGTAGAAAAAAAGTCCTGCCACAGGCTTTCCTACGAAACTTATCCTGAATATCTGGCAGGGAATTGAAAATGGGAGAAAAATATAAAAATAAAGTAATAAAGATAACTTGGTTGAATCTATCTGCTGATCTGACACATAAGAAAAGATGGGGAAACTTGTTTTATTTAGGCTAGCAAAATAGAAGACAGGCAGTATGTCATACATACTACATAAGAAGGTAAATGCTAGTGAGAAGACATTAATTAAGGTAAGCGATAACATCGAGGCACCAAAGAATTCATGGTGACTTAAAGCCATTTTAGACTGCAAATTAGAAGAGGCTTTTAATTTTTAAAGCAGGGAAAGCCTGGAGCAGATTTTTTTCATTTGACTCAAGGATGTCAAAAAACCGAGCTACTTCTATGGTGGAGTTTGAGCTCTCTGAGAGGTTAGATGATATGGTGCCTGTCATAGCAGAGATCGGGTCTAATGGCTCATGAATTTACCTCATCAGTTTTCTGTTCCCCAAAATGGGAAAAAAAAAAATGGTTTGGGGGGAGTGTATTCTGCTCCAGTTATGTGCATTACCAGAATAGTAATTAAATTCATTGTAATTAACACTGTATAATTGCCTAAATCAAAGCAGAAGTGTAGGAGTCTGCCTTTAAAGTCCCCATGCTCTAGAACCCAGTGCAGTTCCTAGGCAGTAGGATTAGTAATAAATTGAACAAAGATCCTAAAATAGACTTCCAGAAATCTAGCCCCAGGAATTGTCTGAGGCAAAACAGTTTTGTTTAGTATTTAACACAGAGGAAAAAGCATATACAAGTGGCAGCAGTAACTAAACTTCCAAGAGTGATTACAAGTAAAACTGAAATCCTATACGATAAACTCAGTTTGTTAAACACAACACACCACTTAAAGAAATACTATGATACATGCCATGTACTCCAATGTGGATGTTAATCATTTTTAGCAGTTAAGTTCTGTAAATAAATCTGACTTTTCTAATAGCTGTGGGTGTCTCCATGTTCCTTTAAGTGTTTGACCTTGAATAATATTTGCTGAACTAAATGACTACAGCTACAATTGGCACACTACATATTTTGGAGTTGTGGAAAGATGAGCTCGTAAAGAGAGCACAGGACCCACAGCCTGATCCATGGGCAGTGATTGCTGTAAGCCCAGACAACCAATTTCATTTTCATGTTCATGGGATACTCTCTGCTTCCATTTGCATTCAAAGATTCTTTTGACAGAATAAGTCATCAGTTTTCCTACCCTGACCAGTCGTCTTTAGTGGTGCTTTGCAAAGATGTGCTGTCAGCTGAAACTCATACCATTAGTCACATTGTTGTTTCAGATAGGAGACAGCCCAGACTTTGGAATGACTATCAGTTTCTTCCTTACGTATACTTTTCTTTGAATTATTGCTGATCTGGTACTATATTAAAATAATTCTGTGTATATAGAGTATATTTTATAGTAATATATGTATTTGCTTATTTTGTTAAGGACTTTCAAGAATAATCTTTAATTTTTAAAAATGCTGTCCTTATTTAAATTGTACTTGCTTCCAAAAACACTGGGACTTTGCTAACAGACCATTCAATTCTATGAGATTAAGGTAGTATAGCAACATTCTCATCACATTGGAAAGATACAAGAGAAACCTTAATCATTTCAGTCTAAGCCCAGTTCAAAATGAGACTCACTACTACACCCAAAGCATCCTTCTGTTGTTTATAGAATCAAAAACTATTAAACTCGGAGCTATGAGGACCTCAAAGTCAATTAAACCATTCTTGAAGATTTTGCAGAGCATTTATTTGGGAACACTGATATTATTAGACTTATGAGGATTTATTGTGAGAATGGTTTTAGGCTTCACTGAAGTTACCAAACCTTAGGGAAAAATTCTTTACAAAGTTAAAGCCATAAAGCAAATGGATTTCTTTGGAGTTGGGAAGGTATAATATATAATTCTGTTTGGGATTGCATTTTTTTTTTTTTTTAAAAGGGTCATCTCAGAAACAAATCTTCCTCTTAAATTTGACAAGAATATGACCAAAAAAGTATATTAAAATTACTATTCTGTTTCATATTTTATTCTGCTTTATTTTGTATTATATTCTGTTTCATATGGTACATGGTAAAGCACAGTCCGCTCAAAGAAATTCAGTTGCTGAAATCGTCTTAAGGGCTAAGCTGCGAACTTCTGATAAATTGAAAATAGCTAACTTGGAAAAGCGGTATCTGGTATCTTCTGAATGAAAAACAGCAAGTCTTTTTGATGTGCATTCTTGCTCTCTGCTGATCTTAGCATTTAAGAATGTTTCAGAATAGGACAGGACTGAATTAAAAAAACTTGGATGAGTAAATTCTCTTGTGGCTATTTAGGAAGTTATAATCTGCAAAAGAACTTCAGTTGCAAGGAACCTCTTCTACTTAGAAGGCAAAAAGGGAAAACCGAAAGCCCCTATTGCACACAGCTTGCTGTTTGATTCCACTCCCCTCACCCCCACTATGGAGCCAGGATTCTCTCAGGGCAAAAAACTTAAATGGTGATTATTTTTTTTTCATAGTGGTGTAAGAATATTGTGAACAGACGCTGATTGATTCCGTTCTGTGCCGTTGGACTGGTGGCTCTCAGTGTTTGTTCAGGGCTGCCAAGTTATGAAATGTTTGATGTACAACCTGAGTGTGAATAAAGGTTTTATTACTTAGAACAAGACACCTCGGCTCAAAATTTCCTTGCTTACATTTCCACGGATATTAATGACCTGTTAGTTAAATGTGGATATATAAATATCAGATAGACTAAGACAGATCAAATAATATTTCTTCTTAGTTTTGCCCTTAAATGTTTTATGGTTAATATCACTGGGCTTCCCTCCTCTTCTCTTGATGTGTGTTTACTGGTTGTTAGTCACCTTTTTAAATACAAGGTAAACCCACAAATCATCTGTCTGCTTTTATTGTAATTTATATGAACAGAGTTGTCTCTACTTTCGTACATGAAGGAATAGTTTCTAAATGGGGTGTGTGCAGAACTCCTTTTTACATATGTCTTTATATTTAAAGTATCTCTGAAAAATGGCAAGCTTTGCAAGGTCTAATATCTTTCAGATATGCTGGGAGAAGCTTGACTCAATCCTCTGTAGGTCTGTCTCAAGCCTGTTGGTGTATTTTTAAAATTCTAGATTATACATGTACTCTTGCCTGTCTTTCTTTTTTGTAAAGAAATATTTATCATTTAATCTCATAATGATTAAAAAAGGAGCGATATGATCAGTTTCTTAGTTTTCTTATGTACTTTTTCTGCTCTCTAAATGTGTTTTGAAAGTGAAGACAAATAGAAAATGCAAATATGAAGAATTGTGCGTCCCAGAAAGGAAAATGATCTGTTTAAATATGGTGAAAGAGAAAATGAAGTTTCAATGTTTTATATTAAAAGTTTTTATCATTTTTTTACAAGATCTACTTGCTAATATTTAACCATTATATTACTTAAGTAATTACATAGTATTTCAGAAATAATAACTAATGCTACAAATTACATAGTAAATTCAAAGATTACAATTACTTTCTTTCAAAAGGGATACTTCAATTGTGCTACTGGGGTGCTGCAGTACAGATCTGATCTGGACAAATGTAGGAGACATCTGCAGGAGAATTTCGGAAAGTGCTTCTGGAGGAAACTGGCACTAGACTTATAGTAAAACCATAACAATGCCCAGAGTTATTTAAATTCACCAATATCTCATTTAGCTGCCACACCACAGTCAAGTGGTATTTAGGGAGGAGCTCCAGTAACCTCTATGCATAGAAGTAGTTTTGCAGTTACCCAAAGCCTATATACCCTTTTGTCCTCCTCGCATGTGAGAAAACTAATAATGTGAGAACCAATATGACTGTTTGTTGATCTAAAAGGCTTCAAAGAATAGTACCCAAGGCTTGCTGGCTCCTAGGCAGCAATGCTGAACAAGTAAAGTGTTACAAGCAGCATTGAATTTTGTTCTTCTTGTCAGCTAAGGTTTCCAAATGCTGTAAAATTCTTCTGTGTTTCTGATCCTTCTCATAATATTGCTTTATGATACTATAATTGTACAACAGTTGTGTCAGCACCCTATGAGCCAACATCTGGAAACTATTAAAATTCTTCATAGAGCATAGGATGGCACAGGAACAACTGATGCATCTGGAAAGATCAGAACCTTTCTGTTGTGCCCTGGTAGGGTACATGATTGCCAGGTGAAGGCTGGGAATCTCTCTGGATTCTTCAGACAGATTTCTGGTATGCCTACAGTGTGATACAGGGCTGCACATACAGTATGACCATAACTGAAATGCAGGAGGTTTCCTGTGAACATCAGAAACACTTTTTTACTGTGAGGGTGACCCAGCACTGGTAGAGGTTGCCCAGAGAGGTTGTGGAGACTCCATCCTTGGAGATATTCATAAGCCAGCTGGACCTGGTCCTGAGCAACTGACTTTAGGTGGCCCTGCTTGAGCAGGGAGGCTGGACCAGATGACTTCCAGAGGTTCCTTCCAACCTCAGCCATTCTGTGAAGTTACACTGAAATGAAGCTGCTGCATATGCTTAGCTTTTAAGAAGCAAGTGCTTTTATTGCTTTTCTGCTATGAAACTACCATTAAAAATGCATCTGATTATCAAAATCCCTTGCAGGCTAAATAAGAGCTTGTTGGCATTGAGTATTAGAGTTCAGAGATGTCGCTTTAATAGCTTTGGCACAACAATAGGAAAGTCACACCTGAAACGAACAACTCTAAACAGGCAGTCTTTCTTTCTTTGGTTTTATTAAGGAAGATAAAGCCCTGTTCCTAAAGTCTGTTTATGGATTGCCGGTTTTAATAGAAAAAAAAATCTGACTTTGCATAACTGCTCTTCTTTAACACAAAAAGTTAGAACTGGTTTGTGTTCTGTATTTAAAACAAAGCACAGAAGACAATAGTAGGATCGACTGGCTTTTTTTGAGGGGGGGAGGGGTCAGGGTGGGAGTGGAGAGAATGCCTCCAGCTATGATTTTCCACCCAGTAAAGAGTTTTGACCTGAAGGAATGAAGAGCAGGCAGATGCTCAGACAGCAAGTGACAAGGATCTAGAAAGATCATGACAAACTAAAATCCTTTACAAACAGATTTGCAATTAGCTGCTTAGCTATGTTCTGATGAGATTTCCGAGGACTCAAGGAATTCTTGCTGGTTCAGAAAGAGAACTTAACCTTCTCCTAATATGCCTCATGTTCTGTCAGCTATGCAGAGGCAATAGAAAACATTTGTCAAAACAGATGGCAGCGCTAGCCCCCTGCCATTGAATACAAATGGTAAGTTCAAGGTCCAGTTAATGGTGGGTGAGCCAAGAAACATTTGGAGATTTAGTTTAACATTGAATATACCCCAAAGAATACACTATTACAATTCCAGGACTTCTTGGCTATGGCCAAACTCTGAACACTGCAAGAACAGTCATTTCATAGTTTACACTTCCAGCCAGAACGAAGAACTGCTGAGGTGCATGAAAACTAAGATGTAGCAGTTAACATGGTTTTCAAGATTTTTGAAAAGACATGTTCGACAGCTAGGTCAGTTCAGCAGAACATTTTTTGCCCAGCACTCCGTGATAGTCTACTATGCCATTCAATTGCTTTTCATATACTAAAATAAATATTATATTAAAAGCAATTATGTGTATAGAATATACTAAGAGACTAAATGTGAAAATATCTGGTTTTTCTATTAAAAAAAAATGCTGGCTTGTTACACTAAAGTGAGTTTCATGGAACAGTTAGGTAAAATGTGGAAACTATGATTTGCATAGCTGAAGTGTTTGTAATCGCTGGTGGCATGACTACTAAAAGCAAAACAAAGTTGTGGCGGAGATGTTGTCTTACGTGCATCCAGTGAAATAGATACTGGGGTCATTTGTGCTGATTAAGTTAATAATGAAAAAAGCTCTTGCTACGATTTAAACAATTCACTGTTACATAAGCAGATGTTACTTGCCTGAGTTTAAAATATGAATATCGAAAAAGCTCCTATGAAGTGTTTGCAATAGCGACATAAGTGCTTTATATTGACCTTAATCAAAATCCTAGTTAGTTAATTGTGCATTATTCTGTAAAAGTAGGTTTTTGTATGGAATGGATACAGTGCTACTCACTGCAGTGCAGGAAGTACAATCTTATACTGCACCATGTCTGTGTCTACCTACGTATCCTTTGCCAGTATGTTAGGAATTAGGCATCGAAGATGGGAAGTGTAGCACTGTTGAAAGCATAAATAACTACTTAGTCTTACACACAAGTGCCCGTCGGCACGTTCAGAATGTTTCTTTCCAGTTTCTTCCCCTGCTACACTCCCTCCTTCTCCACGCTGCAGGGGATGTACAGCCTCAACTAAAGAGCAAGGGCAGAAAGACAACTAATATGCCCGACAGTTGTCAGACTACCCATATTTGCTTTCCTCAGCTTAATGTTAATGACTTTATAAGGATTAGTTAAGGCCACCAGACCTACTCTGATTTTTTTTTTTTCTTCTAGGATTTCTTGAACCTGTGGGGTAGACTTTTAAACTCATGAGTGAAAGCCAAGGTACTGTTAACTGTATATTAAGGTAAACTGCTAAACACCCAGTGGTATTACTTACTTTAGAGTTGTAAAGAAGCATTCACAAGCTCTATACCTTGTATAACTTGCATATCGGTATGGAATGATGGCAAGCACTTAATTTCTGTACTTGTGATTTCAGATTGGACCTAGAGACCATACTTAAAATCCAGCTAATTTTATAAAGATGTGAAACTCTTCCTCCTCAAAACCCTTGTGATCTTTATGCAACAATTTTGGCCAATGTGTCACCATTACTTCCTGCAAAGCAGAATTGGGAGATATGTGAAAAAAGCTTTAAAGTTTTCTCTTAGAAATTAGACACTGAAGATCAGTTCAAGAGCAATATGCAGATGTTAACACACCTCAATTGGCATTAATATTCAACTTTCAAAAAACTGTATGATCCAAATATCTGTAGGAAATGTACAATAAAATACGTAGACATATGGGAGGTAGTCACTACTAAGAATCTTTAGAATCTTCTTGACAGATAACAGTTTGCTGATGTGGCTGTCTCAGGCGGATTGCTGTTTCTTAGAAGCAGCATGCTTCTACACATCTTTTCTTGACAGTACCTGGGATGAATGAAACCTGCTGTTATCTAAATATCTTTATAGACAAGAGTCTATCTTGGAGGAAATGGCTGCAGAGATCCAAATTGAATGGCAAAGAATTATGGTTGCCAAATTTGTTTACATTTTTTTTTTTTTTTACTTTTTGAGACTTTCACTGTGTAGTTTGACACTAATAAAAGTAATTCCTGGATTGAAGCATTTGGAAACAGTATAAGGGAACGAAGATGGATGTATAAAACTAGAAAACCACTCCTTTAAGTATATCTATCATTTAAAAATGAAAAATCTATAAGTGAATTGGCTAATGAACAAGGTATTTTTTGTATCTTGTGAATGTGTTCAGTACTGCACAAACTAAAGTAATGTTATTTTCCATTAATAACTCTATAAAGCTAGGTTCTTCCTTGAGCCTTACAGTGACATTAATACAACACTTTATTACATGATTTGCTGTGGCTATTAATCCTATGAGCTTAGATCATTTTGTTAAAACACAATTGAAATGTAGTAACCTGCCTATTTTATCCTCCTAGTCAATTTTGTCCTCATTTCAATAGGGATCCTTTGTAATTTTGACTTACTAAATTCTGTGAGGAAGAACAATAGTGGTCTCCTGATTCTTATCACACAGGGTCAATGAATCAGATAAATGAAGGTCTGATAAAATATAGCAGTGAAATCAGGTGTATGCAGGAAGCACTACTGTTATTAGGCCATGTTAAAGTAAGAGTGCAATTACCCATTCTTTCGTAAACAGCATCAATGTGCTATTCTGAGCAAGTACCTCTTTCTCCTGTAGAACATGGGTTTGGTTTTCTTTTGAATTTTAAAATGTACCATGCCATTTTAAGTAGCTAAATTGTGTGATTTACTAACTGTTCTTGATATATTGAGTTGGCATCATGAGGACTGCATTCTAGCTTTCTTCCCTTAAAATACAGTCAGTTCTAAGAAAGCAGCGTTATTCTTGTGAAAACAGCATTTTTATATTTCTCTTGCATGTTTACCCTCAGCATCATCTTACTGGGAACATGTTTAACCTGCCAAAAGATCTTCTGAACTCTGACTGAAAAATCATTCTGTAGTCCAAATTTCTCATGCAAATGCCATATGACTTTAGGTAGGTAGAGAACTTCAGGTTCTCTAAGCATGTTTTCTGCAATGAACTTTACAGTTTTCTAAGCCTTATGACTGCTGCATATTCAAAGCACTGTTCCCTTATTGTATTTGTCATCTAGTTAGACTTGTATAACTTCTATCTAGGCAGTTTGCTTTCAATCTTACCTCGGTGTTCACAACCTCATCTTGATGAGAAGTCTTACCCAGGCTCCTTATCCTGAAAACTTGGGGCTTTTTATTTGTTTGATTAACTTCCATGGCTTGCAAGCAATCCAGCTTTTGTTCAGTCGGTGTTCACTAGGCTGGTGCATGCTTCTGCACTGCTTGGGTTTTCTTTAATCAACATATGGACTATAATATATTGTTTGTTTTGAATCTGATGTCATGGGAAAAAGTGTTGCTTGAGTCAGTATGGAAACTTGCCCAGATACGTTCAAGTTGTTTCTTCCTTGAGTGTAGTATCTGCTTGAAACTTTTCACTTGCCTTCTAATGGTTATTCCTGCTCATCCACAGGCTGTTTCCAGTCCAAATATAGTGTTACTTGATTGAAAAAATCCAAGAAGCTGTTCTCTTTTTGGCATGTGTTTAACAATCCCGACCAAATCTCTTCTGAAATGCCATGGTCCGTTTCGTCATAGAAGGTCACAGGCTAGCTAAGGCTGTCCCTCCGGACATCGCCGTGAATTCTGTGTCTGCACAGCTAGAAAAACTCTGCTGAAATCTGGAATGTTTTTCCAAACCCTCTTTCCCCTCCCTCTGAAGTCGCTGTGAGGAAGGAGTGACCTTGGGTACCCTTGTGAAACTCCTATTGACCTGCAATTTGGAATGTGCGGCCAGTTCAGGGCTGTGCCGTGGGTGCTGTGTTTGGGGGTTTTATTGCACTGAAGGAGCCTTTCAGATGACATTTAGGAATGACTTAAAAAGCACAGCTAAAGTGATTTTATTTGCTTGACTGCTTAAATAAAGAATATTAGTCAGGGTAAACTAATGTAACTCCACTGATATTAATAGAGCTGAGTTACAACAACTGAAGAACAAGCCCTTAAATTATAGGGAAATTATTATACAGGCTGAGCTTAAAAGCCTCTACTGCTGTCTTAACAGTATATAAATCGTGTTAAGAGTGTTTAATACCCAACTAATTTCTAATTAGCTTTATCTTTCTTGTAAACTTTTCCATTATACTTTTTTATGTTGATGTCATGGTTTTGCTGTAAGAAAAAAACAGAGCTCTGTGCAAGATAAAGCTGTCCTGCGCTGTACCTTCAGATCTGTAGTACCTGCTCAGGACAAGTGGCTCTGCAGGCTTCAGGGCTTGCATGTTCCTGTTGAAACATTCGGAAAATCAAAATGTGCCTGTTTCTATTTTGTAAATACCAACTGGGATTTTTCTGTAGCTCTTAACCCAGCTGATTAAGAACGGATTTTCCTGGGGACAAAAAAGATACCATTCTAACTTGAGGGTTGTCTCACTGCCAGATTTCAAGCTCCTGTTATAAATCATTATGGCTCTTCAGAAAACAGATGAAAAATATGCATGTTGGCAAAACCATCCTTCACTAAGCTTGTTCCAAAAATGGCTGAACTATTTTCTATCAAACTTTTAAAAAAGTAAAGAATATATTCCAGAATTTAAAACTGGCTGGTTGAAGTTTGACATATTTGAAAACTAAAGTGTGTCATGAAATAATTAGTCAGACTCAACTGTCAGCATCACAATGTGCTCACCTTTTAAAAATCATTTAAAGACTCGAGGGGAACAGTCAAGATACTTCCATTCTGTTTCTTTCTGACACAAGATTCCTTGGTAGACAGACAAGATCCTTGAATAGAACTGGATGCTATAGGACGTCGTAAGTGGGTTCCAGTGGTGGAACTGAATATAGTGTGTGTGGTGCTTACTTATTGATTACTTGGAAGCTAATGGAAGATGGGGAAAAAATGTTTGTAGATCATACATATATAGTTTTTACAGACACAGAAAAGAAATTCTGCAATGTGTAATCAACGCTTTTAAAGATGTTAATTTTGCTTAACTTTTCCCAGGATGCCTCCCAGCGTGTGGCCAATTTGTCTGGCAGCTATTAAACTATTAAAAAATGTCCTTCTGTTCCACTAAACAAAAAACCCACCACCCGTTACAGAATAGTGGTCATGTTTTGCAAGTGCTGCAAAATATTTTCTAGCATTCTAGGTTGTGTTGCATGGTTTCTTAGTTTCATGTAAAATTACTTTGTTCATACCCTCAGAAGTGATGTTGGTAATAATTTTTTAACACATTATGGAGTTAGGTCTACCTCAATGTCATCTGACAAACCACTCTTATTTTTTTGGCATTAGAAATAATTTAGAAATTTATTTTTTATTACTATTTATTATAAGTAAATGAGGAAATACATATAGGGAGATCTTTGGATGCTTTTAGCTAGCTTTGGTGGGACTACTGAAGGCTGTAAAACCTGAAAACAGTGAAAAGGGGCTAAGATATCTCGGCTTTTCTCAGGCAGTACTCATCAGAGAGGGCACATGTGTAATTTAACCAAAGAAAACATGCTTATATGTTACTGAAATAATGCATATTCTAATATCTAAAGCACTTTAGATTTGAACTCGGCAGAGAACTAAGTTATAAAACAAACACAGAGACCTTGGTGAAGTCAGCCTCTTCTGGACATCCTTAAGTTGCAATGAAGACAATGACAAAATTTCATTCATCTACAAATAGACTCAAAATAAACAACTACTTGAATGCAATCTTCCTTTTATTCAGAAGTTACGATAGTGCTTTCTGTTAGCTCGTCTCAACTACTGTATTTCCAGGTCATCTATCAACCCAGTTACAGTTACCCCTTTAGCTGCTCCTACCTTATTAAATGATGAGAGAGAAACTAGGAGCTGGGCAGAGAATATATGGACTATCGTTACACCTTTGTCTGTTGCATTCAATGATTTTTGCTCAGAAAAAACAATGTGGCCCTTAGGAACACCACTTGGCAATGACAAATGTGCACGTATTCTGACATTCAAACTGAGGGATCGTGTCCTTGAGATTTCTTCTTAGTTACTAGTCTGTATGACCAGTGTTTTTAAAATAGTGGAGGCGATATCCAGGATATTTTTGCTATTTATAATTCCCATTGTTGTAACTCTCTGGGGATGATTAGATCGGATGACTTCAGTGGTGTGATAGCTATTGATATAAATAACTTTCCAGAAGATTTCCTTAGGACTTCATAACAAATTAGCCAGTAAGAAAAACATTTCTGAAGGAGTGTAGTTCCCTAGCTATTTCCTGAAAACCACTCCAGGCACTGATCTACATACAGAAGAGCTAAAAATCTTTAAAAGCTAATCTTTGAATGCCTAGGTTTTTCATTTAAAAAAAAGTCCCAGTTTTCAAACACCTAGGGTCGCACATTAAGGAGTCGCAGGCTCCTCAGTTTCTTAAGCATTTCTGAATACTGTGTTTTCCGAGAAGTTTAGAGAAAATGGAAGAAATGCTCACCTAGATGAAAGCCAAAACAAACTGTATGTATTAATCAGTGATCAGAAACAGATAGTGTGGTTCCATGAATAGCTAGGGAAACCTGGTCAAGGGACAGATAATTATCCCAAACTCTCTGCTTGCTTGAAGCATACCTAAAGGTCCGTGTTGGAAAAGGTCTTTCCTGTAAGATTTCCAAGGTTTCCTGGTTTCAGCCAGGAAAGAAATAGTGGAAGAAGTGCCTCTCTCTCCATTTTGGGGCTTCTGATCCCTGAAGAAGGCGAAATGAGGCATGGTATGTGTGTGAAAATAAATCAGCAAATTCTAATTTCTCTTTCGTTGAGGGTCTATTTCATTCCATATTTTGGCTGCAATTGTAAATAACGTTTTTGTGCACTAATGCTCATGAATTGTTTCGCTCTTCCCTAGAGGACCAAAGATTTCAGGCAGTCTAGAGGTCTAAATAACCAAAAGGGGAATCTGCTTGTCATTCTTTTCCTGTATAAATCTGAATTCATTCACCAAATGTTCAAACTTTGTGTGCTTGCACTTGCACACGTGTATACAAGCGCAATTTGGATAATCTCCTTACATTACCTGTGAAAACTGGAATTCTTAGGCCTGATTGTCATTCTGGACATTCTGCAATTTTTAGACCTTGCATGTCATAAGAATCTATTCCTATAATCCAGTAGTTTCATCAGAAAAGATGTCCTTTAGTTAGCAACAGAAAATGCTGGAAGTCTTTGATGTGTTCTCACACTTGCATTTTTCAGTTATGTGACTTACGTGGAAAGCTGTTTCTAGCCCATGAGGTGTATGCAGCCAGCATCATATAGTTATGCTTGATTTGACAGATATTGCTATGGCAGTAAGGCATTCAAGGTGTTGTTTGAGGTAATCACAGCTCTTTACCTTAGCAGAATGAAGGTAGCTGAACTTTATTCCAATAAGAAATGCTTGCCGTGCTGTTTGCTATGTGGAAACACAGTTGTTGCTCAGCTCAGTAGTGCTCCACACACCTTGAAATTTCCTCTCTGAGTGACAGCCCTGCTTTTCTTGGAGAATATTTCAGACGTGTTTCAGAGCCATCTAAAATTGGAAACCTCCAGAGAATGAGCTAATCCCTTGGCCAAGGAAATATGAGTATATTTGAAATTTAGTAAAACCTCTGAGACTTGAAGTCACCTAATGCTAATCGGTCAGCAAGACTCTGCAGAGCGGGAACAAGCCTGGCTCCGTGTACTCCCTGGTGCCAAGGGAGTACAATCCTTGCCTGTCACAGTAAAATTAGCATGTTGCTTAAGGTAAATGAACTTCAGTGAACCTTTCTGAAAAAATAAAAAGATAGTTATTCTTACCTGCATAATGAAAATGTAGAGGACTACTTAGTATATTTACAGGGAAATTACATGTATTGTGCTGAATTAGATCAGTGGTACATTACCATAGATGGTGGTGACAAGTAGCAAATGCTTCTGAAAGATGTAGAAAATGCAATTATAAGATCACATGCAATAATCTACTCATTAGGGAATGTTTCCCTTAACTGATAGACTGGCACATTTTCAAGGCTCTTTTCTTTCTTATTTCCAGTTTAATCTAGGTGATAGTCACTAGCCTTGATGTAAACACCAGAGGACACAACCATATCTGGGGGAAAGAGCGAAGCATCATTTTGTGAGCCACGCGTACTAAAAGACAACCCTTAGGTGAACTGGTTATAATATAAGCAGCTGACAAAGTTTTTCTATGTAATATTCTAAAACATTGGTAGATGCAATGAGCTCAAAAAGCTCTCCAATTCCACCCCTCTATAACATGTATTGATATGGGTATCCTTACCAAAGAAGGTGCTTCTCATGTGAATATATAATAAGTATGTTTCTCCTTTTCTGCTTTTATCATAGAATGCTGTCTTTATGAATTACTCTACCCATAATTATTTTGTCCATTTCTTAAAATATTTTCTTTCCTTGTTGAAATCACTGATTCATAGAATGGTTGGGTTGGA
Source organism: Limnodromus scolopaceus (assembly GCA_028565335.1). Lineage (NCBI taxonomy): Eukaryota > Metazoa > Chordata > Aves > Charadriiformes > Scolopacidae > Limnodromus > Limnodromus scolopaceus. Next base: position 5,723,394 of record JAOXNO010000033.1, read on the forward strand.
AGGGACCTTAAAGATCATTTAGTTCCAAGCCCCCTGCCATGGGCAGGGACACCTCCCACTAGACCAGGTTGCTCAAAACCCTATCCCTCCTGGCCTTGAACACCTCCAGAGATGAGGCATTCACAACTTCTCTGGGCAACCTGTTCCAGTGTCTCACCACCCTCACAGTAAAGAATTTCATCCTAATATCTAATCTAAATCTCCCCTCTTCCAGTTTGAAGCCATTACCCCTCATCCTATCGCTCTATTCCCTGACCAAGAGTCCTTCCCCACCTCTCCTGTAGGCCCCCTTTAGGTACTGGAAGGGACTATAAGGTCTCCCTGGAGCCTTCTCATTCTCCAGGCTGAACAACCCCAACTCTCTCAGCCTGTCTTCATAATAGGAGAGGTGCTCCATCCCTCTGATCATCTTTGTGGCCCTCGGCTGGGCCCGTTCCAACAGGTCCATGTCCTTCCCGTGTTGAGGACTCCAAAGCTGGACACAGTACTCCAGGTGGGGTCTCACCAGGGCACAGTAGAGGGGCAGGATCACCTCCCTTGACCTGCTGGCCATGCTGCTTTTGATGCAGCCCAGCACGTGGTTGGGTTTCTGGGCTGCCAGCACACATTGACAGCTCATGTTGAGCTTCTCATCTACCAACAACCCCAAGTCCTTCTCCTCAGCGATGCTCTCCAGCCATTCTCTGCCCAACCTATATTTGTGCTTGGGATTGCTGTAACCCAGGTGCAGGACCTTGCACTTGACCTGGTTGAACTTCATGAGGTTTGCATGAGCTCATTTCTCAATCCTGTCCAGGTTCCTCTGGACAGTACCCCTTCCCTCCAATGTGTTGAATGTACCACACAGCTTGGTGTCATTGGCAAACTGGCTGACGGTGCACTCAATCCCACTGTCTATGTCGCTGACAAAGATGTTAAACAGCAGTGGTTCCCTGTTCCCAGTACTGACCCCTGAGAAATGCCTGCTGTCACTGGTTTCCACTTGGACATTTAGGAGTTGACCGCAACCCTTTAAGTGAGGCTATCCAGCCAGTTCTTTATCCACCAAGTGCTCTGTCCATCAAATCCATGCCTTTCCAATTTAGAGACCAGGATGTCACGTGGATAAGTGTCAAATGCTTTGCATAATTCCAGGTAATTGATGTCTGTTGCTCTCCCCTTATCTACCAACAGTGTAACACCACCGTAAAAGGCCACCAAATTTGTCAGGCATGACTTGCCCCTGGTGAAGCCATGTTGGCTGTCACCAATCACCTCCTTAGCAAGAGATTCCAGGAGGATCTTTTCCATGATCTTGCCAGGCACAGAGGTGAGACTGACTGGCCTGTAGTTCCCCAGGTCTTCCTTTTTTCCCTTTTTGAAAATGGGGGTTATGTTTCCCCTTTTCCAGTTAGCGGGAACTTCACCAGACTGCCATGATTTTTCAAGTATAATGGAAAGCAGCTTAGAAACTTCATCTGCCAGCTCCCTCAGAACCCATGGATGGATTTCATCAGGTCCCATGGACTTACATACCTTCAGTTTCCTCAGACGGTCTTGAACCTGATCTCCTACAGTGGGCAGTTCTTCATTCTCATAGCCCCTGTTTTTGCCATCTGCAACTTGGGCGGTGTGGTTAGAGCCCTTGTGGGTGAAGCCAGAGGTGGAAAAGTCATTCAGTACCTCAGCCTTCTCCATATCCTGGGAGACCAGGTCTCCTGTTTCCTTCTGGAGAGGGCTCACATCTTCTCTCATTTTCCCTTTATCTCTGACATACTTACAGAAGTTTTTCTTTTGGTCGTTATACCAATGATTGTTATGCACTGGGGTTTGTTTTTGGAGTTCTACTTTGATTGCTTTGAGATGCCTAATTTCTTAACCGGGTCTTCTGCCAGGGCTTCTCTAAGGACTTGTCTCTTTTGCCCATCAAGCCGGGTACTGGACTAGGGAATTATTCATCTGAGGCCACCATGTATTGCTGTGAGCTAAAGCTCTCCAGCAGATCTGCAAAAAGCTGAGAAGAGAGACTTGGCCAGTGCATCATGTTCCCAGTCAAGTGCTGGGCATACTTGACTAGTATTTCTCCACTGGAAATAAAGGAGATATTACTCAAAAGATATATTATCTGAAGATACTGGGGAGGAATTTTGTTGCTTCCTCTGGTATTTTTGGACTGTCAGCAAGCCGATGAGCTGAGACTACGAAGACAGTTCTTTGCTGCAGAAAACTGGCACTGAGGAAGCTGCCACCTGGCAGAGTGGCGTGTTACTGCCATCTTTACTGTGCTGCTGCTGCTCCCTGGCGCAAGGGAGAGGTTATGGTAAAAATCCGTAATTCATTAGCCACGTTAGGGACTCTTTTTCTAATGTTTGCTCTAGATTAACTATGATAATGGCAGAGAAAGAATTGCTCTAATCTCTGTCCTTGTAACTTTTAGTCTTCTGTATGAAATTTCATACAGACTTATTTTTAGAGACTTCTTCTGTGAAACCATCAAGTTTCCTAAATAAATAAAATCCTACTTTTTAAAGATCAAATCTAAAGTTAGCCAATCTCTGTTGCCATGCTCGATCTGGATTTCCTGCTTCCAAGAAATAGATGCTTCTACCATCTTTATGACTCAACATGGGGTATTAATTCCCTGTAGCAGTAAGGCAATGTATTTGTTCAAACTGTTAATTTTCAACAGTGAAAGCTAATCAGAAGCAAAATATAGTAGAAGAAAAAATGAAAAAACTAACACTATTTTCCTGCTGTAGCTCCCACAAAAATTTTCTCAGTTTCATGTCCTGGCTTCTAACACAGGAGACTTTCAGATTCGATAGGGTAAGTTGATTATATTGAGTCTAAGCTTTAGAAGAAAGTATTTTTGTTCCCGTTTTTGAGATACCTTTTTAATTAAGGAAGAATGAATCAGCAAATAAATCCCTCATGGTCAATCTCTAGGAAAAAAAATAAAGCTTTGAAAAGATGTTTGAATTGCAAATAAACACCTTTGCAAATGCATTCATAGTGCTCCCAGGCTTTAATTGCAGATGGCCACTGTCTGAAAGCTTATCAAGTTACGGTTTCATCCCACTAACAGACAGTGAAGTAGCAAAAGGCAGGTGTCACTTTTCAGTGATCTGTCCTCTGTACTGTCTTGACCACAGGTTAAGAGAATGAAGGTCATCCTGTGGAAACTCAGCAGAGGTTTACACTTCAGTATCTGGGTGTAACTGTGCTGGCTCTGATATTTGGAGAGAAATCACAAGAGATTTGTGGTAAAGGTCCAGTATGCTGTCCTTGGAGGGTCTGGAAAGATTGTCCCTCATCTGAGCTTACCACTCTTCAAAAACTCGCCCTTTAGCAGAACACTCTTTGTCTTAGAAAGATACTTCTGAAGGAAAAACAGTCTTTTTCTTTGTCATGCATATCTTAAATCACGTGTATCCCTCTACAAGGTCTTAGTCCATCACTTCAGATGATGGTGAACGACAGATTTCACCACAGTACTTGTAATATACCTGTCTGTGATGTGTCCTTTCCTTGCTTCCAGTAGGCAATTTTATTGTTAATTAACAAGAAAATTAATTGATGTCAAAGTTCCCCATTGCATCTTTTCTATGAGCCCTTTATGTTGTGGTGTGTGGGTTTGATTTTCAGGCTTTTTCTAGGAGACCTTACTAAAGCATTTATAAGATATCACAAACACTTCAATGGCTTCTAGGCTTTGATATTTATATTGGCTCCCGACAGACTTCAGATAATGAGGCTTCTCTGCATCATTATAAGTTGTCATATAATTTAGTCTACAAAGAAAATGTGCAAGGGAACACATGAAAGCAAACTGAAGGCTTTTGTGATGGACTAAAATAGCAATATAGCCATAGTGGTGGCTGTGTGTAACAGTGCCACTCTGGAGGGGCCATGGGCATGGATGAAGAGATGAGGGTAGAAAGGAGACCAATTACTAAGATTTCCTATACTAAGGGTATATGAAAACTGCATCACCAGTGTGGAGAAATGTAGACCTCTGGCATTTCTGTTTGTAGCTCTCCACGCTGGTGTGATCAAACAAATGTGGATGGGGTAGGATTAGTGGCCTGCCATCTAGTTGCCTTTGAGACTATATTTACCTTCATGACCACAGAGATTCACTTGTGCTTGAGGATGTCAATTATCCTCAGCCTTTATATTTCCTTAGAATAGCCGGGGAAACATTTTTTCTAAAATAGCGTCCATTTATGGACCCGAGTTTTCCTCTTCCTTCTCTTGCCTGATAACTAGGAGGTCCAAATAGCTATGGTATGTATGCTCTTTTATTTATACGTAGTTGCTATTAAATTTTGTGTCAAGAGATTGAATAGTATCTATCAATCTGTTTAAAAATTTGGGGTGAAGGAGGTGTGCTCTTCCAGTTGGTTTATGTATTGCAGAAACCCTACATTGTATAAAGGTGATATAGAAAATAATTCAGTTGCTTTTTGAGGTCAATAATGTTGATAGGTTGGGTATTTAGCTGGTCACTTGAGCCCAGCTTCTTTAATCTGTCTCTGATGGCTCTTGCTCTGGCTTGAATATGGAGTGAAAGAGAGAACTGGGTCTAAGCAGAGACACCAGCGGATGTGGCTCGTAATTCAGCTCAGTCATTGCAAAGGGTATGGATGCAAAGAGCTGAGCCACCTGGCTCTGTGCAATCAAGATGAAATCTGAGTGTTGCTCCTGGAGGTGGTATAGGTAGTGTGACTTTTCTGCTCAAGACCTGCTGCTCTCTGAAAGTGGGGGCCGAACGATTCTTCTCATTTGTCCAAATGAGCTCCTTGAGATTTTGTATCCTGACAGGAAACAAATAGTTTAAGATAATGAAAAGAACTGAAGACCCTTGACATTAGGAAGACCCTCCTTCTGACACATGAGTACAGACAGTTGATTCAAATTTTCTAAGTGTAAATTTTGCTGTAGAGAAACTGGGGGGCAGGAATTACCACTTGAGCAGCTAAGCCTGATTTTAAGGGTGTTATTGCTGTGAGGGAGACCTAAAAGCAGAACTCATAAATTCTAGAATCTTTCCTTCAGTGCTTGTTTTGTTCATGTTGCAGATCTGCAGCTGATACGTGATCACTAGTTCTTTGTTCATACAATCTTGCATAATAAAACAGCTGAATTCAAATGTATTTTTCATCGCTTCCTCTCCTGTTCACACTGCAGTCTTCTCTCGCTGGAAGGAGCTGGCATGTCATTGCATTTCTTGAAAAAGTAATGAGTTCCTCTTGAAGGGCTACATCAGAAAGTCATAACAAAACACAACAACCTAGGCAGCTGACAACATGGTTTAGAAGCAGCTGAAAATGAAATTAAAAACCCTTCAAGCTTGTTGTTCTCAAACTGCTTGTGTTAAATCTGTTCTGTAATTGCTGCCTGCACAAACTTAGTAGGAATTAACCTTTCCTCATGTTACTGTAAGACAAACACCACTCTCTGGAAGTGGATGGTTTACAATATGTGTAGTGCGCCACAGGTATTTGAAATGCTGATCTTCAAACCCCAATACACACCATAAACTATTTTACACTGTATTCCTTACAACAGTTTAACACTTCTTCAAGCTCAGTTGTGAATTCATTTCATGCTTTCTTGGACTTTTTTCCCCTCTTTTCTTTTAAAATAATATATTAGTTTATAATATATATACATAATTCTTTCAGAAATTATGGAGCTTATAAAAGCTCTTCAAATAAATAGAAAAGGTTTCAATAAATTGAAATAGAAATTTCAATTTGAAAATGAAATGAATGCAACAAAGTCTGTTATCCAGAATTCAAATATGTGCAAGTGCTTTAGGCTTTAATGAGGTAATGGATCATCTGCAGGTCTTTATGAAAAATTTTAGCATACCTTTTAATTTTAAGCTTATGAATAGTGGCCGGGAACATCTTTTGATTACAATACAACTTCCAGTTATCTGCTGCCCTACTTTGATTCCCATGGCAATAGGTTTCAGGAGTTCTCTTGGTTAAAATAAAGAAAAAGGCTTTGATATATGACTAAATGCCTTAGGGTACAGAAGACGGGCACTTCTGTCCTTGCATAAGTGGGGAATGACAGCAGCAGACAGAAGGAGAAAACTTCAGGATGAGTTGTGGGAAATCCCTAGATGCATTCTTCTTTTCAAGATTGGATATTGAATTGATAGGAGTGGAATTCAAGGTGGAGTCTTTTTCAAGTTATTTCTAAAAGTAAGGAGCTACGGTGCTTACATAAACCACATAAAATGCTTTTGTTTAGGTGCTTTAATGAAAGTAGTTGAATACCAGGCTCTTCTCAAAATATGGCCCTAAGTCAGTGTAGCTCTGAAGTAAGATTGAATCAACCAGGTGAATACAGACACCATTCATTCTCATAAGAAAATAACAATGTGTATCTGTGAGCAGTCTGAACAGGAGTAACTTCATAAATATGAATTTTACAAAATAAATACTATAGAGTTGGTAGTTTTTGTCACGGGATGGAGACCTGTGTCAACGCCTGTGACCTCTCTGGAAATTAGAAAGGAGATAGAGAGTGGTTCCTGTAAATGCTCTACCTCTGGTGCTCAAGCATAACATCAGCATTCACTTTCTTCATCTTAATGATCCAAATATATAAATATGACACAAAATAACAAGTTACACATTTGGTAAATTACCACTGTGACCTTGATCATACCCTGAAGTATCAGCTTCATGTGATACCAGCTAAGGCTTTGTATCATGATTTGTCATTTGTGCAGCTACCAGGTGCTCACAAATTTGTTGCCTGTGAAATTTGACAATAAAAGTATTGTGGGAACTTATTAAAGACTTGATTCTTTTTGTTGATCATGATCTTATACATAATCTTAACTTTTAATCTTATTTTTATACATGGCACTTCAGAAGTCGTTGAGCAAAAAGTGAGGATACCCATAAGTAATTATGCAATGGCTAACCAGTCCTAAATATAAAAACCTGAATGACAAAGTTAAATTCCCAAATATAAGTACAGTGTGCAAGGATTAACTATTATATTTGTTAGGAAACCATAGTAAATTGATACTAACTTTTACAGAAGGCTAATGAATAGCTTCAATGCACTAGTAACCTAATGCTTGGAAGAAAACAATATCTCAGCAGCACCTCCATAATTAAGACCTTAGTTCCCAGTGTCAGGCTGCCTTTGGGGAGTGTGCTGTCATAAGTCTAGACGCATTTTTGTGATACCTGATATTGTTGTTTCAAGGCAACTTCACATTCAGCTGGAGCAGTACAAATGATAATATTATGGCATGACAATGTTATTTTTTTAATGGATTGTTTGTACCTCTAACAAGGAAAGTTTTACGAAATTTGTATTGGCTTGATTTACAGAAAGCATGCCCATTTAGTGGTTCATTTTGACATAACTTTTCTATTTTATATTACTGCTCGGTGCATAGGAATGGAATTGCTTACATTTTTTTCCTTTCCTTTATTTTTCTTGCTTTTGTCTTTAAAAAGCTCCACGGAATTTCTGTGTACAATGTGGTTTGAAATAGAAAAATATATTAATTTTGAACAGGCGTTTTGTTTTAGTAAGTATCCGTTTCAGGACTCTTGTGTACTTATTGGTGTGAATGGCACAGATTCAAAGAATAAAGATAAATACTTCATTCTTAGCGTTGAAAACAACCTACTGTCAGCAGAAAAGCTTTTTGAACTGGTTGGAGCCTAGATCTGAGAAGTTACTAATTGTCGACATCTCTTGGGCTATCTCTTTTCTTTTAGCTTGCTTTACTGAACAGCATTTGCTACAGCCAAAATAAATGGCACTGTCTTGTCCTGAGGGGGAGGCCTGGGGCAGGGGAGCGTGGGCAGAGGCATCCAGAGAAGTAACCTGCCTTTCAGTGATCTCAGTATCTTCTGTTTGCGGCTACTTGCAAATTTTTGAAATCTGGTGTAGGGGCCTAAAACCTCATTTATGAGTTTAGGAACTCAGGTCTGGAAATTTTGACTTAACCTTTTTTAATAGTGGGAGTGCCCATCTGCTCACAGGCGTGAAACCTAGCCTTTCTCAAATGACCTTTTTCTAAAAGTGAGCTGTGGAAAGGAATTTGACCTGTAAAGGTGCCCCCTATTTTATTAAAATGCTTTTTATTTTTTTTAAAACCTTTTGATTTTACCAAGGTTAGGCTAGGATGTGAAAATCAATCTATGCTCTCTCTGCCTATTACACCTATTACACCTGCTTGTGGCAGTCATGCGGTCCCCGCAGGTGACGGTGTTGGAGGAAAGCAGTCAATCTGGGTGAGTGACTGCAGTGCCCTGGCAGAGAAGGGACCCTTCCTGGTGCTTCTCCGATTCTACGGCAAAGACCAGACTGTCCTCCACTTGGGTTATCTCACTGAGAGTCCAGCAAGGGTGTCATGTGTCCAGCACAGCACGCAGTGAAACTGTGCTTTCTGTGAAGACCCCAGTAATACTCTTGCGCTTTGAAATTCTCCAGTATTTCAGTAATATGGACTATATCTTAAGAAGCTGTTTTGTCTTGTTTGCTGCTGGGATGCTTCGCGCCCTTCACTTCCCAGGTGAAACAACAGGAATGGTTTATGTGTAGAGATAATGTTAAAAAGTACTTGTACGGTCTAAATTGGCAATTTAGGGGAGGGAAAAAAGCAAGCAGGGCATTTTATTTCGCTACTGGTTTCCTCTCTCCTTTCCATTGGCTCCATGCCTCGTCTGAGGGCAAGGAGGAACTGCACAGCACCACGTGAACTCGGCTTGGCTGTGAAGCATCAACAAGAGCTGTATGGATCAGTACTTAAATATTATTTTTAAAGTCCATTTCTATGTATTAGGAAAGGTTTTAGAGATTTTCTTTCTGTCCAGCTCAAATTTAAACTCTTTGAGCAGGATCCACAAAAGACTGTGCTTGAAATCAAGCTCCTATATAAGATTTGACACAATGACAGTTTGTCCAAATTAATGGACTTGAAATCCATTTTTCTCTGGGAAATGTTTAATATTATTCCTTATGTTAGAATGAGTTGACGGATCACAGAAATGAGTAACACTTTCTCTAACATTATGTTCTCTGCTTCTGAAGAAATACTGAAGACAAAATGTTCAGGATATTTATCCTCAGAATCCCTACTGGACTCCAAAGACTTCCACAGCTGAGGAGACAGGAAAACAACCATGGAAAGTTAAAGTTCAGACTCCTCAATAAGAAAAAGCAGGAGTCTTCAGTTCACTACTTAATAGCTTCTTAATCCTTAGAAACACTTTTTATTTAATATTTCAAAATACCTTTCACTGCAATGTAGTATCTTATTTAGGTAGCTTAAAAAAATTGTGATATTTCATTTTTGTATTTATTTTACTTGATTTTATTTGGGCTGAAGGAGTGATAAAAATAAGCAGGTTCACACTCCTGGTTTTAACAGCGAGTGCCTAAACATGCCCCTTGAAAAGTTTTTATAAAGCCGAATTACTTCTATAGGTGAAACCTAGAGTGGAAAAAATATTTAGCATGAAATATATTTTTGTATCTCCACTAAGCCTCCGTTTTTCATGGGTTTGGTGCTGGTTGGAACCGAAATACCTTGTATTTCTTTCCCATGTGGAATGTTTTCAGCAGGTCAGAAGACAACAGGCTCAGGTCTCACCCCAAGGCCTCAGACAAAGGTTGCTTTACTGCAGTTTGGTTCTTTCTTCCCTAGCCCTGCTTTTCTTTGAATCTGAAATAATTTTCAGTTTCATTGCAAAGAATTAAATTAATCCTTGTGAAACAGAGCTTGAAACATGTATTGATTTCATATCTCATTTCTTCCTGAGAAATAGGTGCATGGGCAGTATCCTTTAATAGACATCAAGCGAATTTTTTTTAATGAACAACTAATAAATGACACATTTCTTTGAGTTCTTCATTATTAAGGGAGTTAAAGCAGTTTATTTGTAGGTATATACAATAGAGAGACAAAAAAAGAATTTTTTGTGACTTACTGAGTGTGTCTTATGTAAAATATCTAAGCAGTAACCATCAGGAAAGGTCAGTTAAGAAAGACATGGTCTTTCACAGAGTTGCAACGAGAAAGAAAAGAAGCTGTTAATGGCAAAAGAATAATAAATGTTTAATCTGAGGAATGGCATTTTTGCCTTTTTTGTGGCCTTACAGTAGGTAACCTTCATTAAATGCACACTCAAGAAATCATCAAACGGCATTGATACACTAATGCCAGTGAGTTCCTGTGTTTTGGAAGACGTGCATTATTTAGTTCATTTTTTTAATAAGAGGGAGTGGATCTATTTAGGAAAGGTGAGGTGCAGCCCAAACTTGCTCCTGTATCAGCGGCAATACTAGATTAATTTACGGCAAATGCAAAGGGCAGAGATAATGAAGAATGATGGGGACAGAGGGACAAGATAGACAGTACTGACTGTAGGTAGATCAAAGGCTTCCAGTCAAGAACCCTTTTATTCCTCTCTTGAAGGCTGCAGCTGCTCTTCCCACTCAGTAGACTGAGGGTTTAAACACTTCAACACTCTTCCCCCATCATCTACTATGCTTTTGTCACTGATGCACAAATTATTTTGGTGTAGCTGAAATATTTAATGGAGATATTAACAAAATATTTAATTGGAAGGATCTAGGACAGAGTCCCCGGTCATACCCTAACTGAGAGAGAGAGAGAGTAATAAAAAGTGTCTTCAGCTAGAAAACAGATGTTTCAACACAATTCTGTTTCATAGAAATGTTTGAAAGGGTTTGTTTTAATTCCTCATTGAAACAAAAACAGATTTTGGAACCTTGAATGCAATCAGAAGATGGATTTGTTCCCTGGCCAGCTCTGCACTTCAGCCTGAGGCCAGGTGTTTCGGCTGCCCCCAGCTTGGGTTTCCCTGTCCATCACCTCCTTTGCTCAGCAGCCCTGGAGCGGAACTGGGAGCAGTGCTCCCCAACCGCGGGGAGGAGAGGGAAGAGAGCTGGTCTTGTGCTCCTAGTAGGAATTGCGGAGCAACTACCCTTACACCTTTAACTGTCAGTTTTTCAGCCTATGAAAGAGGGATGGTAAGAAAAAGAAATGTGCAGGTAAAGGTATCCACTAAGGAAATGGATAGACCACAGTCCTGTGGAAAACAGGAAAGCCAATGCCAGAGTAAATTGGGAGTAGCAGTGCAAATTAGCAGTTCTAGTATCTATAAAAGGACAAGACAGTGTAATTCCCAATGGAAATAGTCTGTGAAGCATGCTATGCTCAGGTATGAATCACTGTGTGTCACCTCCTAGCTGAGACCCTGTCCCGAGCCCTGACACGTTCTACCTCATCAGTGTTTCTGTACGGAGACACTGACACATATGGTCAGTAAAAGCTAACGTAAGGCACGGGTGGGTGAAAATGAGCCTGGGCAGGCATTTGATTTGACTAGATTTAGACTTGATCTTGAGAGGTTATATGGGCCCACTTTCTAGCATAGTGCTGCAAAAAACCAGCCTGGTCTTTGATCTTTTTCTCCTTTCCTATTCCTTTTTCTTTTCTCCTATTTATGCTCTCTTAATTGACCCACCAACTTTATTCCCCCTTTTTCCTTACTTTTTTCTTCCCTATTTCACACTCTCTCTTCTCCTCCTGTGTTTTCCATATGCTTTCTTTCCTGCTCCTTTTTTCCTACATTCTTCCCTCAAGCCATGACAGCTTTTAGTTACAAAGAGAAATGACATATTGTGAAGGTGCTGTATTTTCCAACCTCTTCCCATACTCACTCCGAGCTGGGAGCAAAATGTTCCTGGTGTGCTGCCAGCTGAACCTCTTGCAGTGCTACAAAGCTGGCTCCCTCCCATGCATGTACTCCAGGGATGCACTCCCACAGCATGGGCTTTTTGTCGGCTATTTCCTACGTGGCTGGCCTTCTCTTCCTTTCCGGCACAGGACCGAGCAATTATAAATCAAACTATTTAGAAAAACTGTCCTTAAAGACTAGAGGTAGCAGATCTATTTATTATAACACACATCTTTCTGGAGAAAATTCCAAAAACTTTATTACGTTCAAAACATACGTGCAGTCATCTTATATTTAGCATGGCAGCTAAACCTATTTGAGATAGCAATGTAATTATTGTATCCACTTTCCTGGATGGGTTGGGACGAAGTGTCACTTTATTTGCATTTTCTTTCAACTTGAGGATTATATGGGGATCTATCATCTACTCATGTTAACCAGGCAAACCCAGACTGTCTTCCTTACAATAGATTAGGAAAAGTCTTAAGATTCTATTCCACTGTAACTTCTGGCCTCTTTGTTTAGCAGCTGTTCCCATCCTTTATTTAAAGCTTGTAAGCTTGTTACTTGATATTTATTTGCAAAGAACAACAGATGCCACCTATTACCCCGCCTATCTTTAAAAAGTACTTAAGTCTTTTAGTGTATTCCTCCAATTACTGGATTTTTAAAAGATAAATTTTTCTCTCGAGTGTATTCTGAAATTGTGGAAATACTAATGCTTTCAGCATTACTCTGCAAACAGAAAAAAATGCATATTGTAGAGGGGGGGAAGGGAATGGTAAAAACAGCAAATAGAACACAATGAAAAGCAAATGTTTTGCTCATGTGAATGCAAATTTGTAGTTTTAAATCATAATATATTGGCCCAGTTTCTGTCTTCAAAATTAGATTCCTTTTAATATAAAGAGGCAGTAAGAGAAAACATTTCATGGTGTTTGTCAGCAAAGGGGAAGGCACAAAGCTTGAGGAGAAGCGTTATATAACCTGTCCTATAAACACTGCTGTATTTATAGTACTTTATTAGTACATCTTCCTCCCTTTGCTGAGATTGCAAGCCTGAATATCTATTCCTTATATAGCAGGCAAGCATTGCTTTACCTCTGCTGTGCTGTCAGCATTTAGGTTCTCCCGATGTGTCCTATTCTTGCCTGTGAGCTCAGAGAAGAGAGTCCAGTATGCAGAATTGAGTCCCACGTCTTTACTGAACTTTCTGTCACAAAAGCAGCTTTGTCTTTGGTGTTCAGATATTTTGAGATGAGTTTAACTGTTTGCCTTGGAGTAAAAGGACTTACTAACTGTAAACACCTTATCTCTGTTTTTAATTTGGCTGATTTCTTTAGGTGTTTTGTTTCTAGATGTACAATAAGATGAAAGAAAATGCAAGCCTGTAAGAAGCAGCTCTAGTCTCCTCTTTTAGGCCAGGCTGAGAACAGCCCTGGTGTGTCTGGGCATGACCTGGAAGAAGTTTCCTCTCCCATGACTCCACTCATGTATGCTCAGAGCGTAATGATACAGCAGGCGCTTACTGTCGCGCACCAAGTCTGTGGTAAGCCAGCAACGCTGCCCTAACAAGAACATCTTTCCATCTCCTATGGGAGCCTAAAAGCTGCGCTGGTGGGGGCTTCTGGCAGTGCTGCCCACAGCACTCCCTGTTCCTCTGCAACAGCGACAGAGTGGGATATGTGTCTTCATTGTCGACACTCCAGTTAAAAGTCCTTGTTTTAGCACAAAACCCACAGAAGTGGAGTGTTTTAGCTTAAAACTGGGCCGCAGACAGTGGTGGCCAAGGCAGAGGAACAATTCCTGATCTGTCCCCAACCACTCACAGCTGGATTTGCAGAAATGTCTTGAACAGATGTGGCAAAATCCTCTAGGAATCATCTGTCCAGATCCTTCATTGAGTAACACCCATGTCCTACATACAGCTACTCTTTTTCATTTGAGATTTATTCTCTTAGCTTCTAGAGACATCAGCACCCATGACCTTTTCTAGCCTTGCACTGTGCTAGAAATCTCTGCATACTCTGTACTGCCTGTGGCTAGATCCAAATTGTGAGCATATGGTACTCCCCATTAATCTTTTCAATTATTCTTTCACAGGCTTCTGGCTGCCTGGTTGGACGATGCCTTCTCACAGCCATGTGTCGGCTCTAGAACGGCTACTTACAGTCATTAGGAAATTCTGCGTCACAAACCATCTAGTTTTAACTGTCCATTTTCTCTCAGGAAATTCAAACCAGAAGACACAAATATACAAAGCAAGAGGGTTTTAATTTGTTCGCATTTCCAATATGCCTGTAATTAATTTTCTCCTAAACACATGCAACAGTCCACATGACTGTGCTCAGACTTGAAATTTGGAAGAGAAGGAGGAAGGAGCTGAAGCGGGGTCCTACTCATATGCCCTTTAACTCCAGGCAGACTGGGCACGTTCTGGCCTCCCCATCTGTTTCGAATGGGACAAGTTAACCTTCTAAGAAGAGCACATGAAGCAAAGTGGGTCTCCCTGAACCAGCCCTGAGGTATTTTTATTGTATCGTAGTGGGTGGATAACCATGGGCGTTTTGTCTGCGTCGGGCGCAGTATTTCCAGCACCCCTGATGGGTGTTCTGAACATCAGCACCATCTCCCACCAAGAGGCACAGTCTGAAGTTATAGCATTACCCTCAAGTCCCTGATTATAAAACAAAACAAAACAAAACCAAACCCTGGATAACTAGAAAGGAATTCCCCTTTTGTTCTGTAAGCTCCTTGGGTCCAAGGCCCTGTAGAAATCCCAATTATTGTTATTGTTTATTATTGCTCTTGGTAGGAGATGTGGGCAAAATCCTCTCAAACAGGAAGTTCTTTTATGGCTATCTTCTGAGCGACTCTAATTGCGTTACATTTTTTCCCTCTTCAAAGATCCCAGAAATATCTCTGTTCATATTTAATGTCTGGATGTGTTTGTTAATGTTGATGGTAATTTACTTGCAAAGCATAATTATGGGAAATTCCTACAGCTTGTGATAAAGTGCACAGAACTGGTCAACACAGCAGGTTTTTCCTCACTTTCAAGTGACCCCTGACTCATTCAGAGAAGTCAAGACCTTTTCTGGGGAAACAGAGCTCTTTGTCAATGATTATTTTGTTGCAAAGATTTTTTTCTCCTACTGCAGTAAGATTTGAAAAGTGAAGATCCATTTCTAGGGCTGCTGCTTCTGTGCTTTCTTGGTCCCTTTTTGATTTTTAAACTGTCATGTAGCACTTATCTTTAAGTGAGGGAACAATAACTCTTAGCTATTTTTCTGAAATCAACTGTGTAGTACCTCTACAAATATGAAATAGTTGTATGAGAGTTCAGAAGAATTAAAGCATGTTACAGTTTACAGCCCACACCTGTTTGTTATGGATGTACCTGGTTCTACCGTGGAATCCAGGGGATCATTTTCATCAGCTCAGATGCTGGCTCTGCATCCTTGCCAGGTTTCTGTGGGCATCTATTCCTTCTCTTGTTCTCCCTCCGCATGAATTTAGGGTCTCTACCAAATGAAGAGTCATTTCAGCTCTGTGAGTGTGAAAGTTTCAAAACATTAAGTAACAGTCTTGCTGCACTACTGTGTAGGCGAAGTGGAGACAATAAAAGCAAGATTAAGCCATAATCCAGTTTTAATATGATTATGGAAAAAATAATAGAGGAGCAACTAAGAGACTGGTCTTTCACAACAAGCGACCTCTTGCAAGTCTGTGCGTGCCAGAAAGAATGCAGAGGGTTTACCGCCAAGAGCCGGACCTTATCTCGGTGTCATGAACCTTAGCCTTATCTGCACTGCATCTTCTGCTAGTCCCTTAAAACCATTTCATAAACTATTCTTTCCCTGCAGACCAGATGTGCCTTCTTGCTTTTTGGATGAAACCTCTTAAAATTCCAGTGAGAACGCTCTATAGCATTTGGCCTTCTTTTTGAACCTTTCTGGATTTCACACTAGTATTGTCTATAGTTACATATGTAAGTTCATACATGCGCTTTCATTTCCGTGTCCATTATATTCATGAATGCCTTTGTATTGTAGTTTAGCCTAGTTAATTTTCTTGCTTTTGTTACTTTTATTTACAAATTTGTTTGTGGAAAACAAAAATAATATAATAAATTTTCAGTTTGTTTTTGATATTGTAATGTGCCAAAGGTGGCCTTTTAAGCTGTATTTTCAAGCATAGAATTTCTTTCATAAGGAAGATCAAAAAGATCTATCTATCAAAAGATAGTAGGTGATGGTTTCTTTGTATCTAAAAGTCATGTTGATCATGAGATCACCTGTGTTATTTACACTTAATTTAACATAAACTAGAGCACCTATTGCATTGCAAATTCTCTCCTAAGAAACCGCCTAACTCAGATTTCAATAAAGTCAAGAAACTAAATTTCTGAAAAGTAGCATGTATTAAAACAAACGAAATGACAAAAATCACAAAGAATTATGACTATCCTGATAAGTAATAGCTTTTCAAGGGTGAATAATTTTCAAGGCAAGTTTAACTGTAGTAATATCTGGGGGAATGTTTTTTGCTTTAAAGATTTAAGCTTAAACTTCACTTTTTTTGTCGGTCATAATGAAGATACTACTAATAAGTAAGTGTAACTTAAGGAGTTTATTTTTACAGCATTAGCATGGGCCTCCTGTTACGTTGGAAAGAGCACAAGATCAGATGAAATTAAATTTTGGGCTAAAGGGCATGTTTCTTTTTTAGCTGTCCTTTAATAGCTCCCTATTATATCAGTGTTATATAAACTAAGCTTTAGCATAGCTCTATTTTTTATCCCTTTTTACAGTCAGTATAATAAAGATACGGCACTTGAGGACAGAAAGTAACAAAATACAAGCTGTCAGAATATGTGGCCAAATCTTCGTTTTCAGCTTAAAGTGCATTTGTAAAAAGAAGGGCAGCTCTCGGGGGGTCAATGGAATTTCTGATTCAGTAGCTCTGTCAGGAGAATGAAATAGGAAATCTCTATAAAGTGCTCAGATACCACCAGCATGAAAGCGATACAAAAATATGAAAAGCCCAACAACCACCAGACCTTTCTGAACGAGAAATGTTTTGTAATTCTATCAGATCAGACTTGGAGAGAGGGGAAAGCTTGAACCATGGTTGAGCCCGAGGGTCTGAGAGGAAATGCTTCTGAGAGAGGTGTCAGCGCCCTCGGGGAAAGAGGCCATGACTGTCTTCCTGCTCAGCTGAAGAGACTGAAAAGGTAGAAGAGACCACTTTCTTACAACACCTGGAGACACGTTCAAAGAAGGTTTAAACCAGACGGTGTACAGCCAAACATTTTGGTTACAAGTCTTGCATAAACTGTAAAATATTTAGGAATAATCTTCCTCATCTTGGTCAGAGAACAGTACACCAACTCTTTCCTACTAAGTGACGTGTGTCACTGTTAAACCTCCTTATGACTTAACGCATGGATGAGCTTACTCTGCTAATAGGCATTCAGTGATATTTTGTAGGTACAGAAATAGGCTGGTTCACAATAGACTAATACCCTCATTTTTGTCATGTATAAGCCTTCCACTACAGTATGTTTCATTCCTGTCTGACTCCTGCAGAAAAGCTGCAGGCATGAAACGGAGAGCCACCAAAGCAACACTCCCCTCAGTTTCTTACCTATGCGCTATCTTCTCCAGCAAGTCAATTGGCATTGGCATGTGGTTTGTATTTCAAAATGCAAAGCATTTGCACTAATTTAATTTAATGCCTTTAAATTGCTATACTTGCACCAATGGTAATTATTATTCTTAATGTATTCTGGCTGTGTCTTCCAAAGGGCTTACTAAACCAAGGAAAGAGATTTATGAGATGAATGAGATAAATTATAGGAACAAAATAAGCATCTAAAACTTATTAAAATGAATTAAGCTCAGGGGACAGGTAACTTAAGGCCCAGATTTTAAAATAATTTGGAAGTGATGGAAGGGAATATTTCACACCTCATCAGCAATAGCTTTAGAACCCATCAAGCAAGCAAACAACAAAAAAAGATACTTCTATTCAAAATCAAGTTAAAAAAAGAACAGGAAGAATGCTTTTTGTGAAAGATGCTTAACGACCACTTAGGAAGTAATGTGAAGAAAATTTTCTTACTGGCAGGTAGTGCAGTTTCCCAAAGGACTGCACGGTATGACAGTGGTTATTAATGCCACTGATGTAGTAAGAGTATATATATTTGGAGAAGACTGGTAAAGATGCATGGTTCTCAGTCATGCTGCTTTTGTATAATAGGACTTTTGTCACTAAAAGAGGGCTGTAAGAAAGGGCTGATGAATTACATTTGATTTGAAGGAGCTGATAAGAAAAGCACAAGTGAAGAAACCATGTTTTGTGTATTTGGATTGAATTTTGCAAGAATATCTGGGTGTCTTCATTTGCAAGCAATGCAACAAGGAAGGGATGCTCCAGTTAAAACAGTGAGGAGCGAAAGCAGTGTTTCTTCTTGTGTCAGCTGGTGGCCCAGGGATGCTGGCTCTCACTGCCAGGAGCTGTGTGTCCTCCCTAGCTGCCCACTCAGTCACTGCCCAGAAGACACAGTTCAGATACGAGTTGTGCTGGCTCAGCCTGATGGTCCCTGTGGCCTAGTGTCTTGTCTTCACTTTGGAGATCAGCACTTGTGTGCCCCTGCACGTGCACGCTCAAGTGCCAGGCACCACACCAAACCTGCACCACAACACAGACACAGATCTTCCCTTCGCTATTCCTCCAACCAAGGCTGGACATGGTCTGTTCTTCTAGAAGTCTTTGCTGACCTGAGCTATCCGTCCCATGCTCAGCCAGAAGTACGTTTTGACTTCAAATGGACATAGTATGTTGAGTGATCTTGTATCCCTACGCCTGCAGGCATCTCTCCAGCACTGTCCCTTAGCTTCTGGCTCACCCCAGCTGCTTCCCTCCTGCTGCCCATGCCACAGCTAGGTCCAGGTCTGATGGCAGCTCACGTCTCTGCTGGATGCTTTTTAGTAGTCAGGCTTTGTTCAGTCAGAACAAAGTTTACATTTCTGTTCGTAAAAGAAAATACCTTTGTACAGCAGGCCTGCTGGCTTGCCAGCACGGTGTAGTGGAAGGGGGGTATCGCTGACAGTGGTGCAAATCCAGGTTATAAAGGCAAAATGACCTGAGTGGTGGTTACTAGAGGAGCTGTGATGACTGTGAGAAGAGACTATGCCTAAGGGGAAAATGGATATTAGAGAGCTAATATCTCTTAGTTAAAAGTAGAGTGAAATTGAGAAACAAGTTAGTAACAACAAGAAGCAAGGCTAAAGCATCACTGTCTTTGTTGCATAGTTGTTATAGCCCATATGGGCTTTTATCGGGAACAGTTAGTGATCGTGCATACCATATGTGCAGCAGCATCTAGCTTAGCAAGCTGGAAGTTTGAACTACAAATTTCCTTACTGTTAGTGGTGTTAGTATGAGCCAAAGTGATATTAATTTTAATTAGAGCTGAATGAAGAAAAAAAAAAAATAGTGATTTTAACTTGTTCCACCAAACCCCCCAAATTTTCCTTTTGGTGCCATATGGAAAGCCTTACATTAATTTTTCAGTGAATTTCTGTTTGTAGAAAGATAAAACAGGGGAGATGCCCACATGTTCTGGCAGGAGTATTCACACTCCCCAGGTAGATGTGATTATTCTGAAAACAACTTGTAGATTTGGTGGTTTGTAAATTAAAGAGAATCAGCAACAAAAAGCATACACAAGGCACCACTTGCACGATGCAAATTCTGAAAAGCAAACTTTTAAAGTGACATGAAGAATTCAGGAGCTATTCATCATTTGATGTATTTTTATTTAAACCATCTGGTAGGTGATCTACAATAATAATAAAACACCACTGAATCCAGGTGTCTATTAAAATCATTACAAGCAGATAACAGGGTTGCATTCCAGTAGTGCCTTCCAGGTTTTGAAGTATCACTGAGGAAGTGAGCTCTTCAAATTAAATCCTTATCTAGATCAAAATGAAATACGGGGGCTATAGCACACACCTGGGCTATACAGGTATATGCTGCAATGTAGCCTGTGGTCCTTTGGCCTCACTAGGATGCGACAAGAATGTTTCGTGGCTCTTTCCTCACCTTTATGTGCACTTTTTTTCACATAGAAACCAGGGTGCAGAGGGAAGGAAGGGAGGGGACTCCTGCCCTGGCAGGAGTTGAGCAGAGCTACAGCATGTCCCCTGAGCTGGGGAGCTCCTCCAGGCGGCCCCAGGCTCAGCATGGGCACCTCTTCACTGACCCATGTTCCTGCTGACACAAGAAGAAAGATCACATCGGAGCAGCACGTTTTGATAATCCATTATGCTTTGCCTTGTTATCTCTACACTGAAACCTGCAGATAACGTGTTACTCATTCAAGCTTATCTTCTAAAAAGGTAGCCAGTCTGGATTTGAAGAAAATGAGAGACGGAGAAGCCACCATTCCCCATTCTTTCTTCATATTAGATTTTAAAGTGTTTCTGAATAGAGATTTTAAGATTTTGGAACAGGGTGAGTTTGAAGGTATTTTTTTCCATTTCCTGTTGACTGTCTAAACGGCTGTGAGAAATTATTTTGGTTTGAGAAGGAGATATTAAAACCTAAGTTGAAGCACTTAAATTAAGCAGTATGAAAATACACAAAGCCTTTCTCCGTATATATGGAATTTGGCCACCGCCTTTAGAAAGACTGAAAACACCTAAAATGAAAGCATCGGTATGTGCATAAAGTAGGTCAGATTCTTCCCTCTCCCACAAATGTAAAAGCCTTCTCTTGCTTGATAAAATCTACCTGGCTAATCAGCTTTGCCTCCTCTCATAGCACTAACTCTTACCTTAGGCAGTGACTTGACAAAACTGTTTTTTTAAACAGTGTGTTTGTCTGTGTGTCCGTGGTTGCATTTTTCTCATATAACTATAGTGTGTCAGATGCTGAGGAGGAAGGTTCTGTTTTGAGAACAAACATTTGTTTGAAGCACACCTGCATCCGAACAATTTCTTTCACTGCTGAGCTTGTGAACTGACAGGAAGGAGCTTATTCTGATTATTAAAAAATAGGAAAAAATGATGATAAATCTTTTGTCTATATAACATATATAAAAAAAACACTTTACAGTATCATTAGTATCAGTGTGGAGAAAATTGAAACTAGCAAGATACGCTTGTTATCCTGCTGACTGGTTTAAAAACAGTACCAAGTTTTTCTTTATTAGCTCTTCCTCAGTATAGTCTCTTGAGTCAGAAACTCTCTCTTAGATGTGAGAATATAGCATTTGATATAGAAAGCCCTTGATCCTGCTGGGGGTTGTGGAAAACTGTCAGGGAAGAAGTAAGTCTTGCTGAGCACAGCGCAGAGAAGCAGCAGAGCTGCTTTGAATTTTTGTGTTTTATTCCTGTTGAGGCATGCCCCTCATCTTACATTCCCATAACACTATGCTGAGTGATGTGAAAGCTGTTTTCTTTCAAGATGAGCGAGTACCCTCGCAGTCTCTGGCAGTTGATTGATCAATGTTACAACTGGAAGGATGATGCTCCAAGATGCTGGAACCAAGCAATTGGGCATTGCTTGCTGCAAGTGCTCTCCACAGCTGTGGTCCAGACAGTGGTACCTGGAGCTAAACCAGCACCTTAATCCTCTTCTCACCGATTCCATCTGTTCTCAGGTCTTTGGCAAATTTTCTCATCTTTTTAGCTTTCAGACACCAGTGATAATAGATCATTGCAAGAACGGATTTATTTATCCAAGGCTGTTTGAAGACCTGAGAAGGATGTACTTCAAAGGCAGGAAAATGGGATGCAGCGCAAGTGAACAGAGGAGAAGAATATGCAGTCAGATTAAATTAGCTCTTCTTATATACACAAGAAAAAAACCAGTTTCTGTCTTCCTTTTCAAATGTTTTGCTATGATAGCAAGGGGGAATATGAAATGGGATAGATCTCAGTTGAAATGGAAAGTTTAAAGCTGAGCTAGCAGAAAGGCCACTGGGCAGAGAAGTAGGAGGATGGAGATCATGGTTGCAACGTGTCACTCTTCTGCTTGGCAAAACCGGCTTATAGAGACAAGGGGTTACCAATAGCTACCCTAACATATGCTTTGCATGCAATGAAAAGTGTTTCAGTGGCATATGCGAGCATTGTTGCAAAAAATATGGAGGTCAGCACAGAATCCCAGTCTGCTGCAAGAATAAAACAAAAATGCAGTGTGTTAGGAAGCAGGAGCAGTCATTGTGACTTCCTCTGCCATGCAAAGAGAAAGCAGGCAGAAAGCCTGGAACAGAACTGCCTCAGTTTTATTTAGAGGTGTTACTGGTTTTGCTAAGAGATTAAACAGACAAAATGGCATGGTTTATGCAATGGGATTATCAGCAGAGCTTGAGACCTGATATAAAGCACAACCAAACCTGAAGTATACATACAAATGCTGATGTCCTTTTAATATCCCAAATCAATATAGCAGGGAAAAGTCAGGTAGCAGTACAATTAAAAGATTATTTGACATTTTTTGGACAAACAGCACCTGGACCTACAACTGTCTGACTTTCCTCATTTCCACCCAAATTTAAATACTGGAGGAGATTGCAGCATCGTTTGCCCCTCTGTGACAACACTGATTTGTTCAATATGATTTTCCATTTTTTGTTATAGTCTTGTACATTGATGGAGGATAGGGTTTTGTCATAGAATTGGTATTTTTCTTATATCTGGTTCATACCCAGGGCTTGAATTTGTTAATTTTCAGCAACCTTCCTAATTGGCTTATCTGTATTGGGATCAGTATGTGAAAGGTTCAGGACAAAAATGGACTGAGTGTTGTGAAAGAAACATCTGCACCCTTTGTAGGAAAATATGGAGTGCATGCCTATTATGAGAAATGGAAGAATAATTGGGAGTCTTGCTGACTGTAGAGAAAGAAAGAATACTGCAAAAGTTAACCTGTTCGGGAATTGAACTGGATAAATTTCATAATATAACCTAAATATATAAAGAAAAGGTAGGTGTAAAGACAGTCAGAAGTGGTACAAAACTTAGGTTATGAATGCTGTAGGTTGTGTAAAACACTTAAATGTTGCATGTTAAGTGGTATTTTCAAATGATGTTTTGCATTCATCTGATAGGTACCCACTGGAAAGGTATTTTGCCGAGATGACTGAAGGAGGAAATATGAGTAGTTGAGAATCCAATTATTTAATGCTCTATCTGCAGGACCAGCTCAATACTGTGAATAGATCTCCAGTCTTTTGCAGGGAATCTTTGCAAAAAATGGCATGTAAACGTGCATCTTTGATATATATAAATGGCTGACAGATGCAACAAAGCTGGTGAGGGGTCTGGAGAGTAAGTCTTATGAGGAAAGGTTGAGGGAGCTGGGGTTATTTAGTCTGAAGAAGAGGAGGCTGAGGGGAGACCTTATCATGCTTTATAACTACCTGAAGAGGGGGTGTAGAGAGGCGGGGGTC
>JAOXNO010000033.1:5754211-5773424 GCA_028565335.1 Limnodromus scolopaceus
GATTCTTATCCATAGACACTCAACACTGTCATCATGCATATTGCTGAGTTCTAGGCATACAATATTGTTCTTAACATTTTTGTTAACATTTTTGTCCAATCCCCAGTCCCTTGCTCCGTAACCATCCTGCTCTCCAGCACAGCAGGACATGGCGTGCTGTGTGCTCAGAGGTGAGCTCCTCTCTTTTCCTGCTCCACAGGACCCTGGCCACGTTTAAGATCCTTTCCTCAAAAGTGGCTATGACCAGCTGCCCACCTACACTTCAGGTGTGCTGTGTGGCACATGAGTCATCACCTGGGTCTCCTCAGGCCTTCAGGCACTTTTGGGGGCAGGACCACTGCACTTGGAAGCCCCCAAGCCTGTTCCTCCTGGTGAAGCTCAGAGGTGAGTGGCTGAAAGACAAGCTCTTTCTGAAAGGCTTTTTTCTCTGCTGCAGGCCTCTGGCGTGGCGAGACGTCCCTCTCGCACAAGGAGAGTTGGGACGTGTTGCAGGCCGAGAGTTCTGGTCATGGCTGCACAAACTGCTGCGGCAGCAGTTAGATCCAGGGGCCACAGCCCTGCAAGCCCATTATTTCCATTTCTTGGCACTCACAGGCCTTGTCAAGGCTAACACTTGCCTTGACATCTTTTAAGTGGGGTGCAGCTGCAGAGCAGAAGGGGGCTGAAGCCTCACAGCGCTGCCAAATGTGGATACTGCCCTGCTCTCCCACAGCAGTGCGGCGGAGCCAAGCCTGAGGTAAAACCTCCGGCCCGGCCACACGGACAGCTCGCTGCGCAGCGGCCTCTGCTTCTACAGAGAGAGCATGGCCTGGGCAACAAGGTGTTGTCCTTCCTTTTCGTGCACTTCAGATTAATTGGCGAACGAGGGTAAAAGTCGATGACCCCCCGCACGGCGGCCATGACAGCGTGTGCCCCCGGCGCATGCGCGGCTGTCCCGGCAAGATGGCGGAGGAGGAGTGAGTGTGGCGGGGCGCGGGCCGGGTATCCGCCGCCATCCGCGGCGCCTGTGCGGTCGCGGTGCTCGGGCTGGCGGCGGGGGCGTCCCGAGGGGTGTTGGGGGGGGGTCGGGGTGCGGTGCTGCTGCTGGATGTGACGGGCTTCTTTCGCCCCGCAGGCCGAGGCGGCGGATCCCGCTGGTGCCGGAGAACTTGCTGAAGAAGAGGAAGGCCTACCAGGCCATCAAGGCCACCCAGGCCAAGCAGGCGCTCCTCAACAAGCGGAAGGTAGGGGCTGGCCGCGGGGAGGGGGGTTCGGGGCAGCGGCCACCGGCCCGGGGGTACAGCGGGGAGCTGACCGGGCCAGAGGGGTTGGCGTAGTCCGGCGGTGGCGGCCGGCTGTGAGCCTGGCTGTGAGGGGGGAAGCCGGGGGTGGGTCTGCAGAGACTCCCTGCGCAGGGAGTGGGGTCTGCAGAGCGGCACCGCACAGCAAACATTTCTGTCTCAGGATTTGAGACCTCTTCTGCCGCGTCTCGGCTAATGCAGCAGCCGCCTGGCCTGGTAGTGGCTGAAGGCTTTCCCAGTGAATCTGTGGAGTTGGTGCAATTATGTACAAAACTCCTGCCATTTTTGTTAAATACTGTATTTATGTTCTTAAATACGTGAATGGTGTGTTGTATTTCCAAGGTGAAGTAGAAGCGTAAACGATAATGTTAAATAGCCACCTTTTAAGATGCTCATTAGAAGAGTGACCCTAGTGATGAGGTTTTGATCAGGTCTGTCTGCTTTGAAAATTCAGACCAATGTCATGGGTGATTGGCAAGGTGAAATAGGACAAAAGAGACATAATGTTAGATACTTTAATTTTAAAATGGTCTAATAATTTAGCCTGTAGTTTATCTAAAATATTGTTGGGTATCTGCCATGCACATTCAGCTTCTGTTTTGTGAGAGAAACCACTATGATTTAGGTAGATATACTCGTTCCTGAACTAAGGATAGGCATTTAAATGTCTCTTTAATGTAAAAAAAAGCCTTAAATTTTCCCATAATTTTGAAAATATTTTGGGGTTTTTGTTTTTCAAGTGAGCTGGCTGTTCTGTCTTTAGATTAGTTATACTTAATAGTTAATTTCAATGCTTGGCTTTTTCTTTTTTTTTTTTTTTTGCACATGTGTGCCTTTATAGAAGAGGACTCTAAACCCAGTTATGTTCTATTGGATGGTGATTTTATTTAATGGTAGAGTATTGCTGTAGCAGCTGTTTTACCCAGACACATATGTTGTTTCTGGCTGAGCTGTGTGTGTAAGTGTGAAGATCTATCTGTCTGTGGCTACAGAGGCTTCCATTTCATTTCTCCTGTGCCTAGAAGTATCCTGGGTCTTGCTCTGTTTTCCCTAATTTATTTATTTGTCTGGGGAAAAACTCTTTGTTCACTGTTCATAAATTATAGCTAGGTGCATGTAGAGACATATGTTGTCCCTCAGTTCTGTCTCCCTTGAGCTTAGATCATGAAATTAATTTTCTTCTTACTGCTTCCAAAACTGAAAAAGCATGGCTCATCAAGTTCTGAGTTTCACTTGGCCACTGAGAGGCTCTGTTGGGAAGGCTGATGGTTTCTTACCCTTTTGTCTTTAGCACCAGAAGGGGAAACAAATCCAGTTTAAACGCCTTGAGGCTTTTGTTCGAGATTCATGGCGCAAACACCGAGATGATGTCCGGCTGAGGCGCATGGAGCAGAGACCTGGACAGACGGCTACACCTCAGGAGCACAAACTAGCCTTTGTTGTGCGGATTGTAGAGTAAGAAACTTTGGTTACTCCTTACCTTTATTATTGCCACCATTTGTAGCTGTTATATTGTTTCTGAGCAAAGGAAGGGTGATAGACCCAGACACGTTTCCTTGCAGGTAATCTGAGGCCTTCTGTTGCTCTATTAGAGAAATGTGGTAACTAATAGTATATTTTTTTTTTTCTGATTCAGTATTAAGGGAGTGAGTAGGAGGGTAAAAAGAGTGATTGAGTTGCTGCAGCTGAAAAGAAATTTCACTGGAACATTTGTTAAACTGACTCCGTTATCGCTGAAGATGCTGCGAATCGTGGAACCTTATGTGGCATGGGGGTAAGTGACTTGATAGTAATTTGTATGTAAGTATTATAGCTCTTTGATTCTCCATCAGGTATCACAAATTCATGGCTGGCTTTTCCAGTAATGGTCAAAACTTTGTCAACTTTGTATGTAAAACTTGTTATTGTTCTCATTGTTGTAAATGCAACTTGTTTATTTCCCCACCTTTATGCAAAGAAGTAGGATGGGACTTTGCCACTGTGTCATGTCTCTCTGTTACAGAATCTGATTTTTGTTTTTGTACAGACACCCTAACCTGAAATCTGTACGAGAGCTCATCCTGAAACGGGGCCAAGCCAAGATCAAGAAGAAGAGGATACCTCTGACAGACAATATGCTGATCGAGGAACATTTAGGTGAGGAAGAGGATGAGAAAATGAATCAAGGAAAGAGGCAGAGGTTGAGAGTTTGCAATTTCACCTAAGAGGGAGGGAGGGAGAAAAATCTTGAAAGACTTGATATGGAGGACGAGCAATTCTGGAGTAGCATAAGGAGAGATAATACAGTTGGGTATCTCATGTATATATGTTGTTTGTGGGACGGCTTCCTGTTGTTTTGTTGGGGTGTTTTAGTATATTTTTTTTCCTGCAGGGAAGTGTGGTATTATTTGCCTGGAAGACCTTATACATGAAATCTACTCAGCCGGGAAACATTTCAAGAGAGTCACAAATTTTCTATGGCCATTCCATCTGTCAGTGGCTCGCCATGCTTCACGTAACAAAGTGGGTTTCCTCAAAGAAATGGGTAAGCCTGGCTGGAGAGGCGACGCAATCAACCAGCTTATACGACAGCTCAACTAGTCAGGTGAGGAATGCCTGTTAACTTGTAAATTTTATCTTTTATCCGGTTTCCTAAGAATTCTTATGCTGCTAGTGGAGATGAAGGGGGTTCTTTTGTTTTTCATTCCTCATGCAACAGAAGTGACCTTCAAGGTAGGGGAAACTAATGAAGAGTGTAGGTCATGTTAGGTGTCAGCAAATCTTGTTGGACGCCTCCATAAAGGCTTGACTTCTAGGAGATTGCATTAATGTGACTGCTGTTCCTGTTTTTTTTTTCTCTTTCCTGTTCTACAGGGCCCAGGATTTGCAACCTGTTTGTTTTCATATGTAGTTTTCATGGACATTATCTCTATGCAATGATATGATCTGTCTTTTGACTGTTGTGGCCTCTATAAAAAAAGAAAAAAATATACAGATGATGGAAATGGACTTTGGGCTGGTCCTTCTTGAAGAAGAAGATGATAAATTGTATGTGGTACAAGAAAGAAGTGAGTTGGACTTCCCAGAGAAATCTGGCTCGTTTTTTTATACCTGTGACTGCTGGTGCTGTACCAGTCACCTCCTGATCTCAACTTTGGTATAAAGCAGTGGCTGTCGGTTCCCAATTGAAATTCCTGTTACAGTTGACTCACTGCTTTGATCCAGTCCTCCCCAGGGGAAGTGCTTGAAGTTGCACCTACCTCCCTCTAGGTGTAAAGGGGTAGCACAGTCACCTGTTTAAGAATGTTGCTGACAGACAGAAGACTCTAGATGTTGCTCTGTTACTGGCATGCGAGCTCCAGTAGTGAATAATCTTTTTTGATGTGCCTAGATTGTATTTATTTTAAAAAAACCATGATTTTATGCTACTGATTTACAAAAGGCTGCCTCTTACCTCTGCTAGATTGTTCTCTCTTCTGGAGAGAACTATTCAGAAACTTTGTAATACAGTGGTAGAGTAAATATAATCAATGTTTTTTAAATAAACTTCTGAAATGGTACTGTTTTAACAGTAAGAGTTGTATATTGCTCTATAAGAGTGGGAGAAGTTAAATGCTCTAGCTGAAATGAATTTGATGGAGGAAATAACAGAACTTTAAAGCAAAGCTCTTCCATGTTTTTATTTTAACACTTACAGTTTTAAATCCCTAATTCATTCCAGTTAAAAGAATGCGGAAAGAAAGCTGTGCTATTTAACAAATATGGAAGGCAACAGTGTGCTTAATTGTTAGGTCACAGTGACTGTTATTTGAAGACATAAGTGAGGGCAAATTATTAATCCATTCATGGATTTCATATGGAATCCACAGTACTTGTTTTGAGACTCAAAAGAAACAAAGTTAACAGTATTGGACAGATTAAGTAGGATGGCTTTGTGGTATTCTGTCATTGGTTCTATGACAGATACTAAAGTAAGATGTGGCATCCATGAAAACATGTAAAATATGAAGTATTACAGAGTCTGAATTACCGAATGCTATACAATTTCAAGCTTTATTCTGTAAAACAAGAATACAAACATAAAAAAAATGCTTGACAGACACTAGAGACATACACAGACTTGGAACACCACCATCCCCGGAACTAGAGTCCAGCAGTTGCTAGTGTACAAGGCTTTATATATTTAAGATTTTCCCCATAAAAAAAATCTGCTTTCATTGTGAAGAGGGAAAAGTAACTTCAGAATTGTTCTGTTTATTCATTTTAGGATTGTTTCTGGTAATAAAACAACCCAGACTTTTAACATGAAGAACTGGCCTGTCATGCATGAGGGGTTTGGGGTTTTTTTGTGGCAGAGATTTAGGCCTGCCAATAGAAGGCAGTTTATAATTTTAAAATACTGAATTACAGTATTACAGGAATTACTGAATTACAGGGTCTGAATACAACTCTAGCAATTAATCTAAGATTTTGGCAGTATTTCTAGTGAATGCAGTAGTTTAGCATACCATTAGTTTAGCTCATAGTTAGGTATGAGCTGAACTATCATTATGAATACTTTATTTAGACCTCTTTAAAAAAAAAAAAAAGAAACAATGCCAGCTCGGTTTATTATTATATCACATTATCATAGAGAAACATGTTGCAGTCTTTCTGTATCGTAGTTCAACAAGAGCAATGGTAATGATGTGTTCATGACGTAGCTGCACTATGAACAGAAACTATACATACACACACCCCCATCTTAGGGGAAGGAATCCTTTTTGTAAGCCACCATACTGTTTACTTTGTGGATTGTAGTAGTGAAGGAACGAAGACGAACCTCTTCTGAATTGGCTATGAATTGCGGTCCTGACTCTTCCCACTTTTCCGGCACCGCCAAATCTTTATCTGTGTATATCAGCAAGTCAAAAGCACCTGTAAGCAAGTAGGAACAAGTTAACAGTAATGCATGCCTAAGAAGTTGGCATGATAAAGTGCATCTTCTAAAACTTAAGACACGTACCAAGGTTCTCAGAACCGGTAACTCATTACGTGAAAAGAAATAGTAGTTGAAACCTAAAAAAAGTCCTGGTTATATTAACATATAGCCATTTTAGTTCACTCAAGTGTGATGTGAATTATTTTTTTTTTTAAAAACGTTAAAATGCTGTGGAGCTAAGCACTGTGTAACACTAAATATAAATTCAGTGGTTATTTATGTAAGCCTGTCCACAGCTAGAGTTTATTTATGAGAACTGATGTTCCTCAGAGTACACATACTAGTTTCATGAAGTTAGTTAAGCCACCCAAATTCTGTCCTTTAAACAACAACAACAAAAAAACAAAAACCAAAAAACTTTTAAGTGTTTTGGGGAGGAAGTACTACTAGTCCCTTTAAATGAAATTGTTCCAAGTTCTTTAATGAGAGATGGTGCACAGCATTTATATTTACAATTATTTTTGCTGTGCAAGAAACACTATAGAATACTTCTTAAAAGTGTATTTGATCCAATATACTGTTTTCCATACTGTACATAATTGCAAGAAACGTGATCTCAGTCTAACAAAATGCTGTTTGAGAAATGTGATAGTATATGACATGTAATAATTAGAAAGTCCCAGAAAGTTTGCAGAAAATACTTTCTAAAGTGAAAAAGCTGCTGAGATTTTCCAAAAGCAACGTTTGATTTCTTTAGTGAAGTTAGGAATACTCACAGGCCGTTTCCAGCAGTGGCAGAAAAGTTACTGTGGCAGTTATTTGTCTGATAACAGATCGAATTTCATCCTGAATAGCTTTCTGAGATTTTTCTCGTGGTGCGCTGCAAAAATAGGAGAACTGTTAAGAAAGCTTCCACTATAGTGAGTTTTCTTTAAATACCGTTCTTCCCATTAAGTTCTGTCGGTCTGTTTGCTATATGATTTTTTTTTACAGTAGTGACACTCTTTTAAGCCCTAGGTAGACAAGCTTAGAAAAATTAAATGATAGTTGGCTTCTGTTTATTGATGTTTGTGAACTTCACAGTATTTTCAAGGGATGTTACATTTGTTCTCAGTCTGGAATGAATGAGAACATTTTGGCATAACAAGGAGAGCAGTAGTTATTTAGGGCATGTACCCAATACAGGATTTAATATACTTTGTTGAAAATTAATTTAATCAAGTTCTGACCTGATGCTTTAAAAAACAAAACCAAACCAAGAAAAACAAAAAGCCCCCACACCTGAACATTATGTATGCTTCAACCATATAATGACTGTTTTACAAACAAACAGAACAGCTGTAAGAAATGTAGTAGGTTTGATGCTCATACTGAGAAAAGGCTCTCTTACCTGCTCTGAGGAACCAGAGCAGTGCTGATGCACACATCAGCAAGCATTTAGCTTGTACCTACACAGCTCCCAGGTACAGGGAAGAGCAGGCACAGAGGAACGCTGCCACTCACCTCTCATCCTTCGCAGTTTTGTCGCACTCTATATCAAACTGCCACCGCTCCAGAACCTCGTCATTCTCGATACTGGAGATGACCACCACCAGGCGCTGCACCATGCACTTGTACAGCCACTCTGAAAGAAGCCACAGTAGTTATTCGCACGAGAGAGACCGGACCCATTGGGAAAGACACAACCGGGAGGGCACAGCAGCCTCCCGCCAGCCGTTCGTCGGGTCCCCCCGCGCCTCGCCACCTTTCATTTGCTCCACCACGTTGTTGAGGTAGTTCTTCAGCTCGGGGTCGGTGGTAACGAGGAGGGTAAGCCCATACTTCTGAACACGGGTGAAGGTCTCGGGGGGGTAGATGCCCCGCTGGTAGAGGATGCTGTTGATCCCGTAGGCTGAAGGGAGAAGGAAGGGTGGATAGGAAGGTGCGTGAGCAGCTGGGCCGCCCAGCCGGCGGCCATGCCGCCTCGCGGCAGGCCTACAAGTTCGTCCTCCCCCCCCCGTTTCTCCCTCCCGCCAAGGTCTCTCTACCCCCGCAGCTCCTTACAGAAAAACTCAGCGACGATCTCAGCACTGCCCCGCAGGGTAATACCCTGCTGGTCCCGGCTGAGCTGCTTGGCCATGGGGGCTACGCGGCCGCCGATTCCCCGCCGCCCGGTTCAAATCCAACCCCGCCCCGCCCCTTCCCGGCCCCCTCAGCCCGCCCGCCCGCCGCGCAGGCGCGAGACGGCGCTCGCCTGGGTGCGCGTGCGCGGGGCGTGGCGAGCGGCCGTTAGCGGCTGAGGGGAGGGCAGGGGCCGAGCCCGGGCCGGGCCCTGCCCATGAGGGCTACCGTTGGTGGAAAGGCTTGTGGGGTCCAGGTTGGGCTGCTTCCAGTTGGAAAGAAAAGGCTTTTCCGCGTTAAGCGTCCCGCCAGCCCTCGGTGGCGTTGCGCGAGACCCGGCCGTCACCTGTGGTGGCAGGGCTGAGGGGAGCGCGGGCTCGGGGTGGAGTGAGTCCTCCCCCTGGAAACGCTGTTAAAACTTCGGTGTCAGAGTTTGTTTAGAGGCATTAGTCCCGTGAAGCCGATTCTGAACTTAGAAATTACACTTTCCAGGTATGAACGAAATGAAGCGAGTACCTCGTATGGGTGACTTTTGGTATCATTCGAGTATGTAAATCACGTAGTAGCTGTATAAAATAAACCCGGTCTGTTATGTAAGCACTGCGTGCAGGGAGAACCTGGGAAAGCAGGATGAAACAGGCACTTTCTCCTTAAATCTGTAAGGTAGCAGGTAATACAAAAAGGAAGGGGTTAAGAGTCATTCAGAAAGGCAGGGAACCGCCAAGCTCACCGCTCTGTTCATACCCACCCCTGTTGGCCGAAGGGGAGTTGCTCGTTGGTCAAAGCACTTAAATCCTATTATTTAGGGATTATTTATTACAGGGACATCAAGGAAGACACTAGCAGTGACTATCAAATGGAGGAAACTGGCAGAGGTTAACAGGTAAGAGAGATTGAGTGAAACAGCAAGTCAATGTTAAGTTTTGAAATATTTAAATAGTATCATGAAGAGGAGAAGCCACAGTTTACTGGGATAGTAACTAGGTAGCCAGCTAGTCAGCTGATAAAATCAATCAATAGTCAAGGAAGTGCAAAGTGAACAGATTCGTTAGGCAGAGAAGAACTGCAAGTGAAATCCTTGCCTGAATATGATTTATCTGAAGTGTCTGGAATGAACAGACATTATAATCTAAGATATTCTTGTATTATGGCTTTATTGACCTTGAAAGAAACTGATCAGAACAGCTTTAAAATGAAGTGACATTTGAAACAGAAGTATTTTAAACCTAGGATAAAAACTTTACGGTCATTACACGGTGCAGTAGGCCAGCTGCTAGAAAAGGGAATCACTGGTGTGATTACTTATTCTGTCATAATAAAATGCATTTTCTCAAAAGCTAAGACACTGTGGTTCCAATTTTTGCTCCAAGATAAAGTACAGTTTGCTGTGATTAAAACAAACAGTATGTTTGTTCAACATGTGCTGAAGTTCTGAAAGGGCCTGAATAATTTAGTTATTAACCTGGAGAACTGGGTCTTGATCACTAGTGATTGTGTTAGACGTTAGTCTTCTGAATAAAATATTTTCTGAGTAAGAGTGGTGTATTTTAGAGCTTATGGTAATGGAAGCATTTTTCATCTGAAGCCCAGCTTTTAGAAGCTAGATAGCTGTGAATATCAGCTGTTTTGCTCCAAACTTTATGTAATATCATGCACTTATTCATGTGTCCCAAAATAGTTTCAACCTCCTTTTTTTTTCCCACTTGACTTTTCATCCGTTTTGCTTTCTCTGAGGTTTTTGGAGGGCTGCTAATTTTTCTGATAAATGTAAGAGCTTAGAAGTCCTGTTGCATGAGGCCAGGCAAGAATAGTAGAGCTTTTGATTAAGATTTACATGTTTACCCTTCAGTTGTTTTACTGTTAAAACCAAATGGAAGAAAAAAATCCAAATGCTTCTTGGTTTAACAAATTCTTTTTACTGTATTTCAGTATAGATGGCTTGAAAAAGTGTTGTTGATATGAGCAAGCAGATATGCGTATCAACAACAGACTTAATTGCATCTTCTTTATTTCTTCCAAGATTTATCTGGAAGGTCTTGAGAGGTGGTGGTGATCCCCAGGACCTCTGTTAAAACTCTTAAGCTTCTTTCAGTGAACCTGGTACCCAGTATTTCACAGAGTTTTGGATCACTTCTCTATCCCCAGTTTTGTATTGCAGTTAACACTGATTTCTACTCTGATGTCCTCCCCCCCAAAAAACCCAAATCCCTTTGCATTTTGGAATTTTATTTTTTCTCTCTTTCGGGAAATACATTTCCCTTTTACAATGTGTCACTACTTTTCTTTACATTTCTTATATATGCTGTAATGTAATCTAATGGTAAGAGCTACATAATTTCAATACTTCTGAATTTTTTTTGTGGTATAAAGCTCCTAATACTTCCTTTTGTCTTTTCAAACATTATTTTTCCATGGCTGATTCATTAGTTTTGAAAAGTTCAGTCTTTTAAGTCCATGAAGTAGTGTCTTCCTTTTTTCTTTACCATTGCATTTCTTCTACTAGAATGTTTTTCATCTTCACCTCTCTTTTTCTTCTCATGTCATCAAGATGTTCCTCTCCTTTCTCCCCCTCCCCCAAATAATTCATTTGCATGAAGGTTTAGTTATTTGACAATATATGTTTACTGCTTTTCCCTTCACGTTCTCCAACAATCTCATCTTTGTTTCTCTGTTACAAGTCCTAAGCTCCGTAGCCCTTGTCTTCATTTTCTTCACTTTGTTTAGGCGGGTATCACTCAGCTTTTCTGCCAGGTCAATCCAATATCCCACAACTGAGGCACCCAGGGAATATGTGTGTATCTGTCACGTAACTAATCTGCAGTCACCACCTGACCATAGCCCAGTCAAGTGTGATGGGGACGTATGTACATAAGTCCTTTTGTCATGTTACTGAACAGGCATGTGCCTTGCGATGATGATGCCTATATTTTGTGGCTAGGGCATGTCCAGCTACATGACAGGAGGAAGGCTGCAGGGCTCTTGTGAGGGAGAACAGCAGGGGGACTGCTGTGGGTTAGTGAATGATTTGTGTAGCTGACAGCCTGCTTCCTGACCAACTCTAAGGGACTCTCAGGAACGAAGATGACAGGCTGAGTTATATGTTCTGGCAAACCACGAGCTGGCTATCCTTGCTTTAATTATCTCATGCTAAAACCTTAATTTTCATAAGGAATGTGAAATCCCAGTTGTATTTAATTTAGGTCTCTTACGATTCTTTAGTCATTGCTCTGTTTCTCAATTGCAGCTCAATGTTATGACAGAATTTTTTTGCTTCTCTTTCAGTGGAAGGAAATGTCCCCTGTTTAGCTTGGCTTTTCTGCAACATGTAATGATCGCTTCCCCATGGCAATTGTCAATGAACCTGGGACAATTCAAATCACTGGTACGTCTTCACTTTTTTTAAGGCAACCCAGGTCATATTCCCATAGCCATTCAGGAGACTAGAAAACATAATCCACTTGTAGAGCTCATTCCCAATTTTTTTTTTTTTGTTAGTATTTTTTCCCCTCAGGATGATGTGGACAGGTCTCTCTTTCCAGCATAGCAAAATAATCTATAAAGTGGAAGTTCTTTGTGCTACAAAAGCCCTCATATCTCATTAACAAATTGTCATATTAAGCCTCAGTAAAACCATTTTTTCCTGTGCAGAGAAATGAAGTCTTACCCCAGCCAGAGAGCCTTAGTGCTTCGCCTTTTCTGGGAGATCTCAAGCTCTTTTGAGTCATTTCTTTCCACACTTTAGGAGGAGATTCTGTACTTATGAGCCCATAGAAAGAGCTAGCCCTTTTGCCTTCTTACCTCTTATTTTCTGTGCATCGCTTTGATTCTCGTTATGGTTTTAGAATGCTGCCCATCCCTGTAGTTGCCAGCACTCAAAATTCATGGCAGATGTTGAGCTCACTCTTGTTCTGCAGGTTAGACATTTTGCTTCCTTCTTTCCTGAGCCCAGCTTGTGGGATTTGTGGATCACATGCTGGGTGAGGCAGTTCTCAGTTGGCTGAGCTTCCTTGATTTTTAGTGAAACTGTTAATTTTCTTTATCAGCTGTTTAGTTTCTGTGCTATCCAAGGGTGTGACATTTGGGTAGTTCCCAGGAAAAGCATTTCCTGGACACAGGGTAGGTGCGTAGCCAAGTACCCTCACTGTTCCTTTATGTAAGAATTATTTTTAAATCTTCTAAATATCAAAATCACTTTGCTATGTGTGAGCTTCTTTACTGCCTTCCTTTGTGTCTTCACAGCTCTCATTCAGGATTCCTTTGGTGATTTATTATTATCTGGAATTAACTCTAGAATTAATGTTAAATACTGCACTTTTTGACAGGCATTTTATTACCAAGCTAATTTTGTTTTCTTTTTTGTTTTTGTTGTTGGTCAAGTTTGTTTTTTGTTTTCAAGTTACAGATAAGTACACATACCTCCTGTCAGTGGTCAAAATACTATAACACTTCTTTTCAAGTTGGATAATGCTATGATTTAAAACTGGGAAAGATTGTCTTGAATTTTAAGTATTAATTAAAAAATAGATTTTGAAATGAGTCTGTATGGGCTAATAAACGACACTACAACTTCTAACCTAATGAGTAGACTTCTCAAAGGGACTTCCTCGTATTGGTTTTGAACACTGTGTAGAAATTTTTAAAATTAATTTTCATTTAAAATGTTATCAGTGGTACTGAATGTATTTTGAAATTAGACTTACTCAGGTGACCACTTATTTCTTCTAGAAAATGAAAGAGATTTGATGTTTCCTTTTTTAAGCCAATGTAAGAATATAATTTAGCTTGAAAGTAGCTACATCCAGATACTGGCTGTCTTGTACAGTGAAGTGACTTTTAGTAGATTTTGAGAGTTTTGAAAGCTGCTTCTGTGGAAAAACATTCACTTCTCTTTCTCCCCCTTCTCCCCCCTTCTCCTTTCTCTAAAGACCTGACATTTTTCTAAAAGATATGTAGGAAGAAAATTAATGCGATATTTGTGATGGTTTTAGCTCTAAACCACCAGGAGATGGCACCAGGCACATATGTTATCTGCGTCCTTTCAGTTCAATCTTGAACTTCAGCAGGGTTCGTTTACTGTTGCATACTTTTAGCCTGTTTAGACTTTTAGTTCTAGATGCATTTCTTTTGTTAGTTTTTAAAACATTGTTCCAGAATAAAGGAAATACTTCATTTGATGCCCAGTTTTGATGTTTACCTTTAGTTGCTGTTGCACTAAAGGAAATTTCACTGATGAACATTTTTTTTAGAGGTTTCAAGTGAAGAGGGGAGTCCTGTTTCAGAATCAGAAAGAACAGAACTTGAACGAGCATTCTGTGCCTTCAAAACTTCATAGTGCTTGATGATGTCATGTTACAATGGTATCAGATAATGTAAAATCCAGCGAACCCAGCTCTTTACAACTTAATAGTATTTACTACTTAATCCCCAACCGAAGGTTGATAATTTGAAAGATGAATGTTAATCCAGTTCATATTAGCTCCTGTCACTTCTGAAGTTTTCATATTAATAAAATAATGGAAAACTAAGGAGTTCTCAGGTCTTTTAGACTCCTAAACTGGTATACTGCAGTTTAGCTTTAAATTCAAAACAGATCTTCTAAAAATGCTAGAACAGATTTATCAGCAGACTTAGGCTGTCAATGGGTCATCAGATACTGAGGAGCAAAAGGGTCCAGAAGATTGGTAGCACTGTAAATATATCTTGATACCATAAAGACTTTTGATAGGATCCTGTTGTATGATTACAATGTGTAGGATGACAGTTGTTATTTTGTGATTACTTAGAAAGCAATTAGAAATTATGTCACTTCTGATGTATAACCATGATGGCATTGTTCAATTAATTGCGTTGCATGGAATACAGTACAATTTAAATCACGCCTAAGGATTATGATGACTGAAGAGGTAAATATCTTGTGAAAAGCATATTATTAGCATTAGAAATATTTGAAGCAAAAATATGAATAATTCTGTAATTTCCTCTTGAAAATTAGAGTGTTTATGCATTTTTTTCTAAAGTTAGATCCCCAGGCAAGTTAGGTGCCCTGTTGTCAGAATGATAATCATTACTGAAAACGGGCATGCAAAATACTCAAATCCTTTCTCTTAAGTATTGGACAGCTTAAGAAAATTGTAAAGGATGACTTTCTAAATAAGATATCTAGTCCGGTATGGAAGAAGGAATTCTTTAAAGAACATAATTTATTTCAAGAAAAACATGCTTTTTCATGTGTTTTGAGAAAGAATAAATGGCCATCCATGTGTCATGACAGTGAGATGAGCTAAAATATTTTATGAGGCACCCAGGCCACGTGTGCTGGGACTGTACCCTGAGCCCTTCTCCACCTCACTACCTGCACCTCTCACTGCACATTGCTACCTTGGGAAGTGTCATCCTCTAGCACGCAGACAAATGCCTGACTTCTCAACTTTCTGTGATGTCTTGGTCAGAGTTCATCTGCTCTGCTGCTTAATAGCAGAAGAAACACAAGCAGCCTAGGAGTGATATAGATTGTTTAAAATACCTTTTTCTGAAAATCAGGGCAATATTTGTTTACTAACATTGATATCTTCAAAGCAATTAAAAAAGATTTCTTTGCACAAGAACAGCATTGAGCTAGGAATGGGAAGTATCAGACACAAAACAAAGCTTATACAATTCCACTTTAAGTGTAAAGAAGATTTTCTCTCCACTCATCGCACAAGTTAAACAGAAGGTGAAATGTCTCACTTAATTATTCTTTAATGACACTTATCAAGTAATAAATAAGTTCTTAAGTGCTTTTTAGGATTTAGTCATTTATTCATTTTCAGTCTGGCAGCTACTTAAGAAATCAGGGAAGACTATTTTGGATTCTATTTGCCGTTTAAAAAAATCACTTAAGGGTGGACAGTAGGACCATTTTCAAAGTAGCTGGGAAAACAGATGAAGAAAGGATTTGCTAGTACAGTTTGAATAAAAACACTTTTTTTTTTTTTAATGAAATCACTTCTTGTTGTGTTAGTCAGCACTGGCAAATTTTTGATGAGAAAAACTAGAGGAAGAGTGGAACAATATCTGAAAGTTCACTAGTTAATGCTAGTTATCTGCGTCTCGTGCAGAATGGATGGCCTCATCCAAACCTCATGATCTGATGTTGCTAGAAGTGTAAAAATGGAAACCAGATGGCTTGGTAATGTGAGTAGCAGTTTGACGCTAATTGTTCCTCACAGTCTCCCTTCCTTGAAATCTGATTTGAGTGAAAACATGGCATTATTGCTCAAGGTAAGCTATTCCTTGGTTGTAATCTGACAGTTAGTGGACAGGTAGATCAAGAGTAGATACTTACTCTAAGGCTCAGGTCACTTTTGCTACCGAGGAAAATTCATTGAGCTAAAGCAAAGTTGTACTTCATTTGTGTTAGCTGAATGAGGTGTCACATCTTCGATGTCACAAGTTTCTTTAAGCCTTTAAAGATGTTAATGAAGAAGTCCATGGATGTAGACTTACATGTAACGAAGCAGCAACCTAAGCAATGATCTGACATTTGTCACAGAGAGCAAAAAAAGGTCATAAATATAAATAAATATTTTTTATTAAATGCAGTGTCACTGCAGTTTTTGCAGAAATGCAGTATAATATGTTAAAACAGGAGAGAAAGGTTACACAGACCTTCTGCTTGGTAAGAAATTACTGGGTAATAACTGATTACCCAGTTATATCAAGGGGTGGCATTATTGCTGTGCTCTTTACTTAAACTACATATTGGCCCAGGGTTTCTTTTTTTTTTTTTTGACAAGCTTTCTTCAAGTACCATGCAGCGTGACTGTACAATGTTTTGCAAGGTGACACTGTCCTTTGTGGCTACTGCAGTTGGGAGTCAGCACTCTGTTTCATTTCCATCCTTGCTTGCCAGGGACTTTGTATGAACTTGGGCTAATCAGTTTAGATAGAAGTTTCTAATGAAGGATTTACACATCCTGCAAGCTTAGTTACATTGCATTTCTGCAACTTCTACCTTGCTCACTGCCATCATTTTTTTTAAAGAACAGAGAGGTTCTGCTTTTTTTTCTTTTTCTTTTTTTTTTTTGTAGAGATGTGACAGTGATGATACCCACACTCACTTATTTAATACTGTCATATGAGAACAGTCATTTAGCATTGAGAAGATTGAGGTTCTTTTTGCATCCAGAAGATATCCAAACCCTCATCTCCCATGCCCAGGGAAGTGTTCTTGTCATCACGCTTTAGGCTAGTTTGGCTGGCAACATTCTTTATCCCATCTGTTGAAGCTGTGCCACAGAACAAGAGAGAATTGAAATCCATTTGAGGACAGAAGGGAAAAGGAAGAGATTGAGTTTTAATGGTCAGACCTGGCAAAGAGAGTCCAGAACCGCAGTCCAGCTGCCAAGTTATTTTGTGTTTCACATACTTTATTTTCCATATAACTTAACTTTGCATATGCTTTTTAGTACTGGTGAAATCTAAAATTACTGAGATCTTCTGCTCTGAATTAAACTCACATCAGAGAATCTCTTTTAATATTTCTTTTTAATGACTGATGCATTTGTTTATACTACATTTTCATTGTAAACAATATTAAAAAAACCACAAAACTGTATTAGTGGGAAACAATAATGAAGACATGCTGCCCTAGTGATCAAAGTAAATCTTAGGGGTACGTCTTCTGTTGTTATTACCTAAGTAATCTAAGACGCTTCAGGATGATTCACCATCTCTGCTTGCTGGCTGTGCTAATTTGCTAGGTTAAATCCCTGCATCTTTTTATGTTCTGTTCAATATGCCCGAAGTTGCATGTAGCTCATTCCACTCAACAGCATGACCAGATTGCTGAGCTCTCTCTGCCTAAAGCTTTATCTCACTGTGAATGGCTGTCTCCCCTTACTGCCACACACACGTTTTACATCACACTGATGATGTTTATATTTAATCCCTATAGCAGCCTTGACCTTGCTCTGTCCTTGGGCACATTTTGGCCAACTAGGTTGTGCATGAATTTGGAAGTCATAATAATCTGTGCTGACTTGGAGGTTTTTACACGTTACTCTTGCTGATTTTGTATTGTATTTACCAAGGAAATGGTGCTGTTACTCATAAAGAGGGAAAAAGAATCTACTTAAGTTCTTTGCAGACAGTAGAGGACATGCACATGATTACTCCATCTCCAGTGACAGCTGCACTGATATTTCATAAAAAATATGAAAAAATGCTGATAGTAACCAATCTGGACCTAGACTTAAACAAAAACCCAGAGGAAAGAAGCAGTAGCAGGCATGTTACATAGATATCCTCCAACATTAAACAGGATGCTGTAGAGCCAAAGGGCATGCTCTAATGGTGGGTAAGTGTTGTAAACAAAGGCTTTGTGTAACACCTTAAAACATGCAGTAACAAAAATAGTTTGACAGAGATGACCTCCATGTGGGTGCATTCTTAGGAGTAAGCAAGAAACTAGAGCCTAGGAAGCACAGTGTTTACTCTCACATTCTCATTTACCCACGATTTGCTGTGTCATGTTACCTCTTTTTTTACCCCTGACCCCATTCTTCAATTTCACCTACTTCAAGACAGGGTTGCAGTAGTCTTGGTGCCATAAATAACAGGTTTGTAAAAGGTTCTGTGATGTTTGTCTGGGCATCAGCCCACTGCTCATCAGCCACCTTTGCTTAAGAGAATTGTTCTGGTATGTGTAGTTAGTGTAAACTGAATTTTACATCTGCTGAGCACAACCAGAACTGGAAAATGATTGGCTTTAAGTTTGCATGGAGAAATCACAAATGAGAAACTACCGGCTGCACAGTATTTTGAGACTTCCTGAAGATTTAGGCAAACAGTTTAGATACTAAAAAATGGGTCTCATTTCTTGAGATGATGAATTGTGATTAAGCGTGATTTAGCCAACTTTCACTATGTTAAAAGCTCATAAAAATCAATGTACCTACTTTCTAGATACAGAGCAGCTCATGTCTGAGCTGCTGTGACAAGGGAATAACTTGTGTTTGTGTGCAAATGACAATGCTTGCCTTTGTAGACCTTCTGAGAAGGCAGTGACACACTTTT
The DNA here is from genome assembly GCA_028565335.1 of Limnodromus scolopaceus. Classification (NCBI taxonomy): domain Eukaryota; kingdom Metazoa; phylum Chordata; class Aves; order Charadriiformes; family Scolopacidae; genus Limnodromus; species Limnodromus scolopaceus. The sequence continues at coordinate 5,772,551 of JAOXNO010000033.1, forward strand.
CACCTTCACAATAGGGTTCTTGTGATTTTAAAAGCATTTTGGAAAATTTGATTAAGTTCTAATTCACAAACAGCTCCTGACCCATGTATTAATGAATAATGACCACAAGTTACTATGGCCAGATGTGCATAACAGCTAGTATGTGTTGGTCTGAAACAAAATACTAACCTATCTAGTGCAAAGCAACCTCAGCTTTGCTTTATACAGAGTATTTCTATTATGTTAAATAACTCTTGGTGTTCTTTAAAACAGGCAGTATCAGTCCCAGCTGAACCCTATCATGACCCTTTTTCCCCTTTTTTCTGATTATGGCCCTATTCTCATTGTCATTATGGAGGAGAAGGACATGATCTGGGAGTGTGGCATTAGAACTGCGTGTCTCCCTTATTTTCTCTTGAGATTTGTGGCATGGAATTATCAGCATCTTTAACAGCATTAAGGTGAGATTTTATGGAGCCAGTCTTTTCTTGTATTTGATAAAGGTGCTGTTACTTATTTATATGCTTGAGAATTAATTTTCTTATATTTGGTTTACTGTATTATTAAGTGGAACACTAGAAACCATGCTTATGTTAGAATAGGACTGCCATTTATAAGCGGACTTGGTTTTGTGAAGCAAAATAATTGTTCCCAGAAATACATGTTCCTTTCCCATCAAACCTGTATTCTATTTGACACACTGACTGTTCATTCTCTGGGAATCTAAAAATCATTTTTAGTGATTTATGGACTGCTGTTGCTAATATTTCCATGATTCTGTTAAAAGTGAGTGTTTTTCTTCGGTGGCCAGTTTTTGCGTTTTAAATAAGCAAAATGTCAATTAAACTAAAAACAGGACTAAATCATGTATAAACTAAAATTGGCAACAGCTTGC
>JAOXNO010000033.1:5796759-5821389 GCA_028565335.1 Limnodromus scolopaceus
AGGTGTGCTTAATCTGTATATCATCAATGATCTCTGAAAATTCAATAGCAAAAATTCTCTAATGCATATAATAAGCAGTAGCAGGGAAGGCTGAATTTTGGCTAGGATGTAATGAGGAGGTCCTAAGCCTCAACACTGAAAAACACAAACATAAAACTTTCTGCTGGCAAATATTAAAAAAGATTGAATGTTTGGTCCACATAAACATTCACAAATATATTCTAGCCTTCCATCATTTGCAGGAACCATTCACCTTCACTGGTTGCAAGTTTATTGCTATTTTATCATGAGAATTAGCATAATCATGCATTTAGCCCTAAAATTTATGAATAATAGCAGAAAGCTTATTTGCAACTGACAACAGGCATTTTGAGCTAAGACCGAGGCTTTTTGGACTTACTTAGCAAACAAGGGAAATCTTGCATTTCAACAGTTATAGCTCTGGATGCTCTTGGCTGTAGAATATGAAGGGTGCACAGTGATTGATCAGATTTATACATAATACAGCAATGCCTACCTCAAAAGCTACCTGATGGGTGAAGCGAAGGATTGCGATAGAGTATTTTGTGATATGCTGCACTGGGGTCACAGATGTAGTAATTCCAATGTTATTCTTTGTGCAGAAATTCAGAAAGTATGTTATTGCTGGAGTATAGATCAAAGTCCATGTGAAATGACATCTGATCAAATATAAGGCTAGTATGATTCTATATCTCATGCTCTAGGGGTTTTATCTTATTATATGAACTTCTTATAACCTATTGAGGATAAGTAGCAGTCCTGTCCAGGTTTTGAGAACTGCTCTGTTTCTCCCCTTGTAAAGGAGAAGAGTGAAAAATGTGGTCTTTGGTCTTCATATTGCAAGTCTTGTATTAACATCCTCAATAATTTTATGGCAAGAGTTTTAAGGAGTCACTTGAGATACCATATACTGTTTGCTCTTTAGTCAAATATTCTGCCTTTACTGGTAAAAGGATACCCTGATGTTGTTTTATTGATGTTCTTCCTTGCATTTGGTTAGGTGGTTAGCCTATGTACTTTGTGGTTGAACATCTGGGGCAGCGTTTACGATGAGAAAGCCATAAATTTTATTTTTTATTAGCTGCCCCTGTTAAAAACAGATTCTCATCTGAAGATCTAACCTGCCTAGGTCAGAGACACATAAATATTTTGGCAAGATTTGCTATCTCACATTACTCTCAGTTTTCAATCCCCCTCCTTTCCCCTCCAAATATTTGAGCCATTCCAAACTTCCATCCTCTTTTATTGTGTGGGCCCCACTGTAATTTGCTTACAGAGCATGGACTTCCCCTCTCCACTTTTTTCTGCTAGTATCTGCCATGCTATCTGGAGCAGAACTTACTACATAAAGTACTGTGTTACCACAAACTCCAAAACTACAGGCCAAAGAATTAATTTTGGTTGCTTAATGAAGAATGCCGATTTGGCATCACAAATATTGGTCATTCAGCCAGGCCTAGCTCCCTGCCCACTGTGAAGAGTATGGCACAATACTTTATCCAAGCAATTCTTCCATTGAGTGAGAAAATACAACAGACTTTATATGGAAACATGAATCACCGTTTACCATGTTTCAGAGTAACATGGGTAAGTACCCTAAATTCTTAAACCAATAAAATTACAAAAGAAATCAGTACCTTATACTAAAGACTGCTTCACTGGCAGCCCACGCTGCTTGCTGGCTCTCAAGATTGAGTAACTTTTCTTCAGCCAACAACTCTTACATTTATCGTAGCCATTTTCATGCTATTAATCTACTCTAATAGGAGCCAAAACAAACACCTTTACTCCCTGAGAGGCATTGGACCATTATGTCCCATCTGGCCTTTTTCTTCACACAGAATTCCCAAGGTAGTATCATGCTAAAACTAACTGTAGGATGGAAGTATCGTTCTTTCTTTCTAAGTACACATCAGTACCAAAAATTTGCCTTTCTTCTTCCATTATCTTACTGTATATGTTGTGATAACATGGTTTTCAAATTTTAAATGTCTGTATCATATTTTAAAAATGTGTTTTTTATCTAGTCTAAGTAGTAGACAGTGTCCTGAAAATTTATTGGAGGCCTGCAATTTACTTCATACCTGGCTGAGATTACCAGATGGTTCAAAGTGGAAGTTAAAAATATGAATAGAGAATTCTAATGTTTCCATTGGTGTTTCTAGTGAAGCTATGTAACATGAAGTGCACAATCAAAAAAAGATCTGCTATGTCAAAAGTACTACATTAATAGTCCCATGTGCATTAATTCAGAGAAGAAGAATGTCTGAAATGTATTGTATCACTGCAATCCAGCACGAGAATCATTTCATTAATGAAAAAGGAATCACAATTTTCTCGACTCTGTAGTCCACTGAGGGTAATATTGGAAGTGTAAGTTGCACGCCCCAGCAAAAAGGCCATTTTGTTGTCATGGCCAGGTGAAAAACAAAGATTGAAAAGCAATGTGAAAAACTGGAGTCCAGTTTCTGATCTGTTGTGGCTAGGTGTGGAGCCATTGACTCTACTCCAGGACTTACTAGTTTTACATTCACCAAGGAGCTGAGTCTATATGGGGCTTCAGAAAGTGTTTTCAGACAGTGTGGCATGGAGAAACTATGGAAATTGTGAGAGACACAATGACCTGGTTTAAGAGGTGGTGTCTCTGTATGTATTACACGGACCCATTGGGGAAGAGGCTTGAGCCACTGCTTTCTGGTTTAAGTCAGCAGGGTTAGTGGAAAAGCATTGTTCCTCCTCTTTGGATTCATTTATCTCTCTTCAGTACAGCTTAAATCCTTTGCCTTTCTGGCCATGGTGCAATGTCCAGCTATTTGTGTGGCCATGTGGGGATATCTGAAGTGTATGAGGCCACAGACGAGAGGGCAATTTAGCAAGCTGAATTATATAAACTGATTTCCTGTGAATAGACTTTTTCCTTGAGCTTTTTTGCTGTTTATTGCTTTTCTGGTTTTATTCAGTTGTTCCAAATTACACTTTAAGCATTCTTTTATGGAACTTGGTTTTGTATCTGCTAATTCAGAATAAATTAATGGAGGCTTCACAAGAGAGACTGTAACTGTTCTTTTGGCACTAACTATGTTTAGATAGCATGTGCCATACAGTCATGTATGGCTTCCAATCATCTGAGAAATGCTTACCTGTCAGATCTTTTGTGACTGCGTTGACTTTTGCCAAGTTGCATCCAGTAACACCAGGTTTGAATTTGTCCTATGCTGTTGTTTATGGGGATTTGGAAGCTTCCAGCTGAACAGTTGGATATGATACTTGGAACCAAATTTGGAACAGTTATGGACATGATTGGGTTAGAGTTAATAATTTTGCATTTCTGATCTGTAGTATTACCTAGGGCCAATAGAGGAAAATGCAGGTAATTCAGAGTTCAAAATTTCTGTTGAAACTGAAGATTGAAATATTTCTCTACCTTTGTTATAGGACTTAATAATATCATGGCATGTGTCCTGAAGTGTGGCTGACCTCTCCATGTCGGTGCGCATTTTCCATAGGGCAGTGAGCTGGCATTCGGACAGGTTAGAAGCAGTTCGTTCTAGTCTGGCTGTATCTTCAAGGACACTTTTAGAAAAAAGAGCTTGATCCTTAACGGTTTTAGTTGAAGTCTTTTGAAAGTTTCACAGTGAACTTCCCTTCCCCCAGAGTTGTTCTGCCCGTGTGTGGCTAAGAGGTCAGCAACATTGGAATAAATTTGGTATCATATCTTTAGTGGAGCACACCACAAATCAGGCACAATAGGTGCACAAGTCAGTCATTTCAGATGCACAAAAATGCACCGTGATCACCAATGTCCACTGCATGTTTACATAAAATAACTACTCATTCTATCAATTAAAATGTCCTTGTAATTGATTCTCCTTTCCAGATTACTATAGTAGTAATAGTACTGCCTACAATCATTCTTAAATTACTAGTGTCTGACTCTCAACATTGTGGGCAGGTATCATTTATGTGTTGAAATTTGTTTTTTAATTTGATCTCAGGAGCAGCCTGATTATCAGACATCAAGGTGCTGTTGCAGCATATAAGATGTCTTCAAAAGTGACTCCTTCTGGAGACTTTGGGCTGCAGTGAAGTTGTTGGGATCATCTTTCAGGATCTTAAGAAGAGCCCACAGGCTACTGCAACAGTATGATTTTCACCTTTCCTCTATACAGCATTCCTACTGGCAGTCTAAGCCCTTGATATTTTCTTCTTCTTCTCAAAAAAAAATCTTTTCAGCACTTTCTCCTGATAAGAATGTCTAGAGGTGTGGTAACAGTTGCAGGTCATTCTTTTTAAGTACATAAGCTTGAGGATTTTTATAGATCTGATGTTATTAGATGACATCTTGCTTTGTGTTTTGAAATACATTATGAGCTCAGATTTCTTTATTAACATTATCATCATCTGAGGCAGAATTTATGATTGCTACATTTTGTCCAAATTCTGCTTTTAATATTTTTTTTCAGTTTCTTTTTGCATAAACTAATTCACTGACGCGTCTTTGGCCTTTTAGTCTAACCTACACCTTTGTACACTTATAAATCCAGCCCTAGGGAATATGGTCATTATTGTATGCACCTTTGATCTGGTTTAGGTATGAAAAAGTAGAAAAGCACAGCCCAGTAGAAGATACCTTGCTTTCTTCTGTGGTCTGTCAGGATCTTGATACTGGTGATTTCCATTCTGGAGCATAGACTGATTTATATCCTCCATCTGTTCATATTGATTATTAGGTGGTACAGTGCTAGCTCTCTGGCTCATTGTCCAAGTCTTACATGCATTTTATAGGGTATGGTCTATAAACCCCAACACAGCACCAATCAATATGAATTTTCTTTCCTTTTACCCATATTCCCATTGATATCAAGAGCCTAAAGTACTACATGTGGAACTTGTTCTCTCATTTGTCAGCAATTGGAAATATTGCCAGTACAGATTGAAAGACTGACAAAAATAAATAGATTTTGAGTCAGGCTATCTTTGCCTTTCGATCTGATTTTAGTCCATATAAAAGTTAGAATAGTATTCAGTGATTCAATGGAGTTACCATGATATAAAAAGATGTGAGATTGGGAATCATTGTTCGTTCAACCAATCGTGATATGTGTACATAGGTACTATTTAAAAATAATTTATTTATTCTTTCCTGTAAACAAACTTCGATGAAGTGACGTTTGTGCATTATGAATTATCTCTGATGATTTCCACAGGTAGATGCTTAGCTGTTTCTTTTCTGCTGCTTGGAGATTTGGAGTGTATTAACTTTATGAACTTCATGGAAAAATTATTGCTTTTTAGAGGGATTATTCAATTACCCACTTCAGGCAAATGCAATAAATCTTATATTACACTAAAGCCAAGCATTAATCAGCAGACCTTGCGAGCATGATGGCTCTGTTCTTCTGAATGTCCAGTAGGCTTAAGACAATATTCCTTGTCTTCATTTTGTTGCTCATAGGTACAGGTGATCAATTTTTATTATTCTGTAGCATTTTTTTAACTTACTAACCTCTGCCTTCATCTTCTGAATTTGCTGTAAACCCTAGTTGTCCTTATGCTTTTCGATTGTAGTTGATTGTTCCCCTTTTAAGTGAGTTCTGTATATACACACAGTCAGAGGCAAAATATTACCTATTTTCCCCTTAACTCTTGTACTTTGAAAATGTTTAGGAATAGTTTTCTTTAATATTTTTAGTACAAATGTTGACTCTGTTTAAATCCTCCATTTTCACTAATGGCAAAAATTTATGAAATTCAACGTTGGTACTTTTCAGTAACCATAAAAAACAGGTAAAAAGAAGCTACCATTTGTTAAGTTTCTACTTAGAAATATGTTCAACTTAAATGTTAAACACAAAATGCAGTTCCTTATCATTTATGGTTTGCTTGTTAATGGGTGGAGAACATATTCTGTCTAGAGAGGGAGAATGAAATATTTAGAAAGGCAAGAACAAGAAAACAGTTTTCCTAAACTAAGTCTTCGTGTGAGGTTTTTTTTGCATTCATATTTTAATGGATTTTGCACAGCTAAGAACATTCCTGGCAGTTACACTGAAGTGGCTTGTTCCTCCTCAGCGTCTGTGTGGTGGAGAATTGCTTGCAAAGTCAGTGCAAGCAACTTTTTGTTTATTTGTACTGGTTATCTTACAGACTGGAAAGATCCTATTACATTATATCATTGCACTCTGATGAATGTCAACAGTAATGAGAAGCTAAGAAAATATTTTTCAAGGATGTAAGTTAAAGCCTTCTTGGTGATGAGAAAATAGAAATATTCGCACTGCAAGAAGAAATTAGGGTGTATTTCCTTGATTAATGCATCTTTTCTTGGTCTTCTGCTCCAGGCACTTTTATTCGCTTTTCAGTAGGTGGTGCCAGAGTCAAAGTAACCTCTTTTCACTCTTTCAGAGACTATTTTTATTTTTGCCAGTGGTGTTAAAATGTAATTTCAAAATACTATAAAAATGCTGTTAGTGGATATAGATACACAAGAAAGAGGTTTTGTGTCAGAAAGCTCTTATGGTGAATTTCAAGATACTTAGTCTCATCTTTAAACCCTTGCTAGAAGCTAAGCTTAGAAAGCAAGAGCTGATACGTCAAAATTTAGGAATGAGCTGGTACTGAATCTGCTTTACCTGATAACTCCAAATTTTGCATGGGAGAGCAGATCTGCTGGAAACAGAAGTAAATACAAATTATAAAAAATGAAACTGAGTGCGAAACACATCATCACATGGAGATAACACACCCAAAGCCTCCTTAGTTTTGAACATCTCATAGTATTTTTGTGGCAACTCTTAATAGTTATTATTTGTAACATTCACGCGTTGTTCTCCTGGTTTGTTGAAACATTTCTCTGCCTTGGAAGAGGAAAGACGGATTAGCAGCTCTGTTTATTGAGGTAAAGATTGAAAGTCCCCTAATGAGCGAAAAAAGCTGAGATTTTTGTATTTGATGTTTCCGTTTTACTCAACAACATGATAGCTATTAAACTTGCAAAACGATGGAATATTTTATTTCCCAATCACAAAAATATGTGAGATTTGGAGTGACGCTTTTTGGAAATAGTATGTGAGGGTTAAAAAGAATAGGAAAGATAGAAATTTCAATTCAAGAAAACAGGAGATTTGAGAACAGGAACATAACACACTTTAGAGGTTTAAGGTGAGAATTAAGAATAGTGAATAGCATTAGTCAAAGTCATGGCCCCTAACTATTGCTGTGGATTTCCAAAATAAATTCTTCAACTAATTTGGTAAACTTTTAATTTAAGGGGAAAAAGGTAAACAAAAAATAAATGAAATGTTATTGTCAGGAATACCACAATATAAGATGTTAGAAACATTTAAACATGGAATTTCTTTATCTAACTTTGTCTCTCAGTCTTCTCAGATACTGGTCCCTGTGGATTCTGGAGCTGCCCAGATTTGTCTCAGGGCAGATCTTTTAAACTCATCTGCTATCTTGCTTCTGGCTTTGCTTGGCTTTTGGGACATCTGGGGCTCTCAGAAGGAGGCTTCCAGTTGAGAGCCCCTGAAATGGCATTCCTAAGGCTGGAGCCGGGCCCAGTTTCCCCAGCAGAAACAAATACCAACCTGTGAGAAATTTCAGGGGAAGCGAGTAATCTCTGAGAGAGATTCTCTGTCATAGTTTCTAACCAGCTCTTGTTGAAAACATTCCTACAAATATAGTCTATGTTCTGAACATCCTGCTCTTCATCCATGTGTTGTCGTTGCTCCTGGTCCAATTTTGGAATTTCTTTTGATATTTATTTGCTTCTGTCCCTAGAGTGTTCCAACTCACTCTGTATTAGAGTGAAGTTCCAAACCAGGATGCAGGCCTGAATGCAGCAGTACAGATACAACAGTTCTCGTTGAGCTTGTCTTGCTGCCATTGTGTCTGGATGATGATCATCCATTTGCTTTGGTAAAAGCAGGTTTCAACTTTGATTCTGTTTGATAGCTACATTAAGGCAAAAGGATTTTTTGAACTATAAATCAAGTGTAAGGAAGATCAAATAGCTACCTAGGCTTTTTTTTTTTGTTCTACATGAGAAGGTCAGTACTTCTTTCATGGAGGAGTGTAAATATTTTTAGCACTTATTTGCCTGCCTGGCTCTTCTCAGATGGAGAGAAGACAGTGTGCTGGCTAGGTCAACAACATCACTTCAATTTGTTGGCATTCTGCTGTGCTTGTGATTACTGACTTTCTAGTTGGATAACCTTGGTTCATATCTCTAAGGCTGCAAACTTCTGCTTTCCAATATTTGGGCTGAGTACAGCAGGACAAGCAGATGAAGACCGTCAAACTTGCTACATCTTCAGTCCTGCTCACCCACCCTGGCAGCACAACTGGGCTATCAAGTATTCTTTCAGTGCAATAACCACAAGTCCAGTACCTCATCTGTCATCTCTGTGGTAAAGATCATTTCAGAGACTCAAAAATGTTGCCATATTCTGGTGCTACACACTGCCTTCAGGATGGGACAAAGGGATTTATGGATTGCTGGCCTCGGTCGAATTTTTATCCAGAACAGGCAACTTTGAAATACAACTGAGTGGCCTATCTTATTATACATTGTGATTGAAATTTCAGTCTGGGAATTGACTAAAAAAATGTGTGACTCGGGCAGTATTCTGACAGCAGTCAACTATGTCAACCATCTTCAGCATAACTTGGCTTCTCTATAAGGTGTCATCACACACTATCCTGAATGTGGTCCAGATTCAGCCACAGTTGTATGTTCTGTATATCTGACGCCCACAAAAAGGATTATTCAAATAGCCAGTCAGGAGCTTCCTCCTGACTTCACAGATATTTGATCAAGTGCATTGAAGCTCTATACATTATTGTATATGGTCCCTGAATGTCCAAGTAAGGACTTAGAGAGGTGTATACAACTACTGAAGTTTTTAGGTATCTTTCTAGTTACACTCTTACACACTAAGACAATTCATGCATCCCTCCAGGCTTGTCTGTAGCTGCCTAGAAAAAGTTAACACTTTTAAAGTTTGGCCACAGTTATATAAAGTGACTTAGTTGGTGACGGGTAGAACCAGCTTTGTCCAATAAAACACTGGTTTTAACTGATTGCAGCAGCACATTTTAAACCTTTCTGCTGTGTAGTGGAACATGAGAAGTAGAGTATCCTTTAATAATAATAAAGACTTTTTACATACAGCTTCCTATCCTTAAGTAACTCTGTACTTGGCAAACAGAAATAGTAATGTGGGGAGGAAAGTGGTTAATCTAAGACTGTTCATCAGCTAAGCAGTGGTTTCTGGACTAGAGCTCCCTCTCCCAAATCCCCTTGAGTTACCCACAAGGCACTTTAAGAGTCACTGCTCTAGCCATAATCAGGTAGATTTATAAGAATTTATAAATAGAATGCTAATGAATATGCACCCATCAGATCATTTCCCTTTCTGAAGGGATTTGGATACAGCACTCTGTGTGATTTCTTCACATCTCTGCATGCAGGCTGTTCTTCCATTCTTTGCAGAACATTCAGAGGGAAGGGATAACAATGCCTCCTGCGTACATGTAAAGCATTGCACAAAGTAATACCAAGATAATTAAAAAATCATACAAATATTTCTTTACTGGCAGGCTCCAGGGTCAATGACAGTCCAATATAGAAAGAAAATCCCTCCACGCTCCACTGTAAGTTACAATAATGAAGTAATACGGCTCCTCAAGCACATTGAGTTCAGTGACGAATTAGCATAGTCAGTTCTTGACAGGCCAGAAAAGCCTCTAACTAGAAAGGACCACCCAGCTCACTGGCTGCAGTCTCTCCAATCACAGGTGACCACTCAGAAGTTGAAATATTTCTAAAATCCTCAAATAAATTTAAATTGTAGTGAAAGGTCAATGGCCAAACCTATAATATCTCAGAGGCCTAGCAGGAAACAGCAATGCAGATGATTGTGTGCATTTCATCTTGTGCTGTGGCTTGTGACTGGGTATTTTCTTCAAGATTTTGGTGATAAAATTGTTTGGGCTAGATAAAAGTGACTGAAGAGCCACCTAAAACCCCTTTAGTCTCAGAGACTTGGAACCTTTGTGGCTGCAATATTCTAATGGAAAATATTTGAGGACTGGTGAAATTTATGGCTATTGTAAATGAAGATAAAAGAAATATTTAATAATATGTTCCTGCTGTTGTCCAGCACATTGCTGCCTTCATGAAAGCATGTGAAGTTTTCTCTGTAGACAGTGGAGGTAACTCAGTGCAATGGGATGGGAAAGAGGGTGTCACTGGTTATAATTCAATTGTCACAGAATGCCTGAGGTTATTCTAGCAGACAGTGTGTACAGCTTCAAGATCTGAAAGGGCTTTTGGTGATGTGAAACATGCAGTTGCTAAATGCTGGATTTGATTTGTTTGTTGGAAGCTCAGAATAAAGAGGATAACTTTAAAAGGGGTGTTAAGTTAGTTTCTTAGCCAGGGACAGTTGCCATCTCACCAGAAGCACATGTGTGTAGGATTAGTTCCTCTCTTAAGCTCTTGAAGCTGATCTTTAATATAAAAGAAAAATTTTGAAACAAGCAGGATTTGTGCTGACCTCCCATATGAGGGGTAAGACTGGGCAGTGACCGTGTGGGTGGTAGAATGGAATTTTCCATGAAGTATGGGTGGGAGCTTCTCTATTAATTTACATTTATCCTGGTTCCATTTGGACAAGACTGGCTCACTGGCAAGGTCAATGCCCAGTGCTTGACTTGTTCCCACTTGTTTGTTTATGTAACATTGTTTTGGGTAGCTAAAAATAACAGCCCTTCTTAATAGAGTGTGACTTCAAGTAGAACTGATATGAAGCAGACTGGGATGAAAGTGTGCAAGATGCTAATCTTACGATGAGGGTCACTGCCATGCTTATTCACTTGGCAGCTGTAGCTCAGTTAGGAGATACGGAACCAATATTTAAGGCAGTGTCAGAGATGGCCATGTAGCACATGCTTATCAGGACATATACACAGTCCAATGGAACAATGATTGATCTAGGGAGCAATGAGAACAGGTTCACAGTGCTGACAAATGGATGAAAAGAAGTCCTGGTTTCACAAGTGTACATTGCTGCTTCAAAACCCAACATTCTTTAGCTATCAGTATGAAATCTTATTGGTGGAGTACTGCTTTGAAAGATGCAATCTACAGATGTTCAATGTGGGCTCAATTTTCCACACATCATGACAAAGTTATAGATGAAGTATCTCCATTTGTTATTATCCACGGTTAAAATGAAACCAAATCTTTAAGGGATATAGATATCCTTACGTAAGATTTTTTTTTTAAAAATGGTTGTTTTACTTCATCTGATTCAGGCTTTTATCTCCTTAAGTGTACGGATGGGCATGGTCAAACTTATTCTGATGAACTTCAAACCTATTTGAATATTACAAGTGTGAAATTGTGACCACACGTGTTATATTAACACTTTGCATAGGAGAGTTGTGTGCATGTGAGAGAAAAATCAGATGCATATATGAGGTGAAAATGGAACCAGTTGAAAAAGATTGGAAAGAAATGACGGAGACAAAATAATATTCTGTGAGGATGTAGTGAAATACGTAATATATATTCAGTTATCTAGACCATCTTCTTCAAGTCCAGCATTTGTGAATACCTCACAAAATAGTTTAAAAATAACTCCGAATTACTCTTTTCATAGAAATACTGCAGTGAAGGCTTTTAATATAGAGGCAGCAAAATGATGGTGCACTTGAGCTAGACTGAGCAACATACACACCAGATCTTAAGACTATCAAAATTGTGCCAAGGTCACAAGATTTTTCCATTTTTGTTGCAATAGAATTTGAAACATTTAGTGTAAACCAAGAAAAAGTGAACTAAATTTCACTAAAACAATAGATTCTGTGTCTCTATCTCCTTTCGTCCATCTATTGACATACATGCACTTCATGCAGAAGTGATGTTTGTAGGAAGAAATATTTCAAATATCAGATGAACTCTTCTTTAGGTTGTGGGATGCTTCCATACTTTTTAATTTTGAAGGTCACATCTATCTGGTGTTTTTTTACAATTATTAAACTCAATGCCTCTGAGAGGCTTCTATACAAACCCTTGTTTCCCATGATTATTGCAACTTGGTTTTTGAATGGATTTTGCAGTTTCTGGTACTATACAGACTTTGAAATTCATATAGTATCCAGAAATCTGCTGAAGTCAATTGCTCTTTCTTTTTTGCTCCTAAAAAGGTTTTTGAACATTAGCCTTGAGCATGGCTTAAGCTACATTCTCATTAGCGCATTGCGGAGTGTATGCTTTGAGTGTTCCTCCGCAAGATGGTTGCACTCATGTTTTGCAAGCTGCCATGAAGGAAGGCTTTCAGAAGCCCCCTTGTTGCTTCATAAGACATCAGATGTTCTGTAAAATTACTGAGAAAGGAAAAAAAGTAAAAAAAATCAATCTGACTACAGATGGGAAAAGAAAAGGCTACAAAAATCAATACTTTGAATATGATATTATCCTGTGCATAAATAAAAACCATTGGGAAACATACAAACAAATGGATTATTTACTAATTTTTTAATTTCTGAAGGTGAGGTAATAGCAATTTTTTTTTCCACAAGGCTTTTAAGTAGCCATCTGATTAATGAAAAGTTGATCAATACTGCTCACAGGGAGTGTGAACACCTTGAAAATCAGTCCTGAAATTTACTTCAGATTTCAGCAAACTGAAATGAAGGCATTTTAGGCCATGTTTGAATTTTAAAGCCACTACAGCACTGAAAACCATGAAGCTATTCACACTTGGCAAAAACATTTCAGTAGTGAGGCAGATGTAGCTGTGCCCCTAGCAGGGATGGACATTCCTAAGAAGCACACATTGCACCTGTAGGTGTATTTATTTAGAGGGAAGTATCCAGCAACCATCAGGCACAGCCATGGATAGCCATTGGTCATCTCACTTGCTTAGGGCATGGTTTTAAGCCTTAGACAAGTCTGAGATAGCCTCCTGCAGCCCTACTGCGACCAAACAAAATCAAATTTATAGCATAGCCAGCACATTTTGCTAATTCCTGGCATTTTTAAGCTTTCCAGATACAGAATTTTAAGGAAAAGGGAGAGCATACAGAGAAAGGGCTTCCAGGCAGAAGACAGAATAAAAATGGCTTGCATTTTTTCCTTCCCTCTGAAATCTAGCATGAAGCGAGGGCAATGATTGTGATAATAAAGGCAAATGATAAATGAAAGAAGGGGCACTTCAACATAATCTAGATAACAGGAAAATTTTAAATGGACAATTTAACATGAGGGACTGCATGGAATTATTTTTCATTAAACAATCAAAGCTTGTGATAATGCAAATGAAATCCATTTTTAGCTGCAGGAAATTTTGAGAATTTCAGAGGAATAAAAAATATGAGAATAATAATATCATGATGGTAATTCACAGTAATTATAGAAAAGCATAATTGCACAACACAAGCACTAATCAAAGCTCAGAAGAGTACTTTGGCAATCATTAGGATTTCAGAGCTATTAGCATTTACCTTTGTCATTGGGCACCACACAACAAGCATTATTAATTTCATGTCAATCTAGGGCATAATTTCCCTGATCAAATATCAGTTCATAATAACTAACCACAAAGATTAGCTTATCTGACATTGATTTTGTGAAGTATTTTAGAAAGAAATCTTTACTGGTGATTGCTTTGGAAATAGCAATGTTGTCCTTGAACTTAGGTTATTTCTCAAGGTATGTGGGCTATCCTATATGTGTACAAATTCCATCAATTTATTTGCATCTCCTGGCCTAAAAAAGCTTCAGAGCATTGTCCAGGCTTTTCCTCTTGATATTTTATAGGTGTCATTTTCTGAGCTTCATCCATCATGGGTATATTAATAATCAATGTATTATGCTATGCACATACTTTGTGCTGCTGTGGTACATATGTAACTTATGTTACTCATCAGTTGTTCTCACTGTAACTTCTAATCTGATGTACGGCTCATCCTAAATTATACTATGTACAGAATGTGTGTCATTTGTTCTTTTTCTTTTTTTTTTTTTTTTTTAGCTCGCTGACCAGCTATACTTTTGCTCAAACCTGCCCTGATTGCCTAGTATGAGGAAGAGAACATTTTACAATTCATACCATACAGGGATGTAGGTGAAGGGAACATTTGAGTGAATCAAAGTTGAATTTAAGAAAGAGGAATATGAAGCTGGAAACCCCACAATGTGCTCATGGAGAAGGAGGGATGATCAATCACTGGAAGCTGGTTTTCCAGAAAACTGAAGAGGTAAATAAGAGCACAAGTAGTTTGAAAGTGTGGTTTGGAGAAAGGATATCTTATAGTGAATAAAATCATGAACAGCATGTGGTTTTTTTTCCCAGATGAAGAAGTGAAATCATTAAATTAACTAAAGCAAAAACGACTAAAGCATACTTATTTACACTAGTATTATTATTATATGTAAGTATTTGGAATATGTATCATGTTCTGTTATGTTCAGCAGAAGAAAAGCTGTATTTTATGCAATAAAAAACCCAAACAAAACCAGGTGTCTAAACAAGAAATTTGATTCTCTGGGCCTTCTTTCTTCTTTTTATAACCCTCTTTATGTATTATTTTTTAAAAGATTATATCTGTTCTCTTACTTTTGCAGACTTCAAAAAATTTTAAAAATTTGCAGACTTTAAAAAATTCTATACTGTATGTATAGCTTTTAAAGGAAAGGATTTTCCATAGGAGAAGACATTGACTGGTAAGTAAAATATATTTCTATTTGTTGTTCAATAAAGCAAGACACAATTTATCAACATGCAGGTGAGGTCATTTCCCAGTGTCGGAAATAGTAAGTATTGAATATTTTTTCCTTTTCTCAATTGATTCATTGTCACAGTGCTTTTCTCTGGCTTGTGGCAGGATTGTTTTTCTGTTAGCAACTTATTTTTTAACGCACTATTCTGACACCTTGACAGTTCACGTGCTAAATCAAACTTTACAATTACTGGCAGGCAGTTATTAGATGTATTGCACTTAATTAACTTTGCACCTAATTACAAGCAGTGCTGGCCGATTACAAAGGGCATAAATATATTAGTGCCCTAGCTGTCACGTCATGAAAATGGCTGTTTGAACAAGTCAAGCAAAAGCAATTACCACATTGTGTGCATGGTGAAGTGTAGCAGAGTGCAGAAAGAGGAATGAACTGTTTTACTGTTTGTAGGAATTTAATTTTGCACTTTGCATTTCAGGTGACCCAGATGAGCAAAGAGTATGATAAAAGATTTCCTTTCATTTGTATAAACACTTCAAGACTGCTTCATGTGTGTGAATGGAAAACAAAAGTTGCATGGTAAGAGCTGACTTAGGTTTTGCTAGATACCCACCCTGTGTATCTGTAGATGATAAAGAATGAGGATTCCAGCATTAAGGAAGAAAAGCGGTCTAACATGAGATATATTCTACATATCTTAAGCAAAACTTGTGAATCAGAATGACACTGTGCAACTGTTACTTATACAGTAGTTGCCAAAATGAGAAGGAAAGCAGAATTTGATCTCATCTGTAGAGGGATATGTTGTAAAGAACAAATGTTAGCACTCAGCTGGCATTCTGTGGAAATCTGTCTTGCATTAGCACAGGAAGAAAACATCTCTGCTGGAAAAGTAAGCAAGACATTCAGAGCAATTTTTAAAATTTTGTAACTGGCTTTGTAAACAGAGTCTATATAAAAGAGATGTTTCCTCGTGTATCAAGTATGTGTTCTAACCACCACATGCTTTCTTTTGCATAGGAAAATATAGCATGTTAGAGGTGGCTTAGTTAATTGTTGTTGTGCATATAGCCATAGAGAGATGTTGTCTTCACTTTACAAGAATCCTGGCAAAGAAGAGGAACTGAGAACTATTAAATATCATAATTGTTTTCATTGCTTAAAGATTTCCTTTTTCTGCTTAGCAGCAGAATAGCCCCTGAATTAGCAATGTTTTGCAAGAAAACTAAACAAAACCTTTGTTTTCCTTTTTAACAAAACTCAGTCCCACACTTAATTATTCAGCAATGCATGGACAAACCAACTTAAGCCCAGTCATAGGAATTTCGTGGTCAACAGACTGTACCATTTGCCATGCACAAGAAATTTAATGCTTTGTACAAAACAGTACTGAGGTCAAACGAACCAATTTAACATATATTGGCCAAAATAGGTCACTAGAACTTGACTTTGCTTGGGGCAAATGGAAAAAAACAGAGGGAGTCACGATGTGGTGCTAAATTAGTGACTGTAGGGCTTGTATGCTGTTATTTACAAGCTCTGAATCAAGAGAACTGTGTGGGTGTATGTAAACCTTTCCCAGCCAGAACAGCCATTCATTGTTAGTCACTTCTAAATAGTGAAACAACTCTATTATTTCTGATAACTCATGGGAAAAAATAGGTGGCCTTTAACAAAAGTTTTGGATGCCTTTGCAGGTACGCTTGCATGAGAAAGTCAGTTGACTCCTTTATGTGCAACAGCATAAAGTAGAAAGTGGGCAGATATAATGTGCTTTCAAATACAACATTACCTCACTGCTGAAAACATTGCTCAGTGTATTAGGACCTTGGGTGGCCAGCAATTTTCACCCTGTATAAAACTAGAAACTTTGCTGTAGAAAAATAAACCCGTGCGGGAGTGTCCTGATGGAATGATCTGGGGGGGAATAACCAATGGATTCAAGTAGCCTGTGGAAGAGGACTTTTCCTCTTTAGCCACTCTTTACTAAAAGAGTCAGAATCTCAGCCCAGAGAGATGTTAAATCAGTCAAGGATTCATGTAAAGCGCTATGATTTCAGTTTTCAAGGGCAAAATATATGCTACTAAGCTTTTCACTGACGAGAAACTGCGGGGTGCAAGGAATTAATGTGAAACAATGTGGACTTGACTCTTCCAACACACAACGTGAGTTATGTTCAACACAAAGTGTGTTAAAATGTTACTTTCTTAATTAAATACACTGGAACTAACAAATAGTCCATAAATAATATTTAAAAGATTAAAGTAAATCTAAAGCTCCATGCATTTGAGGAAAATCAGATAAAACAACAATGAGAAGTTATTCTAGCAGAATATGCCTCTATGTTATGTGCATGAACTTTTTTCTGATATGGATGGTCATAGAATCATTTAGGTTGGAAAAGACACCTAAGATCATCAAGTCCAACCACAAACCTAACACTACCAAGTCCACCACTAAACCCTGTCCCGAAGCGCCATGTCTACAGTGTCTTTTAAATACCTCCAGGGAAGGTGACTTGTCCTTGCTACGTGGTTGCTGCCTTTATCCAATTGCTATTAGTTAAAATATTCAACCTGAATAGTCAGTAAGTGTGTGTATAAATATATCTACATATGCTTTCTGTTGTATCATAAACCCATGGGGGGGGAAATGAGGATATAAGCGAGAATGCACATCGGCACTTCTCAATTTTGAAACAGGGTGTCACAACTTTTCTGTGCAGCAGCCCTGTCCGGAGTGGGATGGCAGGAGTTTCCACACGTACAGGGTCAAGAGACTGCTAGCTGGCTAGTGTGTGAGAGAATGGGGGCCACTGCCTCTCGGCTGCTTCCTCCTACACAGGCTGTAGGCTTTGGTGAGAAGCACTGCTTGGAAAGGCTAAGAGCTATGGTCCTGCAAGACACAAACAAGGATCTGTCTTCTCAGAACTCTCAGGGACTCAGCAAGAGCTTAAAGTTCTGCCTCTGAGAGGATAAACACTTCAGTTGTTCAGCACACTGCTGGTATCTGGTGCTTACACAAGGCAGGGACTCCTGGTCCCGATGAAGTTGTCTCCTCGCTTGAAGCGTGGCCGTTTTATTAAGCACTAATTATTTGGCAACAATAGTTGCCCTATTTTATTCCTTGCCCCTGATTCTCTGCTCCATAGTGGACAAAAGGCTGGGAATTCAACTATGGCTCTTTTGCCCACTTGAATAATATTTCACTAGCCACTGTGGAGTCCTCAGCTTTTCCATATTTATACTAATGGAACATTCACAGAAAACTGAGCTGGTTATTTGTTCTTTTTATTCTGTAGATGAGACATTTTTCAGCTATGACTTCTGAAGACTTATAGCAGTAGCACACTCCTAAGACACAGAGCCTTCTAAGATCCAAGGATGTCATCTTACCTGTCTTTTACCCTTTTTTGGAAGCATCTAAAGAAAAACTAGAAACTGCAGAGATATATGAGGAATTGACAGGTATGTAAAAGCGCTCTGTTAGATTTTCCATCCAAGTCTACTTTGTTCATAGAACTGCATACTTTATAGTTTGACTTTTACACTCTGTTGTAATGACTCTTTCCATCTGAGTGCGTCGTACTGTAGGAAGCTAATTGACTTTGACTTCTCTGCTTCTGTTCCCAGTGGGATAATGCCAGTTGTAATTCTGTTATTGATTGTTTAGAGCAATTAGCGGAAAACAAATTTCTCCAAAGAACAGATAATTTGGTTTTGTTGCTCTCTACCATTAAAGCTAAACAATTTGTTATCTGAAAAAAAATTAATAGGAAACACATTGCATCTGTTTATTAGCTGAAGAGAGACAGGTTACCTCATCATTAGTGTCATCGGTAATTAGCACTCTTGTGCTGCCACCATCTGCACCAGTGGCTGGCAATCTGTCAGCAGCTTCAAATGCCAGGGCTGATTGTGTTTATCTGTGCCAAACAATGGGCAGACCGTATGTGATCCTGAAATTTGTAAACAGTAGTTGGCTAATGTAATTTAACTAGGCAGTTTTGTTGTAAGTGTGAATGCTACCCTGGGAAGGACGTGAGACTTCAAACCTCCAGGGCATTTCCCAGTCATTGGGTCACCAGCACCAGGCTCAGAATGCCACCCTCAATTAATCAGGTTTCTGATGGTCACAACTGTTTTTTGTTTCCATTCGGGATGAGGTCTGGAAAGGCGCTGTGGTCAGAGTGGCAGTGCCTGCGCTCACATTCCATCAGCATCACTGCCCTCCACGATAACTGGCAGATAAACCCTGACCCACAGAGGCCTTGTTAATTGGATAGGCTCCTTAGTTGTTATAGGGTAGGTAACGTCTTATTCTATTCAAGATTGAAAAGAACGGACTTTATTTTACACTGGGTGAAGTTTCTTCCAATAAAAAAAAAAAGCCAGGGAAAAAGGAAGTAGTCCTGTAATATTTAGGTAATAATTTTAGTGTTTTACTGACTTTGTTCTGTTGGTTTTGATCTAAAAAATACACCATACACCAGACTTGAGTTTGAATTTGTTATTTTCTTTTGACAAGAAAAATATCTGAAAATTCTGACTGCCTAATAAAATAGCTTCCAAAGGTCAAAGACTATTAAGGTCCTACATGCAGGGATTTGAAACCTACGTAAGAATACATTCATAGTGGTGAGAGCTGTCTGCCATGCTTAAATTTGTGTCATAGTTACTATAAAGTAAATGATTATACATGTAAGTGGTTAGTGAGTTACTTGTTTAATAATTTTTCATTGGTACTCTCTTGTTCTGTGCATTCAGTCATGTGAAATATATATACAAGTACGGGTGGAAGTTAAATGCGTTCTTTGGCACATGATTTTGAAGCCTACATTAAGCTGTATTACTTCAGGTATCATGTAATGTATTATTACGATTACTGAATTTCTGTTAATAGTGCTTATTGCTGATACCTGGACATTTTCCTCTCCAGTGCTACTGGAACAGAAAGCTGATAAAATGGAAGGACCCACTAGCATTGTAGAAAAATCCATTTCATAGTTGTATGGTAGCATGCAATTTCCAAGGGACTGCTAGATGTTTGCATTTGATGAAGCATAAGTATGTTGAGGGAGTAATTTCTTTTTCTGATGTGAGAACAGGGAGCTACCATTGGAAACACTGGATCTCAGTCAAAGGTGAGAGGAATCATGAATTTCAGAGAGTCCATTATAATGCATTTCTAAAGATCTGGTGTTGGCAAGAAGTGCAGCTGGATTAGTTGGTCTCTTAAAAATGGATAGGAATAGATCATTAGAGGCAATAGCAAAATAGGGAAGAGTATGAAGCATATTAGGAAAGCTATGATGTCGCAGTATGTTAAGTCCCTCTTGTGGAAAAGGGTCTGTGTATATATATATGTATATATAGATATATAATTTGGAAGGTGAATAATTTAAGGTAGGCAATATTGTAATGAACAAGAAAGTAGGGGTATTTTATGACTTCATATTCTAGAATGTTTATTTACAAAAGGTAGTTTGCACTTGTGGACTGATGCAAAGCAACTTGAATTGAAATATTCATTTGGGTTTCAATAGGTTTTAAGCTCAGCCCATCTTATCCAATGTTTATTGGGTAAATTTATTGCATGTAAATTTTTACAGAATTTTCTGCCTTCAGATACCATAAGAAATCATCTGTCCTAAGGAATGTACACTAAAGACAGAATGAATATGGCAGGAAAAAATCAGGTGTTTAATATCCAGTAGGAATAGCAATATGGTTTATAAGAAGCTTTTGTTCTTCCATTTACTTTTGTATTATTTCAGTAAATTAGGTGGCGTGCCAATTTGCATATTATAGAATATAATTTTAAAGATCCATATCTGTTTATCCTGAGGTGACAGTGTATCAATACAGAAAACAAAGTAATTTTAGCTTTGGGATTAGAGGAGGAAAAAGAGGTTTTAATAGCAGTGTAGGGATGTTCTCGAATTTAATTGTAATCCATCTGGCACTTTTCTACATGTAAAGTGGAAAAACATTACAGATACTAAAGTTAAATATGATGTCAAGACTATAAATCCAGTGTAAGGGTTTATTGCATCACTGAGCTCTTTAAAATGTTAACATTCTTGACTTCATTTAGAAGCATTAACTAATTCCAGGTGAGTCACTTCAGACAACAAAGCCCTCTGTTGGTAGACATCCATCACACAGAGCATGAGGTAACAATTCTCCAGGGGCATGTGTAGATAGGAGAATATATTTTTATAGTGTGGTGACTAACATTCCTTTATTTCTCATTAGTTTATACTGTACTCTATTATATAAAAATTAATTTTTGTTAACTTCTACATTCAGTTTATGTACACACATAATTTAATGAACATAATATAACTTAAAATATTAAATTACAGCCTTTCTGCCCCCCAGCTAGACTGTCAGACATGGTGGTATAAATTAATACGTGATGCTGCAAAGCTAACAAATTCCATTTAGCCAAGAGACTAAAGCAGCTCCTAGAGGCAGATCCAGAGCCTTCTACTGGAGACCACTGAAATCAATGGAAGGACTTACATTGACTTCATTAATTGCTAAAATAAGGGTGGGGATGGAAAACAAAGATCTATGGAGAACAAATTAGGGAGGCAGGTTATATTTCTCCATTAGCAGTGGAGTTCTTGGAGATGAATAAGTGTTCAGTCACAGGTTGCCTAAATAGCTATTCTAAGGTATTCCTAAGTGGCTCTTTGCATATCAGTATGATTTAGCTGGTTTTAGGTATAAAATACATCCATTGTTTTCACATGAGCTAAAGAGGAAAGCTTAGTGTTGTCATTATCATCACAAGCGATGGGAGTCATGATGGGAAATGCAGGTGGCTTACAAGTATGCAGCTTGCTCACAAGTATCCTGCCTGGTCTGTGAGGACCATGTCAGAACTGTGCTACCAGGCAGAGATGAAGAGGATGGGAAATGAGCGGTCCCTTTAGACCTCACTCTCTGCTGTCCTTTTTATGTTACTTGCGCTATAATGCCACTGGTATAGAAATACCAGGAAGAAAGGGAATTTAAATTAAGGGAAGCAAGATTTAACAAACCAACAAAAAACAAACAGAAGGAATCAAGAATGAGAATGAGGAATATAGAACTCAGCTCTAATCCCAGAAATGATGTGATTTCTGTTTGCAGATCAGCATTCATTATGCTGAAGTCAACTACTTAGGTTATTATTAATTGGTCACATGGCAGCTGTGAAAAGGCCAGCGTTTTGGTAGTTTGTGAATATGCATTCACAAGATAAAACTGAGTTCACTTTTTTTTTTTTTTAATTCCTGTAAAGCAGGATATTGTGCGTCTGATACTGAATCTTCTCCTTTTAACTCAGGATGAATTTTCATATATTGTTTTTCAAAACACCTTGAGTATTGAGTTGGCATAGAAGAAACTAAGCAGCCCATGATACCATTTTTCATTTAGAAAAATATGCAGTAATCATATAAAGTTATTATAAATTGTTTCTTGATTGTAAATAATATACATACAGACAATGGATAATTAATTGCAGGCAAAGATCAATTAAGAAAGGTCATCTTCAATTTGACTTATTTTATTTGGCTCTATGATTATCACTGGTCAGATGTAATTACATACTTGTCAAATTGCAGTTCTGGAAAGATAGGTTAAATGTCACTGTAAATCACAGGTATTAAAAGAAGTAATTAATATATATTTCTTGATTATTTCTTAGGGGTTTGGTGGTTTTATGTCTGATGATACAACCAAAGCTTAAAGCAATCAGAGCTGACTCAAAACACACTCAACATACTCATGTAATTTTAATAAGACTTTGACCTAACTGTAGGAGCAGAAATGTCTTAGCATGGTATACAAAATCTTGCAGTTGTCAGAGTCTTAAGTAGATACCACAGTAAAGTAAAATTCAATAACAAAAATACTGCTGCTTCTGACAAATGAGCAAAGTGTTGTCAAATAACTTCACTGAGTGCTTGTGGTAACTATGAGAGCACCACTATAGGTAGATAAAATCTGGGATCTAACTGTTAATATCTATATTAACAGAGGCTAAAGAGAGACAGGATGGCTTCTTGCATGAGTAAATGACCATCAGAATAAGAATTGGGCCTTTTAAAAATTATCTCTCTTTGTGATAATCTAGTTAGATTGCTGCAAGAAGGATATTTTACTAGCTGCACTTAAATTTCTGATTATGCACTAATAATAGGCCTTAATGTAATGATCTGCTACTGAATTTCACTTCCAAAATACAGTAGGTATGCGTATATGTGGGTGTGTACTAATAACTTTCCTTATTACCAGTCAGAATTTGCCAATGATGGAAGAAAATTTTCAGATCTTTCTCATTCTCTTTTATGATGGGACAACTTCATGCAGGTTTTGGCATGATTCACCACTCTAGGAAATGTAGCACTTCGGAATTTTCAGGTGATCTATTATGAATTTCAAGCCCTTCCTCCTTTGCCCTATGGATGTTGTGCCGCACAGCCAGATCCAAGAGGAATGTAAAGCTGTAATTTTGTTTAAATCGTGCAGTGATGTGAGCACACTCCTCAAGAGTCCCATCCTTGGTAACATATTATTTGAATTTTGTCATATAGAATGTAGGAGGGTGGAAATACCCTGTCTTTGCAAGTGTGAATGCACAAGCACATGTTCAGAATCATCACACCACCAGATGTTAAGAGGAATATCTGGAGGCAGCAGGTTTACTTGGAGCAGGTTGCAAGGTATCAGAGCATTTGGGAATCATTTTAATTGACAGACTCTCTCTGACTAATTCTGTATGTGTTCCCTCACCATTATAGACGTAAGACTAAGCATCCTGCATGATCTATGAATGGAAAGGTCTTGACAAAAAAATTAGGCAATATTCATAATAGTGAACTCCAAACTTTTTAGCCTCTTTTTTTGTTTTCTCTCAGCTTACGCAACCCTTCACAGCTTTTCTTCATTCTGTGCTGTTGTTGGATACATCTTCTCAGATTTATTGTATCAACAGTCAAGTTTTGAGATTATTTTGAGACTTGTTGGCACTGGAATTTTCAATCTGTAAAGCTGTTCAGAACCCTTCCACATAACCAAGAGGGTTATGGCAGTGCTGTGAGCGGTGCATTGGTGGTTGTTATCAGATCTGAGCTAATGCAGTTCAGATTTCATGGTGCCTGCTGATATTTATGGGAGTGGAAAAACAAAACAGATTTGCCCAGAATGTTCTAGCCTATTTAAAATGCAAGTAAAGGGGTCATGAATCTGAATCCCTCATCTATCATAACTGCTGGAGGTAGAGCATAGCTGGACAAAGCCAACCTCATGCATCAGAGCTAAGCTGTGAGCTAAGGAAAGGAGAGGTTTAGTAAGAATGGTCCTTGATAGAAATCCACTGAAGTGAGTAAAGGTACATTTGCTTACTGATGCAATTGCATTGCAAGCTTACTTTTCATCTCCTTTGACCACAGGGTGTGAAACTTCACTCTCTTTCTCCCCTTCATATCTTGAAGCATCTCATGTTGAAGAGGGAACACAAATTATACTCCACACTAAAGAAGAAAACATCTAGAAAAAAGTATATTACAACTTCTTTTAATCTCTTTTCTGCTGGGAATGGTTGGCTGACGGATATTAGATGCATCTCACAGAGTCACAGAGTCACCTAGGTTGGAAGGGACCTTTTAAGGTCATCTAGTCCAACCTATGAGAAAAAACAAGCAAACAAACAAACAAACAAAACCCCAAAACCAAAACAAACACTACAAAAACCATACACACACAAAAAAAACCCCAAACCACCAACCCAACACTAATCCATATCCCCGAGCACCATGTCAACTCGTCTCTTGAATGCCTCCAGGGATGGTGCCTCA
>JAOXNO010000033.1:5830764-5877665 GCA_028565335.1 Limnodromus scolopaceus
ACAGAACATACCATGATCATGGAGTCTGTTCAAAATACCTTTCAGATAGTATTTTTGTTCTTTTCCTATAGAGACTTAACAACTTGGTTAATTTTGACCATCACACACGACCAGAGAAGTCAATTTTCATGCCTATTTGGCATGAAAGAAATACTGTAACAATATATGTAAATATTTAATATCCATTGGTCTGATCCAATTAAGTCAAATTGGTGTCTTTGGATTGATTAAAAAAAGGAGCTCAGCTCAGTTATTTGAGTGCTCAGTCAAAATAATTGCCCATAAATTAGGATCAGAGGCTTTTGGTTTTCATTACATCCTCTAGGTTATATGCACCACATAGGTGCATCAGGTGTAGGAGGTTGTTTTTGAGTGCTACCATGATCTGGGGTATTTTTTCTCCATCTCTGCTGTTTGTACATCACTAAATTCTCTGGGTAATATTTCTCACAAGAAGAGAGGGAAAGGAACAGTGCATACCAAGAAGGTAAAAATTTTTAATGCCCAGTACGTCATGATCTTCTTCTGTTTTTACTTACCTGGCTAATAATAACAAAATTGTTGGGCTCTTCAGATAATAACCTGTTAAAAGCTCTTGGAAAGTGCCTGGTTTTATCAGCATTAATTGCTTCCAGTGGGACTAAGTATTAGTAAAGGTAAGCCTTCACATCATCAGGGACTAATTAGGACAAGTGCAAAGGAAAGAGAAATAGAATGAAAATTGTTCTTATTATTCTTGATCTTGCTATTTATTGTGTTCTGAGCCTAGCAGCACGCTTTTCTGTTTCTTCCTTGTAACAGAACCTATTAGTGTTACAAACATTGTCTAACTTGGAGTACTTTTTTTCCTTTATGCATTCATATTTTTCATGTATTTACATAAATGCTACTAATTAGCGTTTGGTTTTGGTGCTTATTTTAGTGGGAAGCCACAATTGTAAAGATTGAGTTCACAAGCAGTTTAGTGTCCTATTCAAGGAATACAGCTGCTGCAGAATAGCTTAATGTTGATTTTTCCACAGTGACTTTACCTGGACACGTGGGAAAACATAAAGTATGCAGTAGCTAAGGAGGAATATATTATTTATTTCATTTTTTCTGTTAGCTGTCATCATGTTTACAAATTTAAGTGGACTATACTACCTCATTATTTGGCATTTTTGAAAGTTCAATGATGGAGAGATGAAAGAAAAAGAGTTTTAGTCTTGTAATAGGTTCATACTGTTTATAGTATACTAGATGTTTAATATTAGGTATAGCTATAGGTGTTTGGTATTTATATATATAAAAAACAGTGCATCTAAGATTAACAACCATAGATCCCAGAGGTTCTGCAGCCACCATAGCTCTTCAGGATAGCAGCATCAGTTGATCAGTTTATCTTCAGTGATATGACAAGGTGAAATTTTGTTGTTGTTGTTTCTGGATATTAAAATTCTTGAAGGCTTATGAGGGTCATGTTTAGTATAATATGTAGCTTTCTAATATAAGCATTATTTAATCTCTAAAACAATGCATTTTTCAATGGTGTAAGAGTAGAGTACCTTACTGCAGTCACTCTCTAGGGCGTGAGAGAATAATCTATATGTAAAAAGCAGAATGTTGTGATCACTCCTCCTTGTTGTGGTTCCTGATTACCTAACTTGCCAATCACACATAGTATTTTCCTTAATGGAGTTAAGTTTCACTGACCTCAGGATGGCTGACATGGTAAACTCTAAAACTTGGAAGTTTAATTTATGCTTTTCTGTGTATATTCTAAGAAGAAAAAATCTGATATATATATATATATATATAAAAGAAAGGCAAGAAAGAATATATTTTAGATTCAAAAAAATAATCCATCCCATCACATTAAATGTTTCCAGAAGATGACGTGCTTTGGAAGGCATTTTTTTGACTGTGTTTATTAATATTAATATTGTAATTACTGTTTGCTATTGTAAAATATTATACTGTCATATCTACACCGTATACACAAGGTAGACTTCCCTGTTTAATATCTCTTTGTATGCAAGTGAACTACTGGTAACAAGTTTCTGAGTATTTCTTTCCTTGAACAACTGTGCATTTCTCATTTAATGTTCACTATCTCTCCCAATTTGCTTTTGGGACTTGTATGCTAGACTGTGTCAAAAACTTTGTTATGCCATGCAAATATACATTGTAATCCTCCCACTCTTCACCAGGCCGGTTGTAAACGAAAGAAAATAAGGTAAGTAAGCATTTAATTTTGATAAATCTTTGGTTTTCAGCTTACAGTACTGTAGGTGCCTGTAAATTGATTGTAATAATTTTTCCAGATGTTTTCACAGATAGTCAAATTATGTTGTCTGTACTATAATTTCCCAAGATTCCTTTTTTCCCCTTTCTTTTTTAAAGATAATTAGGATGCTTGATTTGTTCCAGTTTTCTGGATCTTCACTTAGCTCAGAGACAGAGAAAAGAATGAACTTAATCAGGTCACACTGTGTTCAGAGGCCAGACCAGAATAAAAGAACAGATAACAGGTATTCCTGATTCCAGATGTATAACAGATACCACCTGATTCCAAATCTACATTATGACACACTGGCCCTGAAATCTATTTGAACAGTACTAATCTCTTTATACTTCCATCCATGTCGTTATTTTAGCTGCATGGTCAGAGATTCTGGAAGCAGGCTATAAGCTTTGAAAATGTCCACTAAAGTTTGAGTTAGCTCCTCAGCTGTTATCAGTGGCTTACTGGCATTTTCTGACATTATGATTCACAGGCCTGAGGTTAAGCAAATACCGGGATTGATTCCCACACTTAATTAAATGCCTTTCTGCCTCTGGTGTGCAGCTACTCTCTTAACCAGTCAGCCCTGTCACCCTCTTCCCAGCTATTTCAGCTCAGAAGGAGAAAGTGGGCCTGATGGCAGGGAGTCATGCTGAGGCACACAGTGAACAAGGATCCCAGTAATGGCCAAACTGGCAGAAATTTGTGACCACATGAAGAAAGGACTCCAGACAGGAGGATTTAGGGAGGAGAAATCCAAGCTCTGAGTAACAATAAAGAAACAGGAAAACACTGCCGTAGAGAACCAGAAAAATAGCATGGGTTTTGTGAGAGACCTCAGCAATTATTCTTTTGCTGGAATCATTAAACCTTTCTGTAATTATGTGAAAAGCCTGTAATGTTCACATACCCATCTCTGTAGGAATTCCTTGAATATTTTGTTTAGCGTGCAGAGGCATAGCTTAAATTCGCCAATGGTAAGAGACCATCTTTGGTTTATCTTTCACTGGGGACTTCTACACCACACAGGCTTTCTGTTTGACCTTTACATTTTCGTCAGAGGACAAGAGGTTGAAGTCTGCAGGATAACCAGAAATACCCAACGTGGCACAGCTGCTCTGGAGAAAACCTAAACTGCTTTTGAGCACAAGAAGTAGTAAACATCTGGGGATCATTTGAAACTGTAGCTGTTCACTCACTATGGAAGACATGAAAGAAGCAGTTAATGTTTCTTTTCTGGGTAGGGGATTGATCTTTATCACCACTTTCCCTAAACTGTATTAATAACAATCACCAGGGACAGGAGAAGTACGCATATTTTAAAAGGCAGCAGTAGTTGCCCCAGGTCAGAGAAGTAAAGGAGAAATTTGAATCTGAGTTTTACTTGTTTTCTATCCAGGAGCATGATCCTCTTTTGTTGGCAATAATTTTTGTGTGAAGTTTGACTGAGACTTCTAAGGATACATACAAATAAATCAAGTTAACAACAATAAGAAGAAAGAAAAAATCCCTCCTGCAAGGTCTCCAAAAGAATTCTTTCTCTACTGTAGCAAAAAGAACTGTAAATCTTTTTTTCTTTTTTTTTTTTCACTAGGACTTTTAATTTTTTATTTAAGATTGAAGTATATGAAAAAGCAGTTCTTGCTTCACAGAACATTTGGTCTAGTGTTTTCTATACCAGGTCACTGAGGCTGCTTCCATTTGTGGAGCCAATAATCTCTACAGCACCCAGAGGACTGTCCTCCAGCCACCCATCACATGTGGCTTGCTTGTAGAGGAGGAGAGGAGAAGTAGAGGAAGGGAGGAGAAGGGATGGTCTTCTGCAAACATACCTGGTGAGATCGCTTGAGTGTAGTGAATTGAAATATCGCTTCCTTGTACTCCCACAGTAGCATGTAAAATGGGACTATGGAGTCCTCACTCATGTCTGTTCTGCATGATTCTTATTCCTCCTGTCTCAGTCCCCACTGACTAAAGTAAGTAGAAAGGGATGGCATCCAATTCCTCAGAGCTGTTGCCTTTGTTGAAATACTGCAAGTACCATGGAACAGGATGGCTCAGGAGCTGGCCCATCTGTTACTCTTCCTTCTGTAAGAGATAAGGTCTTCTAGATCATCCATACCTCTTGGATGCTCGTGATGAGGATGGATCAGCAGAGGGTCACTCAGAGGGGCCATGGAATTTCTGTTGATAAAGATCCTCAAAACTCAACAGGACAGTCTCTGAACAATCTGATCTAACTTCAAAGTTCACCATGCTTTGAGCAAGGGTTTGAACTAGATGACATCCAGTGGTTTGTTCCAACTTAAATTATTCTATGATTCTACTTTACTAGAAACCGTATACCTCAGTAGCAGATTTGAGGTCAGAAGTAATGGGGAATCCTGCTGGCTGCAGAAGCCGGACCCTTGGTCAGTAACAGCTGCTTAACTAGAATAGCCTTTTCGCCAGCCTCTGAGCTCACCAGGCTACATTCCTGCCTGTCTAATAAATGAGTTGGTTTTCTCGGTTGGAGACTTTTCAGGACCAAATACAGCTATCAGGCATTCCTGAGCTCAGAATTCACGTATGACCACTAATGCTCAACAGCTACCTGCTCTCCTGTCAGTGAATCTCCAAGGATGGCAAGGTCTAATGTCTTTCCCAAACTGGAGGAAGAGTAGAAGCCAAGAGCTGTCCCCCAGAGCTCTTGCCCCAGGAAAAACCACTGCCCTTCACTCCCAGCTGCTCCTGAGTGTCATACCTCCTCTTCATCTCTTAGAAGCTGTGCAGTTGCTCCCTCTTTCTTTCTTCCTTCTCCTTCTATTCCCATAATATAAGATGAAGCCTTCCTAGTTCTTTCTATACAGAGCCACAAGATCCAAGGGAATCGCTTTTACTTTTTTTTTTTTTTACTTTTTCTATGGGTGTAAATGAAAATTTGGGATTATGCCATTACATTCTTACTGAGGAAAGTTTGAGGTACTGCTTTTGCTGATGTGGCAGAAAAATGCAAGCACTAGTCTTAATTTTTAGAAGTTCCTCTATTTGGAGCAAGAACTAATGTATGGAGTGAATTTGCCATCTCAACAATCTTAACATACCCCACAGGTCTTTATGTACCTTGGGAATGTTGTCTTAGAAAAACTTCACTTTTCTTAACTTTGAGAATGCAGTAATGCACAGATATCAAAAGCAATGCACAATATTAATGTTGTAGGAGATTTTCTAAATGTTTATTGACTATTTTTAAAGGAACCCTTTCTGCACAGCTATGGCAAAGCAAAGCAGCATACTTGTGTCTTGCTGTTGTTACAGATAATGGATGTTACTTGTTTGAGCCTCCCTGTGATGCTTTGAAAGGGTACACTCGCTGTGTATAATAAATTTGTTTGTTTCCTTGTTCACAGATTTTTTGAGGAGTAGAACTACAAAAGCATTCCTTCCCAAAAGACAGAAGCAAGGCCCACATATCATACTTCATTCCTTCCAAATGGGATATTTCTTTGCTGCACCTGGAAAGAATGCCAGGATCCCAGCTGATAAATATTCGATTTCCGTGAAGGCAGAAGGGAACATGAAATCATTGAAGGAACAGACCACATATAAACCCAACAGCAAAAATTAAGGAAAGGATCTTATCTGTCACAGACTAATTGGCTGGGGCCTACTGTTTCACATATCAGATCTCTCCCTGCTGTTCAGAGAATCTTGAGTAAAACAAATCTGTGCCAGAAATAATTTATACTTATATGTGTATATCTGTTCATAGATCACAATATGGCCTGCTTCCTATACACCCCTTCCATTTGCAAGCATCACTACTGATTTAAAAAGGAGATGTATGCATCTTCACTAAAGTAAACAGTGTTTGCAAAGTTATACACCATGCTCATTCATCTTTTTGAGGTCTCCTGTCGGTAAGGGTTTTAAGTGCTCTATTATTTTGAAAGTCAGTTTAATGACTGCATACTATAAAAGTTAAATCAATTATATGTAATGCATAATGAACAATATGACTTCCAAATGTTCACATGTAATGCATGTCAGATTTCAGTTGAAAAACAAAACAAAACAAACCCCTCAAGGTTGCAGTCTGCTCTTTAGAAGAGCCACATGTTGTAACCTCAGAACCTCAAAGTATCAGCTGGTTTCTGTGCATGATCAGAGCAGTGGAATCTATGCCATATTCTGCCCTTTATTTTCTTGAATCTGGCTGCAGTAATGATCAGATGTGCACTTCTGCCAAATGCAGTCAGTGTTTGATCCACACACAGATCAGTGAATTGATCTGTACTGTTTTACTTTTTTTTTTCTCATGGCATATCTCATTCTGACAGTTTTTTACAGGATATAACAAAGACAGGTATGTAAATAAGGAATGACCTTTTCTAAAATTCATCTCTGGTTGCTCTTCTTATATGACTTTTGGTAAAGGGAAAATATCTATAGACACCAAATGAGATCAAGAACCATTGCACTCTCATGCTGTAAGAGGTAGCCTTTTGTGAAACATTTAAAATCTAAATACTCTGGACAAATAAAGGAAGCAGATTTGCATCTTCCTAGAAAGAAGAGTAGAAGTGATCAGTCATGGTAGCCAAGAATGCCTTGCCTTTGTCAGAAGAAGCTCTTGAAGAGGCCAGTTACTCTCATTCCAGTTCTTCAGCACAGATTTCCATGTCCCACATATCTTTCCTCCTTCTGCTCTTCTTATCCACCTCTGGTGCCTTCTTTACCATACAGACCATTAATTTCTTTTTTTATCAGGACTGTAGATGTAAGTTACCATAGTAAACTGAGCTTGAACTGTTCAGGAACTGCTTACCTGTCCCTTCTGTCTCACCTTTTCCTTCCCCAGAGGCAGTGGCACACAGGAAAGAGGCAGAGCTAACAGCAAGGATAGCAGCTGCCTCAACTGTCAAACTCTGGTCGGTTTGTATTCATGAGTTGGCACTCTGAAATTGTACACCAGCTCAGTCAAAGAAAAGTTCCAAGTAAAGATCATTAAATATAAAAAGGACAGTGGGAAAGTCTGGCTGGACCCCTCAGATGTCTCAGGCTGGATTTCTCTGAATTCCTCCTTTGCAGGTAAACCTATTCATATGAGAAGTATGGCCTCAGGCCGTGAAGTTTTAAACACTTTATCAAAATGCATTTGCTGAGGGTTGCAATATTTCTTGAGAAGTTCACGTGGTTTGGGTTTTTTTTGCACCTACAGACATGTTGTAATCTTCTGTTCTGAAGCAAATCAGCTTCCTGGGAACTTTTCAAATATTCAGACTAGTTTCATGTTAAGTTGCTTAGAAATACTCCCTTCAGATACATAGACCAACAATACCCAAACAAGGGTTCATGTTTGGAAACAAAACATTTTATATATTGAAATAAAATTTTATGTATGGAATTATTTAAAACAACATTAATGTGATTTTAGGTAAAGCTGACCAACAGGGCAAAGCAAATGCTTGAAAGTGTTTTTATTTTACTTCTTTGCTTATAGTGGGGTTGGTATTAACCACTTTTCTTAGTTTAATAACAAGGGTGGGAAGAGGCCAAGCACTGGGAGATTAATTTAAAAACTAGCTCAGAAGAATTAGTCACAGGAGAGCAACTTCAGGGTGTCTGGCACATATCAGCATTTTATTTCATTATAACCAAAATATTGCACATGGATTCATAAAACACATTCGTTGGGTTTTCTTTTAAGTTTCACGGTTTGTTCCTTCTTTTAAAACCTGTGGTAGGTCAGAATTAATGATCGCAATTTCCTTTGCTAATGACCTCAAATATACTCTTTTTAAACCCAAGTAGATGCCTTTTTAAAAAAGGGCGGGAGGCTCTTCTAGCAATATCAAGATAAAACATGAAATGATGCTTCTAAATTCTATATTTACATTTGTATTGAAAATTGCAATAAGGCTCAAAAGAATTGCTTTAATCTACTGCAAAATATATTTAGTGTTCGTAGGCAAAACATATATTTATATGGAGATAGTCTTTGTACAATGATACTAACATCCATCTGATATTATATGTAAGATTATAAAAAAATGCAGTGATTACAGGAATGTAAGAGAAAATCAGATTATTTTAGTACTTATTATCACTCATGTTTTCCTGGTCAGTCTTTCTCCCTTGACAGAGAGGAAGGAACATCACAGTCCATTCTTTTAAGTAGGATTTTGTATTTGTATAAGCTGGTTGCTTGCTTTCTGTATTTTAAAGTATCCAAGAGGGTAGTAGAAGGATTTGGCAATGTTCTTGGCATGAACTTCATGAATATCTGTACAGGGGACATATCTCTGTGTAAAGCATTTGTATCCTTGGACAGCTTGAAGGCATTTTCATACTACAAAATTATGTTACTGGAGATCTTATATCCGCTTATGTCACAGTTTAAAGTAATCTGTAGAAAAGTTAGGGTTTTTTCATAATTCATTTTTAGTATTTAGAGCATATGATCATTATTAATCAGATTCAGACTAAGTGCCAATAAATTCCACAGGCCTATAGGCTAGAGATATATCAAGTGACTTTGCCATACAAAGATGAAGGAAGTAAATTACTTCTTACGTTGTGTAGTTTAATGCTGTGATTCCATAACTGTGAATACAAAGGCTGTGCTGGTGCACACAGTGATGCAAATGTGATCTGGATCAGGCACAAGATTACAGTTGCATTTTGGTTGAGTGAGCCAGCATATTTAGTTCAATCGTTATGCCATCTTTATGCTTTTAGATATTCTTTAAAAACATGCAAACGCCCCAAAAAACCAAAAAAGCCAAGTCTGTGGAGTGAGTCTGTACCACATTGGTAAGTTGTGTTGCGTGGATGTAGCAATTCTGAGCCAGTAGTAGAAATCTGTGAAGTGGAGCTTCCTGTTTGGTCCATGATTTAAGAGGTAAACAAATGCCTGGGAAGGCTACATGATTAATGGACACCTTGTTCATCACTGTCTAGACATGAGTGTGGACATATTTATTTTTATTTATCAGCTACAATGGAGAAGACACAAAATTCTGGCAACAGCTGACCTGTTACCAGCAACACTTGTGCTAGCACAGGAGAAGGCCAAGAAACATGATTTCCAAGCTAGTGAAGAGAAACCCACTCTCATAAATCTCTTATGAGAGGAGGTGGGAGTGGGCAACTGCAAACAGCTTAATTCAAGCGAGCAACATCATACGTTAGAAATCAAAATAAGCATTTTTCTCTTAGTGAAAAGAAAGTCTCAGTGTGATAGGTGTACTTTGGTGATGAGAATGATGTATTTGAAGCACTCTAGTCTCCTCTTTTCCCTCCTCTTTTTTCCCCTTCCAAATGGCAGCTTCACATTTCATCAAGGTCACATCAACACTTCATCTTTCTTAAGAAAGATTAATAGCGTGCCATAAAGTTTCCTGTGTGTCTGCATCTATCTGAGGAGCCTTTAAAACCTTATCTTCTCAGCAGGACTTTTTTTTTTTTTTAAACCCAACCAAAACAACTGAAAGGGTCTGCCCCACTGACCTCAGCCAGTCTCTTTCTAGAGCCATAGCAGCTTCTTTTCTGAGTGGAGGTAGCACTGCACTATCAGAGGTGGCTGCTTTTTAATTAATTTGGCACTGTTTGTGAAGGGAAGACCTAGATAAAGGTAAGGCATTCAGTGAGTTTTTTCAAAAGAAGTGACTAATAATCAGTTTGTTGATTGGAGCCAGTCACAGGCTTTAAGAGGAGCTGAGGCAGGGCACTAGTTGATATTTATGAAAAATCCATCCCTGCACTGTTGGATATAAACAGAAATCAAATGCATCTTCCTTTGTTTACCCCTTAATTTCTTCCATAGGGTTTTCTAGTTAATGATGACTGAAAAGAAATGATTCATCTCTCCAGTTTCCAAGTGTGGAAGTGTCAATGAACTCTTCCCTTGCTGTAGGTGTTAACACTTGGAAATACTGTTTCTACTTGGTATCTATTGCATGTTAGTTTCTGGCATGTGCACAAAGACTGGCTGTGTTTATTTTCAGGTATTGTTTACATAGTTTCTCTGGAACTTGTTTTAATGATGTGCCGTTTGATTCCTCTGCAGAACAAAACATCTTTTTATGGATTTGTACAAATAACTTTAAATGACTGAAAAGTGAAAGTCATTTAAATGCATTTCTTCATGTTTCTTTTTCCAGTGTCATTTTTCTGAACTGCAAATTTTTTTCATGTATTTCTAGTTCAACACGTGCAGGTTTTCATTTATTTAAATATTTATTTATTTATGTATTTAAATACATTTGCTGTCAGATGTTTTGTGCAAGTGCCATCCTAGGGCAGCTTGTTTTAAGACAGAAGCTTTCCAATGCAGGCACCTACACAGAAGTCATATCTATTAAGAGCACAGCTCTGATTTTTGAAGTTTATTTCTTGTTCTCAAGCACAACACATATCCCAGCCTATCATATAATTTGAAAGGATCCTTTGAACAAAAAATCCTACATGCATAACTAGAGTTTGGGGGTTTTTTAATTTATTTTTTTATTAAGCTCATTATTACTGATGAGGGCCTGGTGATAATCCTGGAAGCTTTACTACCCTTCATTTGCCCTGGAATCAACAAAAGTATAATCTGTGTTGAGTGGGAGATCTGTATTTCCTTGTCAAGTGCTTTTTCAAGAACAGAGTGGTAATCAGTCTATCCATACAACCCCAGCTCTTCCAATCTTCCCATTTCTGCACTGTCTCAGGCTTTGATTTCTGAAGTATTTTCCCCAAACAAGAAAAAAAATCTTAGATAGTAACCAGTATAGAAACAAGCTTTGATGCTTTAAAGATGAGCATGAGTATGTATTTTCCATGCTTCCAAGACCCAGCTAATGCTCGCTTGTGTCCCACAAAGGCCCACAGACTCACAGCACACAAACACATATAGCAAAGCAGGGACTAAGTAGAACAGCATCAAAGGCCTTTTTGTGAAAATATGGACAATGCTATAAAACTAACCTTGTGTTAACCTATCGAAGAACAGAGGACAAGAATACTGAATGCCAAAATATAGAGAGATGTGTGAAAGGGAAAACTTATACAAAAGTAGGCAGACTGAATAAAACTATTTATCTTTAAGCCACACAAGTCATGGTAATTAAATTAGGTCAGGCTGGCTGTAAAGCTACAAAAAGCAGGCTGTAACTAATTTAGAAAGAGGCAGAGAAGACCTGAAAAGAAAACAGATTGACAGCCCCCTATTATTTTTTATCTAATCAAGGCAACAAAACTTAGGAAAAGGAAAAAGAAAAACACAAACCATGTTGCTTTATCAAGATTTTCTCTCAAACCATTAGGATAGACAAAAGCACGTAGTCACGTCTTTGAAGTGTGAAGGTTTTCACATTGTTATTTGTACTAACTGAGGGTTACATGCATGCAGATTTTACCCCTGAGAAAAACAGAATAATTCAATGCCTTAAAGTTCAGAAAGTGGTAGAGAGTATAACAAAGAATAAAGCTGATCTGAGCTTTATCATTACAGAATCATTTCACTGAGCATCCATATCATCTGCTGCTATGTGAAGAGAAATCCTAAACATCTGTGAAAAGAGGACAATTAGACTTTTATTGAAAACCATTTCTTCATAAAACCCACCTGCCAGTTCGTATTAAAACAACCCTTTTTGAAAATAGTTTCAAATATTTGCTTTGAATTTGAATGTGTCAGGTTGTATAGGGTGTGGGAACTATCATTCTTGGAAGTTAAGAAGGAAGAATTAAGACTTTATTTATAGGTGTGGATCCAGGCTCATTTAAAAAGGTTTAAAATAATATTTCAGTTGATTTCTACAATGGTTTTCATTCTCCAAGTGATCAGAAAAATTAGCATTCTAAGGCTGTCTGAAGGGTGAAGAGGACTGTGTGAACAAAATGGGGGAAGGGAATAGACAAAAAGCCCAGCTTGGTTTGTGTTGGTGTTTAATAGCAAACAACCCTTTCCCACCCTGCTTCTCTTTTATGCCTGTTTTAAGTAACTTCTAAAGGTTTTCCAGCAGCAGATGACACTCAGCCACTACATTCATCTGAAATAAGATACGAACTTTGCCCTGTGAAGAAAATATTTGAGGTTTTCAACACAATTAAGTGGTTGCAAATTCTCTGTGAAAATGGAAATTCCCTCCTATTTCTACCAATAGGTCCCTGAGGGTGAAGTTTTGACCCCGGTGAAGTCAGTGGAAACTTTGCCCTCTTTCATTAATACAAGAGTCATCCCTCATCCCATCTTGCACTTGCGACAATGAAATGTGGATAGTAAAGAAGCTGTCTCACTAGGGTATTGCTATTAGGCAACACCTTTTCCAGACAATAACAGAGAGATGATCAGAAAAAATACAAAAAAATGCTTAGTCAGAAAGGCAGGGGAAAAGCAACATTAAGGATCTCTTCTTGCAGAATCTGGCCCTGCATCTGGCCTGACACCGTGAAAGTAGAGAAATAAGGAAGAGAAATAATTTGAAAAGGGCTCTAGGAAGGAGAGTGGACTCTGTTCGCTGCAGGAAAATGTAGTATAGACAACATAAGCAGTCAGAGCTGGCTTGTCATTTCTTCAAAGCTGAACTGGTGCCAGCAGGTAGGATTTATTTCTGTTTGATAGAAGAGGAAGCTCTCACCCTTCAACTTGAAGAGCACTCAAAACTCCTCTTCAATAGCAAGACAGAATTTTAGCAAAAAAGTTACAAAATCAATTAACAGGACCCAGAGCATTGGCCCAGAATATGGCCCAAACACAGGCTGAGAGATTCCCAGTGTTTTTGTACCAAAACTTGTTGGCTAAACCTTCTCTTTCCCCTTCATGCCTCCTCTCCTCCACCTGCCTCCTCATCCGTCTTCTTCCTCTCCCATCATTCACTGCTTCTGACTCCACATTGCTTCGTGCAGCTACCTACTCCCCACCTCTTCTTTGCACATCTGCTGTCACTGGCAGAGGCTCCATGGATGGCCCTCTGGCTCCATCCCAAGCTGAGCCAGATCCCAACAGCAGAACTTAGTTTCTCAATCTCTGATGCCCTTCTCATCTCTACTGTACAAGTGTACAAATGTTAGCCCTGCAAGACATTTTTTCCTCATCTGTCACTTTAAGTCACTTATGTGTAGAGAATTACTAGCAGAATGGGTCTCCTCCAAGGACACAGACATTTCCTCTTGACTTGTGCAATATTGAATTAATACATTGTGGGGAGGTCAATATCAGAACCGTTTTCCTCCAAATTTTTTCTGCTTTGAGAACAGAATGCGTTTGGGAACTTGCTGCATTAAGACACAGAGCGGAAACAAACCTACTCTACCTTATGACTGAACTCTCAATTTTGTCTTGGCACACCCTGATTTGAAATGTCTTAAGGCCACTTAGTGTTGTCATAAGTTAACAAGAAAGGTAGGCCACCATTTTCAGAAACATGTCTGACATTCGGTCTTACTCCTTTACTGGCTTTTATTTAAGTAATCTCTTTGTGTGCTTAATGTTTAGTGGAGTGGAGTTCTGAATATATCAGAAACTGCCAATGGACATGGGCTGAGGCATCAAGGTAAGAAAGTGCTGTTTCCAGGTGCAGAGTCCTGCTAAAAGTGACTAGCCAGAGAGTAATATAGAACCAGATTTTTAAAGATAAACCACACACACAGGTCTGAACTCCAAGATTTCTGTATAGCAATTTACTGCTCTGTGCAGTGTGCACATGTAGCCAATATGAGCCAAGGGACTGAATTAAACCTGCTGAGCTTTGGCAGATTGGGTATTACTTCATTTTTATTGCTTATAGGTAAAAAGGGACCTGCCAACGTACTACAGATTCTGGATCTACAGGATTTGGACCATGATATCTTATGTTTTATTGTGTTTCTTTAAAAAGACTCCTCCTATTTAACTAGAAGCTGTAGTTTCTATTATTTTTTTCTATTTTATACGTAAGATAAATTGGAGATGGCACAGAGCAGTGGAAGAGCAAAAGCCTTTAGAAGCATTCTCCAAAATGAGAGTTTGTGAAATACTTTCCAAACATCTGCATGAACAGTGCTACATCAACCTTCCAGCCGACTGGTTAAAAAGAGCGTCCTTTAATGTAAACTGTGTTCCTTGGGATTTCTTAATGTAATTAATTCTTCATCTTCTTTTTATACTTTGCCAGTGGTCATTACCTCTGAGTCTTTTCCACTAACTGTTTCTTTCAGTTTTGGCACGATGCTGTACATTTTCATTGCATGGGGATCTCCTCAAACAAAGGAAAGTTATGAAACTGTCAGATCAGATTTCATATATTACTCTTGGCATTGCACTCACTAGACCCTGTACACAGTGAATTTTGAAAGCCTCTGATCTTTTATAACCGTTTCCAGTCTTTTACATACATTTTAAAGTTCCTCGTCTGCAGTCACTGGGAATATGATTATTAAAGCTGAGGTAATTTGGATATTTTCTTTCTGTAAAGATATATAGAGTGATCCATTACACCATAAATCATTTCTAATGTTTCATTATCCTTCTAGAATTCTTATTGTTTTATTAAGATTCTGAATTTATTTCTCTGCCCTCCTCCCTTTTTTTTCATGCTAGGGATATATAATTTTTTAGAACTTAAAATCAAGGTGCATAGATGTAAGAATAGATTACTCCAGTTTGTTATATTTTCCGCACGTTTGGTTTTTAAATCAGATCCTTGCTTCCTTTTATTATTTTTTTTTTGCTTTGTGATTTTCTAAAAAGTGTTTCTTCTCTATGCATCTTTGATTTAGTAGATTCACATGCTTATATAAATGGTAAAATGTTCAAAACTATTTAAACAAAAATGGTATTACATTCTTCTATCTGATACACAAGGTGGGAAAAAATCAGTGGGTTTTGTGACTGCTTGTCTAGAAGGGCAGCATTAAGGTGCTCAGGTATTTGTCATAAAGTGTGCTTAAGGGAATGAACACTGACAACAGGTTCAGAGTGGTGAGCTCCTCCTAGGTCTTATGGTACCATAAAATAGAGACATCAAGGACACAAAATCTTTTTGGCTCCTCCCAGACTGCTGTGTCAATCTGAAAGCCTTATCATGAGCATGCATTAGCACCTCGGTTATTAACCATCTTGTGGGGTAGGATAAGTGTGATTTCTCTGCACTATTGTGTTCCTCCTCAGTTCAGGGAAATCAACCAAACTGAAGATACATTGACCTTTTGAGACTTAAATAGAAGAGGAGATCCCTTGACACAAAATCCTTTAAGTGTATTTATATAGTGATTCCCTTGGCCAACTCAATGGGCCACACAAAGAATTTCCAGAGCTGAAAGCGAGAGCCTTGACAACTACAGTCTAAATTAAATGAAAAGGCTAAGCTTGCTGGAGAACATTAAGAGACAGAAATCTCATGTTACTTGTGGGATCGTAACTCAACAGTTGCTTCAGAGGTCAATCGCACACGACTTCTGCAGGAAAGAAGAATAAGTCTTCTGCAACAATTGGCTGAGATGACAGGTTATCCAGATGTCTTTTCTGAATACAAACAAAACAAACCCACGCTGTCTTTCATGCTTGTGTTATAAACAACTGGCGTCCACTTCTGAATCTCCCTTCTTCCTTTCCTTCACTCATATGAGCACTTAAATTTAAAAGGGGGAGTTATTTTGTAAGTCCCTCTCAAACTTCTGATTGTACTTCCTTACTTACATGTACAGCTCATGGACAAGTCACAGCAGAATATCTGCTTTCCTTTGTTATTAATACAATAGACTTTTGATTGCGTCTATCTTTCCAAAATCATCTCTTGGTAGCTTTTTCATCCTGTCTAGGAGATTAGTAACTTCCTTAGAAGGATTATTTTATCCTTTCTGTTTTTCAATTTCTTTCCATTTTTCTTGGCCACCTACTAATCAAGTTCCTTCTGCTTTACTTAGCTCAGATTAAAGTCCTTCCATGTCTACATACCAAATGTTGGTCTCCTGTCCCAGTGTTTCTTTTGACTGATCCTGTTATCGGTTCCCTATCCTGATCTTTTGAAATTTCAGGTAGTATATTCAGATAGCATATAGTACTTCAACGTCACTACTTTCAGTTATGTTTATTACTTCATACGTCATCCTGAACTGACAACAATAAAGCTGTCTTGCTTAGTGAAGAGCTCTGCATGAGGCATGAGTAGACTTTCCTTTACTTTTTGTCTTCAACACAATATGCTTTCCTACCTCTATTCACTGTTTGCTTTAATCAGATGACTATTGCTTCTCTATGTATTGAAATAGCATTGTATGTCAGTAGAGTAAGTCGTTCTTCTTCTTGCATGGTAAAGAACTTTTCCAACCCAATGGTATACCAAGAGTATGGCTGGGTTGAGTTGGGACATGTTGGAAACAAATCATTGCCAAGCCATCAGGGAATAAATCCTTGTGAATTCTTCTCTTAGCTGAAAGTCTCTTTCTTATTTCAGAGAAATTCCAAATTTAGCTCAGTTATTTTTTCCTGTGCTGGGAAGATATGTGTAATGTCTCTGGGAGAAGGACATTAAAACATTTTTCATTAATGAGGTTTGTGAATAATACTGCCTATGCTGGTCTCGACAGCAAGCATATAGAGGCCATTGCCTAGAGAAACTATGCAGTTCATTAGCTAGTTTTATCTTTCTTTCAAAAAAGAACAAAAAATATCTGACCGATATGCCCATGCAACACTCTCTGAAAAGAAACAATTCTTCAGCCAGACCATTCCCTTCCCTAACAACAAAGCCAAACAAAGAGAACGCATGCATTTAATTTTTTATTTCTCAAAGAAGAAAGCCTATAATCTAACTAAGAAATGTTTTAGATTTAGAAAATGGGATTTTGTTTTTGGAGGCAAATATCAGAGAACGAAAGGACAGTGCACAGAAGTGAATGAGAAATATGGCAGGGTTATCAATGAGTGTAATGTGGAGGAAAGTAGTCTTTAATGAATAAAAAGGAGAGTATTTTAGAAGAGGGTTCCTGTGTTTAACAGAACCCTAAGCTTTACTC
This sequence comes from Limnodromus scolopaceus, assembly GCA_028565335.1. Taxonomy (NCBI): domain Eukaryota; kingdom Metazoa; phylum Chordata; class Aves; order Charadriiformes; family Scolopacidae; genus Limnodromus; species Limnodromus scolopaceus. Next base: position 5,847,992 of record JAOXNO010000033.1, read on the forward strand.
TAATTGGTATGGGCAGAAAATCTGTGAGGTTTGCTTAGAGAGCTTCACCTTGTGACCAAGCACATTGGGGAAGCTGCTACACAGCACCGAGTTCAGTATGGAGATTATTACACCACTTAACCTTATCCTCAGGTCAGGCCCTCCTAGATCTATTAACTGTCATTTTGTTTCCTCCCACTTTCAAAAGCCCTTGAGATGGTCTGAAAATAAAGGGCCTGTTTTACTTCAAATCATTTAGCATGGTTGTAGCTTTGATCTCCTAACCTTTAGCAAGGCAGGGCAGCACAAGAGTGTTGTGGCATTGCTGTGGTATGGCATAAGCAACCCTGTATGAGGCTGGTAACCCTGGCATCTGAGACACTGTTTCTTATTATTAGGACTTTTGTGTTATTAGCTGGTAGAGTCAATAATTTCAACTCCTAGAGATAAGTAGGATTCTCACAAAATAATGATTGAACTTAATTTTGTTTCATTTTTTAAACATCTCTTGAAAGTACTCCACCACAGTTTAGAAAAGAAGGGAAACATTCACTCACCTGAAGGAAAAGAAAGGTGACTCGCATTGGGCTGAACAATAAGGCAAAGGAGGACACATGGCCAGTGCACATTGCACTCCAGCTATTCTCAGCTGGAGGATGGTCCTCTGGAGGCTGGCATAGATTTGAGTCTCCTGGTGATGTCTTACTTTACCCCAGGATCCTCATATAGAATTTTAAATTTGGCCTTAGGCAAATAATCTTAATCATGGCTCCCCTATAAATAAAATGGAACCAGTGGGATTTACTTAACCTAGAGAAGTGAAGAGCTTTTAATTTGTAAGTACATATGAAGCATTTAGATTGAAGACAGTATTGCATGTGCAGTACAATAATGGGATGACTTATCATCTTATTAACCAAATTAATTGATCAGCCTTTCTTAGGTGGACAATGAAAGGAAAAAGTTTTGTTTAAATAAATACTGGTTTAATTTGCTATGATGGTTTAAGACATATTATTACTAGAGGTGGTCTTTAATACAAGTCTCATGGTATCCTTAAGCCATAACTCTTGGGACCACCTCATTCCTCATACTTTTTCCTCTGAGCAGGAATGTTGCAGCAGAGCACAGATCAGTACTATATGCTCCATTAAAGGAGCTTATATAGCATCTTATAGGCCTATAGGTCTGGTGGGAACCTTTGGCAGACACAAAAATACTCTGGAAGACTGTGGGAATGCTGGTGACCTGACAATGATTTATAATATTGCATTAGAAAAATAAATACAAGTATAAAATGGCAGAACCTGTCAGGATGGATCAAACAAAGATTTGCCAGTAACTATGCTGCACAGCTTTCCAAACCACTGAACCTGCTGGTTAGCCTAGGCCTCTATTTCCTCCAAACCTTCATAAAAATTTATTGCAGATGGGTACTAAGAAACTACAGGAAAATTCTTCACTGTTCTAACAGCATCTCTGCCTTATGATAGTCTTGCAGTAACTCTTTTTTTTCCCCTTCCCCAGCAGGAGAGGTTTTCTCCAGCCCAACATGGTTTAATCCTCTCTTTACAAATAGCAAAGAAAAAAATTTATTGGCCTATCTGGGATAGCCAAGGGATGAAGTACCAAAAAACTGTATATGAACAAGAGAGACTTAAATCACACTTGCAGTTGCAGGCACAGTTTCAGCTGCTGTGTGAAGAGCCCCAAGACTATTCTCAGCCCAGGTATTATTTTGCTCTGGGGGCTGATGGTAACTAACTGCCCAATATATCAGAACGAGACAGTTTTGTGTAATTTGGCTTCTCTTCTGCTATGTATTCATCAATACATCAGGAGCAAAAAAAAAGCCCAACTGAGAGCAAACCTGGGCGACAGTGTGATTTGGAGCTGACTGAAGGCTGGAGTAATGGGGCCGTGTACTGGCACGCTGGGGACCAGGACTTGGCATGTGCCATGTCCTTTTGTACTGCTCGCTAAGCAGAAAGGCATGACAGATCTAGCTTCAAGATCCAGCTGGACATGCTGTACCGGTAAATCTCCTCTCACGCTGGTGAACCTCAGCACAGCACAGACCTGGCACTGGTGGCTGTACACTTGTACACCATTCATTTGTATCATCCTGAATGCAATGGGTTTACAATTAGATACTGGGAGTTGTAGGCTGCAGTCACCCACCATCGGCAGTGGCAGGAGCTCCGGCTGCCCCTTGGCTGTGCCGGCCTGGAGCAGGAGCCGAGCAGAGCCCGAGTAATGCCAGTGCCTGCAGCAGCTCCAGGGGCTGGGGTGATTTTGTTTACAAGCGGTGGCGAGTGTCCTGTGCTTTTTTGTGTTCGCGTGTGATAGCCCAGCTCAACATAAAGCCAGCAATGGCTGTGTACAAAATACAGTGCTGCTTATTTCTGAGCAGTATGCAGGCAACCCAGGCTCTCTAAAGGAAAATTGTGAGCCGTGTATTATCTGATGACATGAAGGCAGTAGAGAGATGTGGTCCCAAAGCCCTGATGCGTCCCTTGGACCTTGACACAAGTGCCTGCCTACTTTTAAACTTAAAGATGACCAGTTTAAACCTTACTGACTTCAAAAGGTCAATGCCACAGATTCAGGATGTTCACCTGAGTAGTTTATTTGCAGAACTGTGCTCTTCCATAGCCAGATGTTTGAAAACAGATAATTTATCATCACAGAGGTAGGAGTTAAAGATTGATAGGGTAAGTTAGTCTAGGATAACATTTCTTTTCTTTTCCTGAAGGAAAAATCTACTGTAGCTAGAACTGTAGGTTACTAATGTAGTATGTGGATTTACTAAAATGTTTCTCTGTGCACACAATTTTTGCAAAAGATGAACACTACCTATTTATTTTTCCACTTACTGTAATGTGCTAGTGAATCTACTGGGGAATTTAATTCTGTGGAATTTGGGATCTTCAACCAGGAAAGTCTGAGAACTGAAAGCCACATTTGCTGGAAATATCAGTAATCGGGATGTGGAATTCAGGACATGTAGAATTACAAATAGCAGTAATAGACATCTGTTCAAGCTGTCTTAATTTCTCCCAAATATTTATTGATACGGCTTGTCTGATCACATAAATCACATTTATTTCATGGGTAACAACTGTTCTTTGTCATGAAGTGTATATGAAATTTAAGATTATCCTGTATATTGCTATTAGTGCTTTTTTAAAAAAAAAGAATGATTAAGCACTGAAAAATCCAAAATAGAAAAGAGGACTTTTTAAATGTGGAAAAACGTGACAAGCATGTACAAGCATTTTGAGAGCTGATTGGCATTCCATAATGAATAGCATGAGAATAAATAGCTAACCAAAATCTTATTAAGGGATATTGAAAAGCATAAAATCTCCTTATTAAAAAGCAAGCAACAGGACAAGTGCAAGAGTTAAGCAAGTATCTGATTCATTTATACATGCCCTGAATCAAGATTGAATGTGTAGAGATGTGTCAGTATGATTTTGATATTATAATTATATCTATTTTCATTCATTAAGAGGTTACAGATACAAAGAGATAATCTCTTATCTCATAAAAGAATACTTTTGGCATAAGAATACTTATTAAGGCTACAGATCTGAATAAATTTTACACTGACTACGAAGCGTGCTTTGTGCATTCCTGGCAACAGTAGGTTAAATCTCGAGATAACCACTTCAGACTGGCTACATACTTCAGTATTTTCCCCCTTCACAGTTGTTAAAACTTTATAGAGCCTCAAAACACATCCAGATGGACAGTAACTGTGACTGCCACTTATGAAACCAGTATAATCTAGCACAATACACAAAGTAGGGTAAGTGTGGAAGGAAAACAAGTTCTGAATAGAGGACCTCCTTGGAATATTGGATCAGCCATCAGACACACCAATTCTGTTTAGACAGGCCTGTTATACACACCCAAATGTTCTGCAAAACAAAGCACACCCCCAACCTTTCACCACTGCAGCTCCTAAACACTTCTGCCCAAGGGTGGTCTTCACCCTGCTTGAGGCAGTATTTGTGCCTACATCTTTATTCACAAAATGAAGCACTGGTTTCCATAGTTTTTTGGCAAAGCTGAGACACATAAACCATGTTCTTCCTCTCGGAGGAATATCGTATCTTGGCAGTTTTATTTGGGTCTGACCTTTTCAAATATGCAATATCAAAATATGAACAAATAGATCACTGTACCATTGCACTGCCATTCTGTCTCCAGTGGATTCCCCCCCACACCTCCTTCAGCCTGCTCGTGTGAAGCCAGGATTATCATAAATAACATAACTGTAGCAGAGAATTTGGTCAAGATAAAAATATTGTTATTTGAAATTTTAGTCTGTTCATTCACTTGTTGGATAATGTCTGCTAAGAACACCAAATACCAATATATAGTGGCTTCTACAGATTTTTGTGCTGGGCACAAAAATAATACATACACTATGCATATATCACAACAGGATAATTAGGTAGTGGAGCCATGAAATAAGAAAAAAGCCCAAACCTTGGAAGATTTACAGCAACTAAATCTGTGGCTTCATTCCTTACTCAAACTAGAATGGGTGCTTAATTCAACCGAACTTAATTCTGACACTTATTTCTCCTTAGCATATGTTGGCAGAGATGCATCTGAGTGCAGCAAAGCATGCTCAATTATTTCCTTATTTGTCACATTTCACAAGATTCCAACTTACAAGTTAGCAATTACAAAAATTTTTTTGGAAATTGCGATTTTAATTCATGGTATTTCACCCCCTCTCCTGCCTTTTCCCCCTTCCTTTCAATTCATTGTAGTCACATTATGTGTTGGAACCCTAGTGCGACTGTTCAGGATGTGTACCTGCTGCTTGTGGAGAGAGTGTGTTTTGAAATATATTGTGCAAAAGGACAGCATCTCTTAACACATGGTAGTAGTGCTGTGTTTTAGTTTGCTGTATTGCAGAAAAGATTGCTTGCTGCATGTCTTAACAGAGCCTGCTCTTCTTGTCCAGGAAATTGGCTAAGGGAGTAAAGATTATTTAATTTTTCTGTGGTCTTTTTGTATCATGATTGGAGATTGGCACGTGAAGTATTTAATTAAGTTGTGAATATTGCTTTGTATTGCTAAGTTAAACAAATGCTGTGTCAGTCAGCTATCTCTGACTAACAAACTTAATTAAAAGTAAAAAAGGTTAAGTAAAACCTGAATAATCTTGGAGTCTTTTAACCAGTTGTAATATATCCATACAAAACTAGTCTATTGAATAAGGAAGCTATCATTAAGGCTTTTGTCAAAGCAAAAAAAGCCCAACAATTAGTTCTGATATTTTTGTTTGGGTTTTCTTCATGTTGCAAACAAAGCTCCAGCCTTCAGCATTTCAGCTCAGCTCCGTTTTGTACCCGAGGTGACTGAGCCACTTGAGCAGTCGGTTGCATGTAAATGTGCTGAACAAGAACCAGATCAAAAACAAAAGCACACTGGGGCTTCAATAAGCAAAGCACAAGAGCAGAATATTAACCACGAATTCTACCTAGGTAAAAATTCCTTTTGCTTGGTCATGGCATATAACAAGGTTTCATGCCTCCCTTTCTGGCACGTCTGGTGCCACAGACTCCCCAGGAACTTTATTTCATTCAGATGTCTGCTTCTTAATGAGCTGATCTTCAGAGGAACAGCTATTTACTGATTCATTGCTAGGTTACACCTTTAGCACATCGTTTTCTCTCACAATAATTCATGAAATAGGAAACTTGCTGCATCAGGGAACTCAAACCAGAAGCAATTGCAAGAATGCTCATGCAGCTGACATTGGGAATATGGGATTCCCTCATTTAGCTGCAGAAATTATTTAAAAATGTATTAATTCCTTCCAGTGGCTTAAGCACTAATTAGGGACTCCAGGGTACGTTAGAAAAGATGCTGTGTCATTAAACAATACTGTTTTAAACATCAGTATATACAAAAAGCGATAAAAGTGATTCAAACATGTCTGTCTTCTTCATGCCTGGTGGCTGTATCTGCTTCACATCTTTTAATTTTTCAGGCTTATACCTTTGAATAGGAGGAGACCACCATGTATGGGCTAGTTGTTAAAATATGTTTCCTTCACCCATTCATTCTTTCCAAAGGCTTGCAGTTGGGGAACTGCGCAAAACACTCCTTTAGTGAATTATGGCTGTATGAGGAGGACTCGTAAGGGAGAGAAAAAGGAGACCTTGTGACTTGACTCCTCCCTGTAGTTTATGTCATTTAATTTTTCAAGTCTTGATTTTGATTGTTTTCTTATCCAGAATGTCCCCTTGAAGGCCAGCTACATCCTAAATTTACCATGTTGACAAAAGAACCAAAAGATTGCTTTGTTAGATATATATCAACAATTAATGAATCAATTTTAAAATATTTCCTTTCCCTCAGAATTTCTACACTACATTTGCTTCTTGAAGCAAAAAAGTAACAGCTGAAGAACAGTTGGAAGTATTGAGCTAGCTAAGTAGAAAAGGTATGCATGAGAATGTTAAGTCTTGGGTATAGTTTTTCAGTATTATCACTGACCATCATTTCATCATGTCAGCAGAAAATAGGATGTATTTCATTTGGGAATTAGTACACTTAGCTAGACAAATGCTTTTCTAAATATCATTCAGTCATTAGTGAACTTGAGGAGCTAGATTACAGTATAAAGTTTTATTCTTGTGTCGGATGGACCTGTTTAAATCTAGGTGGTCTCTACTGATTTAACTGAAATTGCTTGAATTTAATTCACAGTAATTCGAATTGGAAATGGTCTATGTAATGAACAGACTCTACAACGTGTAGCACCGTTAAAAGGTGACATAAGAAAAGCTTAGCTTGACACAGAATATAGCCATAGACAAGTGAAAAATAAAACATAGGACTATACAAATGCTGTTCTCTAACAAGATTCTGAATTAGTAAAATATGAATCTAAAGTCATAATTGGTCTCATTTTCCAGATGAAGGAGGACTTAGGATTTATGAAAAGGTGGGTTATTTTTGTCTCTATCATCAGACTACAAAAATAAAGACTTAGAAAGATAGGGAAGAGAGAGGTATTTTTCTGAACCACAGAAACCATCCTGTCCTCTTTCCTCCTAGCCTTTTCTTTTCCTTTCAGGCCCGTTTGGACTAACATCAGTCAGTCTCGTTACTTTAGTCTTTTTTGCTGATGGTCTGTGGATTTCCAGTTTATTTCTGCATGACCTGAAAAATTCATATGCACATCACAAGCTGACCAAAATGTTCTTTAATTATTTCCCAAGAGCTTTGCTCCGTTCTCTGAGTGGGCACCACTGTGTTGCTACAGTGAAGGTCTTGTCAACACACCCATAATAGATGTCTAATTTTGCAGGATGCTATAATCCAGCTGACTTAATTGTGTAGAGCTGCAATTAATTCTACAAGATTTCAGGAAAGATGCCAGTTATTTAACATGCTTACTTTGAAATAACTTGGCTTTTTTTTTTCTTTTTTTTTTTTTTCTTTTTTTTTCTTTGCAGGGGTGGGGGTGACGGGGTGTCTGAAACGTGATGAAAAAAATCCCAACTAATCACATGCACAAATAAAAAGAGTCAAAACTTCCTAGGTTGCTTCTTGTCAAGGTAGCCCTTCATTCCCAGCTATATGTTGTCTTTCTCAGGTACTGGGTTTTAGACTCAAGTATCTCTCCTAATGCCTTCCAGGGGAACTTAATAACCAGCTGATATCTTGGTAATGTCTTTCTCTCACTTTAAATTCTCCTGACTTTAAGGACACATTAGAGATGATACATTTTTAAATGTCTTATTGGAACATAAAAGTTTTATGAACAAGATATCGCGGGACAGTCACTGCTTCAGCTGGGTACTACACACCACCCATGTGTGGCCTCTGTCACTATGAGTAGTTACTTTAGATACTAAACAGATATCAGTATCTTTAGCCCTGGGATGTCGTCTACCAGTGGCTGAAGAAAGCACACATTAGCTTGTTGTGAGCAATGCTATTGCCACTGCCAGAAGTTGTCCGCTCCTCCTAGTGAAGGTAAGAAAGGTATTGTCATACTTGTGAGGCCTTCAGAAGTATTTAGAGCATTTGGATTAGATTCAGATAAAACTCTGGCTTTCTGAGTATTTATGTATGAAAAATCTTTGAACTGTTTGAAAACAGTCAATGATATCTTCTGCATTTGTGCAGTCTAAAGGGATTTTAAAAATTCAGATCGGAGCAGCTGAGGGTGAGAGAAAGTTCACCCCTTATTGGTAATCCAAATTTGTCAAGGCAGTTTTATGAAAGCAGTGAAGTGAATGCAGAAACTAAAACCAGGGATTGCTTGATAATGCTTTAAGCCAAAAACAAAGCAGAAAAAAAGAGCAGGCATTGCTACTATAGCTTACATCATATGTAACAAATAAAAGAGAACAGGTTCGATATAAAGTGTGTGGGTGAGGCAGGCAGACACATGGCGTTGGAGATACAAGGTCAAACGTGAAACTCTTTCTTCCAAATTGAAATCCAGGGAATTGTCAACAAGTCCCCATTCACTTGGAATAAGTGAAAATGTGATTGTGAGGGGCCTGATGATAACCCCAGGACAAATGCTGCTCTCTTTCAGCCTGGCATCAATTCAGAAATCTTCCGGCTGCACTGGGACTGCTTTGCGTTGCTATTCAATAGAGCTGGAGCAACTTTTGCCCTGTATCATAACACATTTATCCCCAAGGCGAGTGTATGCATCTGTTTTTGTATTCAAGTTTTTTTTTGTTCAGTTCCACAGTTTCTTGTTAGTAGCCTCAGGGATATTTCAATAAGATGAACCCTTTTACCTACAGGACCATAAAAAGAGAAGAGGTAACAAGGGGCTATGAGGTGTTACGGCAAAGGTGATGAGGTGCCTTTACGGGACCTCTGCAAAGTGCTTGACACCCCAAGTACATTAAGCAGAATTCCTCTTCCACCAGTGTCTCCAGGAAGGTGGAAAATGAAGCTTTTTTCCCAACCATTGCTCCTCTGCGCACGTGTGCACAGGAAATCTTGAGGCACTGTCTGTGGTGTGTTAAACGCTCTTTGCTCAGCCAATGCTCCCAATTCCTGGCTGAAAATGCATGGAAATCCACTGCTGGCAAACCTGAGGCTGTCAGGGATTTAAGCCATTATGCTCAGTCATATTTATATTCTATTAATGGTAGATCAGTCTTAATGAAGACAAGCTCCACCGCTAGTTTCAGTTACAGTCTATGTGGTATAACAACTGCTATACAGTGTATATGGAAATTTCTTACCAGTTGGAGGGCATGGACAAATTCTTCACAGCCACCTTTTATAAATGATGGATGTATTAGCCTCTTTTCATGCCAATGAGGTCCTAAGAACTTGGCTTCCAGACTCTTGAAATTTGGCTTGGCCAAATCATTTAGCGTTGAAATCTCGGTAAGCATCGCTGTGCCGATTCGCTGTTTAATCATTATCCAAACGACCCCCCTGGGCTGTTACTTGCAGCTCACATCCAGCACCTTGCTTTGGGAAAAAAAGATCCAGCATCACTAGTCACTGCTCCTTGCACAGGACTGGCAAGATGAGTTGGGCAAACAGGATTCTGATTGTATTTACCTTTTTAAAATTAGTCAAAATCTTTTCCTCTACATTAAAGCATGTTTCAATATTTCCTGAGGTCAAATGGAGAATACTGAGTTTGCACTTCCCAAATCAGTAATCTGAAAAAATTATATTAGAAGAATGAATACGTACTTCAGAAGACAAATTTTATATGGATATGTAAGGTACAATTTCTATGTGGACTTTTAAGTTAGAAGTCTGGTTAAAGGAAAATTTGTTAGACCCTCCTTCCTGCTTTAGCAATTAGAGGACTATTTCTTTTCCAATGATATGCAACAGTTAATTTTCTGCTTTAGTTATAATGCCTTTCCTCAGCATCAGTTGCTACTAAATAAGTCCCTATCATTTTTCAAGGGCGTAACTTGCAACAAGGCAGCAATAACAATTACATATTGTTTTCAAATAAGATGCCATTTTCCTTTCTGGCAGGCAGCAATGGGGTTTTAATGTGTAACATTTGTTTAATAAAACTCACAGATGCTTCTTTGACAATTGCAAAGGAAGAAAAGAGGAAAACAAACCCAAAGAAAAGGCAGAAAATAAAAAGAGCAAATGAAAGATTCAGCTTCCATCACAACTATTCATCTTGTGTCCCAGGCTGATGATGCACGTTCTGGCTGGCTCAGACATCTCTGGTGAACCTGTGCATAGCAGGGAGCTGCTGTGATTTGAGTCCCTGCTTTGCTGAAACATTGCCTAGATTTCCCACAAACAAAGAAATACTGCCTGCTACCAGGAGGCCCTAACTTCATGAAGGTCACAGCATTTTGGCATTTGTATTCTCCCGAAGCAATTTGGCTGAGCAGGACAGATTTTTCTGTTGATTACAGGTGGTTGATGTATTTCCAAAGTCTGCCTACACTTTTAGTTAATAGTTTGTGAATTGCAGCAGACAACATTTCTCCTTTTGGAGCAAGAGATAGCATATATAATTGATTGGCTGTTTTTGTGATAAACTTAAAAAAATATCATTCTGATCTTAAAACCAAAATGAAACCCCACTTCTTTGCAATGAAAACTCTTTAATAACAAGGCAATGGATACGCCAGAGAAAGAGAGAGGGGACACAGATAGCAGAAAGCAATACCACCTTCCAGCTCAGTGCCCTGAGCCCTTTTAAATACAAGAGGCCAATCTCTATTATTATCTCTTCGACTATAAAAGGATGTGGGGCTGAGAGAGGACCCTACCTTGGTGCACCCCGCCAGCTGCAGAGCTCTAATAACATCTTGGGTCTCCCACCTCATGTAGAGCCCCAGCTTCTGGCTCATCAGATGCCCACTCTGAATCAAGATGGGAAATATTGGAAGAGAGTTACTATGCAACTGGGACCAGTCAAGTAAGAGCAAAAACCATAGTGGATAAGCTTTATAAAATATACAAATAATGAACATAAACATAAATATATAGAAGACAAATATAAATGGCACCAAACTTATTCAAGGCCAGGCTGGATGGTGCTTTGAGCAACCTGGTCTAGGGGGCAGTGTCCCTTCAAAAGGTAGGGGGGTTGGAACTCAATGATCTTTAAGGTCCCATCCCACCCAAACCATTCTATGATTCATTCCAATAAATAAAGTGCACTGTGAAGTGGCAGTAGTCTCACCTGAAAGAATGGAAAAGCCAACATCTACAGAAGAGCCAGGACAGTAGCTATGCCCATTTCTTTTTCCATGTCTATTTTTGAGCCCTCTAGCATATCTGGTGAGTGGCTATAGGCACTTTTTCCTGAACATACCCAAACCGCTGGACTTTGAAAAGCATCCATCAGCACTGTCTCGTGGCTGGTGCCAGGGAGCAAGAGACAAGTGAATATGAGTGCCTCTGTCTAAGTGGTTGGACAAAATCCAGGGTCTCCATGTATTCTGCCTTATAAAGAAAAATTGTTATTCTTACCATGTGTCTTTGAAGCAATCTTGCTTACCTACAAAGGTCCTGTTTCCCAGGCCCAGGAGGAGTCAAGCTGCAGGAGATGGTTTCATTCACACAACTGTAGGTCAGCTTCAGCCAGGATTCAGCCCACCAGCCCTCTTCCCCTCAGCTTCCCACACTTGCTTCATCTTCATCCTGGTTGGACTATTTCCTCACTCTCAGCTTCTCTGCTCGTTTTTTCTTTTATAGAGACACAAAAATCTCCAGAGAACAGCTCAATGGGTCACGACTAGCACCTCTCTGCACCTTGGTTTTGGATGGTAAAATATCTCTGTAGAGAGAGGGTGGGGAGTGGGGTGTCTGAGTGTTATATGAAGCAGGTTCAGTGAATTTTCTCTCATCTGATCCTAATGCCTTTAATCTGAATGACTGTCTATGCAGTCCAGTATTTACTAATGAGAGCAGGTCCAAGAAATACTGCAGCAAAAATATTGTTTCCTAAATTTAGGTACTCTGCAAAAATTTGCAAGTTCAATTTCTATTATAATGGAATACCAGCACATAATTTTTCATTAGAAATTGTATCCCTTCATAATGTTTGCAGCTCTTTCACGTGGCTGTCATCCAGAAACAAGGCAATGCCAGCTAATCTCCACAGATAATGGGACATCACATCCTGACCTTGGTACACAGAGGGTTTTTCAAGTCATCACACAAACATTTCACTAGCACAAAAAGTAATCAGCAGGCATTGTTTTGTAATAGATGGCAGACTGGAAAGGGAGCAGTTCCCAAATGACAGAGCTGCCATGCTTCCACAGCTCAGCCTATAACTTGTGATAGTGTTGTGCTCAGCTTTCCTCTAGAAAAGGGATTCCCCAGATACCTATAGATCAGGAGATCCTTCCTCATTATCTACCAGAAACTGTGGACAAGCTCCCTGGGAAAAAAGCAAAATAAAACATAAAAAAGAAATGCATCTAGTTCTTATTCTGTAGAAAGTCCAGTTGTATTTTTCTCTTCCTCCAGCAAGTGAGAGAAATGCTTTTGGTTTGTGTCTTGTTTCCTACCTCTATGCATTACAGCTGAATACTAGGGATAATTGTAAAAGCAAAAGGAGATTTATTTTTTTTTAAAGCAGAAATATCCAGTAATAACCATGTTCTAACACAGCAATGTTCTGAAAAATCATGTTGTTATGGTTTGAGAAAACCCATAACAATTTATTGTCGTTTAGACAATTATTCTATCACCTGATGACTCCTCCCCACCCAGAAAGCAGAATTGGGGAACAGAAGGAAATATGAGGGTTGAAACATAAATAGATTTAATAGGATAAGACTAAATAATTAACAATGATAATAAAGAACCAGTATTAATCCCGATACTAATATAAGATATACAAGAACTATGCTTAGCCCATTCTATCAGTAGGAAGCAGTGCACTGCCAGCAGTGGACAACAAATGTCAGACACTGTGAGTGCTACGGCTCCGATACTGGGGCAAGGAGCTCTCTGGACTGTTGCCATCAAGGGAGAGAGACCTACGCAGCAAACTTTTCTAGTTTATATTGAATTTTACATTCATGGTATGAATTGGTCAGACTGGGTCAAATGCCCAGGCCTTGCTCCTCCTCTTCCCTGCACCTGGCAAGGCTCAAAAACACTGAGACCTTGAATCCCACATAGCCTAGATGGCTATAAAGTAAATATTTTCATGAATTCAGACACTAGAGTTTTCTAAAAGTGCAGTTTTCCCTAGCATTAGAAGATAAATCAGTCCTGTGTCGCTCAGCCCAGGATACATGTGTTTGTAAGTCTGAAGAATTTTTAAGGGATTTTGTGCTGAGGATTGGACAGAAAAATATCAGCCAGAGTCCCTGGTGTCCTCTGATGGCTTGCTGTTCAATTAGCCTGTAAAATTTCCATTAGCTTAAATGGAGGCAGGATTTCAAGCTATGCAGATCATATCTACCTGAGAAATATGCATAGATTTTAATGCAGGACAAGTATACGTTCAGTGTGCCTTCCCACATACAATGCACTTGCTATATTGCAGTTGGCTGAGCAGAAGCTGGTGGCACAGCTCTCTGTACAGCCAGTCCACGCTGCCTCCTCAGGCACTTCTTTCCTGAGGCTTTGCCTGTTGCTGTTTTAATTCTTCACACAGTGGGACTCCATCAGTCACTTTCCTTGGGAGATCATTCCACGGTTTAGTAGCTATTACTATGGCTTTTTTTTACCCCTGACGTTCAACCTAGTTTTTACTTTCCTTAATTTAATTCTGTTCTCTACAAATCTTAAAAATCTTTTTTTTTTTTTTTTTTTCCTCCATGGGTATTAAGGTATTCCTTTTTTATTCCACAGAAAGTCAAACTTCTAGCAACTAGAAAATTATTATTATTTTTTAGCTGGAGAGACCTGGTCTTGAGCAGGTATAGGTAATTACGGATTGTACTTAGGGGTCTACTAAAACTTTCTGCTTGATTAACTGTCCCTGCAGGGATGATAATTGCTGTTACACATGAAAGTATCACGCACAGACCGAGGGCAGAGGCACAGCCCCTCCAGCAGCATACAGGGTGGCATTGTCAGGCTCTGAGAACAGCTCTGTGCAATCCCCCAGGCTGCGGGAGAAGAGGGAACCACATCCCAGCTCTTTAAAACGTTGGAGACCAAAACAAACCCATGAAATACGCTGCAGGAGGGACCATGGTTAGATCACCTTCTCCCCTGTCTATTGTACCCCAGTACAGAAATAGGGAAATGTGACTATTTGAAATGAAATTCATAAGAAGAGGAAGGAATGGGCTATATTCCGATTTCACATTGGTTTAAATCAGAAGCTGCTGTAATAGTCCTGTGGGATTAGATGGGTCTGAGTGCCAGCTGAAGTAAAAGGCAGCTCAGGCTGAGGCGATGTGTGCTGCCAGGTTTGATTTTTTTCTTATTTAATTATTTTTCCACCAGTGATGCTTAAATATCCATCACAACAGGTACTAAGGGAAGACTCCAGGAGCCTTTCCCAGCTGTTTTGGGCTGCAACCCCCAAAGCTTTCCTCTCATAATTCAGTTTTAGCTTTAGGCACTTTAAAGTTAATAGACTCATTTGAGCAAAGGGCTTATTTGAAATCCACATTGGAAAAAAGTGAGCAAAAGTGTGCTAGTGCCAAGCTATAAACACATTTATACAGTGCAGTAAATCAATACTGCTGCCTTTCCTTGGAGAGACCAGGCCAATTAAGCCGAATATACAGGACATGATGATGGAACCTATTCAGCTTATTATGGGACTGGTAGCAAAGGCTGCAACCATACCACCCTGCTGAGCCGCATTTTGACATTCCCCAGCCTGGCCAAATTTTAGACCACTTGCTTTCAGCTTGTCATGCATTGACTACCAGAAGACAAGAGATTTTAAAAATTTTTTAAAATTATCTGAAAAAAATGGTGTGAGTCAAAGAAAGCATTCAAGGAGGCTGATAATTTATTGAAAGTTTGTGAAGTTTTTTTTTTGTTCAAATACAGGCTGGGCTCTGAACACTGCAGCTTTTTCCTGTAGTCACTTGCTTAAATTTAAGCCTGTGAGTAGTCATTTCTATTGAAATGTTTGTGGGTTGACCGGTCCTCTGGACTGGTGTTAAAGTTATTAACTTTATGAACCCAAACTGATGTTGATGACCACACAGTGCATGGAAGGTAGGAAGAAAGGCAATGAAAAAAATGTACATTGAAAATGGCAAGACATTACAAGTGTTGCATGTGTGCAGCGTGAGGACGAGCAAATGGGAAGAGGCAGGAAAGGCGATGCCTATCTACATCTTCCACTAGTAGAGAGCCTACAAGTGTACTTGGACTCTGCAATGTGATAATGATGCTATACTCACTCTCATAAATTCCTACATAAGCAAGGGTCATATAATCTGACCAGTGACTTTTTGCAAGCAAGAAAATGTTCAGTTTTTTATTATTGGAGCATTTTCATTTAACTACCTTAATTACAGGGCTTTCCCCTTTCCCCCCCTTTAAATGTTATGCAAAATAAAAAACAAGGTTCTGAAAAAAGGACACAATGTTATGGAGAGCTGGTTAGCTTTTGGTGCATTAAGTCTCTGAAAATTATATTTTCTGTTTATGTAAAACCTGTCATTGACTATTAAATGTAAAGTTACCATTGCCCAAATACATGCTTGAATCACAGAAAGCTTAGCTTAATTGGAAGCTGACAGCTGGCAAATTTGTCTTATAAAAACTCTAAAATGCATTAGAATGTGCACATAAAGTAATTTTTTAAATGAGAGAGAAAAGGAAGAAAAAAAGCCCTGTGTCCCATTTAAAAGGGGAGAATTCAACTTTGAGAGAACTAAAAAGGGGGATTTGAAATATTCTTTTAAAGGTTTTCCTTTTCAGATCCAAAAAATTCAAGCACACTTCTTGTCGCCTAAACCCCTAATGCAGATATATCTTACCTGTGCGACTATGCCCACTCCTCTTTAAAGCACAAGGAAAAGATTTCCAAATAAAGTTGTGCTGAAAGGCAACTGCCAGGTCAGCAGCAGTGCCTGCCCAGGTCCTAACCCATGGCACTGAACAGATTCTCCATCTTACCGCTGAGCATAGGAAAAGACCAGCTTGCCTCTTCTTGCACATCTTACTCTGTGGATAGGTTTTTTTTAGAATTCTTTTAAAACTCTGTATTAGCTATTTTTCTGTTTGTACCTTCACTCACCCCATTACTCGTTTCAGTGCTTATTTACTCAGTGGGACAAAAACTGATTAAGTTGAGACAGACAGTAAAAAATTGTACATCTGTGAATAGAAACCAAACTCATTCACATCATGAGGTTAGCAACTCACTGCACCACCATAAAACAGAGATCTATTTACCCTTAAATCTTGGCTTTTTTGGAAAGCAAGGAGAGAAACGCATAAGCACAAAGTGCATAACATAAGAACTGAAAATCCACAAATGTCTCATCCTGGTAGGGCAATACACTTACGGGGCTGTCCCTGGTGGGGAACAGCCCATACCCCTAAAGACGCATTCATAAACAGCTTGTTACTTGGCAGTCCTTTGCAGAGGAAATGCTGTTCACCTGAAGAAATAAAGGAGATATCTTGGCACGGGCCATGGAAACATTTCTTTCCACAAAGGCTAACTGATATCAGTTTCATCTAAGGGAGAGGGGGGGCTCAGAGGCAGGAAGAGCACTGGCCTCTGCAACTTACCTCTCAGAGCACCCTGGCCATATGCTGCTGTCTACCTTAATCCATTTACTTCGTCAGTGAGACGAGGTGTATTTTTCCCCCTTCGTGGCTTCTGTACAGTGTGAATTAGTGAGCTGGCTATACTCTAGTAAAATATATCCCAGCTCCTATCCTCTGTCCACCAAAACTGTCATTATCTGCAGAGAAAATAGTGCATGGAGTGAAAGATAAAAATCTCATGTGTGAGCTGCTGATAAATAGAAAGCGATTCTGTCTGGCTGCCTCTGTGGGTAATGTCAGCCTAGCTATTCCCTTCAACGTGGTACTTACTGTGCAATACATTATCTTTCACAGCTGGTACTCTTCATTTCTTAATATATTGACTACTTCTTCCAGTACATTAGTCCCATTTGCTTTTATAGCTAGGGTCTCTAACCAACTTAATTTGTCCTCTTTATCATTTTGAAGAAATTTTGAAAGGCAACTCAGAAATTTCTCTATCTGCTTTTTTTCCAAGCCTGCTTCGCTATTACAGTGTCCATTCTATTGAGCTTGTATCGCCCTCAAATCTGCAAGGTATGAGGGATTTCATTCATTGCAAATCCTCTACAATAGTCAAACTTCTTGAATGGATTTGCAATACATTTCATTACTAATAAGTCTGCGTTTCAAAGCTGCCAAAGGCTTCACACAAATACCAGTACACACTCAGAATAAGATACACAGCTGATTATTACCTGCATTTGTAACAGCTTAGCTTGCCATAGCCTCCTTACTTTCTCCTCCTGTACTATTGAAGAATGGCATTGGTAGATGATACAAAAGCCTCAGTGGGGTTGTCAGGTGTAAAAAATTTCAAATAGCTCCCCAAATCTTTAAACAGTTGACTTATTTGTGGCACATGATGTGGCATGACATGGAAATTAAATACTGGGGTTGTATTTCACCATCAAGTCCACAGGGGGCCAATAAGAAAGGCTGCTTGCTATTTGTTTTTCTCTGATATAAACTTACAAAAGTATATTAGTTCCTCATCAATTTGCAGTTTATCTCTGAATGTTACCCAGTGGTGTTCCCAATAGCATTGTGGGGAAGAGGGAAATGGCCACAGGGATTTCAGAACAAATCCTTTGCAGAGAAGATAATAATTTACAATATGTACATATATTTACTTCCAAAATAATTGCTACATCTGCTTTGTTGACACTAATTAATTAAGCCTCATTTAATTAATTGTGTTCTCTGAGGAAGGAGGTGTTGATTTTTGCAGTTGGTACTTGAGAGGGGAGCAGTGGAAGGCAAAGTTCTTGACAGCATCCCTGGTTTGAAGTCCTCCAGCTCCTCATACCCCTGCCAGTGCCCATGGACTATGCTGGGCAGCACAGCTGGAACACACGGGATCTGAGCCTTCAGCCTTCCCGAAACTGCCAAAAAAACTTCAAATGGAGAAATAACAATCCAAAATCTGAGCTGAGTCTAAATAAACCCCTAACCCAGAAACAGATATGTAGATAGCATACCTTGGGTTTCCTTTCATTGCTCTCAGTGAGACCTCCTCCTCTATTTACTTACTCATTCACAGTCATTTAAACTTCCAGGGGTTGAACTTGGATGTGATGGGACAGATCTTCTGTTGTTCCGGATCAACTTAATATCAGCCCCACATGTCTGACTTGCACGTCATTCCTGTGTGTGGCTGCACATCTTGTTTTACACAGATGGGCAATCATGCATACAAATGCTCCTATAATTTATCCCAGAGTTGCAGCACTGTTTATACAGGCAACTTTCCATCTACTCCTAACACTCTGCATCCTACAGAGGTGTTTTCTCTTGTTCCCAAAATATTATTCTTCATTAATTAAATTTTGGTAAAACAGCTATACCTTTGAGAGCCGGAGATTCTTAATCTCGTAAGAGGCTCTTTGTGGGTGGGTGGGTGGAGTCTAATATTTTCCACAGTGCTATGTTGCCTAGTAATTTCTTGTCAAAATGGCAGATGTTTATCACCTCTCATCAATGCCCTAACTTGAGTTTAGCAATAAAACCTTTGCCAACAACCATTTTACAAGCAAAACCTGCATATTTCTCCCTGAAAGCTATTTTTAAGAATACCTTCTTTAAAGAAAATGCTTTTTATCATTTTGTAGCTTAGATGTCCTGCTCCCAGTTGAGCTTTACTGGTTTCAGCACCATTACACCAGGAATGAATGTGACTCGCTTGATTGTTTTCGGTGGCATGATGTCGCATGCATTTACTATATCCTTGGCAACAGCAAGGCTGCCCTATGGCCATTTAAGAAGAAAGAAATGGAGTGAATCAGAATAAGCCATAGTCCCTGCAAAATAGGGGAAGAAGAAAAGAAAGAAAGAAAGGAACAGCCACAGAGTGGGGTCTGGGAAGATTAGGCACTGGTTTGAAAACAATGATGCAATGAACTGAAATCCAAAAGATTACTTGTCTACTTTCTAGCTGCACCAATAGTCATTTCTCTGCTAATTACCTTCCCTTTTGTGGAGTGGGTGCCATTAGCAGTATCATAGCAGTAGCGCTGCTGTACCCATGACAGTCCAGGGGCATACATGAGGCAAAGCTTGCACAATGCATGTGTTTGGGGTACGTGCCACGGGACCAACCACCAGACAGATTCCAGGAATGAGTCTCAATGCCTGAGTTTATTTTGCTTTGCTTGCAAACATCTGAGCTCTCGGATTTGGCAAAAAAAATGCACTACATGTCATTCTCTTTAGGGCTGGACATAAAAATCGTGTCAGTGGTTTATAGACAGCAGCATGGTAGTTTTCTCAGCTTCAAATGCTTTCCTGTTCCTGCTACTCATCCAGATGGAAAGGTTCTCCAAACAAAAGCCTAGTACAGTGAAGGCATGTGTGAGTTTGCTTCCAGCCACTTCAGTTTGCAGATATTTATCTTATTTTTCACTGTTGGCAAATCTGTTCTTGAAGGGCATGAGAGGTTTATTAGAAATGCAAAAGAACCTCTCTTCCTGTCCTCTTTCACTTTGTCTTTCCTGCAAAGCAAGTTATCAAAGTTATCAGAAACACTTGTCAACATTTGATTGCTGTAACGCAGGTGATTACAAGAAATAAGAAATAGTTGGTTTTTCTGAATGTTTTCTGTCTCAGTCTGTACCCAGAGTGTTGCTTCCACTTGAAATTGTTTTTCACTGCTGTTATCTGAAACCCACAGCTTGTAACAAAAAGGGCTGATTATGTAAAAACAAAGTGACATTGGGCTGTCAAAGCAAAATATCCTCACCACAAATCCCAGCCTGGGCCTTGAGCCGGCAGCTGGATCGTGGTACAGGAGGAATGCCTTTGTGGAAGTGGAGTGGAAACATGTGCTGCCGCGTGGGGCATCCCAGCCGGTGTGTCCCCTTCAGGTCTGTATTCATGGGAATGGGTCAGCCTCTTCACACGAGTTCCACAATTGCTTTTGTGCATTGCCTGCTTCTAGATCAGAAGGGGCACAGAAGATAGGGAGCGCTGGCAGAAAATGTGCGGCTTTAATAGGAACAATCTGGAGCCAAGTATTTCCCTGCAAAAGACTTTTGATGTGTAATAGGAGCCATACTCCTCCACAGTGCTGAATAAATTGTAGCCCAGGAAAAACCAAAGACTTTTGCTAAGGGTTTGAATTTTATACATTAGCTCTGTCTCATAGATCATGTTTTTATATATATGAAAAAAAAGAACATATGATTAAGTGGATTCTTTTTCTTGACCTGAATGCAGGCATGCTGCCGATATCCACAAGCTTCATTTTACACCACATCAAAAGGAGCTGTCTTCACTCCTTCGCCTTGTATTCCAGTTTGGGACTGATACTTCCACTGATAATTTCAATAGAAACTGTTACTCAAAAAAAACTGGTACCACATAACCAGGGGCATGATTCAACTCACCTACGTTTAGGCATCTAAAAGTTGGGCATTGAGCCTCAGCTGCTTCTTTTGGCTTTCTCTATAGTGAAAGGAAAAACAGATATTTCTCCTTAGGGTAAAAGTTCCTTTCATAGCATGGCTGTGCCATGAAGAGGTGTACAGAGGTACCCATTTTTCTGCCTCTGCCAGTGTAGGGCAAATAGTTAATCCTTGAGTGAATCAGCTAATCAGCTGAAACTGGGTAAGATGCATTCCCCTTCATTATGTTCTTAAATATTGAATCACTCTGATGTTTTTCTGGATAATTTTGTGAAACTCCTCCCCCCATCTTATTATAAAGTGGTATAAAAATGTGAAAAACTGCTCCCTCTTGCTGGATAAGGTTTTAATTTTCATTTTTAACTCATTAGTAAAAAAAGCTATCATTTCAGAAAGATTTCTATTATTGTTACATTAGAAAGTCAAAAGTCAGCTTTGGGTAGAAGAGTTTGGGTTTTAGTAGAGCTTGTTACTAGAATGAAGATGTGGCTTTGATAAATTCGGAACACACCCAAAGTACAAATCAGAGTTTTTGTTAACTTCCAAAAAACCTCCTCCTTGGCATGCAGTCGGCTGACTTTGTTTTTCTCTATTTTTTGCAGAACCCTTGGCAACTCCTAAACTAGCTGTGCTAGTTAAGACCAATGGTATCTCCAGGATTACTGCCAGAAGGAAAAAAAAAAAAAGGAAAAAGTTTTAGACTCTTGCTTCAGAGAAGCCCTGTCATGAAAGGGAGCTGGAGAGATCTTTGAGATCTTTCCCCTGGAGTAAAGCAAATGACATGAAGAAAGCTGAGAAAGGAATCATACCCTGGGACAAGATCAGGACTCTGGAAGGTTTCTGGGTCTTGAAAAGCTGGGTTCATACGAGAGGTGGTAAACCCACTTTTAATATAAAGAAGAAATCTCTTAAAAATGGAGAGCGAATGAGTTTAGGTAAGTACAGAATAAATATTAGAAATGCCTCATGGAAAATTCTGCTGAGAAGCAGTGGGTTTTGCAGAGAGGCCATGCAAAAAGCTTCTCCTGACTCCTCAGCTGTCAGTTGGCTGTTTCCAGCTGGCAGGTGACACTTGGCTGTATGACAGCTTCCAGCCGGCCAGGGCAGTC
Organism: Limnodromus scolopaceus; assembly: GCA_028565335.1. Taxonomy (NCBI): domain Eukaryota; kingdom Metazoa; phylum Chordata; class Aves; order Charadriiformes; family Scolopacidae; genus Limnodromus; species Limnodromus scolopaceus. The sequence goes on from JAOXNO010000033.1 coordinate 5,869,689, forward strand.
ACACAGCCTCACACTACCCATGTTCACTGGTGGTTTCGGTGCCTGGGTTGGGGCCTGGTGATTCACCAGGATCACTTCCAGGGGAACCCACATCACGGAGAACGCTTATGTGGCTGGACACTCTCATCTGCATCTCTTCATCAGTAAATACCTAGGAAACAGATATGGGAGGATGGAGAACCCCTGCTGTGGTTCTGTCTGGACCAATTGATCTTACTTGCAAATTGCTCTGAATTATATAGCCATAAACTTAAGCCTGTATCTTCTGCACTTAAGTTATTAAGGTAACATTTATGTATCATAATTGTAAACTGAACAAAATGGGTTATTTTGAAGTGGAATGGAAATCATCAGTATCTCAAAACCTTTTCTGAAACAGGAATGTCTTCAAAGAGCAGTAGTTCTCTGTAATTATGTAAAGAGCAAACTGCTTTCCCAAGCAAATACCATGTTAGATTGAGGTTTACGCTCTTTTGTTGCCTCTTAGTGAAAGAAGAGGGCTATGACATCTGCTAGAAAAAAGCAAACTGAATTACGGTCTGGCACCTTTTGACTCACTAGGGCCAGGAGGAAATACGGCACAGGGGTTTAAGCTGAAGAAGAAAATTAAAAGTATGTGGTACACACAAGCAGATGCACCATGGTAAGTAAACATCAAGCTGAACTAGGTGAAAGAGGTGCCATCCAGCCATGTCTTAGACTACTCACACAAGTGTATAGTGTAAACACTGCCAAGTGCGATGTCAAAAAATGCTCTCTGCATAGCCTGCAGGCCTGGAAGTATCCATTTTTCCATGACTACTATAGTAACTCTGGTTGGCAACATCTCAGAAAAAGCAGCAGCAGATCTGAGTCTCAGCTTCTTGGTTCCTAGAGTTGTTCTTTCAAATGAAGGTGGGTAGCCCTTTTTGTGAGTGTGTCGTTGCTTTTCATGCCCAGCTTCCTGTAAAAAAGGTGATCCTTTCACTGCCAACTTTTCCTAAGCTCTGTGAGACATGGAGAGATCCCTGTTATCTATGTTCCTGGCCAATATCAACCAAACTTTTATTTTTGAAAATAAGATAAGGCAGAGTCACTCCGTGAACACACGTGACTTTCACTGCCCTAATAACATGTGCAGTGCAAAAAGCTGGAATTGTGTGCAACCTCCTCAAAGCCCTGTATTACATACAGACACATAAATTTTAAAGAGAAGCATGACATTTTCTGTGTTTTTTTCCCATTTTGTGATCCATGGTTTGACACATTTACTAAAATGATTCCTTTGTTTTAGTTACAAGTTGTGGGCTGAAGTTTCTTTATACCAAGCTCTTCAGGAGCTTGGATGCCCCTCTCATTAAAACTGACAGATGTTCCTATCTCCTGTTTTGCTCTGAAAGTTTCAGCTATAAATTATGAATGTGGCAGGTCTCCTATAACAGGGAGAGAAAGTGCATAGTACAGTAAAACTGTTCACCTTTATTTCAATCTCTTTGTCACTGCCTTTCTTTTCTATTAAACTTTGTAGCTTTCTTTTTAATGTTTTCCCTATTTAAAAAAGTCCCTGAAAGAAAAATAAATAAGCAATTAAGGATTTGACTGGGAACCAGGCAGAAGTTCAGGTGAAACATCTCCCTGGTTATATCACACTGAACATGAAGACCCCTGTCTGGGATGAAGTGTAATAGAGGGGCAGTGTGTGTCGAACAGTGCCTCAGGAACTGGCAAATGTCCAGGGGATCAAGATGTCCTCAGAGGCCTGAAGTGCCATTTCATCATGCCTCAGGACCATGTTTTACCTCTGCTGGTAGTCCTTATTTTGAGCAGACCTCAAATTTGTACTGACATACTGAAAACATCAGTCCATGTCCCAAAGCATCTACTCACCAGCTAGCAGAACAGAGGTTTTCTTTCCCTTGTGGAATTTCCAACACATTTTTTGTTGGACGAGCTGAAAGAAACAGGAGAGCTCAGACTACAATTTTGACTACCATGTATCTCAATCCAGAATTTTCCTAAGCACGTATTTGGTGTTTAACTGTGAAATGAGCTGAGCTGCTGTTATTCTTTTAAACGTAGAGCTAGAAAAAATGTGAAATCCATGAAGCCAAGGCAAATGCTGCTGCTTACTTTAATATGTCAGCTTGCATCAGCACAAATTACAATACCAATAGCTCCTTTGTTGTAAATGAGAGCAGGTTTTTCTTCACATTCTGAATTTAATTATTTTTGCAGAATTGAGGATACCAGGACTAGTCAGTTGGCAAATGGCAATCAACTACAGGTAGGTTGTACTACATGATGTGATTGATTACTCAAATCTTTTTGGCATCTTGTATCTAAGGAGAGGAGGGCACAGAAATTAATGAAAAAAAGCGTTTTTACGATGGGCTGAAGAACTTTAACCTTACCATGTTGCAGAACAGGAAAAAGTCTGTGGAGGTCACTGCAGTCACAGTGACTTGACACCAGTTTGAGTGCAGACAAAATGTGATACATCCCGTTTAAACCCTTGAAATTAGACAGTAACTTCAGGACTCCATTTAACAGGAGATCAGCTACTGTTGTGATTTCTTCTTGCCAGCAGAACATTATTTTTTTTGTTGCTTATAGCCCATCTGGAGACTGAAAGCTGAGGTAAGAATAAGAGATACTAAGGAAAGCAGGCTAACTTTACTGTCTTGTCCCATCAACCCTTGTCTTTACAGGCACCCCCAGGAGCACTTAATTTATATTCCTACTATGCTTGCACAAAATATTTAGGTATGAAAGGAGAGAATTACCAAAAATCCCCCTAAAAAACAAACCCCAAGCTATTCAAATTGATCTCAGTAATTAGATTTTAAAAAAGCATCTTCTAGTTAAATAGCATAGGATTGTCAAAAGGCTTGGCAGCTCCCTGAGTCTGTGACTCAGGGCCTCTAGTGAATCTAGTCAATTCTGAGGGATTTTAAAAAAACCCTGCAGAATACATATAGAAGTCAAGCCTTTTGTCTCGGGTTCCTCCTGCCTCACTGGGCTTAGCTCCCCAGGGTAAGCATCTATTACCCCCAGACTCCGTCTGTACTCAGTGCAACGAGGCAGTGCAGGAGGCGGCTCAGCACAGCTAAGCTGGGTCTCTCCAGACATTTCTCTCTCTCACCGACAGTTAAAAGCAGTCCTAGCCTGTGCACTTGTGTTAAATATGTGAAGTAAGATGGGATGCTTGCAGTGATTGGGAAGATCGGGGTACAGTGGAGGGCAGTGGGATCACTCCTGAGCTAGTGGAGCTGCTAAGCCCGAGACGGTGAAGAGCGACACAGCACAGTGTCATGCAGGTGGTACCTGTGTAGGTGCTCCATTGCCATTTCCAAGTTTCACACAGAAAAAAAGCAGACCAGACTTCTCTTCACCTCCAGCACAGCTGAGTCAGCCTCCTGTTGAGCAGAAAATATGCATGAGATTTTCTTCTTGCAAACAGCTTCCTACTAGTAGGAGACTATTTGTGACGTCTCTGGCCCTAGAGAAGTGCCAGGCACGATTAATATTGTTTAACAAGGCATTTGGCTTGCCTCTGATGAACAAGAAAGGTCAGAGGCTAGAGACCTATGCTGAAAGCTAATTGTTGAAGTTATTTGTCTGGCTTGTGTTAGATGCTTGGATCCTGCTATACAAGTGCAGTTGCAGTCAGAAGTGCAGAGTGCCCTAAGTGCAATATTTTAATTTAAATGCTTATAGTACAAAAGAGAAGCAATTCACTGATCATCTCATTAGAGGCTTAGCTATTTACATCTGGACAGCTTTTCCTCTTTGATCTTGTAAGAAAAATGAATGGAAGTTTAGGACATGTTTATTTGCTTTTGTAAAGGCTTGGATCCAAGCAAAACACACTTATATCTAGGAAATAACAATGAGAGGTTGTAAACTTATTAAATACCTTTGACCAGTGCTAGATACCAAAACAGAGATTTCCAAGGTTAAAGGATTCAAGAGTGCTGGCTCCTGGTTTCCATTTGACTCCCATTACAAACCTCATTTCAATGCTACTAAATGAAACAATATACTTCTCCCTGTGGACACATGAATGAGTTATATCGTCATTGTTTGGTTTTATTTTTTTCCTCTTGTAGTCTTCAAAAAACTGCAAGGACTGTAGCCCGAAAATTTCAAGTAGAGAAATCTCTGCTCCCATCTATTGGTGAGCAAGAGAAGAATGCCCATAAAACTAGTTATCTGTTTAGCTGTTTTACCTTGATCCCTGGATGGACAGATAATCCAGAGAGGTAGGGGCTCTCTGATACCATCTGTTTGTTAATAAAAAATATGGCCCTTCTTCGTCTTTCACTCCCCATTCCTCCAGTGGCACTTTGGGGAGACATCATAGTTACATAGTTTCAATGACCACAAAGTCTTTTCTGCATCCTGTACTGGGACAACTTGTCTGTAAGAACTCTAGCAAAGGATTTAACGAGTAGATGTAATGGAGAGAGAAATACATGATGGAGTTTTTTCACACAAACCATGGTAACAGCAGCAGAAGTGAGACATCTTGGGGGTTGGACTAGATGATCTTTAAAGATCCCTTCCAACCCAAACCATTCCACGATCTCCCCTGAAAACTCTTTTTCTGAACCATGAAATCAAATTAAACCTTCAGATTGTTTTTTAGGAAGGCGATACCAAAACCGACAGAATACCAGTTTGCAGGGGGTTAGAAACAGGCCTGCCCAAGCAGGACTCAGACCTCTGGAGCTACAGTGTCCAAACAGTACTAGTATAGGGAAATTTAGCAGCTATGAAAGGAGAAATGATACTCAGAAAGAATGTATGCCTACAGGAAATTCACAGCATCCACTGGTGACTAAGTCAATGGACCATTGCCAAAGGTACTGAACGAAGTAGATGGTTTTATTTATTGTGCATTGTTTTCCCAAATTTAATGGTATCTTTGCATTGCCATTAGTGAAGCCCTCTTTGTTTCAAAGAGTTTCATACTTGCAAGTGATGAACTACTGCCTGAAGGCACTTGAAAAACATTCTGGGTGGGAAGGGACACAATGCTCTATGCTGACTTTGAAGAGGGGTCATTTTTTGAACATGGTCTTGTTGCTACCAGGAGCTTTAGCTGGGTTCTGGGTATCCAGTGATTAGACATGATGGCAAGATCCCAACTAGGTGGAGGAGAAAGTAGTATAACAAAGTAAATTACCAGATTCTTATGGAAGGGCTGAATTTCTGAGCTCATCAGCTTCTTTGCTTGAATTTTCTCAGCATCCGAATCTTAAAAGAAACCTCATTGCCATTGTTAGGAGCAACATTCAGTGGTCATTACTATTCCAAGATCATTAGGAAGAGGTACAAGCATGGTAAGAAATGTAAAAGAGGGCTGGAGGGAAAAGATGCTGCTGAATAAATCCATACTGGGGTGAATACAGTGCTGAGACAGAATATCATTCAGCAGAATGGTTCATCACTAAAAACTGGCATGCTGCAGCTGAACTGAGATTTTCTAAAGAAAACTGCATCCACAGACAGCTGACTGATGAGTTCACATTATAAAAGACTGTTCAGGAGTTCATCCACTGAAAGGCCATTTACGGGCTTTACTTTCTCACGGTCCCACTCTGGAAAGAGTTACTCTGCTTGTAAGAGTTACACAGCCCATGCATATCCTCCCATTGTTTCAAGTTAAGGGAACATCAGCTGTTTTTTCTATTGTGAACAGGGGCCACGATGGAGGGCTAATTGGTTCTGTTTTATGAGGCCAGGCTATTGCATGCACCGATGCTGGACAATGGGACAGCAGTCTGAATCTGTGATCTCTGTTAGACAATGAGCATTTAGGCCACTTCTGAGGGATTTGGCAAGAAAACTCCTTGTTTCTTCTTTCACACAATAAAAAACCCCAAAAGATAATTAGGTAATTCAGAGGGGATAATGATTATCCATGGTTTGTGAGGAATTTCTCTTTGACAAAAACTCCACTGCAACTATAGCACAAACTGGTTTTACTGGAAACTTGCTATTAGCCAGAGGAAGCAAGCTTCCCAGAGAAACTTTGTAAGGTGTGAAGTATTTGTGAATTTGTTAATGCTAGATAGATGCAAAGATACACAAAGGTCACTCCTAGAAAGCCATATTACCTTCTTGCTAAAGAAAATTTGTCCATCTCTACCACTTCATGAGATCATGGTGTTCAGGTAGAGAAACACGTATTTCCAAAAGAATGGATTTCTTTGGTGTTTGGTTTTGAGGTCAGTGATCATGTGCCAGGTTCTCTAAGAGGCAGATCTCTGAGCCTGCTGGAATCATGTTTTATTACCTCTGTCGCAAAAAAAAAAAAAAAAAAAAACAAAACAACTGTATGCAGCCCTTAGAGAAACGAAACGTACCTTAAAAATGTCCAGATATATCCGTTGACAAAAATACTGGTTTTATGCTGGTTTTTTCAATTTCTTGAATCGTACTGTTCACCAGCATTCAAGTTGCTGCCAGGTTTTTAGTTAATTAAAAAACTGTAACAAATGGGAAACATTGATATTTATTAAAAAAATTAGATGTTGTTACCATTAGCTTATACTGTTGCTCTTTAAATCCTAGCAATCCTGGTTATGCCAAATATCTTAAAACCAAGGAGCTCTGATTATACCAGCCTGAAATCCAAATGATCCCTGGGTTAGAGACAGTTTTTGTCTTGTGCAATAGGAGGGTGCCATGAGGGTCTACACATTCTCACTTAACCTTTTTTAAGTCTGAGCTCACTAAATTTTCAAAAAAAAGGTTAACTCCTGTTAGTCTGTGGCAGTTCCAGGATCTCATTGCTTATAACCATCATGATTTCCATCTTAAAACTACTTATAGCCAATTTATCCCTGATTGTTACTAATATCAAGGCCATTCTAAGATTGCTTAGGTAGCTTTTCTCTCCTAATATTCATCTCCAAAACATGACAATGACTGTATGCCCTTTTAATTTTGTCAGGCTGTTGAAGCCGTGACCTCCACTCTTCTCTTGTATGATTTCCCATTCCTCCCATCATCCTATCACCCTTTTCAGCATGAGTTTCAGCTCATCTTTCTTAATCATGGATAGTCAAAATTTTACGCAGCCTTCCTTGTGCAGAACACTCTTCTCAGGGCTTTGTACAACGGTGCTAACATTTCCCTGTCTCTACCTGAAGTATCTTTCCTGATGCATCCATGTTTTTGTATTGTATACTATTATTACATTCACATGGTTTTCTGGTGCTGGGAGCTTATATTCTTCATATGCCCAAACAGGACACACAGACCTTTTTCTAACTGTAGCTGTTAATACGCTGTGTCAATGAAACAAATCCAAAAATCCTATATGGTAAAAACAGCCTAATAAAAACCACTTACAAAATAGCTGCCAAAGATTTGTTGAAAACCAACTATCTACTGAAACTGGAATCACACCTGGATGTAGTGAACATGTATGAAGTGAATCACTTAATCACCTCTGTTTAAAGAGGCAAAAAGTTAATATTTGCTAGATATTATTGTGACTTGTGAACAAAAAAGTATTTTTATTACTGCTTATTGCTTGCATTGCATTAGTGTCAGGCGGCCTCCCACCAAAATGAGACTTCTATCATACTGATCTCAAACAAACATAAATTAAAGCAAAACAAAGAAAATATTCCTCAGCAAAGTACTTCCTACTTTAATTAAAAAAAAAATATGTCCAGGGAAGGTGGGTTTTGAAGTCACTAGCAGTTGACATTGGAAATAATAACTGTATCATATGGTTTCATTTTACTATTGCTGGTAAGTAGCTGTTTGGAGAAAAATTGTATAGCAACTATTCACAGTACAATGTGAAACGCCATTATTTTCTATGAAATCAAGGACCCATCTCTTTGCAAGTTTGCATATGAGTGCAAGCATGTATTTTTGCAGGTTCACTGGAAGTTTGACTTGTCTCACCACCTCCATTTTTGACAGGAGAGGATGGCTGGTGACTACTCACCAAGTCAGCTGAAAGCCATCCATCCA